>CM046882.1:93929421-95129421 GCA_025667525.1 Glebionis coronaria | reverse complement strand
ATAACTAAAACGATACCATCAATAAACATCAACTCGACCATCATCATTATTTCGAACCAGCATCTTTTATTTATTTATTCAGTAGGAATAAATAATATATCCATTCTCACACTTTTCAATCAAATAAACTACCGATGAAGCTTATATGACTTATTTTCAGTTATATCATCAATTGGAATATTCAGAAAATGCAAATTAATACTATAATAAAATAAAAACGTGAGATTAAAAAGAGACAAGTAAATTGAAAATGACTTTTGTCAATTTAAAACTTCATTACATCATTTAATAAGAAAAATTACAGATCCTAAATACAATCTAACATTATAACATTAAAAGTAAAGAAAGGGATACTAATACATGATAAAATTGGGGGTATTTATAGGCTAACCAAGGGGGTTGGTTTGTTGAGGAGGGACGATTCACAGCCTTTAGATGTTCTTCACTTCTTTCTCTTTCTTCAATTTATTAATCAAACGGTTGAAATTGGCCCTTGTGCACACGGATTGCCACCGTGGCAGAAGGGTGTGCTTCTTGTGCTTCTTTGCTGTTGAGGTGGAATGATTTGATTGGTGCAATGATTGGTGCCAGTGAAATCCACCTATCAAATATGAGGAGTGACGCAGCTAGATGCCACGTAGACATTGGTTCCATCTTCTTCTTCCCCTAAAAAGTTGGGGTTTAATTAGGGCGCGTGGAGTGCACCACTTGGCTAGATGGAAACCCCCAATTTTAGATCAGGGTTCATCTGCTATAGTTTATCCCTCTTATCTTTCAGCGTCTTTTTTTTCTTGTGTATTGTTTGTAACGAAAGGGTGAATAAACTTTGACTCCTAAAGTTAACAAATAACTTTGTTTTATTGTCTTACTTTCTTTGTCTTGGGCTTGGGACCATTAAAAGTCTTCCACCGTCTCATAACTTAATAAATGGGCTTGTAATGGACCATGCAACTCCATTATTGATTTTTTTGGGCTTTTTGATTTGGGATAAAATAGTAACTTAATTATTCCATATATGGGCTTTAAGGCCCAATAAGCAAATGTGGGTCCCATTTGGCCCATTTAACTTGATAAATCTTAAATCCTCGAATAAAAACGATCTTGATTTCTGGCTTCTTGAATTTATCTTCAAAATCGTGTTGGTTTTTCCAGTTTCGTGATCTTGGGTACCTACACACATGAAACAAGAAACAAGCATATACAATACCATTTTCATATATTTTATGCATTTTATGTCCCTTTATTGATATAAATGATATGAGTAAATTCACTCATATCAGTATCCAAATGGGTCCAGCCCATTAGATTTGGGGTATTTGCCATATAAATAAAATCGACAATCACATCTTTAACGAATAACAAAAAAAACCTACTTTATGTTCATCAATGGCGGATTTTGGAGAGAATCTGGAAAAGGGATTCGGTGCTCTTGAAATTAGGATAGAAAAACTAGAAAAGATCTTTCAAGCAGCAAAGGAGCGACTGCTAGTGAATAGAGGTAAACATTTCATTAATCAATATGGTGTTTTTATTAAAAATGTGTTGTTCCAAACATCCTTTTTATCAATTCTTTTTTTTAACTTAAACCGATATCTTAATTGTAGAAGTTATAACAACTGACTTGAACACCGACACTGAAAATGATCCAGTTAGGCCGTGTTCAACTTCCAATAAGTGTAAGGCTAAATTGAGGTCCAACAGGAAACATCAATAACCTGTTGTTCTAGGGAAAAATCAACCTGCAATAGGGAATTGCACCTTAGGGCTTGCGTCTGTGACGACATGGGACAAAATTGTTAAGAAGGAATTTGGATATTCCTATACAATCTATGTTAAAACTAATGAAAATGTAGTCGTGCATCTTTTGTTTATGTTATGATTGAGTTGTATTGACATTTTGACTTTTTTAAGTCAAACTTCTTTAAATTGATTAACTGTGGCTTATTCTGTGGATTTTTTTGGCTTATTTGTTACTTGTTTGAGCTTATTCTTGACTCCCCATAAGCAGAACGCCTATGGGGGTGCCTTTGTCCAAAAATAAAAAAAAGTCAAAAAAGTATAGCCTGGGTTTCAAACACGCAACCTCTCGATTGGGGGAGTATGTGCCTTGCCAGTGTGCTATACTTGTTATCTTGTTACCATTCATTCCAACACCTATTTAATCCTTCTTTCATTCCCACCAGCTATAAAAAGCCATGGCTTATTTCAACAGTTTCTGGCTTATTTTGTTTAACTTTTTCATTATTTTTGTTTTTCCTAGATATTATTTAACTTTTAGGATTTTTCTGTGCTAGTTATATATTTTTCCCTTTCATAAATTATTTTTAATACAATTTTCTTTATCTATTTTTTAGAAAATCAATAAAAATAGTAATTTTTCTTTTAAGATTTTTTAAAACTACTTTTTAGTATTAGAATAATATAATTAAGGGATACAAGTCATAAAATCTTTGTTGGGACTTTTATTATTTTTGATTTTATGTCTTGTATTAGACTTTAAAATTAAATAATTAAAAAGTTTTTATTATTTTGCATAAATAAGTTATTGTTGTGCAAATTACAAATAAATCCTTGTTGGAAATACGTTTTTACGTATTTAGGAAGATTCGGTCACTCCGACAATATACTAAGTAGTAGCTCGTAGTCTAGACATCGTTATTTAACTAACAAGTCCAAGCCTAGCCTACAACATGTTTAGGCCGGCCCAAACGTGTAAGCCCAAGCCCATTACAAGTCGTGGGTATATAAACCCTCTCCTTTGATGGAGAGGGTGTGTGGTTTCATAATTTACACATAGTTCTCTTAACTTTCTCTCTCTAAAAGTGTGAAATCTACCATCTCTTTCTCTCTCTAAAAACATAAGAAAGATTTACATTTCTACAAATGGTATCAAGAGCCATGGGATGATTGTTTAGTTCTTGTGTTTGTGTTCTTGATTCACACGAACCAAATTTTTTTTGTGTGTTTTTATCGGTTAATCTTGATTTACTTCATCTTATTACTTGTTATAGTGATTTGGTATTGTTATTTGGGTTAAAAACACAAAATGTTTGGTTGTTTGATTCATTTTTTGGCTTAGAATCTTGAATAGTTTGTGTTCGTGTACTGTCTGAGAAAATAGGTAAGTTGTTATCCAGTACGATCTGACTTTGTGTTTGCATAAACCCTGGGGGTTTCTACTTGCGATCCATCGTCACGATCTGTTGTTACGATCTAACTGCGATCATTAGTACGATCCAAGTTACGATCTTGACTTCGATAGCTCACTACGATCCATCAGTCCGATTGCTTGGTACGATCCACACTACGATCAAGGTAAGTTTGTTCAGTACGATCACTCATTGCGATCCATAGTACGATCACTCGTTGCGATCCATAGTACGATCACTTGTTGCGATTAGGGAGTGTGATCGGGGTACGATCGTTGGATACGATCTGGGAGTCCGATCTGAGTGCGATCACTTGTTGCGATAAGGGAGTGCGATCAGGGTACGATCGTTTGGTACGATCTGGGAGTCCGATCTGAGTGCGATCATAGGGAGTGCGATCACAACTACGATCTGAGTACGATCATAGGGAGTACGATCACCACTGCAATCTGAGTACGATCCAACATTTTTTCAAAAATGTGTTTTTGAAAATTGTGTGTAATTTTGACTTGGATTTTTGGTTTATCGAGGACATAATTTAGGGGATTTTAACATTATTTCTCGGTTTTAACACAATACAACAAACACATTTACTTTCTTTCATTGATCGATCAACTTTGTAAATCTTCACTTATTGAAATGGAGTACACATCTCTGACGGATAAGTCCATCCTCTCGGGTACGGATAATCGTCCACCAATGTTGGTGAACACTATGTATGAGGAATGGGCTTCCCGAATGGAACTTTATATGTTGAACAAGGAGAATGGACATCTAATTTGGGCATCGGTGCTCAATGGACCATTAGATTATGGTACAGTGACGGAAGGTACGACTACTCGTCCTCGCACAACGGGTGAGTTGACTGGAGATATGAAGATTCAAGATAAATGTGATAAGTATGCTACAAACATCATTCTCCAAGCCCTTCCTCCAGATGTCTACAAACTCGTCAGCAAACATAAAGTTGCCAAAGAGTTATGGGATAGAATTCGTGTTCTCATGCAAGGCACCTCGTTAACTAAACAAGAACGAGAGTGTAAGCTTTATGATACTTTTGATAAGTTTGCCTATGTGCCAGGGGAGACTCTCAATGATTACTATCTGAGATTTACCCTATTGTTGAATGAGCTTAATATCTATGGCATGGCAATTCCTACCTTTCAATTGAACACCAAGTATTTGAACACTCTTCCTCCAGAATGGAAAAAATACGTGACGGATGTTAAATTGGCTAAGGACTTGCATAACACCAATGTGGATCAACTTCAAGCTTTTCTTCAACAACACGAATGCCATGTGATCGAGGCTCGGTTGTCTACACCTCAAGTTCATGATCCACTTGCAATGTATGCTTCTCAACAAAACATGGCTTATACTTATCAACAACCATCATACTTGCAACAGCCACCACCACACATCTATCAGCAACCATCTTATCAACCACCAATGATGCCACAGCAAGAATATCAACAAAGTGTTCATCAACAATCTTTTCAACAGCAACCACTATATCAGACATCACTATCACAAGCCAACACTTCTCCATTGGGCTATACTCCTCAGCAATGATATTTTCCAATAGAAGCACAACCAACACAAGCTTTCTACTCTAATGACCTTCCACCAATCCAAGCACCGGTCTTTACTCCAAATGATACGCCAGCTGATGTACTAAACCATATCACTGCTTACTTGTCAAAACTTGTTGCAACTAGAGGATTTCCACCAACAAACAATCAGCTCCGCACCTCTTCAAATCCTCGACAACAAGCCACTGTTCAAGATGGTCAAGTGACGGTGCAACCTATTCAGGGAAGGCAAAATTCATATGGACCTCCTACAAGGACTGGGAACAATCAAGCTGTGAATTCTCAAGCTAGTGGAAATGGGAGTCCTATTGGTCCTAAGAAGGTTGTGACTTGCTACAATTGCCGAGGACAAGGTCATATGGCTAGGGAATGCACTCAACCGAAAAAAAGGAGGGATGATGCATGGTTTCGTGAGAAGATGTATTTGGTTGATGCTTAGTCTAAGGGGAAGATTTTGGATTCAGAGGAGTTAGCATTTCTTGCAGACCCAGGGGCAGCAGATACTGAAGGCATTGCAGTCGTTTCTACTTCTAATGCAGCTTATCAAGCGGACGATCTTGATGCATACGATTCGGATTGTGATGACATTCACTCTGCCCAAGCTGCTCTCGTTGCTAATCTCACTCACTATGGTTCTGATGTCATCAGTGAGGTACCAACCACATCTAATATTATTGATGATAACCAACATCAAGTTGGGCATGAAAATGACAACCTCGAACAGCATTCGGGAACTAGTAACTCAAATGATGTGGTACCTAATCCTACACATTTGAGTGAACCTCAACCAAATGCTACGACGGGTATGGAATCTTATGCTCAACATGATTTGGTCATGGTACCTAAACATATTATTGATCAAATGCATATGGCTCTCAGACAATCCGTAGATACCAATTCCACCCTAACTGCTGAGCTTGCGTTGCATAAAGAAAAAGTCAAAACTTTTGAAATGGTCCCTCAAGCAGCGAAAATAACATGTTCTGAATTTGACCAATTTCGTTTTGAAAAGATTGAACACTTGAAAGAAATAGAATCATTAAAAGCTAATCTTTCCAATGAATTAAAAGAAAAAGAGTCGGTTGTCAATGATTTTCAGAAACTTAAAATGGATTTCGAAACTCTCGAGTCTAAAAAGGTTGAATCGGAAATTAATGCTACCAAACTTCTTAAATTTAAAGAACAACAGCTTTTAAAACAATACGCTTCCACAGAAAAGGTTCATCTTTTAACTAAATCATTTAAAGAACTCGAACTTAAACGTCTTCAAGATTTACCACCTAATCCCGGTTATGCAAAACAAGCTCAGGAATATATTCCCGGTCTTTATGATATGACCGTAATTGGCAAATCGAAAGAAGCACCTTTTGTTCATAGTACTGAGGAGACACAATCACTTGCGGATAAAACTCATTCTCAAATGCTTTCAAAATTCCATACAATTGATTATGATCAACATAACAAAGATCAATTTTCTAAAAAGACACGCATTCGCTTACAAAAGGAATTAGCAGAATTGACAGTTCTTGCGCCCCAAAGTTTGTCAAATGAAAACCTTTCTAGTACGTCTCCTACACTTGTCAAAAAGGATTTAACGAAGTTAATTCCACCGGTAAGTAAGGCATCCGTTAACTTAAATGCGGTTCACCAACACTTAGCCGATTTTGACAAGGTCATTTTGGAACGTACGACGGCCACGGCCATAACGGAAGGTGAATGGAACTTTGAGCACAATAGAGCTGCGTTTCAAGATGAAATTGTTCCGTTTGTAGACAATGTTAAGGCTTGTCTTAGTAATCTTGATCAAGATTTGCTTTTGGAAATAGAAGAAGTTAGACGTGTTTTCAATGAAATGAATGATGCTTATGAAAACAGTTTACTTGAAATAGAACAGGTTTCACGCCAAAATGATCTGCTTCTAAAGCAAGTGATGTCTCATGATATAGTTTCTGTCTGTGTGAATACAAGTGTTGATAATGATTCTATTGTGCATAATGTTGAATCTGTGGATAATGTGGTAGATAGTACTTGTCACGAATCTGACGCTGAATTTTTAAAGCTTCAAGATTCATATTCTTCGCTTTCAAAACATTTTGATGAGATTCAAACACATTGTATTTCGCTTGAATGCAAGCAACAATTTATTCAAGAAATCTTTGAAACGTCATTCGAAGGTGTTAATATCGATGATGCAAACTTTGAAAAGAATTTTCGATTAAATTTACAATCAAAATAGCGTCAGCCAAGTGACAAGGTTGCTCAAACTTTGCCGGTAGACATAGAGAAATCTAAGGAGCTTAACTGTGTGAACGTACTTGAGGCCGCTGAGAATTTTAAACTTGATCTAGATAATCGAGTTTCCAAGATTTTGTCCAAAGTTGATAACTTAAAACAGAAAAATACACGACTCTTCGATTCAATACAGCCCGCATGTGCTAATACCACTGCACAGAATCAATCGTTGATTGAACAATTGAATCGAAATTTGGTGGAAATATCTGATTTGAGGGAACAAATTTGTGAAAAAAATCTGGTATTGGCTGAGTTAAAGGAAACACTTCGTACTCTAAAAGGTAAGAATGTTGTGGATAACGCAGCCACTGTCTCAGCATCGTCCTCTAGTGCAATCAAAAGGAACCTTATAGCCGTCACACCACTTAATAAGGGCCCTAGGACTAAACCATCTCAAACTTTGGTCACTAAAGATAAGGCGGAATCAAAACCAGCTTCTAATATTCCCGTGTTGCGTTCTACAGGAGTAAGCACCACTACTAAGGCTCAAAGATATAAGCTTAAGAGAAACAAGAAGAATGATAGGATATTGCCCCCACCTAGTAGTCAAGTGAAGAAGAAAGTAGAAGCCCATCCTAGGAATGTTATTTCTGTTTTGAATAAAAAGAATCATGTAGCTAAACCTAAAGGCTCTGCGGTTGTGCAGCGTTCTAAGCCTACTGTGAATTCTAATTTGAAATGTTGGAATTGCAATGAATGTATGTTTTCTAGTCGTCATGATTCTTGCCTTATTGACCATGTGAATGAGATGTATGCCCGAAAAAATGGATTAGAATGGAAACCGACTGGGAAAGTGTTAACCCAAGTTGGTTGGATGTGGCGCCCCACTGGTAGAACTTTCACTATAGTAGGAAATACGTGCCCTTTGACTAGGATCACTCCCACTAAAGCGAAGAAAGCGTGCCCTTTAACTAGGAGTACCAAGGCTACCAAAACACAAGCGTGTCCTTTAACTAGGAACACCGACACTACTGTAGGAACAAAGTGCCCTTTAAATAGGTCTACTCCCACTATAGTGCACGCGAATAATCTAAAACCTAAGAAAGTTGGAACAGTAAAACCTGTTAGTGCTAAAACTCATATTAGAAAACGCAGGAAATCTAAGGGTCTAAAAAATGTTAGCAATTCTGATAATTCTATATCTGTATCTGCTAACACTCCGGAACCAATAGTTTCCAATGCATTGTCTACTGTTGTTATTGAAAACAGGTGGTCCAAATTGTTCTCTGGTATTTGGACTCTGGTTGCTCCAAGCATATGACCGGAGATCGCTCTCAGCTCAGAAATTTCGTCAGCAAGTTTCTTGGTACGGTTCGATTTGGAAATGATCATATTGCAAAGATAATGGGTTACGGTGAATATCATATTGGGAATGTTATAATTTCAAGAGTGTATTACGTGGAAGGTCTTGGTCACAACTTATTTTCTGTGGGACAATTTTGTGATGCAGACCTAGAAGTTGCTTTTTGAGAGCATACCTGCTTCATTCGTAATTTGGAAGGGGTTGATTTATTGAAAGGTACTCGAGGGAATAATTTGTATACTTTGTCTCTACAAGACATGATGGCCGCTTCTCCCGTATGTCTTCTCTCCAAAGCATCGAAGACTAAGTCATGGTTATGGCATCGACGGTTATCTCATCTTAACTTTGACGCTATTAATCACTTGGCGAAAAACGAACTTGTTCGTGGTCTTCCAAAACTATCATTTCACAAGGATCATTTGTGTTCCGCATGTACAATGGGGAAAAGCACTAAGAAATCTTACAAACCCAAGACAGAAGACACCAACCAAGAGAAACTTTATCTGTTGCATATGGATCTTTGTGGGCCAATGCGTGTTGAAAGTCTTAGTGGCAAAAAGTACATCCTCGTCATTGTCGATGATTACTCTCGGTTTACATGGGTGAAATTTCTTAAAGCAAAAAATGAGGAAGTTGGATTTCTCAAGATGATTCAAGTGCGTCTCAACACTACTGTCTGACGTATTCGTACAGATAATGGAACCGAATTTGTGAATCAAATTTTGCGTGATTATTATGAAGAAGTTGGCATTTCTCATTAAACATCCGTTGCTCGCACTCCACAACAAAACGGTGTCGTTGAAAGGCGAAATCGCACACTTATGGAAGCTGCTCGAACGATGTTAATTTACGCAAAGGCTCCATTGTTTTTATGGGCAGAAGCAGTATCTACAGCAGTGTACACCCAAAACCGGTCACTAATTCGTAAACGCCATGGTAAAACACCTTATGAGCTTCTCCATGGAAAAGTACCAGATTTATCATATCTTCATGTATTTGGTTCTCTTTGCTATCCAAATAATGATGGTGACAATTTGGGAAAACTTCAACCAAAGGCTGATATTGGTATTTTCATTGGTTACGCACCCGCAAAGAAGGCATACCGAATCTACAACCGTAACTCTCGCAAGATCCTCGAAACTATGAATGTTGATTTTGATGAGCTGACAGCAATGGCTTCTAAGCAAAGCAGCTCTGAACCCACACTTCATGAAATGGGACCCAGTAATATTAGTTCTGGTCTTGTCCTAAACAACCCTACTTCATCATCATTTACACCAACCTCTAGGACTGAATGAGATATGTTGTTTCAACCGTTCTTTGATGAATTCTTTACTCCTCCAAGTATTGTTGCTCCAGAACCTGAGGTAATAGCTCCGGTAACCGAAGTTGTCGCTCTAGCAACCGTTGCACAATCAGATACGTCTGCACCTACAATTGGTCAAGATATACCATCAACAAGTAATTCTCAACCAACACCTGTTTCAATTACCCATGTCATGCCTATTGATGATGAAGAGGATGATGATGATCACGATTTGGAATTCGCTCAAATGCGTGAACTTCCATTCTTTGGTGTACCAATTCCCGACCCTAATCAAGTCGGGTCGTCCACCTCAGAGGAAGCTCCTTCTGCAGTTTACTCCAATCCATAGATTCGTGAACATGACAGCAAGTGGACAAAGGATCATCCTATAGATTCTATTATTGGTGACCCTAATCGTCCGGTATCCACACGAAGTCAGTTACAAGAAAATGCAATGTTTTGTCATTTTGATGCTTTTCTCACTGAAGTTGAACCTAAGACATGGCAAGAAGCTTTTACTCAATCCTGTTGGATAGAAGCTATGCAAGAAGAACTTAATGAATTTATACGTCTTGAAGTATGGGAACTTGTCCCATGCCCAGATCAAGTGCAGTTACTCACTTTATGGAATCCTTTGCACCTGTTGCCCGTTTGGAAGCTATTAGACTATTCCTCGCTTATGCAGCCCATATGAATATGATCGTCTATCAGATGGATGTGCAGACGGCATTTCTTAATGGTGAAATCAAGGAAGAGGTCTATGTTCAACAGCCGGATGGTTTTGTGAATCCTAAATATCATAATCATGTGTACAAGCTTAAGAAGGCTCTCTATGGGTTGAAGCAAGCTCCTCGCGCATGGTATGATCTATTGTCACAATTCCTCATTACGCAAGGCTTCGCTAAAGGCAAGGTGGATCCTACGTTGTTCATTCAGAAACGAGGTAAAGATATGATTATGGTACAAATATATGTTGATGATATTATATTTGCAGCCTCGACCCAAACCTTATCCGACGAGTTTAGGAAACTCATGTCTTCCAAGTTTAAGATGTCAATGATGGGCAAGGTATCGTTCTTCTTAGGTCTTCAGATATCTCAGAGTCCCAGAGGCATCTTTATCAATCAATCCAAGTATGCCCTTGAATCGCTAAAGAAGTATAAGATGGAATCTTGTGACCCTGTGGATACTCCAATGGTGGAAAAATCTAAGCTTGATGCAGATCCACATGGAGTTGCCGTTGATCCGACACTTTATCGTGGAATGATAGGTACTCTTTTGTATATCACAGCCAGTCGACTTGATCTTCAGTTTGCTATATGTATGTGTGCTAGGTATCAAACTAGGCCTACCGAGTTACACTTAGCTACTGTTAAAAGGATCTTTCGATATCTTAAAGGAACCATTAATCGGGGACTTTGGTATTTGAAGGACTCTTCGATTGCACTTATGGCGTATGCAGATGCGGATCACGCGGGTTGTCAAGATACAAGACGTAGCACGAGTGGAACTTTGCAACTACTAGGAGATCGACTAATCAGTTGGGCATCAAAAAGGCAGAAAAGCGCTGCAATTTCAAGTATGGAAGCAAAATACATAGCTATGTCCGGTTGCTGTGCTCAAATTCTTTGGATGAGATCGCAATCAACCGACTATGGTCTAGGTTTCAACAGAATTCCGATGTATTGTGACAACAAGAGTGCAATTGCCTTATGCTGCAACAACGTTCAATTCTCCCGGTCGAAGCATATTGACATTCGCTACCATTTCATCAAGGAGCAAGTGGAAAATGGAGTGATAGAGCTTTACTTTGTCTGATCTGAGTATCAATTGGCGGATATTTTCACGAAGGCTTTAGATCGCGCTCGAATTGGATTTTTGGCCGACAAGCTAGGAATGAGAACTTTCTCGCCTAAGACTCTAAAGGAACTGGCAGATGAAGCGAAAGAATAGTGGTGGTAAACTATTCTCCGTATCCTTGGTGATCATTTGTATATATTGTTTATATCTTTATCCACAAAAGCAAAATACAAAAATATAAAACCATATAAAAACCATAAAAATTGAAAAATTCATAAAAATCCAAAAATATTTTTACTTTAATTTTCAAAGGCATGTCTTTTGGTACGATAATATTTACGACCTTAGAAATGTCGATTAATATTGACACGGCGCCATAAATAGAGTTCGTACAAAAGCTGTAAATATTTCATAAAACATGGCCTAATGGCTTTTAGTTATTTCAGACTGCAACCCGGTTTTCACATTACAGTCAAGTATTTCTCATGAAAGCTTTGGCTCACAACGGGAATTAATTTTCTCGGGCAAGGTTTACTTTAAAACCTTGTAAGGGATCAAGTTTACTTTATAACTTGGTCTAACACAAATCTATGTACGTTTCAGTGCATTTATTTGTTAAAACAAGAGAAGTCTTGTTTTTATGAAGTTATCATCTCTACAACCATAGCAATCTACAATTGGTATCTACATACTCGACGATGCAACTACTCAACCGACGACTACAGCTCTTTCAATAGAACACGGGTCAACAATTGAGGGGGAGCAATTGTCAAGCATTCAGAATCTTCGATGTCAAACATGCCAAGTTCACAAGTTGGTGTCAAGACAAGAATACCAATCGTACACGTGGTGTCAAGAGATGACTTCAGACGTGACGAGGCGACCAACATATGCTGACAAGAACCATTTGATCTTATCATATGATGTTCTCATCTATCAGGTCCAACCTTGTCAATTCTTTTTAAATATGGTGAATATGTGATCATGCTACAAATCGATATCATATCTCATACATTTGGTATCATGAAGATAAAACGGACTCACATTTTTCTTCCCAAAACCTTTGTTAAAACTTCATTAAATCAATTGATATTAAAAACATCGATTGGGTTAATATTTTTAATATGGGGGAGAAAATGTGATTTAATATGGGATATTATCACAAATGGTTTGACTTAATGTGCTGGCTCATCCCGACATATGCGAAATGTTTTCGAATATCGTGGCATATGTTAAGGGGGAGCAAAACGGATTTGCATATCAAAATGGATTTTCATGGTGACATATACTTACCCAAAACCCATTTATTTCACGACGATGA
This sequence comes from Glebionis coronaria, assembly GCA_025667525.1. Taxonomy (NCBI): domain Eukaryota; kingdom Viridiplantae; phylum Streptophyta; class Magnoliopsida; order Asterales; family Asteraceae; genus Glebionis; species Glebionis coronaria. The sequence continues at coordinate 95,116,658 of CM046882.1, read as the reverse complement.
AGATTGTGGTGACATAAGGATGGTAGGATAGGTTAAGTCCAATGATTCTTCTAGAACCGGAGGAATCTTCCCAAGGACATTCCATAGCTAGAAATAGTAGTCCTTAGGAAAGATGGAGAAAGATTGTGAACGTAGCTGAATGCCGACCAAGTACTTAAGTTAGCACTGGAACAATCACAACAAGGTGCTAGTTATGACGTATTGGTAAGCATTGAAGGGGTTGAAGAATGAAAAAGAATTGTAAAGATAAAAGGTGTAAAGAAAGAAGCCCTCCTTACAACTTTAGGCAGAAACCGGGTCAATACATATGCTATTGAGATCATTTTAATGATTCTTGATATGGAAGACAGACATCATGGACCCAGTGATGCAATGCACAACCCATCCCAGCTAACTCAGATATCTCTCAAAAGATATTTGTTTTAATCACACGGAGACAACACGTTATCTATCGATTTATTCACTCCGAATAAATTGGTATTGAAAAGGTGGCACTCCTCTCCAGCCTCCGATCACTAAAATCCAAAATGCACGATCGAGTCTAGAGCCATTTGAGATCATCAAATATCTCATTAGGACACACTTTCATATTTCCTTGCTTCTTCACATACTGTGAAAAGTAAGAAAGATTTTAAGAGTCCTACGCAAAATCTTCATGATCTTGCCTGAACATCCGAGTAATACGAAAGTATTTACAATGAAGATGGAAATCCTTCTTGAGCGAATATCAAAAAGCTCATGGTAGGTGACTTGTGCGATTCTTTATGAATCAAACTTGTGATAACTGGAAAGCAACAGCTGTTTAATTCTTAACTGAATTTAAACACGTTCCAGGCCTCTACGCAATATCTTAGTGATCTTGCCAGAACACTCAGAGTGATACCTTAGTGTTCACAGTGATGAGTGGAAATCCTTCTAGTGTTAACCTCAAACAGCACTTGGTAGGTAACTTGCAAGATTCTATACGAATCAAGCTCGTGACAACTGGAAAGCAACAATGGTGCGATTCTTTAATGAATCTAACTTGTTCCAGGAATCAGAATTGACGGCTTCAAATCATGCGGATATTATTATCCAAATGATTCACTCTTTATGTTCGCAGTCAGCTTTGGACGGTCGAATAAAGAGAACGGGTTTACCCGCGAAATCCTGTCAGGAAGTTACTTAATTGAAACTATCCGTCACGGGTACGATATCTAATATCGTCCAACGGTCTTCACCGACCGGAGGTAAAATGCTACCGAATTAGAATGAAATGTTCAAAGCCATTTCGTTCGTGTCTACTTATGTTGCGGCATTTGAAGACGGTGCCGTTGCGGGATCCAAGAAGAAGTCGTCCCCGCATGCTTATACTTTATGCACTTAATACCTCATCAAATTCAAGAAAGCCGAAAAATTAAGTCTTCCGCTGTATCGAACTCTGAAGCTTTCAAGAATTACTAAGGTATAAGTATGTGGGACGTGCGGTCACGAAGAGACGAAGATCACAAGTAATGGATGCACAAGATCAAGGCACGAGATTAATGCTCAAGACTGATATCAATGATCACATCAGCATGTTCACCTGAAAAGAAAAAGAAAAGAAAGACGAAGACTACGAGCTCAAGACAAGCATAGTATGCTAGGTTTATTTTATTATTGTAACTAGGGTAACACCCTTGTTTGGAGTGACCTCCCTTAGGGGGAGATTGTTGGAAATACGTTTTTACGTATTTAGGAAGATTCGGTCACTCCGACAATATACTAAGTAGTAGCTCGTAGTCTAGACATCGCTATTTAACTAACAAGTCCAAGCCTAGCCTACAACATGTGTAGGCCGGCCCAAACATGTAAGCCCAAGCCCATTACAAGGCTTGGGTATATAAACCCTCTCCTTTGATGGAGAGGGTGTGTGGTTTCATAATTTACACATAGTTCTCTTAACTTTCTCTCTCTAAAAGTGTGAAATCTACCATCTCTTTCTCTCTCTAAAAACATAAGAAAGATTTACATTTCTACAATCCTAAATAATATAAATAAGATTGAAAAATTAATAAAACCTTTCTAGAACTTTTTATTTAGTTATTATTTAATTTTAAAAGTCAATAAAACCTTTTTAATTATTTAATTTTAAAAATCAATAAAAGCTTTTTAATTATTTAATTTTAAAGTCTAATAAAAGACATAAAATAAAAAATAATAAAGAAAAAGTCACAACAAAGATTTTATGACTTGTAAACCTCAATTATATTATTCTAATGCTAAAAAGTAGTTTTCAAAAATTTTAAAAACAAAATTACTATTTTTATTGACTTTTTAAAAAACAAAAAAAGAAAATTGAATTAAAAATAATTTATGAAAGAGAAAAATATAAACACTAGAACAGAAAAATCCTAAAAGATAAATAATATCCAGGAAAAATGAAAATAATGAAAAAGCTAAACAAAATAAGCCAGAAACTGTTGAAATAAGCCACGGCTGTTTATAGCTGGTGGAAATGATAGAAGGATTAAATAGGTTTTGGAATGAAATTGTAACAAGATAACAAGTATATCACACTGACAAAGCACATACTCCCCCAATCGAGGGCCGCGTGTTCGAAACCCAGGCTATACTTTTTTCACTTTTTTTTTTCTTTTTGTTTTTGGACAAAGGCACCCCACAGGCGTTCTGCTTATGGGGAGTCAAGAATAACATAATTCAGCAATTCAAAAAGCACACTAAAACCCATTTTACAGTTCCCATAACAAAAAGATCCACAAAAGAAGCTCAAACAAGTAACAAATAAGCCAAAAAATTGCATAGAATAACCCATAACAAAAAGATTAGAACCAAACATCTTATTCATTTACAAACGATTTGATTTAAACAAACACATTTTACAGTTCCCATTGGATATAAGTGTTTGCGGTGAGGTCCCAATATACATTAGGATTCTCTTTTGTTGGCCCAAGAAACTTGTATATTTTGTAATAAGGATCTCCATTCAGAACTCTGAACTCATAGGTTCTACTGCTTGTTTGATGATCCCTAGTATAGTCTGGTTTTGTTTAATCATATTTTAGCATTTTCACAGCTTCACACTTCTTGAACATCCTAACAACGTGTTCATTAATTACATCTTCTTTTGAACTACCAGAACCTTCTTTCTAATTTCCAACATTTTCATTGCTTTATGTTGGCTGCACCTTTTTAGGTATCCAAACCATGTTCTTGGGGGTTGGACTAGTGTGATACTTGTTTGTAGGTTTTCTCACCTTATCCATGTTCTGATTCGTGTTTGTCTATTTGAGCCTTTCTGTGTGACTGTGTGTATGTCTCTGTGTGTGTGTTTGTTTGAAGCTAATATAGTGTCTTAATGAAGAAGATGAAAAGTTTACCTTCGTGCAAATAATGTCCCCGAATCAAAATATGACATTGTAATAATGACGGGGAATAAATGGGTTTAATAATGGTCCGAGGACATTTTTTGCATGCCCGGAAGGTGGGTTTAGAGGGGTATCGTGGAAGTTTCGAGTTGGAAAAGTATGCGGGGACGTTTTTTGCATGTCATGAAAGGTTGGAAGATGGGGTGGGACGGGAAATGACGATTATACCCTCACATGCCAGGCACGTGTAGAAGTTAACGGTAGAACGTTAGGAAAAGTAAAAAAATAGACGACTCATGGGCAAAAATACAGGCGAAATGAAAGTTTTGGGGCAAAAATGCTTGTAGTTTAGACTCAGGGGCATATTTACGGATTTCGGAAAGTTTAGGGACGTTTTTTACATTTTACCCTAAAAACAAAAATGCAAAGTAACTTAACTTTTGGGGTTTAGGTTCTAAATTTGCGATTAAATCATGATATGGAAGTTACATCTAATCTCAATTCTAATAGACTGGTCTTTTGAGATGGTTTATTTTTTAGGGCAACTTTCTTTTTCATCTCTTTTAATTTTTTAATAATATTTTTCAAACTCTTGTTCTTATACCAAATCATAAAAAACATTTTTTTTCTCAAAATCTTTATTTTTTTCTTTTAACTTTTCATTCAACCTAATCTTAAATCCTAAACCTGGATGTAGAAACTAGAAGGGAGAAGGGGGGAGTTGAATAGTTTCTTAAATTTACTTGTTTAAAGATCGGTTTCAAAATCCCTTTTTCAAAAACTTAGACTTGAGTGATTATGTGAAATCTTCTTATGCACATTATGAACAATAGATAGTGGATCTAAACTAATAATCACAAGTATGTGCAAGTATAGAATAATGAATGTAAAGAGATTAAGAAAAGAAAGATCAAACCAAACACCAAGGATTTATAGTGGTTCGGCAACAAAGCTCGCTCCTCGTTCCTACTCCACTCCTCGAGTACTCCTTACTCGAGAGTTCAAAAATCAACAAGCTCCTTAAAGTGGAGAAACCGTACACGTCGCTTAACCAATTTCCGACTCTAAGCTAAAAGTTAAACCCTAATCTTAGTTAGGACCAATCTACACAAACATAATTTAAGGACGAAGTATTAACCACAACACATACACAACTTCCAAATTTACATAACAATTTAGATCTTCACAACTACACAAGAATAAAAATAAAGTTTGATCTTCAATGGATCTTGAGGTATACACAACACTTCAAGGATGAAAGAGTTCTTCTCTTTGCACTTGAGAGGATGATATGGGAGGAGAAAGATTCACTTCTAAACAAGTAGTAATCAACCAAATAACTAAGGATTTGAGTGATTTAAGAAGGTGGATTGAATCTGGATATTTGTGTGCAAAAGAGGTGAAGAGAAAATCTAGAAATGGTCCACTATTTATAACACAAGGCTCCAACAGATCTATCTGGCCGCGGTTCAAAAAATGACATGTGGTTCATTATCAATAACGAACCGCATAGGCATTTAAGGAACCGCCGAGACTAGACTCCGCTTCTTTTTGTCTTTTAGTGGGTTAGTCACATCTGGTGAAGTTTTTATCCTCAAATGATATTCCTAAACCATATGGAATATGCCATTTTTAAATTTTTAAATTTCTAATTTAATAAAACATTTCTTAAAGATAAAGTTTATTAAAAACTTTTGTCACTTAAAAATAAAAGTGAGTTTTAAGAAAACTAAATCTTTGATCACTTAGTTAGGTTGACAACTTGTTTATTTATACCTTAAGTGATAATGGATGAAATGAAAAATACTTGAACTCAAGAATTCGATTTTCATTATTTTCGTAAATGCTTGTATTTATATATTATCGTAATCAAAACCAAGTGAGACCGAAAAATGCAAGTAACGTTTTTAGACATCATTACATTAACAATCTCCTCCTTTTTGGGTTCCGACAATACATAAACATTTATCAAGTATGAAAACCAGATTTTCAAAGACGAGTTTATTTCATTTCTCCCCCTTTGTCGAAGCAAAAATGTAGCAAAAGTATTTGAAGAAGAGAAGAAACGGACTTTGTTAATGCTCCCCCTTGGTGCTTACTCCCCCTTGCTTGGGGCACCAAGGAATCGAGCTATGGTGACATGCTACATAGAAGGGTTAAAAGAAGAAAAGAAACACCCAACAAATTATAGCAAATGTCACACAATAAAAGAAATAAGAAGAGAGAAAAAGATAACCAAGATCCATAAGAAATAATGTTAATCCAGAAACATGAAAAGATACAAGGAAAAAGAAATTATACAAAGATGTAGGGCAGAGCAATACCGACCGAAACCGACTGGTCCCGACCGAACCGAGGTTACTGAATGCATCGAGTCCGAAACTAAGATGCTCGGTATGGTTATCGGAATGCAAAAAGTCAACTTTTCGGTTTCAGGTCGGGTCAATACGAAAACCGAGTTTAGCCTGAGATGGCCCGATTAACTGTTATTAGTAGGGCTGAGCAATAACTTATTAGGGTATCTCTTTACATCTCAGTATCTCACAGCCGCATATCTCTCTTACATCTCATCTACGCTGTCGCTTTTTTCCTATCCATCAAACACAGCCACATATCTCTCTTACATCTCATCTACGCATCAAACACAACAATAGCCACATATCTCTTTTAACAAAGATCTTCTTGGTTCGATTAATCAGAACATATCATAAATATATGTGGTGGGTTGGATGCGGATTCAATGTTTAGTATATATGATTTGATGTTTGAGACAGAGATTGAAGACGATTTGTGAGATGGGGGGCTGAGAAAAGAAGTGGGTGATGGAGGGTCAGCAGAGGTTGATTGAAATATAAGAGGTAAGATTCAAAAAATATAAGAGATAAGATGGGTTTATTTCGGTTACGGATTGAACCAAGTTAGAAACCGACAAAACCCGATTTAAACCGAACCGAAACGAGTTCCTTCGGTTTCGGTTCAGCATTTTGCTTGTTTTCGGTTTCGGTTTTACTCGAGACGGGTCAGGTCGGTTTTGGCCCGATGCTCAGCCCTACAAAGATGTATGAAACCACAAGCCCAAAACTTAAGCATAAGTCTAATCCTAGTTACACTAGAATTCTAAGATTTTCTTAAATTAGATGTCTTATTAATAAGCAACCTATATGCTTAGTTAGAAGATGAAGTAGTAGCGGAATGTGGCGGTGGAGGCTTGGCAATGGTCTCGTAGTCATAATGAAGAGGAGGCTCGACTAGGAGACTCTTGATGTAATTCAACTCATCATAGATATGAGACATGGCAAGATGTTGATATTGACAACAATGACAATATGTTCCATGATGCATGCCATTATCATGTGATGGAGGAAGAACACAAAAGGGAAGTGGTGGAAAAGAAGAGTTTCCAAAATCAATTTTCTTAGAAGGAGAAGAAATTTGATTGAATGTGTTGTTGGTTGAATTTGGATTGAAAGGAATTAGGAAAAATGGAGGAGAATCAAGGTTTTCATTTGGTTAGTAAGACATTTTGATTTGAGAAATGGATGCAAAATGCTTAGGGCTAAGTAGAGAAAGCACAAGATATTTTGGGAGAGGTCAAAGGTTTGAAACAAAGATTCCAAAAAGTGTTGGAGAAATTTTGGAGTTTCAATAAACCCAAATCTGTAAGCTTCTGCCCACGGTTCATTATATGTACCTACGGTTCAATAAATATATTGAGCCGCTAGACAACTAAAGAACCGCCCATAGAGGGCGTGTTTTGGTGGACAATGAGAATTTTTCAATTCAGCAAATCCTAATTTTCTAGTCTAACTTATCATAAAGTCATGCTTAAGAGCAATAAAAGACTAAGAAACACACAAGAAGTCAACAAAAACAACTTTGACCAAAATACATAGACTTTAAAGTAAAATCGACGTTGGAGGTGTGATAATCTAGACACATAGTCATGACACAATGATCCACCATAGTTGAATGTTGTTCTCGCTATATTTGAGTGACTCATACATACGAATTATGTATGCTTGATATCAATAGCAAGAAACCATGAAAAACATTTTTAGATTTAATTAAAAATGTAAAACATTTCTCGACCATTTTCGAAAAAACTTTCAGATATTTGAAAAAGAGAGGAGAAATTTTTCAAAAAGAGTTTAAGAGACTCAATGACTCAAAGAGAGAAAAGATTCAAAAGAGAAAAAGACTCGATTAAAGAAAATGCGTAATTAAGGTATATGTTCTATTAAACCTAGACTTAGACGCAAAAAATTAAAAGGTTCCCTCTTAAGTGGCTTAGTGAAGATGTCGGCTAAGTTTTCTACCAAGGGCACCTTCTCAATCGAAATGTTCCCATTTTAAACATTATCCCTAAGGAAATTGTGGCGAATCTCTATGTGCTTAGTTCGCGACTATTACACGGGATTCTTATTAAGGTCTATTGCACCCTTATTATCACACATGATGGGAACATCATTGCGTGTAATCCCGTAATCAACAAGCGCTTGCTTCATCCATAGAGCTTGTTGACAAGCTTTTCCAGCATTCACATACTCGGCTTCCGTGGTGGATATAGCAAGAGCGGTTGTTTCTTAGAGAATCAAGAAGTTAAACAACAACCCATGAAGGTACAAACTCCGCTAGTGCTTTTCTGTAGCAATTCTTAATTTTCGGGTTAATGTTTATAACCTAACTTTTATTCATCAAGTTTCTTTTTATAAAAAAAAATAATAAAAAAAAAATTAATTTTTTTTTTTTAATTCTCGATTAACCGACAAGGTTAAAGCTTTAACATATCGAGAATGTGTCAATTATTATTTAATAATATGGTTTACATTCGTGATTGACCGTAAACATCCTCGTTATGACATATAAATATTTTTCTTGTCATTATTTTGATTGTTTGTTTTATGGACATTCTTCGTAATTTATGATAAACCTTTAAGTGTCATTTTTTTATATGACGCGTTAACGTTTATTAAATAATAAGCCCTCTGTTATATCGAGATATAAATGTTCTCCGAATGCCGATGTTTTTATTTTGTATTGAAAGTTAATTTTTCGTGCTCTACGCGTAACTTTTTAAATCGCGTAACTTTTAAAATATCGGATATCAATAATACCCGCTTTTACAAATTATGAGGCAAGATTAATAAATAATCTCACCCCACTTGCTCATCCTACGTCACACACATCTAAAATGAAATGTCAATATCCAATACAAATACATTATGCACAAAGTAGTTTTTAGGCTTGGTGACTAACATATCAAATTGTGTAAATTTTCTTTGGTAAGCCACGTATCAACCAAGCCTTAAAGATGTGTCAAGCGTAGAAGACATATATTAATGATACCTTATTTTCTAGATCATTTACATAACAAGTTGAAGTATAACTAAGATACTAATTCATTCTTGCTTAAGTTGATATTACCATGTAAATAAAAAATGGGACGTAAGGTATAGCCATTTTTAAAACAAGAGTTACTTAGAAGAACTTTGTTGAACTTAGTATACGTATACTAAAGATCAATTTCACAAATTAACAATGATGAACGAGTGGAGTTAACGACATGGTGTATTGGAGGTCTCGCTCGATCATGTGTCCGCTGTTTGGTGTTTCATTCTCGATCAACGAGTAATTGTTATCTCGTGAAGTCGTTTATCGACTACTTGACGTTTGTTCTTTGATCTACGTGTTATATCTATATAAGGTGAGTTCATAGCCTCGCTTTTACTTATTTAATTGTTTTATTAAACCCGCGAGGGGGATACATGCTACTTTTTACGAATGGATGCAAGTGCTTGAACTGCTTGAACTGTATGCTTATTTTATCCCTTTTAGTCATGAACCGTTAATTACTTGGACCGACTGTACTGGTCGAGTAAACGCGAATGCTGTGAATAGATCTATTGGGATTGACCTCTCCGTCCGGGTTTAACGGAAAACCGACTGGACGCATTGTATTTGAAACTTGAACGGAATAACGGATGTTAATGTTCGGTTTCATGAGCTAAATGCGATAACTGATGCTATCTGACTTTTGTGAACTGAATACTTGAAATCTTGTGGTCCACTGCTTTTACTTGCAAACCTATGAATTCACTCAACCGTTGTGTTGACATTTTTAGCATGTATTTCTCAGGTACTCAGGTTTAACAGCAGCTGGAGCATGAAGTCGCACAAGATATTTTAAAGGCAATAAAATACTTATTATCATTTGATAAACTTTTTAAAACTTTTTATTATTACATTATTGTTGGGACCTCTTTGTAAACTCTGATGTTTTATTAATCGAATGGATTAAAATTTTGAAACGCCTCTTTTTGAGTCGTTCTCTTTATACATGTGCTTGTGATTATGAAGTAGCGCCCCAAACTGATATTTCGCTGTATTGTGAAATTGAGGGTGCTACAGATTGGTATCAGAGCACTTGTTATAGAGAACTAGGTCGTTTTCAAAACCTAGACTATAACAACTTTTTTTTGCGAAAATGATTTTATTGCCTTGAAGATCATCGGTGCGCTCATGCTACCCGAAAGCTTGTAAAATATGTATACTACTATATATTTCTTTCTCGTTAGTATGTTTATATAAAGGGATTATTTACATAAATATTGAGCTCTTTCAAGACACTGCGAATAAAGTAATGGTTTTTGCAACATTTTCATGTCTTTTATGACACTATTTTACATAAACGTGAACTCACCGCCAAGTGCCGATTCAACTGGGTATTTACCTTCTGATTGCGAGTTTTAATACTCATCTTGTGATTTGGAATCGTATACGTTGTTTTAGAGACCTCTCTTCTAAAGTCTTCCACGTGATTGGAGTACGACATTGACTTATCACCTCGTGATGTGCCAATTTGAGGAACCTATTTCTTTTGAAACACGATTTATTGTGTTCCTTGATAATTTTATCATTTCGATTGATTTTGAAGAATCATGTCTTAAAAGAGATTATTTCTTTTTCTATGAAACATTTAATTTGGTCTTGATTTCGTGCTTTGTGCAACGATACTTAGGTAGGCTAATTTATAATAATCTTGTTGAAACGACTTCGTCACTCGCTTGAACAAGAAAATTATAAATTACGGAACCATTAGTTTTTAAATCTTAATTAAATGGATCTGACGAACCCATGTAATTAATGATTTGTAAATGAGTGGGCTTAAGCACGTGGCATTAGGACAAACTATTTTCATTTTGGCTCGTAATTCGATTGTACAATTCATCCATTGTCTATCGCTATTAAAATTTGTATCGTTATTATATTTTACGAACGACTCTTTAATCTTTTTATATTTTTGATACATTTGTATGGATTATTTCGAGCGTGTATCGACTCTTGTGAACTTAAAAGGACTCTGACTTTTTCTCGAACGTATCATGAACATGTAAAACAACTGAACTCTGGGACAGAGTTCTTTTAAGGTGGATAGACTGTAGCAATTCTTAATTTTCGGGTTAATATTTATAACCTAACTTTTATTCATCAAGTTTCTTTTTATAAAAAAAAAAAATAATAAAAAAAAAAAATTAAATTTTTTTTTTTTGAATTCTCGATTAACCGACAAGGTTAAAGCTTTAACATATCGAGAATGTGTCAATTATTATTTAATAATATGGTTTACATTCGTGATTGACCGTAAACATCCTCGTTATGACATATAAATATTTTTCTTGTCATTATTTTGATTGTTTGTTTTATGGACATTCTTCGTAATTTATGATAAACCTTTAAGTGTCATTTTTTTTATATGACGCGTTAACGTTTATTAAATAATAAGCCCTCTTTTATATCGAGATATAAATGTTCTCCGAATGCCGATGTTTTTATTTTGTATTGAAAGTTAATTTTTCGTGCTCTACGCGTAACTTTTTAAATCGCGTAACTTTTAAAATATCGGATATCAATAATACCCGCTTTTACAAATTATGAGGCAAGATTAATAAATAATCTCACCCCACTTGCTCATCCTACGTCACACACATCTAAAATGAAATGTCAATATCCAATACAAATACATTATGCACAAATTAGTTTTTAGGCTTGGTGACTAACATATCAAATTGTGTAAATTTTCTTTGGTAAGCCACGTATCAACCAAGCCTTAAAGATGTGTCAAGCGTAGAAGACATATATTAATGATACCTTATTTTCTAGATCATTTACATAACAAGTTGAAGTATAACTAAGATACTAATTCATTCTTGCTTAAGTTGATATTACCATGTAAATAAAAAATGGGACGTAAGGTATAGCCATTTTTAAAACAAGAGTTACTTAGAAGAACTTTGTTGAACTTAGTATACGTATCCTAAAGATCAATTTCACAAATTAACAATGATGAACGAGTGGAGTTAACGACATGGTGTATTGGAGGTCTCGCTCGATCATGTGTCCGCCGTTCGGTGTTTCATTCTCGATCAACGAGTAATTGTTATCTCGTGAAGTCGTTTATCGACTACTTGACGTTTGTTCTTTGATCTACGTGTTATATCTATATAAGGTGAGTTCATAGCCCCGCTTTTACTTATTTAATTGTTTTATTAAACCCGCGAGGGGGATACATGCTACTTTTTACGAATGGACGCAAGTGCTTGAACTGTATGCTTATTTTATCCCTTTTAGTCATGAACCGTTAATTACTTGGACCGACTGTACTGGTCGAGTAAACGCGAATGCTGTGAATAGATCTATTGGGATTGACCTCTCCGTCCGGGTTTAACGGAAAACCGACTGGACGCATTGTATTTGAAACTTGAACGGAATAACGGATGTTAATGTTCGGTTTCATGAGCTAAATGCGATAACTGATGCTATCTGACTTTTGTGAACTGAATACTTGAAATCTTGTGGTCCACTGCTTTTACTTGCAAACCTATGAATTCACTCAACCGTTGTGTTGACATTTTTAGCATGTATTTCTCAGGTACTCAGGTTTAACAGCAGCTGGAGCATGAAGTCGCACAAGATATTTTAAAGGCAATAAAATACTTATTATCATTTGATAAACTTTTTAAAACTTTTTATTATTACATTATTGTTGGGACCTCTTTGTAAACTCTGATGTTTTATTAATCGAATGGATTAAAATTTTGAAACGCCTCTTTTTGAGTCGTTCTCTTTATACATGTGCTTGTGATTATGAAGTAGCGCCCCAAACTGATATTTCGCTGTATTATGAAATTGAGGGTGCTACAGTTTCCGGTCCACATAGTCTCCCGCATGATCCGAGTCCACGTATACTATGGTTTCTACGCTGGTCCCTTTAGGATACCGTAATCCTAAATGTATAGTGACTTTATTGTATCAAAATATACGCTTAACCGCTTCAAGATGAGAGGTTTTGGGAGCCTCTTGGAAACGTACACAAAGGCATACACAAAGGCATACCTCTATATTCGGTGTTGTATATCGACTCATTATCATCATCTACGGTGAGTTTAGTATCCGAGGCCATAAGGGTCTTCATAGGTTTAGAGTCTTCTAATCCAAATTTCTTTAGCATTTTTTAACATACTTAGATTGATTACAAAAATGACATCGTACATTTGTTTAATTTGGAGTCCTAGAAAGAAGTTAAGTTCACCCATCATGCTCATTCTAAACTCATCATGCATGATTTTCGCAAAGTCATCACACATACTTTGACAAGTTGAACCACATATAATGTCATCAACATATATTTGTATGATTATGAGGTGAGAACCTTTCTTCTTTGAAAAGAGTGTATTGTCTCCATTCCCATGGTATACTCATGTTTTATAAGAAACGCTTTAAGTCTATCATACCAAGCTTTGGGTGCTTGTTTAAGACCATAAAGAGCTTTCTTAAACTTGTAAACATGATCCGGTTTCTCAAAATCAATGAAGTCAGGAGGTTGAGCTCATATACCTTCTCATTGATCAAACCGTTAAGTAATGCACTCTATACATCCATTTGTTGAAGCTTAAAGTCTAATGCACAAGCATCAGCTAAAAGCATTCTAATGGATTCTAATCTAGCTACCGGTGCATATGTCTCATCATAATCAATCCCTTCTTGTTGATTATAGCCTTGAGCTACAAGTCTAGCCTTATCACGAGACACAACACCATTTTCGTCTAACCTATTCCTATACACCCATTTGGTTCCTATGATGGTAGTACTTCTAGGTGGAGGAACAAGTTCCCAAAGGTCATTAGCAATGAATTGATTCAATTATTCTTACATGGCGATGACCTAACTCTCATCCATTAAAGCTTCTTTAACATTCTTAAGTTCAATCAAGGAGACAAAACAAAAGAAGTTACTTTGATCTTGGACTTGAGATCTAAGGGTCCTTTGATTAAGGTCGCCTATGATGTTTTCGAGAGCATGATCCTTAGATTCATTAATGTTTACTTCCTTTTCAACATTAAGGTCTTCAAATCCTAGTATTCTAACCTCTTTGGCTTTTGTTGGGAATAAAATGAGCTAAGTCACTTAGACGCTGACAAGAATAATTTAGACGCTGACAAGAATAAACGAGGCGCTGACAGATGAGCACTGACAAGAGTTATTCAAGCGCTGACAAGAAGAAATCCAACCACTGATAGGAATACTTAGTCAACACGTTTTATATTTGATGTAAATATATGATCAATATTGTATTTTCTATATTTATCTTTACCTAGAATAGTTGATAGGTAAACCTTTATACACGGCTCCTTGTGTTATAAAAGGAGGTCGTAGGGTTTATAGTTTATATATACATTATTTAGTCTTAATAACTTTCATTGTAAGCAAGTTCGATTATTAATCAAGAGTGAAAGTTTGGTTTACTTTGTTTGTTTGTTCTTTGTTCTAAGTGTTAATTCCGCATAACACTTAGATTGTTTGATACAACAAAGTTTCTCTAAGTTTTAATCTTGATTCAATCTCGTTTAACACAAAGCTAATCAATCTAAGTTTGGGATCAACAGCTTTAACTATGTATATTTCATCCAAGTCATCATCTACCAAAGGTGGTGTCTTAGATAAAGGTGGAGTTTCATTGAATGTCACGTTGAGTGATTCTTCGATTACACCCGAGGTTCCATTTAGGAGTATGTAGGCTTTACTAGTTTGTGAATAACCTAAAAAGATACATTCGTACGACTTTGGGTCGAACTTAGTAAGGTAATATTTGGTGTTGAGAATTAAACACTTGCTTCCAAACACCTTGAAGTATTCAAATGAGGGTTTCTTACCCTTAAGAATCTCATAGGGGGTCTTACCTAGAAAAGGTCAAATAAGAACTCGTTTGAGCATATAAGTCGATCTATCAACGACATTGCACCAAAATATTTGAAGCGAGGGTTATTCGTTTAGCATTGTCCCACTCATCTCTTGGATAGTCCTATTTTTCTTTTCAACTACACCATTTGATTGTGGAGTGCGAGGAGCCGAGAAGTTATGGGTAATACCATGAGCTTCACAGAAGGCACCAAATTGCAATTTGTTATCAAATTCCCTAACATGATCCATCCTAATAGAGACAGTTGGACATCCTAATTGATTTTGGATCTTTCGACTAAAGATTTTGAAGTAATTGAAAGCTTCATTCTTATTAGCCAAAAATATAGTCCAAGTGATTCTAGAATAGTCATCAACTATAACTAGGGTATAAAGGTTACCTCCATAACTTCGTATGGCGGAAGGTCCAAAGAGATCCATATGTAAGAGCTCTAGGAACCGAGAGGTCGATACCAAATTCTTGACTTTAGTGAACTTGCTTCCCAACTTTGCAAGCATCACAAAAGTGACTATCAAACTTCATCTTTGGGAGATGTCTTACCAACTCCTTAGAGACTAAAGATTTAATTTAACGCATATTTTCATGACCTAATCTCCTATGCCAAATAGTATAACTATCATCTGAAGTCGCAAGACATAAGTTGTCTTTAGACTTCCTATTGACCTTCATGACATAAAGCCCGTGCTTTCTAACACCTTTTCCAATGATCTTTCCATCTTTTTACAATTTCGCTATCATGTTCGGAAAAGATGACCTTACACTTATTGTCACAAATTTTACCTATACTTAGTAAATTAAAACATAAGTTATCTACGTGCTGAACATTTTCAATGGTCATGGAGTCAAGAGAAACCGTACCTTTACCAATTATGTTACCACGTAGTTTACTAGCGAATGTGACGTTACCTCCATTGCTTTGTAAGTAGAGAACAAACTTCGTTTATCCGTCATGTGTTTAGAACAACCACTATCCTTAATCCACTCGTCGGGCTCCAAATCAATTCCTAAGAATATCTAGGTAACAACACATAAAATCAAGCATTTGGTCCCTAATATCTCATGGGTCCAAAGTTGTTAGTTTCAAACATCCCTTGCATTTGGTTGGGATGCATGAATGGAGGACACATACCCCACGGAGAAAACATTGTTGTTGAAAATTATTCTAATTTATATGAGCATTTTGATGTCCATTGTTTTTATTTGGTGTCTTTGATCTTGACCTAGAGTTATTATTGTTTCTAGGCGTTGGTGTTTTACTTCTAGGTCGTGACTTAGAATGGTCATTCTTTTTAGGGTTGGTGTTCTACTTCTAGGCCTTGAATCATTTCGTACTTCTGGAGGAGTAGATGATTGTCTTGATAAATTTCTCATTCCCATTAAAGGTTTACTTAAAGGCTTGTAGAATTTATCCTTTTTATCAATTATAGGTAATTTAACATTGTTAACCACAAGATGTTTTGGCCCTTTACCTAAAATAGACTTTTTAGAAAGTTGAGATTTTTCGCATACTGAAGTCTCTGTCCGTGGTTCCTAATCATAACCTACAGTTCCATAATTATATGGAACCGCCGCGAACTTTATAGAACCGCGAGCAGAAGACGTTTTTTTCTAAAAACTTGACTTGTTTTGGTTCACTAGTAGATGCTTCACCAATGTTAAAACCTAACCCAAGTTATTCCTTTGAATGAATTCGTCTACTTAACATATCATCAAGAGCACTAGTACTTTTCATGAACTTTTCCAAATTAGTGAAGGTACTCTTGAGATCTTCATTCTATTGTCTAAAACTTTCACAACTTAGACAACCTAAATCAACTTCTTTATTTTTCTCAAGCTTGTTCAATTTTTCTATTAGCTCACTAATCTGATTTTCAAGCTTAGTTCTAGTTTATTTTAGCGATTTTTTCTTTTCAATGAATTTAAGACTTAGTTTGGATAGGTTATTATATTGATCTTCTAATTCTAAATCATCTAGTGAAGAACTATCATTGCTATAATAGTCGGTTTCAGAATGTACCTCTTTAGAAGAATGAGCCAGAGACATTTTTCATCTTTAGCATTGTCCTCAAATTCTTCACCACTGTCGCTCCATGATCCACCAACAAACATCGTGTGATTCTTTTCGCGAGATGGTTTGGGATATTCACCAAGGAAATGGTTTGTGTAGAAACTAGAAGGGGGGTTGAATAGTTTCTTAAATTTACTTGTTAAAAGTGGGTTTTCAATAATCTTTTCAAAAACTTAGGCTTGAGAAAATATGTGAAATCTTCTTATTCACAATATGGACAAGGGATAGTGCAACTAAGCTAATAATCACAAGTATGTGCAAGTAAATAATAATGAATGTAAAGAGATAAGGAAAAGAAAGATCAAACCAAACACAAAGGATTTATAGTGGTTTGGCAACGAAACTCACTCCTCGTCCCTACTCCACTCCTCGAGTACTCCTTACTCGAGAGTTCACTAATCAACAAACTCCTTGAGGTGGAGAAACCGCACACAACGTCGCTTAACCAATTTCTGACTCTAAGCTAAAAGTCGACCCCTAATCTTAGCTAGGACCAATATACACCAATATACTTTAAGGACTAAGTATTAACCTTACTACATATACACAACTTCCAAATAGACACAACTATTCGGATCTTCATAACACAACTACTTGGATCTTCACAACACAACTAAATGAATGAATAAAACTTGATCTTCAATAGATATTAAGGTAGACTCAACACCGAAGGATGAAAGTGTTCTTCTCTTTGCACTTGGAGAGGAAGAGATGGGAGGAGAAAGATTCACTTGTAAACAAGTAGTAATCAATCAAATAACCACAGATTTGAATGATTTAAGAATTATGGTTGAATCTGGAAATTTGTGTGCAAAAGAGGTAAAAAGAAAATATGAGAATGGTCCACTATTTATAAGAGAAAAGCCTAACGGCTCTTTCTAGGCGCGGTTCCTTATTGATGCTTGCGGTTTCATATCGATAAGGAACCACATAGGCATTTAAGAAACGCAGAGGTAGACTCCGCGCCCTTTTGTCTTTTAGTGGGGTAGTCACATCTAGTGGAATAGTTATCCTTAAGGGATATTCCTAAACCATATGGAATATGCCATTTTCAAATTTTTAATATTTAATTTAATAAAACATTTTCTTAAAAATAAAGTTTAATAAAAAAACTTTGTCACATTGAATAAAAGGTGAGTTTTAAGAAAAAATAAATCCTTGATCACTTAATTAAGATGAAAAATTGTTTGTTCATACCTTAAGTGATAATGGTTGAAATGAAAAAATACTTAAACTCAAGAATTCGTTTTTCGTTGTTTTCGTAAATGCTTGTTTTTATATATTGTCGTAATCAAAACAAAGCGAGACCGAAAAATGCAAGTAACGTTTTTAGGCATCATCGCATTAACAATCTCCTCTTTTTTGATTTCGACAACACATAAACTCAATCACATGAAAAAAAAGATTTGTGAAGACGAGTTTATTTCATATATCCCCCTTGTCGAAGCAAAAAGGATGCAAAAGTCTTTGTAGAAGAACAGAATTAGACTTTGAAAAAGCTCCTCCTTGGTGCTTACTCCCCCTTGCTTTGGGGCACCAAGGAATCAAGCTATGGTGACAAGCTACATGGAAACATGAAATAAAGATACAAGAAAATATATCATACAAAGATGTATGAAAAAGAAAACAAGTCAAAAGAAAAGCATAAATATAATCCTAGTTAAACTAGAACTCGAAGACTTGCTTGAAATAGATGTCTTGGAGATAAGCAATCCAAATGCTTAAATGAAAGACAAAGTGGTGGAGGAAGGAGGTGGTGTTGGCTTGGTAGTAATCTCATAGTCATAGTAAAGAGGAGGTTTGACTAGGAGACTCTTGATGTGATTCAATTCCTCATAGATGTGAGCCATAGCAAGATGTTGATATTGATAACAATGACAATATGTCCCATGATGCATGACATTATCATGTGAGGGAGTAAGAACACAAAAGGTTAGTGGTGGAAGAGAAGAAGTTCCACAATCAATATTATTAGAAGAAGAAGAAATATGATTTTGAGTGTTCTTGGGTGAATTTGGATAGAAAGAGATTGAGGAAAATGGAGGAGAATCAAGGCTTTCCTTTGGTGAATAAGACATTTGATATGAGAAATAATGCAAAATGCTTAGGGTTAAATAGAGAAAGCACAAGACACTTTTAGGATGGTCAAAGGTTTGAACCAAAGATTCCAAGAAGTGTTGGAGCAAATTTGAAGTTACAGAAAACTTAAAATTTGAAGCTTCTGCCCGCGGTTCCCCACATGCGGTTCCACACACACACACACACATATATATATATATATATATATATATATATATATATATATATATATATATATATATATATATATATATATATATATATATATATATATATATATATATATATATATATATATATATATGGATCTGCCGGATATTTAGAGAACCGCCCCCAGAAGGTTGTTTTTGGTGGATGAGTAGAATTTTTCCAATTCAGTAAATCTTGATTTTCTAGTCTAAGTAATGATAAAGACATGCTAAAAAGCAATAATAGACATAGAAAACACATAAGAACTCATCAAACAAGATTTTGACCAAAATACATGGATTTAAAATAAAATCGTTGTTGGAGGTATGTTAATCTAGACTCATAGTCTTGACACAATGATCATCCATATTTCATTATTGTTCTTGCTATATTTGAGAAATCCATACATATGAAATATGTATGCTCATTGTCAATAGCAAGAAGCTATGAAAAGTTTGTAGATTGAATTAACAATGCAAAAACATTTATCGACCATTTTCGAAATAACTTTGAGAATTTAAAAAAGAGAAGAGGAATTTTTCAAAAAGAGTTTAAGACTCAATGATTCAAAGAATGAAAAGACTTAAAAGAGAAAAAGACTCGATTAATGAAATGCGCAATTAAGGAATATGTTCCATTAAACCTAGACCTAGACACAAGTAATTAAAAGGTTCCCTATTAAGTGGCTTAGTGAAGATGTCGGCTAAGTTTTCTACCGAGGGAACCTTCTCAATCGAAATGTTCCCCTTTTGAACATTATCCCAAAGGAAATGGTGGCGAATCTCTATATGCTTAGTTCGCAAATCTTGCACGGGATTCTTGTTAAGGTCTATTGCACCCTTATTGTCACACATGATGGGAACATCATTAAGTGAAATCCCGTAATCAACAAGCGCTTGCTTCATCCATAGAGCTTGTTGACAAGCTTTACCAGCACTCACATACTCGGCTTCCGTGGTGGATATACCAAGAGCGGTTTGTTTCTTGGAGAACCAAGAAGTTAAACAACAACCCATGAAAGTACAAACTCCACTAGTGATTTTCCGGTCCACATAGTCTCCCGCATGATCCGAGTCCACGTATACTATGGTTTCTACGCCGGTCCCTTTAGGATACCATAATCCTAAATGTATAGTGCCTTTAATGTATTGGAAGATACGCTTAACCGCTTCAAGGTGAGAGGTTTTGGGAGGCTCTTGGAAGCGAGCACAAAGGCAAACACTAAACATGATATCCGGTCGACTTGCCGTTAGGTACAAGTCTACCGACTCACAATTATCATCTACGATGAGTTTATTATCCAAGGCTATAGGGGTCTTCATTGGTCTAGAGTCCTCTAATCTAAATTTCTTTAGGATTTCTTTAACGTACTTAGATTGATTAAAGAAAATACCATCGTCCGTTTGTTTAATTTAGAGTCCTAAAAAGAAATTAAGTTCTCCCATCATGCTCATTTCAAACTCGTCATGCATGATTTTGGCAAAGTCATCACACAAGCTTTGACAAGTTGAACTAAATATAATGTCATCAACATATATTTGTACGATTATGAGGTGAGAACCTTTATTATTTTTAAAGAGTGCATTGTCTACCATCCATATGGTATACTCATGTTTTACAAGAAATGCTTTAAGTCTATCATACCAAGCTTTGGGTGCTTGTTTAAGACCATAAAGAGCTTTCTTAAGCTTGTAAACATGATCCGGTTTCTCAAAATCAATAAAGCTGGGAGGTTGAGCCACATATACCTCCTCATTGATCAAACCGTTAAGAAACACATTCTTTACATCCATTTGTTGAAGCTTAAAATCTAATGCACAAGCATAAGCTAAAAGGATCCTAATGGACTCTAACCTTGCTACCGGTGCATATGTCTCATCATAATCAATCCCTTCTTGTTGATTATAGCCTTGAGCTACAAGTCTAGCCTTGTTATGAGACACAACACCGTTCTCATCTAACTTATTCCTATATACCCAGTTGGTTCCTATAATGGTAGTACTTCTAGGTGGAGGAACAAGTTCCCAAACCTCATTAGCAATGAATTGATTCAATTCTTCTTGCATGGCGATGACCCAACTATCATCAATCAAAGCTTCTTTAACATTCTTTGGTCCAATCATTGAGACAAAACAAAAGAATTACTTTGATCTTGGACTTGAGATCTAAGGGTCCTTTGATTTAAGTCGCCTATGACGTTATCGAGAGCATGATCCTTAGACTCCCTAATGTTTACTCCCGCCTATGACGTTGTCGAGAGCATGATCCTTAGACTCCCTAATGTTTACTCCCTTTTCAACATTAAGGTCTTCAACTCCTAGTTTTCTAACCTCTTTGGCTTTAACTATTGGAAATACGTTTTACGTATTAGAAAGGATCGGTCACTTCAACAATAGATTTAGTAGAAGCTCGTAGTTTAGTTTATTTACATTTATTCAACAAAGCCCAAACCGAGCCCATGTGTTGTATAGGTCAGTGGCCCAATATGTAAACCAAGTCCACCTTATGGACTTGGTATAAAAGCCCTCTCCAATGATGGAGAGGGTGTGGTTTCATTCAATAACATATAGTTTCTTTACTTTCTCTCTCTAAAAGTGTGTGTGTGAAATCTACCATTTTTCTATCTCTTTCTCTCTCTAGAATATACATAGATTTACAATATCTTACAAATGGTATCAGAGCCATGGGATGATTGTATTGTATATGTGTTTGTGTCCTTGATTTTGTGTTTATTTTGATCCAAAATCAATTGATCCATTTTTTTTTGTGTTTTTATGGTTTAATCTTGATAAAAATCATCTACATAGTTGTGGTAGAGATTTGGTATTGTTACTTTGGTTAAAATCACAAAATTTTTGGGTGCTTGGATCAATTTTTAAGCATAAACTTTCGTTCGTGGTTTGTGATCCGAGAAACAAGAGAACAATACTTTATTTTCGGAAAAGGGTTTCTATTTATACGAAAAAGGGCAAGAATTTCAAAATATTGATTTTCGGAAAAGGGTTTAGTGTATTCCAGAAAAAGAGGTTTATCCGAAAAGTGGGTTTTATCCGAAGAAGATTATTCAGAAAAGGAGGTGTTATCCGAAAAGTTCCAGGTAATTTTATTCGAAATCTTCATTTATTCCGAAAATCTACTTTATCCGTGATCTAATTATTCCAAATAATATCATTTTATCCGAAAAACCCATTATCCGAAAAAGACGCCTTATTCCGAAAATCTTGTTTATCCGAAAACTTCAAGTTATTCCGAAAACCAGGCCATTATCCGAAAAGACACCTTATTCCGAAAACTGTGTTTTATCCAAATAAGGCTATTTATCCGAATTTGTGCCATTTATCCGAGTTTCTCAATTATTCCGAATATCATAAATTTTTCATCCAGAAAAATTTCGAATTCGTGAGTTTTTGAGTTAGCTTTGGAATTTTTGGTTTATCGTGAACATATCTTAGGGGATTTTAACATTGTTTCTCGACTTCATCACACGAAATCAAACACATTTACTTTCTCTCATTGTTCGATCCAAAGTTGTAAATCTTTTGTTATCGAAATGAAGTACACATCTCTTACGGGTAAGTCCATCCTCTAGGGTACGGATAATCGTCCACCAATGTTGGTTAAGACTATGTACGAGGATTGGGCTTCCCGAATGGAACTTTATATGTTGAGCAAAGAGAACGGATATCTCATTTGGGCATCGGTGCTCAATGGACCATTGGTATATGGTGTTGAGTCTTAGGATCTAGACTCATCTGGGATATCATGATCATGATTGTAACATGCACAGCGGAATGATAATAAACACAATCATAACCAAGAACAAGGCTTTCACTAATGAAATGATTACTATTAATAATCTTACTAACTACTACTCCTGGTGCCTTATAGGCTTGACACCATGAGGAACGCACGCACACCTATGGTTTACATTGTTTGTGAATGAATGAATAAACCTGGTGCCTAACCCTCTTTATATAATAGAGGTACTAGGGTTACATTACAACCATAGCTTAATATAGAAGCTACTAGAATATAAATATTACTTATAAGGTCCTTCATCTTGTTTTGTCATATCAACTCAAGATCTCCAAGTCCCAACAATCTTCCCCTAGTTGATTTGACAAAACCAGTAAGCACAAGCTTCCCTTGAAGCTAATATAGATGAAGGCTAAGCTTCCCCTCGATCCATGCATTCTTCCCCTTTTTGTCACATCAACTCAAAAAGGATCGTCTTCCCCTTAAGAAGTGCATGTCAAATCCAGTAGGTTCCATGGAGAGATCACTGATGAAGAAAATCAAGTATAACGAATTTGATGAAGAAGTGGAATCTCCCAAACCTGTGTCTTATGTCTTGCACCAACCACGTGACGTCGAGCACGAACAAAATCCTCAATTAAATGATATACTGAACACAATAACGTAACTCCTTCAAGTGATAGCAAATGTACGCATAGAGCAAGTTATCTTAAAAAGGCTCCTACTCCTTTTAAGATATGAATAGATCGTACCCCTTCGCCAGATATGTCAAGTCTTCGTCACCATACCAACCAAGCAAGTTATCTTAAAAGGTTCACCACGCCTTTTAAGATATGATAAGAACACAAAACATGTGAAAATCAACTACAACATCAAATAAGTGATAATCAAATGTCTTCTTCAATGAATCTCCACAACA
Organism: Glebionis coronaria; assembly: GCA_025667525.1. Lineage (NCBI taxonomy): Eukaryota > Viridiplantae > Streptophyta > Magnoliopsida > Asterales > Asteraceae > Glebionis > Glebionis coronaria. Next base: position 95,093,043 of record CM046882.1, on the reverse strand, counting down.
AAATGATGATGGCTGAGAACTCCTCCTCCCATAACAATAGTGACATCAGACTAGTCACTAAATCAAAGCAGTAGTAATCTTACGTTACTAGCAGGAACCAAAACCGTGTTGGGTCAAAAAGTTGATGTGGTAGAAACTCAAACTGAAGAAAACATGAAGCATTCACTTTAACGCTGACATAAGTCAACAAAAGTCAAACGCTGTTGGAAAATATCTATTTAGGATAAGTATTCAGAATATTATTTATGAATATTATGTATTAGGTTATTTAAATAGAAGATATGCATGTTTATTCATAGTTATCTCTTGTAAAACCCTACTCCTTACACTATAAAAGGAACCGAGGGTTATCAGGTTTTTCATAACTTTCAATCACAATGTGAACCTAAAGCGTGTGTTGCACTAGACGTGGGATTAATGTATACACGTCTAGTGGTTGTTGATTATTAATATAATTAGCAACCCATTGATTAATTTATGTGTTCTTTGTGCCCAAACACCTTGTTTCATAGTTATTGTTCTTTTCCGCTTTGATTGTTAATCATATGAACAATGGCTATGCCTAGTAGCTAAAAGATTCGAGGAAACCAAGGTTTCCACAGTTGGTATCAGAGCCTCGTGGCTCGTGATGCTAGGACCAACAAAGTGTTCGTGCTTTGAGAAGATAAGAAAAATTCGTCTAGAATTTTTCTGGGTGATTTTGTGTGCGCAACAGTATTCAGGAAGGCATAACTTTTTATTGAACCGTTGGATGTCACGAAATTTCTTGTGTGTGTTCTACACACATATACCTAGATATACACCGGAGGGATTGTCAAGTTTTTTCCTCAAGGAAAAATTATTAGGCGTCGAATTTGGCTGTAGAGGTGATTTTTCTATTTTCTGTTTTTGATATTCAATTAAAATCTAGGGTTTCTTCTAAACCCTGGATCATTAAAGACAGAAAAGATAGTATTCAAGAGAGGCTTTAATAGAAGGATCTTATGAATCATTAAAGTAACAGGATTGAATGTTACAATACGTTTATGATTGTTATTATTTGAGATTGCGTTGATAGTCAGCAGGTCTTGTAAGAAAACGCAGCAAGAAAAGGGTTTTTGAACAAACCCTAAATCGATTCATTCATAGAATAGAAGAAGATACAAGGGTTTACTCTCGTCTTCAACACTGTTTTGGGTTTTATACACCCTAGATAAGATGTGTGGCTGCATACAGGATGATTAGCAGAAGATCATGGAGATGATTTCATCATTATTTTGGAATACGTGGGTTGGTAGTCCTCATGCGTAAATTATGGAGCAGTTATGAGCTATCAAAGAGAAGACGTGTGACCAATATTCTGTTGCTAAATATATGGGATTGCATTCTATGTTTATCTCGTGGGTTTATTGTTTTGGATTATAGCAGAAGAGACAAGGACGTAGCAGTGATCTTCACATGATATTTATTGGTATGGATATTCTTTTTCTTTTTGAAAGTATTAGTTTTGGAAAGCAGTTATTTACGTGATCTGTTGTCTAAAAAGAAGGGGATTGTTCAACGAGTGAATATAAAAGAATTTCTGTTTTATAGGAGGTATAAAAGGTTGGTTATCATATACGAATATAGGTAGGATATGTTAAAATTCTGTGGAGTTATTTGCTACGTGATTATTGGTTTATTGTTGGACGTGATATGTGATTTGATGGGCTGAATATTTCTATGATGTGAGATGATACAAAAGTGGTAACATAATGTAATTTTGTGTATTCACTATTATAATTTATAGACACTATCACATATTACTCTAGCTACTGCCTAGAAGACGTCAGCAGCAGAAGTAGACGCTGACATTTGTTAATTCGACGCTGACAAAGAATAAGTTAACGCTGAGAGAAAGCGTTGACACGTGTTGTCCGAGGAATGATTGTTCAAACGCTAATAGGTATTGTCTGATATTGGGCAATAAAAATGGTTAAGATATTGGACAATGAAGGATATTGGACAACATAAGGAATAGCTGCTGTTTGGAAAATTGGATAGATTTTGGCATACAAAAAGAGGTATTTACACACGAAGGTACATGGGATCTCTGTTTTTATTCAGAATATCATTATGATATTAATGGCTCAGATATTTTTAAAGGGGTCAATGATTTTTCTAAGTTAGCACCAATTAGTGAAGAATTTGATTGATATTGGATTTGATTATGTAAGTGGGGTAGCCTTGTAAAAGAGTTATCCATCTTATGGCTTTTACATATGATATTAAGATATTACTTCATTAAGATTCTTCATGAAGAGGTGTTGGCTTAAGGGGAAGAATTCTTATGGTAAGTTTGATGTCCGAAGAAGATTTTAGCGAGTTTGTGTTCTATCATATCTTTAAAAGTTGTGCCTAGTCAACATTACTTTTAAAGGTAACTTGTTCATGCTTACACGGTTGGTGACGAAGACTTGTCATAACACTTGAAGGAGTTACATTATCGTGCTCAGTGTCTCACAAAGGATGAGAATTTTGACAATAGGATTGAGGTCTACTTATATTTCAGTATCATATAAGTTCTTCATCACAGGATAGTACAAGACATGGAACATAGTTTTGGGTTATTCTACTTCTACATCAAGATTATTATAGTTATTTTTCTTCAAAGATCAATACATAGAGCCTACATTTGGAGAATCTTCGATTGCATACATTGTTTCCTTCCCTATTAATGTGACAAAAAGGGGAAGACATACATGCGTCACTTGAGGGGAAGCAATTTGAAGATGATGTACCACTTACAAGAGATACACAAAGGGTTTTGCTGACATCAACTAGGGGAAGATTGTTGGGTCAAAAAGTTGATGTGGCAGAAACTTAAACCGAAGAAAACATGAAGCATTCACTTCAACGCTGACAGAAGTCAACAGAAGTCAAACGCTGTTGGAATTATCTATTTAGGATAAGTATTTAGAATATTATTTATGAATATTCTGTATTAGGTTATTTAAATAGAAGATATGCATGCATGTTTATTCATAGTTATCTCTTGTAAAACCCTAATCCTTACACTATAAAAGGAACCAAGGGTAATTAGGTTTTTCATAACTTTCAATCACAATGTAAACCTAAAGCGTGAGTTGCACTAGACGTGGGATTAATGTATACACGCCTAGTGGTTGTTGATTATTAATATAATTAGCAACCTATTGATTAATTTATGTGTTCTTTGTGCCTAAACACCTTGTTTCATAGTTATTGTTCTTTTCCGCTTTGATTGTTAATCATATGAACAATGGCTATGCCTAGTAGCTAAAAGATTCGAGGAAACCAATGTTTCCACAAACCGACCAAAGAAAGTTAGTATACAACAAGCCAGCAGGAACCATAATGAAGTCAGCAAGAATATAAGCCTACCAGTAGGAACAAACCAGTAGGAACCGACCAGTGGTACGGACCAGTAGGAACCGACGAGTAGGAACCAACCAGTAGGAACCGATGATTCAACCAGGAGGAACCATCGAATATTACCAGGAAGAACCGAGAACACAACCAACATGAATATATATGACCAGTAGGAACCATAGCTCACCAGTAGGAATAACAAAAACCTACCTAATATAAAGCTTTTGACACCCTATATGAAAGTTCAAGTTCGTTATAGTTCCGAATCTTTTCGAATTGAAAACCGGTCTTAAGTGTGACTCAATTGTCTTTTGGTGAATCAAGAGAATGGTTTGGTTTGTTTTAAACTACTAGCAAGTAATTAAAGTGTCGTTGAGTAAAATGGAAGTTAAAAGATTAATTTGAATAACGAGTAAAAATAAATGCATATAAATGTAAAGGTGACAATGGAAAAATACTAACTTACTAAATAAAACTAACACTTGGAAAATTTTCAGAAAAATAAAGGTACTATAAGAAAGTTATATCGAAAGAAACCAAAACAACCCAAAAAGGTCCCCGATCGGAATGTTTTCCGATCGGATGGTCGGAATGTGGACGGAGCAACTCAATCGGAATATAGGACAATTGGCGGATCGGAATATGTAAAGGCTGCAATCGGAATACTCGACCAAACTACCAATCGGAATCTTAAGCTTGACAATGGTCGGAATTATGGAAAGAACTAACAATCGGAATGTTCAAAATCTCTCCAATCGGAATACGGAGAAGTGATACCGTCGGAAAGTGGAAGATGGGTCCCTGTCGGAATATGCACCAATCGGAAAGGAGAAGCCCTAATCCGATTGGGTTGATCGGAAAGTGGGAGATGGGTGCCGTCGGAATGAGGGAGTAACACCCTCTCCTAGAATCAAGGAAATTGGTTATGGTGGTACACCGGTCGGAATAGCCAATCGGAAAGGGAGTTTAAACCCTTTCCGAAATCTATGGAAATGGGGAAAAGCAAGGTAATAAGCTAAGTAATAAGCTAATACCAAAACTTATCAATCCAAATATGTAACCGAATCAAATAAGCACTTTTATCAACTTATCTAACTCAAAATCAAACAACTTTTTAGATCAAACAATAAAAACATCAACTTTTTAATAAAACTTTTTAATGATAAAAATAAGCTAATCATAAAAGTAAGCCAATAAGCACAAAAGTCTTAAAGCTTAATCAAATGAAGCCTTATAAAATGATCAAAAGATTAACTTTTTAGCATGAAATCAATTAGAACAACACGGATCACATGATAATCACACCAAAATCAATCTTAAATCAAAGAAAAGTAGAATGAGATTAAGAGATAAAAGCTTAAAATAGAACTTGATTAATAAAAATAAGCAATACAAAGAGTTAATCTTAAAAGATTAAAAGAAAAAGATGAACTAGTGAGAGAAAGTTTAAGACTTTCTCTCTCTAAAAACTAAAAAGTGAAAATTTAACTAAAAACTCTAACTACCTAACCACCCTCCTAATGACTATTAGGAGGGTATTTATAGGGAAGGTGGAAGGGGTGCATGTGTTGCATCTTCTTTCTTGCTTTCTTCACGTTTTCTCGACTCGACTTTAATTCTTCGTCTTTGTCGTCTCGGGATTTGAACTTGTCTTTTAATTTTCTTCTTCTATTAGACTTAAGTTCTTCGACTTTGTTAAAACTTCTGTCTTCAGACTTTTTCTTCGATAAATCTTCGGAATAGGTCTTGGACTTCCGTTCTTTGCACTCTTGATCTTTTGACTTTGTCTTTTTCCCGTTTTCTTTAGTAAAAGCCCGTGAAAGCCCGTGTGTTCTTCCTTTTTCATATTTTGGTCCTAAAACACAATAAAAACACAAACCACGCATAATTCCGACTTTTACGACATAAATCACACGTTTTGGTCTTGTTATTATTGGAAATAAGTGGTAAAAGGATAAGTGTTTTCACACTTATTAAATCCCCTACACTTGACCATTGCAATGCCCTCATGCAATGCATTAATTTTAGAGCACGGTTTACATTCTCCATCATAAGTAATCCACCTTGGCCTTTATTAAATACTAAACATAAAAGATAGAAACAAGTAAAGAAATTAAAAACTTACATTGGGTTTTGGCGGCCATGAACGTTTATCATCCTCAAGTTTCACGTTCCCCATACCAAGCTTAAAAACGAGATCATTGTTATTATAAGTTAGCAAACTATCACGAACTCATGTGGGCTAATTATTCACTTAGACTCCCTTATTCCTAGAGGTGTATCTCTTATATTTTTTTTTTGTCTTGAATGATCACGAGGATGCATTGTTTGACTTATTTCGATAGTTATTTAGTCCAAAAATAAGGTGAACGATTTAATCAATAGTTAGCTAAAGGACCAAATCTTTTAAAACTGCTTCTCGGGATATCAGAAAGTTCATATCTTGGCATAACTTGGTTCGCGATTTGAGACCTTTCTCGGGCCGATATTTGGCAGCGACTTCATACTTCGAATCTTCGAGAGACGTTCTTGAAATTATGGTCTTCTCTTCATAATAGGAATTTCTTCACTTGAAGTTTTTGAGAGATTCTTCATCTTTGGACCACGACTTCTTCATTTTTCTCCAATCTTTATTTTGGACTTTGATATACAACGATCCGCCTCCTTTTAGGACTTGGATCTATTTATCCTCATACCTTGTTAGGATCTTTTTGGATAGACTTCTCCATGACTTTTGGGGAGTTCTTGCTTTTCGTCGTGTGTCTCGATCCTTCATATTGATTTTCGATAAATGATTCTTCACATCACTTTTGGATCTTTAGCAACAAAATGTAGCCCTCATGCCTTGTTAGGGCCTTTTCGGACTCGCCAATCTTCGCGCCCCGCTTCATAAGTTATGCCTTGGCTATGAACTCTCGTCATTACCGAGCAACTTTTAAACGATCTGGGGCTAAAAGCTAAGTAACCTTTTAAATCGTACAACCTAATTTATTAGTAGATAAATTTATTAACAAGCGGAGGGAGAATAGGCTCATAATTAACTCACATAAATTCACGAAAGAATACCGAACTTATAATTGACTCTATCATCTCTCGTTCTCCACAGTTTAAAATCTCAAGGAATGAGACTCGTGGATGCTTAGCCTATTAAATCAAAGTTTTGGGTTTTCGAGTCGCTTATAGGATCTTGCAAATTCTTAGACTCTTTCAAGTTTAGAAATCGCATTTTAAAGTTCCCTTGATAAACGACTCTCTAGGATCAATTATAGGAACTTGCGAAAAGTTCTTGTTCTTAACCCGTAAGAGTTAAGACTTCCGCGTTTTATAGCTCCCTATATAAAAGCCTAGCAAAACTTGACTTAAACACGTTAAGGATACTAGCTAGAGTGAACTTAGGTAAGTAAACTCGGGTTGAGTTAAAATGTTCACGACTAAGAAAAATCTAAAACCACTTTATTGAAAAACTATTCTAGTAAGGGAAGAAAATAAACGTAATAAAGGAAAATGCAACTATACAACTAGGCCAAAATAGATTAAAAATTTTGAAAAATGTCGAAAAAACAAATTTTCCGGTTAAAATGAGGGCAAATTCATGGAAAAGACCACTTACTTCGATAGAAGTCCCCCCTACACTTGAGATAAACATTGTCCTCAATGTTTAAGCATGTGGAAGTAAACTCCCCTACACTTAGGACATTGTGCACTTTGTTTAAATCTTGTTAAGGAAAGGACAACTAAAGTGAATTCAATGTGAACATATAAAATATGAAATATTGAATCACAAGAGTTTAGGATAGAACCGGGAAGATGGAAAACACGGTATCACGGTTCGTCAAAAGTCATCAAGATGCTCGCTGAAGCTTTAATCCCTGTACAGCACAAGAAACAAGACAACAAACATATGCGGGGCTCCCCCTACACTTATTATGAAAGCAGTAAAGGATAGAACATGGGTTGCCTCCCGAGAAGCGCTTGTTTTTGTTCACCGAGTCATGAGCCTGACTCGACCCAATTTTAGTTCATGGGGAACGTGGTGAGGGATGGAATCATCTCCTGAGAGATGTCCTCACCATAGTACAGCTTCAAACGCTGGCCATTCACCTTGAAGTTGGGCCCATTCGGTTGAGAAAGCTCAATGGTCCCATACGGAAAGACTTTGGCGACGGTGAATGGACCAGTCCAGCGGCTCTTCAACTTGCCAGAGAAGATCTTTAACCGAGAGTTAAAGAGTAAAACGTGATCTCCAACGTGGAACTCTCGGTTCTTGATTTTAGCATCGTGGATCATCTTCGTCTTCTCCTTGTAGATCAGCGAGTTCTCATAAGCTTCATTCCTCAGTTCATTTAGCTCGTTGAGTTGAACCTTGCGATGATCACCGGCTTTAATGATGTCGAAGTTCGCCCACTTCAAGGCCCAGTGCGCCTTGTGTTCCAGCTCGATGGGTAGGTGGCAAGCTTTCCCGTACACAAGACGATAGGGTGTACAACCGATCGGGGTCTTGTAAGCAGTACGGAAAGCCCACAGAGCATCATCTAACTTATCGGCCCACGCGGCACGATGCTCTCCCACAGTACGCTCCAAAATTCTCTTCAAGCCACGATTGGAAATTTCGGCTTGCCCATTAGTTTGGGGATGATAGGCGGTGGAAAGACGGTGATTGACACCATACTTTGCCATGACTCTTGCAAATTGATCGTTGCAAAAATGAGTCCCGCGGTCACTGTTGATAGCACGAGGAACGCCAAATCGAGCGAAAAGCTGCTTCAAAAAGTTCACAACCACCCTCGCATCATTCGTAGGAAGAGCCTTAGCTTCAACCCATTTAGAGACATAGTCGACGGCGACGAGGATGTACTTGTTCCCTTTGGAGGATGGAAATGGCCCCATAAAGTCGATGCCCCATACGTCAAAGATTTCACATTCCTGTATGAAATTTTGAGGCATCTCATCCTTATGTGTGATCTTGCCTTGACGTTGGCAAGCATCACAATGCTTAACCATTTCGTGAGCGTCACGATAAATGGTGGGCCAATAGAATCCAGAATCAAACACTTTCTTAGCGGTGTAGTTGGGACCAAAGTGACCACCGGTGGGTCCTTTGTGGCAAGCTTGGAGGATGTCAAAAGCTGCCGGTCCGTCAACACATCGACGAATAATCAGATCAGCACACTGTTTGAATAGATAAGGGTCATCCCAAAAGTAAGTCTTGACATCGTTCAAAAACTTCTTCTTTTGTTGGGATGTTAACCCTTGAATGAGAATACCACCCGCTAAGTAGTTTGCAATGTCCGCAAACCACGGGGTGCCATCAAGATTGAGATTTATAGACATTAGAGTCTCCAGGGGGAAAGAGTCATTGATCTCTTTGTGCGGATGATCCCCCTGATATGGATCCTCAAGTCGACTCAGATGATCCGCGGCCAGGTTTTCGGCTCCCTTTTTGTCACGAATTTCAATGTTGAATTCTTGAAGGAGTAAAACACAGCGGAGAAGTCTTGGCTTAGAATCGTTCTTAGTCATCAAGTACTTCAACGCGGAATGGTCCGTGTAAACGATGGTGGTGGATAAAACAAGATAGGGGCGAAATTTCTCAAAAGCATAGACAACAGCTAAAAGCTCTTTTTCGGTTGTCGTATAATGCAATTGAGCCCCCGTCATTGTTTTGCTAGCGTAGTGGATTGGTTGGAAGTGTTTATTCACACGTTGGCCCAAAACCGCACCAATAGCAAAGTCACTAGCATCGCACATCAATTCAAAAGGTAGCTCCCAATTAGGGGTAACCAAGACCGGTGCCTTAGTTAGCTTATCCTTGAGAAGATTGAAGGCTTCGAGACACTCTTTAGAAAAGATAAAAGGAGTATCTTTTTCCAAGAGGTGGGTCATCGGGCGAGCGATTTTGGAGAAATCCTGAATGAATCTACGATAGAAACCCGCATGACCCAGAAAGCTTCTCACACCCTTCACGGTTGAAGGTGGAGGTAATTTGGCTATGACATCAACTTTAGCACGGTCAACTTCAAGACCGGCTTTAGAGATTTTGTGTCCTAGCACAATGCCTTCTTTTACCATAAAATGGCATTTTTCCCAATTCAGAACAAGGCGAGTGTCTTCGCACCGCTTAAGCATACGTTCCAAATTGGCAAGGCAAGCAGAGAAGGAATCCCCGAAGACCGAGAAATCATCCATGAAGACTTCCATGGTTTGCTCAACCATATCATGGAAGATAGCCAACATGCACCTTTGGAAAGTCCCGGGGGCATTGCATAAGCCAAAAGGCATTCGTTTATAAGCAAATGTGCCATAGGGACAAGTGAATGTTGTCTTCTCTTGATCTTGGGGATCGATGGGTATTTGAAAATAACCCGAGAAACCATCCAGAAAGCAGTAATATTCATTACCAGCTAAGCGTTCAAGCATTTGGTCCATAAAAGGTAGAGGGAAATGATCCTTTCTCGTGGCATCATTGAGTTTGCGGTAGTCTATACAAACTCTCCACCCAGTAACGAGACGGGTAGGAATTAACTCGTTGTTTGCATTGGGCACAACGGTGATTCCGCCTTTCTTAGGCACACAATGGACTGGACTAACCCACGGTGAATCCGAAATAGGGTAAATCATACCCGCATCAAGAAGTTTGATAACCTCTTTTTTGATGACTTCATGGATTTTAGGATTCACCCTTCGTTGACTTTGAATGGTGGGCTTAAAGTCGTCCTCCATGAGAATTTTATGTGTGCAAAAGTGAGGATCAATTCCACGGATGTCGGAGATTTTCCAAGCGATAGCGCGTTTATGCTTCTTCAACACAGCGACAAGTCGTTCTTTTTCGTCTTCTTTCAGATCCTTTGCGATGATGACCGGTAGCTTCTCGTCGTCTTCTAGGAAAACGTACTCAAGATGAGGCGGTAGGTCCTTAAGCTCGAGAGTAGGAGGATCCTCAGTAGATGGTGAAACTAACGATGGATCATCATTAGTCACCTATTTAGGAGTAGGAGGAGACAATGGGTCCTCATTGAGAAGTCTCTCAATAGTACGAATATCTTCATCCCAATTGGTGGACAAATCATCATACTTAATATCGAGAGGACCCAAGCTGGCTTCGAAGTCATCCAAGTCACTTTCTCCGAAAGGAGTCAATGCTGGAGCAATTGAGGCAACGGTCTCAACATTGGGTAGAGAAGAAAGAGTACTTTTGCAAGCATCATGAAAATGTTCTTCACAAGCCTCATCGAGAACATCAATAGCATTAACACTCTCATACGAATAAGGTTGCTTAGAAATCTTACCCATGTTGAAGATAATTTGATCGTCACCAACTCTCATGATTATTTCGCCTGCGGCAACATCAATGAGAGTGCGACCGGTCCTCAGAAATGGACGTCCGACGATTAATGGAACACGGGGATCCATCTCGTAGTCAACGACAACGAAATCCGCCGGGAAGGTGAATTTGTCGACGCCAACAAAGACATCTTCGGCTATCCCCACTGGATAAGCAACCGTACGGTTGGCTAATTCCAAAGTCATTCGTGTGGGGACTAGCTCGGGGAGAGATAATTGCTTCCAAACACTTAAAGGCATTAAGTTTATACTGGCACCTAGATCAGCTAGGGCCATGCAATTCTCTACTCCCGGGAAGTTGCAAGGAATCAAGAAGCGACCCGGATCACCAAGTTTGGTGGGCAATTGCCTTAAGAGCACTGCGGAGCAATTCTCATTAAGGTGGGTCTGAGCAATGTCAAGAAGCTTTTCCTTATCACTTAAAAGATCTTTAAACATCTTAGCGTATTTGGGCATGTGAGCGAGAGCCTCGGCAAAGGAGATGTTAAAATTCAATTGTTTGAACATTTTAAGAAAGTTCGAAACCTGAATATCATCCTTGCTCTTTTGCTTCTCTTTCCTCAACCTTGAGAGATAAGGAATATTAGATGAAGAAGAAGGCTTTAAGGGAATAGGATCACTCACAACCACGGGTGGTGGGGAAATGGGGATAGAAGGTGAAGGATATGGGGAAAGTTGCTCTTTTTCCTTATTCACAATCACGGGTGGAGGTGTAGGAAGCTCGGGTTCCATATAACCTTTTCCACTACGAGTGGTGATTGCTTTCATCTCCCCTCTCGGATTTGCAACGGTATTACTCGGAAGAGTACCCGAAGCAGAGGGTTGATTACTTTGGATGAGCGAACCAATCATATCACGAAGATGAAGAGCTTGATTGTTAAAAGAGTTTTGCATGTTTACATTCATTGTATCATTGTGTTTGGCCATATCATTCCTTAGCTCGGCTCGAATATCGTTCCCTTGCTTTGCCATTTCTCCCTTCAAGTTGCGGACTTGACTCTGAAGATTCATCACCAACTCCCGATTAGTCTTCATGAATGTCTCGACTTCTGGATTCACTGCCATCGGTTGATTGAGAGGTGGAGCCTGGTAAGCTTGAGAATTTCCTTGAGTTGGGTATGGGTTTCTTTGGGATTGATACTGATTGTTTGCACGAGGTTGGGATTGATTGTAGCTTTGTTGTTGGTTTTGGTTTGCAGGAGGGAAACCGGGGGGAGCAAGATAATTGTTGGAGCGATAACTTAGCAAGTTACGGTCTCCTTGAGGGCGGGCTTGATAGCCTCCCGTGGGATAAGTGCCGTAAGCTGCGTTAACGTTTTCAGAATAGTTGCTTTGGGTAGAAGGACAATCATTATAAGAGTGAGGGCCACCACATGTGTCACAAGAAACAGCAACGACTTTAGCTTGTTGAAAGTGGTTTGTGGCCATGGCCATGAAATTCTTGTTCATTTCAGCGAGTTGTCGAGAAATTTCAGACATTTCAGGATTGGAGGTAGTAGAAGAAACATTGACTCTCGAGTTAGATCTTGAGGATGCGGATGAATCCCAATTCTTGTGGTGAGTAGTCATGTTTTCGATCAACTCTCGACACTCCTCCGGTCTCCTTTTCATAAAAGTACCACCGGCGGCGGCATTGATCGTGTCACGATCACGAAAGGTGAGACCATTGTAGAAGGTGTCAATGAGAGTGACGGGGAGCATATTGTGATTAGGACAGCGGTCGATCAAATCATTGTAACGTTCCCAAGCATCAAAAAGCGATTCATCATTCTCTTGCATAAATCCACTGATTTGGTTACGAAGGCTAGTGACCATGGATGGGGGAAAGTAGCGCGATAAAAAGCGTTGAGTCATGTCGTTCCACGTATGAATAGAATTCTTAGGAAGATGGTCAAACCATTTTTCGGCATGGTGAGAAAGCGAGTGTGGAAAAAGTTGAAGGCGAAGGTCATCCATAGAAACACCGGGGCACTTCATGCTTTGGGTAATGGTAATGAATTTGTCGAGGTGTTTGTTGGCATCATCATCCGGAATTCCACGAAACGGGTTCGTTTGCACTTGTTGTATCATGTGATGCTTCAACGAAAACTCCTGAGCCGTAACGTGCATTGGCGCAATCGGGCCTCCGCGTCCATTCATGGTGGGTTGGCACAATTCCTCCATGGTTCGTAAATCAGGTAGAAGGACATTGTTGTTGTTGTTATTGTTGTGGTTGTTATTCAAATTATTTTGAGGTGGGTGATTATTGTTGTTATTAACACCAGCCATATCTAAATCTTCAAGAGTCTCGGGCTCAGAATAGTTGGAAGATCTAGTACGCATGCACCTGCAGAAGAAAAATATACACAAAGAGAATATCTATATATAATCTTTTTGGTTTTTATAGGTTTTTTAATGTTTTTGTATTTTTGAAGAGTTTTTATAATTTTTATGGATTTTTGGAAATTTTAGAGCAATGAAAATAACGTTCAAAGAACGGATCCCAAAATTCAATGCGTCTTTCACTAGAAACCGTTTATCTTAACGAAAAGAGCCGGCAGCGGCGCCATTTAATATAAAGCTTTTGACACCCTATATGAAAGTTCAAGTTCGTTATAGTTCCGAATCTTTTCGAATTGAAAACCTGTCTTAAGTGCGACTCAATTGTCTTTTGGTGAATCAAGAGAATGGTTTGGTTTGTTTTAAACTACTAGCAAGTAATTAAAGTGTCGTTGAGTAAAATGGAAGTTAAAAGATTAATTTGAATAACGAGTAAAAATAAATGCATATAAATGTAAAGGTGACAATGGAAAAATACTAACTTACTAAATAAAACTAACACTTGGAAAATTTTCAGAAAAATAAAGGTACTATAAGAAAGTTATATCGAAAGAAACCAAAACAACCCAAAAAGGTCCCCGATCGGAATGTTTTCCGATCGGATGGTCGGAATGTGGACGGAGCAACTCAATCGGAATATAGGACAATTGGCGGATCGGAATATGTAAAGGCTGCAATCGGAATACTCGACCAAACTACCAATCGGAATCTTAAGCTTGACAATGGTCGGAATTATGGAAAGAACTAACAATCGGAATGTTCAAAATCTCTCCAATCGGAATACGGAGAAGTGATACCGTCGGAAAGTGGAAGATGGGTCCCTGTCGGAATATGCACCAATCGGAAAGGAGAAGCCCTAATCCGATTGGGTTGATCGGAAAGTGGGAGATGGGTGCCGTCGGAATGAGGGAGTAACACCCTCTCCTAGAATCAAGGAAATTGGTTATGGTGGTACACCGGTCGGAATAGCCAATCGGAAAGGGAGTTTAAACCCTTTCCGAAATCTATGGAAATGGGGAAAAGCAAGGTAATAAGCTAAGTAATAAGCTAATACCAAAACTTATCAATCCAAATATGTAACCGAATCAAATAAGCACTTTTATCAACTTATCTAACTCAAAATCAAACAACTTTTTAGATCAAACAATAAAAACATCAACTTTTTAATAAAACTTTTTAATGATAAAAATAAGCTAATCATAAAAGTAAGCCAATAAGCACAAAAGTCTTAAAGCTTAATCAAATGAAGCCTTATAAAATGATCAAAAGATTAACTTTTTAGCATGAAATCAATTAGAACAACACGGATCACATGATAATCACACCAAAATCAATCTTAAATCAAAGAAAAGTAGAATGAGATTAAGAGATAAAAGCTTAAAATAGAACTTGATTAATAAAAATAAGCAATACAAAGAGTTAATCTTAAAAGATTAAAAGAAAAAGATGAACTAGTGAGAGAAAGTTTAAGACTTTCTCTCTCTAAAAACTAAAAAGTGAAAATTTAACTAAAAACTCTAACTACCTAACCACCCTCCTAATGACTATTAGGAGGGTATTTATAGGGAAGGTGGAAGGGGTGCATGTGTTGCATCTTCTTTCTTGCTTTCTTCACGTTTTCTCGACTCGACTTTAATTCTTCGTCTTTGTCGTCTCGGGATTTGAACTTGTCTTTTAATTTTCTTCTTCTATTAGACTTAAGTTCTTCGACTTCGTTAAAACTTCCGTCTTCAGACTTTTTCTTCGATAAATCTTCGGAATAGGTCTTGGACTTCCGTTCTTTGCACTCTTGATCTTTTAACTTTGTCTTTTTCCCGTTTTCTTCAGTAAAAGCCCGTGAAAGCCCGTGTTTTCTTCCTTTTTCATATTTTGGTCCTAAAACACAATAAAAACACAAACCACGCATAATTCCGACTTTTACGATATAAATCACACGTTTTGGTCTTGTTATTATTGGAAATAAGTGGTAAAAGGATAAGTGTTTTCACACTTATTACTACCAGTAGCATCTCAAAACCTTTTCTCTTTTTTTTTTCTCTTTTTTTTCACAATCTGTCGCTAAAGCTGTTTCGGTTGCTGTTACTCTTTCTGATGTGTGTGTCTTAAACCCCCACGTATTCAGCCCATAACAAGCATCATAATATCCAGTCCATATCGTATACATGATCCATCCCCATATGACGAAATAGAGTATTAAATAAAAAACGTATTATGGTACCACATACATCTTTCCATTGTATTATGCATGTTTGACCTCACCAAACTTACTTTAGCACAAATATCGTCCAAGAATTATCAGTTGTACCATAAATAGCTTTTCTAAATTATGGAAGCATAACCTTCCACCATTCAACCCACGAAATCAGGGATATAATTTAGCTTCCATACATTTTGTTCTGACCTTATCAACATAACCATAATTCATATCCAAAACGTATCCCATAAAATCAGAAGCAATATTCCCCACGTTCAAATAATTATGTATTTCACATAAATAAAAGTAATCTCCCATAGAATCCTGAATTACCTCCATGATTTAATAGTCAAACTCCTACTTTTGTGAACAAGTTACATATATCTTTCATAAAAATCATCACACGTTTTCATTAACCAATTATCCCGTCCAAAAATATCTCCCATAACTTACGTATCCTCACTTCCAAAGGTTACGCTGGATTTATTCATCATACGTCTTGACTATATAAAAAACATAAATCCATACATGTTTTAATCATGGATACATTTAGAGCAGATAAGCAAAATCTTCACACCCGTTCTTGTGTATTGCTAGACCAAAACAACATCCAAAACGTGTGCTCCCAAGACTCACGTATCTCCTGTGATCATGACCTGCTCTATTCTCTAAGACTCACGCGCGCTGGCATGATCTCCTGTATGTAGGGTTTGAAAGAAAACCCTAATATCACCAGAAAACATATCTCAGAAACTTCTTTCTCTAAATACTGAGATCAGCAAGCATCAAAGTTTTGTGATAATGGATCAGAATCACAACTCCTTCTGCTTTCTAGTTCGTTCTTGATCACGTTTAGGATTCATTGAAAATCCTAAACCACTTTCTAGAATTTCGTGAGCAGATCAAACAACACCTACAGTCACCTAATATTTTACTAGGGTTCATCGCTGATTTCAAGAATCATCTCACCAATGCTAGTATAATAATCATCACAAACACGAACGCAACATCATCAATTAACAACAGCAACATCATGCATGAATCATCAAGGGTTTATTGGGAAAAACCCTAGATCAGCAGCTTTATTTATTTAAAAACAGATAATACTAACGAAAACCTTGTAGATCAATGATAAGTGTCTAAACACCCATCTTTTCTACCACTTAATTACAATAATAACCGGACCAAAACGTGTATTTTATGTCTTTTATGTCGGAATTATGCGTGGTTTGTGTTTTTGTTGTGATTTAGGACGGAATTGTGAAAAGTGGAGAAAACACGGCATTTACGGGCTTTTATTGAAGAAAAAGATGAAAGACGAAGTCAAAAAGTCAAGAGTGCAAAAAGAACGGAAGTCCAAGACCAATTCTGAAGATTTATCGAAGAAAAAGTCGAAAGACGGAAGTTTACTTAAAGCCGAAGAACTCAAGTCTAATTTATTGAAGAATTAAAAGACGAGTTCAAAGAAATCCCGAGCCAAAAGTCATTAAAGTCCAAGATTAAAGAAGATTAAAAGGATTAAGGACTAATGGTGCAATTAACCAAAGATTAAGAAGAGAAGGACCTAATGATGCAATTAAAAAGAAATGAAGGAGGGGAGGAAGCTTCCTAAGCACCCTTAATCCTCCCCTATAAATAGTCATTAGTTGTTAATCATTTTTCTTTGTTAGATAGTTTGACACACTATTTCTTCCACTTTTAGTTACCTTGTAATTTAATTACCTTGTCATTTACTTTATTGTCCAATTTAAATACCTTGTCTTGCACCTTAATTACCATTTTAATTTCAAGTAAGGTTTCCTTTTAATTCTTGTTAATCTTGATCTTTATCTTGTTAATCTCATTCTACCTTTCTTTAATCTTTGTGTTGATTTGTTTATGTTCATGTTCTTAATTTTTGTTGATTTGATTAAAGTGTTTTTGATTATCTTGTTTAGTTTTATTGTTTTGGATTGATTGTTTATGCTTAATAGTTGTTTATTTGTTTGTTTGATTTAATCTTGTGGTTGATTTGCTTTAGTTTTGATTAGATCCGAGCTTATATATTATCCCTTGTTCTTCGGATCTAATTTTCTGTTCTTTCTCTGGACGCAACCCCAATTATTCCGAGTAAGGTTTTGAAAGGCTGCTTATTCGGAATATTGAGTTATTCCATATAAGGGAAGTATTCCGAGTAAGGTTTTGACCAGTGTACTCTATTTGGAATATTCATTATTCCGAATAGGTGAGTTATTCCGCATAAGGAGATCATTCCGAATAGGAAGTTTATTCCGAATAGAAAATTATTTCGAATAGGCCTGGATATTCCGAATAGTGATTTATTCCGGATAGGGAAGAATATTCCGAATAGGAAGTTTATTCCGGATAGAGTACTTATTCCGAATAGGGTGACAATATTCCGAATAGGGAACATTCCGAGTAGGCTAAATATTCCGAATAGGGGATTGTATTCCGAATAGACCAACATTCCGAATAGGGGATTTATTCCGGATAGGTGACATATTCCAAATAGGCCTAATATTCCGAATAGGGTATTTATTCCGGATAAGATTATTTTCAGTTTTTAAGTTTCTGCCCTTTTTAATTTTGAGCTTTAATTTTCCCGCCTTTTTACTTAATTGCACTTTAAGTTTATTTGCCTTAGTTTAAGATTTAGTTTTAGTTGCGTTTTAAGTTTGCCTTAGTTAGATTTAAGTTTGCGTTATTTTCATTTAGTGCCTTTTAATTCTCGTCTCGCTTTTAATTACTTGCACCATTTATTTTAATTAGTTGTATATTTACTTTAATTGCTCTTTTACTTTAATTGTTCTGCACTTTTATTTAAAAATCACCAAAAATATTTGTTTTACCAAATTCAACTGAGTCGTACTTTAAGCCGGAAATCAATTCGTTAAGATACCGAGAAACGAACAATTGAACCTAGCAAAATCTAGTTATTAAAATGGCGCTGTTGCCGGCTCTTTTCGTAAAGATTAACGGTTTTTTGTGAGAGACGCGTTGCTTTTTGGGATCCGTTCACTTGTGAACGTTATTTTTCGTGTCAAAAATTTTCCAAAAATCCCAAAAACATTTGAAAAATCATAAAAAGCATTTCTTTTTCAAAGTTTTGCACCAAAAATATTCCTCTTCATCCTCTATTATGTTTAATTCTTTTCTTTCCCCCTCTTATTTATAATTCTTCACGGATCCGTCTTGCGGACGGTGTGGGCGACCTTGGCATGGTTTTCAAACATGTCAATGGTGTACTTGTGAGCGGTGTGGTTTGGATATCGACGATACACAATTTGGATTTTGTCCATTTTGCAATTCAACAAATTCATACTTCAACTCTTACAATACTTTCCCACCCTCTCCCTATGACAATCCCTATCCTCAAGCCGCACCGGGTTTTTCTCCATACCCGTGGTGCTATATTTGTGGGGGCCCTCACGATGCTTCTTCTTGTGATCCGTCGAAGATCTTTGAGAAAGTTCCGTGCTATCATCCCAGTGTTTATAACCGTGAGCCCCCACGTCACACCGTCAATCCTCAACCCTGTCGTGCATTACCTCCTGATCTACTGGCCACACTGTTTGACAACTTTCAAAAAGTTCAAGAAGCCGTCCACAGGATGATGGAGAAATGGCAAGCGGATCAACACCAAGAGCAGGTATCTAACCTTAATGCTTATACTCCTCCTCTTGTGCCTCCATATTATTATGACAGTGATGACGATGAGAGTCCTATTTCTTGGACCAATGAGAATGCTATTCCTTCTCCTGACTTACCGGAGCCTAAGGATTCAACCATCTTAAGGGATGAGGATATTAGCACAAATCCTGCAAAGGAATCCGACGAATTCAATACGTCTAGCGCTGATAACCTGGTCTCAATTCCAAGTGAATCTGAGTTGACATCCGACAGTGACGACGAGTATGATGCACTTTCTTCTGATGATGTTCCTTCCACCAACACTTTGGAAGAGGATTCTATGGTTTTTTCAAATCCTCTTTTCGATCAAGATGATGATTCTACTTCTAGTGAGGACGAGTCACTATCCGATGAAAACGTTCCGAAGGAAATTTTCAAGATTTATTCGAACCCTTTATTTGATTTTGATGACGATTACATATCTAGTGAGGTGAATCCACTCTTTGACGAAAGGATTGAAGACATTGATAGCTATGACTATCTTGTTACTGATGAGCATACTTTGATAGCCATGACCCCTTCTATCGCAGAGGTGGAGAGTTCTGACTCTACTAGAAAGGTATCGCAAGTGGAAGGTTATTCTTCTCTTACTTCTCCTACTATATTTCACCCTCATCCTACTGACTGCACACCCAAGCGGGTGATGTATCAATTTCCCTCTCCGGGCAATGAGGATGAGTGTTTTGACCCGGGAGGTGACAATGACCATTTTATGATTAATAACCTTACGGCTTTGCCAATTGGTCCACATCCATTGTCTTTGGAGGATGACAATGTGATTCCTATACCCACCCCACCTCCCGAGGATCAAGATTTCACATACTTCTCGTATGTTGAAAGGACATTTCTACCGTTTAAGACTTATCCTCCTGCCTCCCCTTTGTTATATTCCTTCGGGAACGAGGACAAGGTCTTTGATCCCGGTATAACATTAGAGGCTTCCCCATGGACCATTTAATTCGGGGACGAGTCAGGCTCGTGACTCGGATAACAAAAACAAGCGCTTTTTGGGAGGCAACCCAATTATCTATCTATCTTTTTTTTTTCTTTTTTTTACCACAAGTGTAGGGGGAGACCCGTTGGTGTTTGCTCTCTCCTCTCCTCACTTTTTAATCAGGGATTCGAGCTTCAATGATCCACTCTTGATGATTCTTGACAACCCGTGATTCCGTGTTCCATTATCTCGGTTCTATCCTAAACTCTTTTCGATTCACTATTTTATATTTTCTCAATATTAAAATAGGAATCTCTTTAGTTGTCTTTTCCTTAGCGAGATTTAAACAAAGTGCACAATGTCCTAAGTGTAGGGGAGTTTACTCCCACATGCTTAAACATTGAGGACAATGTTTATCTTAAGTGTAGGGGGGACTTCTATCGAAGTTAAGTGGTCTTTTCCTTGTATTTGTCCTCATTTTAACCGGAAAATCAATTTTTCGACATTTTTCAAAAATTTTGATCTATTTTGGCCTATTAGTTTTTCCCTTTGTATAGTTATTTTCTTTCCTTATTAGAATAAATGTTTAATAAGTGGTTTTAATTTTCAAAACGTTGTGAATCTTTTGACTCAACCCGAGTTTACTTATCTAAGTTACTCTAGCTAGTATCCTTAACATGTTTAAGTCAAGTTTTGCTAGGCTTTTATATAGGGAGCTTTAAAACGCGAAAGTCTTAACTCTCACGGGTTAAGAACAAGAACTTTTCGCAAGTTCCTATAATTGATCCTAGAGAGTCGTTTATCAAGGGAACTTTAAAACGCGATTTCTAAACTTGAAAAAGTCTAAGAATTTGCAAGATCCTATAGGCGACTCGAAAACCCAAAACATTGATTTAATAGGCTAAGTATCCACAAGTCTCATTACTTGAGATGTTAAACTGTGGAGAACGAGAGATGATAGAGCCAATTATAAGTTCGGTATTCTTTCGTGAATTTATGTGAGTTAATTATGAGCCTATTCTCCCATCGCTTGCTAATAATTAATCTGCTAATAAATAAGGTTGTACGATTTGAAAATTTACTTAGCTTCTAGCCCTAGATCGTTTAAAAGTTGCTCAGTATGGATTAGAGTTCATAGCCAAGGCATAACTTATTGAAGCGGGATGCGAAGATTGGTGAGTCCGAAAAGGCCCTAACAAGGCATGAGGGCTATATTTTGTTGCTAAAGATCCAAAGTGATGTGAAGAATCATTTATCGAAAATCAATATGAAGGATCGAGACACACGACGAAGAGCAAATACTCCCCAAAAGTCACGGAGAAGTGTATCCGAAAAGACCCTAACAAGGTATGAGGATAAATAGATCCAAGTCATAAAAGGAGGCGGATCGTTGTATATCAAAGTCCAAAATAATGATTGGAGAAAAAAGAAGAAGTCGTGGTCCAAGTATGAATCTCTCAAAAAGTTCAAGTGAAGAAATTCCATTTATGAAGAGAAGACCCTAATTTCATGAACGTCTCTCAAGGTTTGAAGTATGAAGTCGCTGCCAAATATCGGTCCGAGAAAGGTCTCAAATCGCGAAACGAGTTATGCCAAGATATGAACTTTATGAGGTCCCGAGAAGCAGTTTTAAAAGATTTTGTCCTTTAGCTAACTATTGATTAAATCGTTCACTTTATTTTTAGACTTAATAACTATCGAAATAAGTCAAAAATGCATCCTCGTGATCATTCAAGACAGTAATAAAATAGAAGAGATACACCTAGGAATAAGGGAGTCTAAGTGAGTAATTGGCCCACATGAGTTCATGATAGTTTACTAACTTATAATAACAATGATCTCGTTTTTAAGCTTGGTTTGGAGAAAGTGAAAACTTGAGGATGATGATTATTCATGAAAATTTCCAAAACCCTAGGTATGCTTTTGATTTCATTATTTTGTATGATTTTAATTTCTATCTCTTAAATAAAGGCCAACATGGATTAATTATGATGAAAAATGTAATCTTGCTTTGTAACTAATGCATTGCATGAGGACATTGCAATGGTCAAGTGTAGGGGATTTGATAAGTGTGTAAACACCCATCTTTTCTACCACTTAATTACAATAATAACCGGACCAAAACGTGTATTTTATGTCTTTTATGTCGGAATTATGCGTGGTTTGTGTTTTTGTTGTGATTTAGGACGGAATTGTGAAAAGTGGAGAAAACACGACATTTACGGGCTTTTATTGAAGAAAAAGATGAAAGACGAAGTCAAAAAGTCAAGAGTGCAAAAAGAACGGAAGTCCAAGACCAATTCTGAAGATTTATCGAAGAAAAAGTCGAAAGACGGAAGTTTACTTAAAGCCAAAGAACTCAAGTCTAATTTATTGAAGAATTAAAAGACGAGTTCAAAGAAATCCCGAGCCAAAAGTCATTAAAGTCCAAGATTAAAGAAGATTAAAAGGCTTAAGGACTAATGGTGCAATTAACCAAAGATTAAGAAGAGAAGGACCTAATGATGCAATTAAGAAGAAATGAAGGAGGGGAGGAAGCTTCCTAAGCACCCTTAATCCTCCCCTATAAATAGTCATTAGTTGTTAATCATTTTTCTTTGTTGGATAGTTTGACACACTATTTCTTCCACTTTTAATTACCTTGCAATTTAATTACCTTGTCATTTACTTTATTGTCCAATTTAAATACCTTGTCTTGCACCTTAATTACCATTTTAATTTCAAGTAAGTTTTCCTTTTAATTCTTGTTAATCTTTATCTTTATCTTGTTAATCTCATTCTACCTTTCTTTAATCTTTGTGTTGATTTGTTTATGTTCATGTTCTTAATTTTTGTTGATTTGATTAAAGTGGTTTTGATTATCTTGTTTAGTTTTATTGTTTTGGATTGATTGTTTATGCTTAATAGTTGTTTATTTGTTTGTTTGATTTAATCTTGTGGTTTATTTGCTTTAGTTTTGATTAGATCCGAGCTTATATATTATCCCTTGTTCTTCGGATCTAAATTTCTGTTCTTTCTCTGGACGCAGCCCCAATTATTCCGAGTAAGGTTTTGAAAGGCTGCTTATTCGGAATATTGAGTTATTCCATATAAGGGAAGTATTCCGAGTAAGGTTTTGACCAGTGTACTCTATTCGGAATATTCATTATTCCGAATAGGTGTGTTATTCTGCATAAGGAGATCCTTCCGAATAGGAAGTTTATTCCGAATAGGACTGGATATTCCGAATAGTGATTTATTCCAGACAGGGAAGAATATTCCGAATAGGAAGTTTATTCCGGATAGAGTACTTATTCCGAATAGGGTGACAATATTCCAAATAGGGAACATTCCGAGTAGGCTAAATATTCCGAATAGGGGATTGTATTCCGAATAGACCAACATTCCGAATAGGGGATTTATTCCGGATAGGTGACATATTCCGAATAGGCCTAATATTCCGAATAGGGGATTTATTCCGGATAAGCTTATTTTCAGTTTTTAAGTTTCTGCCCTTTTTAATTTTGAGCTTTAATTTTCCCGCCTTTTTACTTAATTGCACTTTAAGTTTATTTGCCTTAGTTTAGGATTTAGTTTTAGTTGCGTTTTAAGTTTGCCTTAGTTAGATTTAAGTTTGCGTTATTTTCATTTAGTGCCTTTTAATTCTCGTCTCGCTTTTAATTACTTGCACCATTTATTTTAATTAGTTGTAGATTTACTTTAATTGCTCTTTTACTTTAATTGTTCTGCACTTTTATTTAAAAATCACCAAAAATATTTGTTTTACCAAATTCAACTGAGTCGTACTTTAAGCCGGAAATCAATTCGTTAAGATACCGAGAAACGAACAATTAAACCTAGCAAAATCTAGTTATTAATCAACCAGATCGAGAGCCAACAAGCTCTGATACCACTTGTTAAGTCTTAGGATCTAGACTTATCTGGGATATCATGATTATGATTTTAACATGCACAGCGGAATCATAATAAACACAATCATGACCAAGAACTAGGCTTTCACTAATGAAATGATTACTATTAATAAGCTTACTAACTACTACTCCTGGTGCCTTATAGGCTTGACGCCAGGAGGAACGCACACACACCTATGGTTTACATTGTTTTTGAATGAACGAATAAACTTGGTGCCTAACCCTCTTTATATAATAGAGGGACTAGGGTTACATTACAACCCTAGCTTACTATAGAAGCTACTAGAATATTAATATTAATTATAAGGTCCTTCATCTTGTTTTGTCATATCAACTCAAGATCTCTAAATCCCAACATATGGTATTGTGACGGAAGGTGCAATTACTCGTCCTCGCACAACGGGTGAATTAACTGGAGATGATAAGATTCAAGATAAGTGTGATAAACAAGCTACAAACATCATTCTCCAAGCCCTTCCTCCAGATGTCTACAAACTCGTCAGTAAACATAAAGTTGCCAAAGAGTTATGGGATAGAATTCGTGTTCTAATGCAAGGTACCTCGTTAACTAAACAAGAACGAGAGTGTAAGTTATATGATACGTTTGATAAGTTTGTTTATGTTCCCGGGGAGACTCTCAATGATTACTACTTGAGATTCACTTTATTGTTGAATGAGATCAACATTTATGGCATGGCAATTCCGACATTTCAGTTAAGCACCAAATTTGAATACTCTTCTTTCTGAATGGAGCAAGTACGTGACAACTGTTAAATTGGCTAAGGATTTGCATCAAACCAACGTGGATCAACTTCAACCTTTTCTTCAACAACACGAAGGCCACGTGATTGAGGCTCAGTTGTCAACACCACAAGTTCGTGATCCACTTGCCATGTATGCTTCTCAAAAAATGACCCCCCCCCCCAACAAAACATCGCTTATACTTATCAACAACCATCATACTTGCAGCAGCAACCACAACACACCTATCAGCAACCACAACAACCATCTTATCAACCACTAATGATGCCACATCAAGTATTTCAACAAAGTGTTCTTCAACAGCCTTATCCACAACAACCAACACATCAGGCATCACCATCACAAGCCATTACTTCTCTAATGGGATATACTCCTCAACAAGGATATTTCCCAATTGAAGCACCACAAGCACAAGCCTTCTACTCCAATGAACTTCCACCACTTCAAGCACCGGTCTTTACTCCAAATGATACACCTACTGATGTCTTAAACCATCTCACTGCCTACTTGTCAAAACGTTTTGCAACTAGAGGATTTCCAGCAACGAACAATTGGCTCCGCACTTCTTCGAATCCTCGCCAACAAGCCACTATTCAAGACGGTCAAGTGATGGTGCAATCCATTCAGGAAAGGAAAAATTCATATGGACCCATAACAAGGACCGTGAACGCTCAAGGTGCGAATTCCCAAGCTAGTGGAAATGGAAGCCCTCTTGGTCCTCAAAAGGTTGTGACTTGCTACATGTCACACCCCACCATGGCGGAATATGGGACGTGACACATGGATATCATCACAACAATAGCGTGTCCATAGAGAGAACTATATGAATTAGAAATGTCATAAAAGGTGACACAAATGTCATGACAATATCTCATCAATGCAGGAGTCTAGGTAAGTAGGTAACAGTCCTACCTCTTACCCAAGACAAA
The DNA here is from genome assembly GCA_025667525.1 of Glebionis coronaria. NCBI lineage: Eukaryota > Viridiplantae > Streptophyta > Magnoliopsida > Asterales > Asteraceae > Glebionis > Glebionis coronaria. The sequence continues at coordinate 95,067,594 of CM046882.1, read as the reverse complement.
CAAATAACACAAACAAATCAACATATAGGTTCATAGTATCACTTATTGAAACAAACAGAAAAATAAACTAAGAAGGAACGGAGATCTCCTTCTAAATGCATTCCTACGCGACTCCAATCCTAGCCACATATGTTCTCACGCTTAACCACTTTAATACCTGAAAGAGACACTAAAACACGTCAACATAATGTTGGTGAGAGTCATAGGTTTAGACTCCAACCGAAAATAGATTATTATAAGATGTGAACAACCATAAACCACTAAAACATATGGACAATGTGCTACAAGTATGCATTAACAACTAACATTCAAGATCAATCATTCCAAACCAAATCCAAGGCTCCCAGCCTTACCAAACACCATGGTACCATAGGTGCCCATACACCTATGTACCAATCTCAAGGCCCCGCCTTGTCATTATCCATTGGTCCCATAGATGCTCACACATCTATGTACCTCCCCAAGGCCCCGCCTTGTAAACACCCCCTTGGTACCAAGTCAAACCACAATAACTGAGACAGTACGTGTCCCCTGATCCAAATCATAAACACAATCAAGAATCACATAGCAGTTAATCACATAAGTGCACACACAAGTCCATCACAAACCATAAAAACATTCACAGCATTAGTCACAAAACCATAGAGTGTCTCTTCCATCCCATCTGGAATTAAAATCATAAAAAGACATGGGACTATGAAACTCACCTGATTGAGCTTCTGCAAAAATCCGCGCACTAGCAAAAAGCTAACAAACAAGAGCACACAATCAAAACATGAACCAAACACTAAGATGGCTCATCAATCCATGATGAACATCTAACCTTCTCCCATATATATACCCCATTTATATGCTCTAAGCATCTCATTACACCCCTCTATAAAGCCCTTAACTTAGTTTACTTCATAACCCGTCTCGTTAAGATTTTACCCAAAACAGTCCCGGTTTTTAGGTCTCCAAACTATAAGCCAAACGCCCACCTAACCATGGCCATGACCTCTGTAAAGAAAACCCTATGCCCTTACATATGTTAGCTAACTCTTCCCCTTTGACCCAACCTTAAATATACTGTTAAGGCTCCGATATATATATATATATATATACTTTTGTCTATCCGGATTTTACTGTTTTTGAATATACAAAAAGTTTGTTATGATTAGGGGGTCTTACCCTAACCCATTTGCTTAGCCCTCCTCCAGGCCTCTTATTTAATATATAAATCAACCCCCATGATCATTAGAGGGCTCAAGTGTTCTCCTATGTACCCCAATTACCCTAAAACATTAATTGAAAACCCGCTGATTTCAAAACTGTTTTGACCTCCGACTATTGTAACCTGTTTTTGACCCACTTCCCTACCTCCAATTTAGTTCTCGTTTATTACATTTGAAAGACAACTCAATTAACTTTCCAGGGATACTTGGATCGTAAAATAAGAGTTTGTATAACTCTATATATGGTAAAAAAATTGACCTAAAATTCTGCCCAGTTTTTAAAAAACGATTTTAACATAATTAGTCTAATTAATTACCCATAACTCCACTAATTACGAGCCGTAATTCACCTAATCATTATAATATCATTAATATACAAATTTTAATTAAACCCTAACCTAAATCCATCATAAGATGATTGAGAAAGAATTAAAAACAATTAAATTGAAAAGGGATTTGAAGGTTTTACCTTAAGATTAAGGGAAACCAAGATTTTTTTTGAAGAACCCTAACTTTTCTCAATTGGCCGTCGTTTTTTTATTTTGCTCCAGGGATTATGTCTTTTCCATCTTACTTTACACCTTATATAGTTATTGACAAGTCCTAGTCCAAGTATAATTGCCCACTTTCCTTTTTTCCTTTTTTTTTCTTTTTTTTTCCTTCCTTTTGTTTTAACCGACCCTTACCCCCCATAATTTCGTTTTTTATTAAACTAATTAATAATTGTAATAACAATATTACCTTAATTTTCCATAATTTATTTCAGCTCCTAAAGCCTTCAAAACCTCAAAACCGTAAAACTAGTCAAATTTACGCGTATACCGTTAAAAAAACGTAAAATATACAGTTTTAAAAAAAAACTTAAATTTTGAAATAAACTTTATAACCAAGTCCTAAATGACTGAAAACCATCCCGAAAAATACTCACATGACTAAACACCTTACCCGAGACCTCTAAATGTTAAACCCCAAATCCTAAAAAATACAATTTACTATAATACTTATACGTATACGTAAACACCAAAATAACACAATTTCATTTCATAGTCACTAATTTGTGAGCTCATAAACATGAAATAACCGTTCCCCGATTTACTTATGAGTACTTTATACCCATAAACGATATCCACACCAACCTCGTTCACGCAAAATAACATGTAAACACGTAAATCACATAGTCACACATAAATTAACCTTAAAATAAGACCAAGTGACGAACCTCAAAACCACGGTTGTCACATCACTCCCTCCTAATAGAAATCTCGTCCCGAGATTTACTCCTTAGGATCGTCATTATCAATTAGCTGAGGATACTTGCTCCTCATAAATCCTTCCCGTTCCCACGTGAACTCTAGTCCACGTTCCAAATTCCATCTACCCATAACTACGGTATATTACCCTTTTTATCCAACGTCCTAGCTTCACGACCCAAAATCTCTATCGGCTCTTCGATAAAACGAAGACTCGTATCCATACTAATATCATCTAACGGTACTTGCAAGTCAGTTCTTGCTAAGCATTTCCTAAAGTTTGATACATGAAATACGTCATGCACACTACTCAATTCCTCCGGTAATCTCAACCTACACGCCACTAGCCCAATCCTTTCAAGGATTTCAAATGGACCCATAAATCTAGGTGCTAACTTCCCTTTTCTTTCCAAACCGCAACACCCCTTTCCATGGTGAAACCTTTAGCATAACTTTATCTCAAATCTCAACGGCTTACGCCTCTTTTCCGCATAGCTCTCTTGTCGGTTCTTTGCTATTTTCAACCTCTACTTAGTCACTGACACCACCTCCATAGTTTTCTGATCCGCCTCCGGTCCAATACGTTGGCCACTTCTAACTTCATCCCACTGTAACGGTGATCTACCTGATCTCCTATGAATTACCTCCAGCAGTTTCTACTACAATTCCTATTACCATACCTAACGACTTCTATCCTCCACGGATTTTCCATCATTCGGAAGTTCTCCCAACCTTAAACACATCCAATGGTATATGCATGATTGCATAACCAAAAGCTTCCCATAATATTCACAAGAAACATGTCATAACCACCACCTCATCCTTGCTTTCCCATGCTCGGCACCAAGTAACTAACCATCCTTCATACTAACATGTGTTACACCTTTTCTCTAGGTGGACGTTCCATTGTTCGTGACTACTAACCTCTTGCTCTAACGGTTTCTCTTCAATATCACCCCACTATCTTCATAACCTCATGCTCCCTTGAATCATTCTTCCTCCATACTACTTTTCGCTTGTCTCTCCACAATCTTAATTTCCATACCATCTTATATCCCGTCTTCAGCCTATAATTTAGGTGTTTCCTCCTTTATTCCTTACATCCTCATCAATGGGGAATATGCCCCTCTCACCGGTGACTCTCTCTTTGTAGGAGAATTATTCCTAATATAATACGTTCTCCAACTATCTCTAAATCTCACGCCAATGCTCTAGGCGTCTTTTTAAATTACCCCTATAGTATGCTCATACCAAACATTAGTCTATTAACGGTATACTACGCTTGCTTCCCATCGTTTCTTCCCTTGCCATAATCCTTCATAAGGCATTCCATACATATTAGGCTAACTTTTACGTAAAACCCTCTATTCCATCACATCCGTACGCAATCCTTCCAACTTCTCAACTACGTGACTTCTCATTCCTCTTGAAATATGAGATGAATTAGTTAGTCTATCGACTATTACCCAACTCTCGTCGTACTTATTCCTCCACCCCATTATGTATCCCTTTCAACAACTTCGTCCTTACATCGCCCTTTCTAAGCTACTCCTATCTATGTAGGAAGTATAGTCTACGTCTCTTTTCTCCATATGATTGTCCAAGCCATGCAACATACATGTTGACGCGTTCTCTGCTTTAGACAACTCAACTCATGCAACCTACATCCTTCATCCAAACTACCCTAATACTTCATCCATATAGTTCAAGTTCGTCTCAGCTTCACTTCATTCTTCTTATTCCATGTCTCATCAACCATGCTTGCCTTTCCCAGATGGTACTTGGCCTCGCAATGTTCTTTCATCACTTAACTCCACCCATCACCTTTTCCAAATGTTCAATCAAGATGATTAAATATGTGTTGGAGACGTTCATGATCTGTATAGATCATTCTCTACGTCTCGTACCCCAAATGCCTCTAGCATTCGAAGCTGATATAACAACTAGCTCCACTAACTAGGTCTATCTAGTTCTTCCATATCTTTAGTTCCCACAACGTATAAACAACCTCCTTTCTTTGTCGTTCTCGTATACATCCAAATCCTTGCTCCACGTATCGTCATGCTTCGCGAATTCATCCAGTCCTTCCGATAATTCCAAGATCTGCTCAATATCCAATCCACCTCTTCAGCCTCCAAAACGCTTCCTCACCCTTCTTCACTTTGCCCCTTGCTAGTTCCACGATATGCCATCATCTCTGACTACTCGTCCTGGCCAACTTAATCCTAAAACTCACACTTGAAAATCTCACGTGTAATTCCCTTTCCTAACAACACCAAAACCAACTCATAATTCGCATCACTCTCCTTCTTAGATTTGAGTAGATCAAGATGTCGTCGATGCTCCCGATGACAACTCGTTTATATATTGTCCACCCCCGGTTCATTGACTCCATGAAAACTGCTAGCGCCTCGGTGAAGCCAAAATCATAACCGTAAACCCAAAGCGTTCATACAACATCCTTAGCAGTTTCAACTACGTCCTCCTTGCACCCTCTCTTAGAATCAATACAAATAAATTTCTACCTCGTTCTACTCGCGAAAATCTACACGTATTCTAAAAGACCAATACTTCCTCTTATCAGACCACTCAACCGCTTTTCACAGCCAATCTACTACTAAGCAACTCAAATTTTACCTTGCATCCATTGCAATTTCTAACAACTCTTGCTCTTAAAATCATTCCATCAACAATTTCCTTGGAAAGGCACTAACTACAACTCCTCTCACTTCTCCTACTTGCTCTATTTATGGTTCTACCTCACAGTAATAGACAAACCTACTAAATCTCAGGAAATTTTTGGAAAACTTACATGCCTTACGAACAATCATAAATACATTTGAGGTATTATATCCCCTTTCAACACTCTCTATGGCGCGTTACTTGTGCCAATATCCATACATTATACAAATCTCTATTCATCGCCCTTGGCACTCCTAAGAGACCTCATGACCACATTATTTCGTCTACGAACTTTTAGCTCTTTCATCCCCACTAAGGGTATTCTGACCATTCTCTCAGGGCCACCTACTTAATCGTGTAGGCGCGACCAAGTCTTTCATATGTCTACCTCAACGCTCCCAATCAATACGAACCCAAAACTACATCCTGAATCCACTAGATACGATCAACGAATCAAACCCACGGATAACTAACGACATTTCACGTGCACGAGTTAAAACAGACCAAAACCACGAAAACTCAAAAGGAAAACTCAAACATGTACCAATTCAAATGACTCATGACAACGAAAAATGATCCAAGAAACACTTAATGACAACCAAAACATCTTATGCCCTACGACATATTATTTAAACCGTGCACAAGATCGACTTTTCCAAAATAATATTTTTTTTCTTTCCTCACCACACCTATGTGACTCAAACAATCTACCAACAACCTTCTAGACGATCTCAAAACTCAACTCAAAGACTAGGTATCCCGTGCATCCCAAATCATAAAAAAAACTACTATTCAAAACTCAACCTCGAACCCGTCACTTGTACGAAAATTTAGATCAAGCTACTGACACCCCATGACTATACATACCAAATATTTGAAAAGTACATTCCGAGTACATAATTTTAGGCTTTTGAATCACCCAAAAAGCTTTAAAAACGAACAAGTTATGACCAAAACAGTTTTATACTAGTTGTTTTAAAAAAAAACTAAAGAATCCTCTTAGTAATTAACGTAATCCTTTTTAAATGAAAAGAAATAAATGTATGTGAAATTTTCATGAACTTTGTTTAGTCTTGCATAAATAATTATAAATGACGTATATTGATTAAGCTCATTTATATAAACTATTTAAGTAGAAAGAAATTTTATTTCGCTTTATTTTAAAGAAAGACTTTTAGAATTTGAAATAAATAAGTATTGATTAAAAAAAAATCTTATGTTACATCTTGTTACAAACACGACTCCAACACCTTACCCTTATTCTACCGAATACAACCAACTATCCAACTCTATAGTAGATTTCCAAGTCTTTTTAATATATACTGACTAAAAGGAATGTAAGATCCAACACAAAAGATTTCATTATCTCAAAAGAAATCCCAAGTTATTTCAATAGACTTAAAACCAAGAACACCATTTTAAAACATACACGTGAAATACGAAACTCAAATAATACGCTACAACGGAGGTTTAATATAAAAAAAAGCGAGCTATCCACCCTCCTAAGGATACAATCGATAATTGTAGGGGATCATACCTATATAGGCATATAAGGATACATATACTTAAATCCGTCTAACATCTAATATACAAGCATGTACTAACCCTCTTTCATGCAATCATACTTAGGAATCCATTGAAGTTGTGGTACTTGTATAACTATGTTGGCCACCATACTTATACAATTACCCTTCCCCAATGCACTCCTTCCTATGATGACACTTATAAGAATTATAATGAGTGTGAAAACACTTATCCTTTTACCACTTATTTCCAATAATAACAAGACCAAAACGTGTTATTTATGTCGTAAAAGTCGGAATTATGCGTGGTTTGTGTTTTTATTGTGATTTAGGACCAAAATATGAAAAAGGAAGAAAACACGGGCTTTCACGGGATTTTATCGAAGAAAACGGGAAAAGACGAAGTCAAAAGATCAAGAGTGCAAAAAGAACGGAAGTCCAAGACCTATTCTGAAGATTTATCGAAGAAAAAGTCTAAAGACGGAAGTTAATGAAGTCGAAGAACTCGAGTCTAAATAAATGAAGAAATGTTAAGACAAGTTTAATTAATCCCGAGACGACATCGAGAAAGACAAATGAATTAAATCGAGTCGAGAAGAAAAGAAAGAAGGAAGCACCACACATGCATTTCCCACTTCCCTATAAATACCCTCCTAATCACATTAGGAAGGGGTTAGCTAGTTTTTATTTTTCAAGTTTTCTTTCTAGTTTTTAGAGAGAGAAAGTTCTAAACTTTCTCTCACTAAGTTTTTCTTTGTTTTCATCTCTTAAATTTAAGCTTTCTTTAATCTTTGTATTTTGGATTCCATTAATCAATTTCAAGTTAAACTTTGTGTTCTTTAATCTCATTCTACATTTCCTGATTTACTTTACCTTTGATCCGAATTACATATCTCATTCGTATGACTTGATGTTTTCGTGATTAAAGGATTGATCGTCTTTGTTCCTACATAAGCTCCTACGTATAATGTATAAGCTCTTCATGCTTATTGGCTTATTTCGAGTTTAGCTTATTGATTTTCGGATTTTTTCTAAGGTTTTAGTCATTTTAAAGTTCATTTCATTAAGTTGATAATCTTTAATGTTTTACAAGTTGTCAAATTTAAGCTTTTCAAGTTGTTTAAGTTTTTGATAAAATAGATTATTGATTATGCTTATTGAGTTTTAAGATTTCCACGAATTTCGGATTAAGAGTGCTTCCCATCGTAATCTTGGGGCTTCACACATTCCGACGGGTTTCTACACATTCCGATAGATTTCAGTGTTTGATCGCAATAACCCATTAGGGTTTTACTTTGCGATCGGGTGGCTGTTTCCCCCTTATTCCGAGCGATCGCACATTCCGACGGGACTAAGGTCTTGTTAAGACGAAGTGCTGCCCATTTTTCGACAGCAACATTGCGATAGTAGGCTTTCCGATAGATTCACATTGCGATAGAAGTTTTTACAACATTCCGATCTGGATCTTTGCGATCTGAAAACATTCCGATGGGTATTTTGTTGTTGCATTCCGATGGACCTTTATATTGATTATTCCGATAGCTTATTCTAGTGATATTCCGATGGTTATGATTTGGTGCATTCCGACAAAAATGGATTGTTATATTGCGATGGAACATGTTTTTAAGTTTTAAAGTTTTTACTTAAAGTTTTTCTACATAGTTTTTAGTTTAATTCTTAAACACTTTAATTTTACTCAACGACAATTACTTATTTTCTTTTAGTTAAAATTAGATAAACAAACCAAACCATTCTCTTGTTCACCAAAAGACGATTGAGTTGCACTTTTAACCAATAGTCAATTCGAAAAGACTTGGGACAACAATATTTTATATTCGGTTGCAAAATCGAGTATTAAATGGCGCCGCTGCCGGCTCTTTTCGTTAAGATTAACGGTTTTTAGTGAGAGACGCATTGAAATTTGGGATCCGTTCTTTGAACGTTATTTTCCTTGCTTTAAAAAATTTTAAAAATCCATAAAAAATATAAAATTCTTCAAAAATGCAAAAACATTTAAAAAATCATAAAAAGCAATTATTTTCCAAAAGGTTTTGCACCAAAAAGATTATATAGATATTCTCTGTGTGTATATTTTTCTTCTGCAGGTGTGTGCGTACTAGATCTTTGAACTATTCTGAGCCCGAGACTCGTGAAGATTTAGATATGGTTTGTGTTAATAACAACAATAATAACCCACCTCTACCCAATTTGAATAATAACAACAACAACAACAATGTCCTCCTACCTGATTTACGAACAATGGAGGAATTGTGTCAACCCACCATGAACGGACGCGGAGGCCCGATTGCGCCAATGCACGTCACGGCTCAGGAGTTTTCGTTGAAGCATCACATGATCCAACAAGTGCAAACTAACCCATTTCACGGAATTCCGGATGATGATGCCAACAAACACCTCGACAAATTCATCACCATCACCCAAAGCATGAAGTGCCCCGGAGTTTCTATGGATGACCTTCGCCTTCAACTCTTTCCCCACTCGCTTTCCCACCATGCCGAAAAATGGTTTGACCGTCTTCCTAAGAATACTATTCATACGTGAAATGATATGACTCAACGCTTTTTGTTGCGCTACTTTCCCCCATCCATGGTCATAAGCCTTCGTAACCAAATCAGTGGATTCATGCAAGACAATGATGAATAGCTCTTCGATGCTTGGGAACGATACAATGATTTGATCGACCGCTGTCCAAATCACAATATGCTCTCCGTCACTCTCATTGATACCTTCTACAATGGTCTCACTTTTCGTGATCGTGACACGATCAATGCCGCCGTCGGTGGTACTTTTATGAAAAGGAGACCGAAGGAGTGTCGAGAGTTGATTGAAAACATGACTACTCACCATAAGAATTGGGATTCATCCGCATCCTCAAGATCTAACTCGAGAGTCAATGTTTCTTCTACTACCTCCAATCCTGAAATGACTGAAATTTCTCGACAACTCGCTGAGATGAACAAGAATTTCATGACCATGGCCACAAACCACTTTCAACAAGCTAAAGCTGTTGCTATTTCTTGTGACACATGTGGTGGTCCTTATTCTTACAATGATTGTCCTTCTACCCAAGGCAATTTTTCTGAAAACGTTAACGCAGCTTACAGTACTTATCCCACGGGAGGCTATCAAGCTCGCCCTCAAGGGGACCGTAGCTTGCTAAGTTATCGTTCCAACAATTATCTTGCTCCTCCCGGTTTCCCTCCTGCAAACCAAAACCAACAACAAAGCTATAACCGAAACAATCAATCCCAACCTCGTGCTCACAATCAATATCAATCCCAAAGAAACCCATACCCAACTCAAGGAAATTCTCAAGCTTACCAAGCTCCACCTCTCAATCAACCGATGGCAGTGAGTCCAGACGTCGAGACGTTCATGAAGACTAATCGGGAGCTGGTGACGAATCTTCATAGTCAAGTCATCAACTTGAAGTGCGAAATGACGAAACAAGGGAACGATATTCGAGCCGAGCTAAGGAATGATATGGCAAAACAAAGCAATGAAATTCGTGCCGACATCAGAGATTCTTTCAGCACTCAAGCGCTTAACATTCGTGATATAATTGGTTCGCTCATCCAAGGTAATCAACCCTCTTCTTCGGGTACTCTTCCGAGTAACACCGTTGCGAATCCAAGAGGGGAGATGAAAGCAATCACTACTCGTAGTGGAAAAGGTTATATGGAACCCGAGCTTCCTACACCTCCACCCGTGATTGTGAACAAGGAAAACGAGCAACTTTCCTCACCTCCTTAACCTTCTATCCCCATTTCCCCACCACCCGTGGTTGTGAGTGATCCTACTCCCCTAAAGCCTTCTTCTTCATCCAATATACCTTATCCTTCAAGGTTGCGGAAAGAGAAGCAAAAGAGCAAGGATGATATTCAGGTTTCAAACTTTCTCAAAATGTTTAAACAATTGAATTTTAACATCTCCTTTGCCGAGGCTCTCGCTCACATGCCCAAATACGCTAAGATGTTTAAAGATCTTCTAAGTGATAAGGAAAAGCTTCTTGACATCGCTCAGACCCAACTTAATGAGAACTGCTCCGCAGTGCTCTTAAGGAAATTGCCCACCAAACTTGGTGATCTAGGTCGCTTCTTGATTCCTTGCAACTTCCCGGGAGTAGAGAATTGCATGGCCCTAGCCGATCTAGGTGCCAGTATAAACTTAATGCCTTTAAGTGTTTGGAAGCAATTATCTCTCCCCGAGCTAGTCCCCACCAAAATGACTTTGGAATTAGCCAACCGTACGGTTGCTAATCCAGTGGGGATAGCCGAAGATGTCTTTGTTGGCGTTGACAAATTCACCTTCCCGGCAGATTTTGTTGTTGTTGACTACGAGATGGATCCTCGTGTTCCGTTAATCGTTGGACGTCCCTTCCTGAGGACCGGTCGCACTCTCATTGATGTAGCCGCGGGCGAAATAATCATGAGAGTTGGTGACGATAAAATTGTCTTCAACATGGGTAAGATTTCTAAGCAACCTTATTTGTATGAGAGTGTTAATGCTATTGATGTTCTCGATGAGGCTTGTGAAGAACATTTTCATGATGCTTGCAAAAGTACTCCTTCTTCTCTACCCAATGTTGAGACCGTTGCCTCAATTGCTCCGGCATTGACTCCTTTTGGAGAAAGTGACTTGGATGATTTCGAAGCTAGCTTGGGTCCTCTCGATATTAAGTATGATCATTCGTCCACCGATTGGGATGAAGACATTCGTACTATTGAGAGACTTCTCAATGAAGACCCGTTTTCTCCTCCTTCTCCTAAAGAGGTGACTAATGATGATCCATCGTTAGTTTCACCATCTATTGAGGATCCTCCCACTCTTGAGCTTAAGGACCTACCTCCGCATCTTGAGTATGTTTTCCTTGAACACAACGAGAAGTTACCGGTCATCATCGTGAAGGACCTGAAAGAAGAAGAAAAAGCCCGACTTATCGCCGTGTTGAAGAAGCATAAAAGAGCTATCGCTTGGAAAATCTCCGACATCCGTGGAATTGATCCTCACTTCTGCACACATAAAATTCTCATGGAGGACGACTTTAAGCCCACAATTCAAAGCCAACGAAGGGTGAATCCTAAAATCCATGAAGTCATAAAAAAAGAGGTTATCAAACTTCTTGATGCGGGTATGATTTACCCTATTTCGGATTCACCATGGGTTAGTCCAGTCCATTGTGTGCCTAAGAAAAGCGGCATCACCGTTGTGCCCAATGCTAACAACGAGTTGATTCCTACCCATCTCGTTACTGGGTGGAGAGTTTGTATAGACTACCGCAAACTCAATGGTGCCACGAGAAAGGATCATTTCCCTCTACCTTTTATGGACCAGATGCTTGAACGTTTAGCGGGTAATGAATATTACTGCTTTCTTGATGGTTTCTCGGGTTATTTTCAAATACCCATCGATCCCCAAGATCAAGAGAAGACAACATTCACTTGTCCCTATGGCACATTTGCCTACAAAAGGATGCCTTTTGGCTTATGCAATGCCCCCGAGACTTTCCAAAGGTGCATGTTGGCTATCTTCCATGACATGGTTGAGCAAACCATGGAAGTCTTCATGGATGATTTCTCGGTCTTTGGGGATTCCTTCTCTTCTTGCCTTGCCAATTTGGAACGTATGCTTCAGTGGTGCGAAGACACTCGCCTTGTTCTGAATTGGGAAAAATGCCATTTTATGGTAAAAGAAGGCATTGTGCTAGGACACAAAATCTCTAAAGCCGGTCTGGAAGTCGACCGTGCTAAAGTAGATGTCATAGCCAAATTACCTCCACCTTCAACAGTGAAGGGTGTGAGAAGTTTTCTGGGTCATGCGGGCTTCTATCGTCGATTCATTTAGAATTTCTCTAAAATCGCTCGCCCGATGACCCACCTCTTGGAAAAAGATACTCCTTTTATCTTTTCTAAAGAGTGTCTCAAAGCCTTCAATCTTCTTAAGGATAAGCTAACTAAGGCACCGGTCTTGGTTACCCCTAATTGGGAGCTGCCTTTTGAATTGATGTGTGATGCTAGCGACTTTGCTATTGGTGCGGTGATTGTAGTGTTTTACTACTCTTTAGGAAAAGAGCGTAAATAGGGAAAGTATTAAGTGTACGTTTAGGAAAACGTAAACACTAATGACCCTTAATGAAAAGAAAGTTCGTTTCCCAAGGAGGTATATGTGTGTGACTAAGATGTACAAGATTTGAGATTAATATTTGGTTTAGAAGCGGATGAGAAAAGAAAATGACGAAGACGTAAAAAAAAAATTAAGTACTACTAGAAAGTTAAAACGTAAAACCTTAAAAATCACCAAAATAAAAATTAATTCTAAAAATTACCAAAAGTTTACCAAAAATCAAAAATAATAAACTAAGAGTTTACCAATGATCAAAACTTTTTCAAACCTTTTAAATAATTAAATATTCAATTTTTAAATGCTAATTAAAGCCCTAAAAATCAAATAAATTATCAAAAAGCCCAAATAAAGATTTTTCAATTGGTAAACCTCTAAAATGACCTAAAAAGATTAAAAACTATTTTTAGAAATTTTTAAACTAATAAAAACTATTTAGAATGATTTAAAAACTATTAAAACCTAAAATAATTATAAAAATTAATCTAAAAGAGATAAAATTATTCTAAAAGTTGCTAAATTCCTATTTTAATGTATTAAACCTAAGAAAAATATAAAAAGTTGGAAAATGTAAAATTTTAAAAATAATAATAAAATAATAATAAAATAATATTAAAAATCCAAAAATTATAAAAAATTCTAAAAACTTGCAAACTAGTTTATTTTAACCTAAATAATCAGAAAATCAAAGTGAAATTACCAAAATACCCCTATTGGGCCCTCAAATGGGCCAAAACCAAAAACAGTCAACCAAATTGGGCTTTTGGGCCCAAAAAGTCAAACTTGGCCCAATTGACTTGGAAAAGCCCTATCTGACTTAAAATTCAATTCTAAGAACAAAACTCTAAAGGCCCAAAAGCTGAAAATGAGCTTATCACAGCTTATTTAACACTCAGCTTATTCTTATTGGGCTTTTCAGCCCATTAAGCCATAAGCTAATGCCATAAGCTCTAATTTGACACACAACCTTCTTTTGGGATGCTTATGAGATCTGTAAAAAGAATTTTTGAAAAAAAAGCTCACTCAATAAGCCAGAAATAAGCAAAGTAAAAATTCACTAAAAGACAAAATAGTCGTTTTAGAGATTTAGGGCACCTCAGGACTTGATTCAACTTGCAAAAGCTTTCAAATGGACTCAATAAGCAAAATCAATCAACTAAAATCCAATAAGCACAATTAATAAGCCAGAATAAGCACAAATGAACTTATGAAAAAGTCAATGGAGTTGATTTTCTAGTCAAACCTTAAAGTCAAACATCCAAATGCTCCAGTATGAACAAATGGGTCAAAATATGAGCACCTATTACAAAAACAAAGTTGTTGCAGGTTGGAATAAGCTATTATAGCTTATTGATAAGCTGACACCATTTTTACACTATCAGTGGCAACCAGCAGGGGAAAGGAGTTCCCACTGCTATGACTATTTGACCAAGCTTATTTGAGAGTTCTGGTTTGATTCAATTGGAAAAAAAGGCATCCTTGTGATCAGTGAATCACAAGGAGTCAATAGCAACAATAAAATCACAAATTGGTTCACACAATAAGCCACAATAAGCCAAACAGTCACCAGATATGCACCAGATATGGAAATAAGCAGTTAAGCACTTAATAAGCAGATTTAGCCACAATAAGCCAACCAAACTTAACAGGATGCATACACAAGCTATATAAACTAAGAACAAACACAAAGCAACAAGAATCAAACACTGAATCAAAGCATATAACAAGATCAAAGCACTAGAAGTTACTGATGAACAATGAACATATGCAGAAACAAGTTTGCTGATATACTTGACACTTGATCCAATTTCAAGCCTCAAATCCTTCTTCCCTGGTGTGATTAACTATGATTTAGCACTTGTTAGCCCTATCCTATGCTTAGATCTAGGTGTCCTCAAAATCCTAGCCAATTTTACCAAGTATTTAAGATTTTATAGCCAAATCAAGAATCTATGTGTTCAAAACCACAAAACCTGCAAACAGATGAACAATATCACCCAAACAACAGATACCAACTCTTGCACACAACAAACAACCACTTAGCAAACCACAATCCCAATTCAAGCAGTAGACCCAAACACTCCTTAATCCACCACTTAACAAAGAAACTTGTGATTTTAACTAATATCCTACTGATTTTAATGATCAAAAACACTTAAACAATAGCAACTAACACAATCAAACTCAAAAATCACCAGCACAAACACCAATAATCAAAATCAAAGCACCAAATCAAAATCAGTCATAAACATGAAATTTTGAGTGGAATCTTAACAAGGGATTATACCTGCCTTCCACAACATCCTAGGAAGGCCAGCAATGCTCCTTGGACCTTGTTCAACAACTAGAACAAGACCAAGGTACTTCAATGAAGATGATGCAAACTACCTTGGTTGATGGTTCTAAGTAGAACCTCAAGGACTTTATATCTTCAACACAAGCAGCAAACAACTCAACCAAGGGCTCTAATCCCTTCACAAGCTTGGTGTCAACAAGCTTGTAAGAGCTTATAGCAAATGGCCAAGGGTTAGTACACAAAATAAGCCAAAACAGAACCTAGGATTTCAAGGTTTTCAAACCTTAAAAACCTTATGAAACAAGACGTGCCTTAACCACAAGATTAAGGTAGGCCTTAACAATCAAATGGAACTCAGAATTATGCTACTCAAACACCAAACTTTTAATTAAATCAAAAAGAGATTTCACAATTTCAGAAATTCAAATTTTATTTAAACTTGAAAAGGAATTACAAAGATAATAGCCTAAAACTGGAACAAAGGGACTCTCACATGTTGAGATCTCCTTTTATAGGCAAATGCCTGGCTAAACACTATTCACAAACCCTAGAAGTGAAATTCCCTAAATGTCCTAAGTCCTTCTAGACGTTTTCTTGGTGTGAGCTGTCCAAAGTGATCCCAAACGTTCATTTTAGCTTTGTGATCAAGCAAAGAGTCTCAGCTGTTGATCTTAACACGTGGCATGACTTGGAGGGCAAGTACTCATGTGATGGGTGAAACGGTTTGAATGGTGAGGTCCTTTGGGTGAGTGGGAGTGTGAGTTTAAGCATGGGATGGATTCGTGTGAAGGTTAATTGTGTTTTGGTAAAGGTAATTGTAAAAACCCCCTTGTTGGTAAAAAGTTAAAACTGGGTTCATACGTGTGAATAGTGACACGTTTGATCCGTTTTCTTAGGGAGAAAGATGTTTGGCGCGTGTTTAGGGATTTAAACTTATAAAATTGGCAACCTTGGTCCTTTTTCTTTCTTTCTCTTGTCTTTTGTGTTTAAAACTCTATCAGCGTCCAAATCCTTTGTAACAACTTTTCACAACTTGTCATTTTTTGCACAAAACTTTCCAAAAGGTGTATCAAGGGTTATTTTTGGAACTTTTGCATATTTGAAGGACTGATCTTGGACATTTTTGATCTTCAAAGGTCTTCAATGTATCTTTGGCTTGATGAGGGACCATATTTGACAATTTGAAATTGTTAAGGGACTAATCTTGCCATTTCTTCAAAGTTGAGGGACCTTTTGTGTAATTTTGACAAACTTAAGGGACCAAACTTGTAATTATCAATATACAAGGGTTTTAAGTGTCATTTATTCAATAAATAAGGATCAATCTTGTTTGTCTTCAAGTCTTCAAGGGTATTTGTTGAGTATTCCATGATTAGGGCCCGGTTCTTTGTACGGCTTCGTTTCTCGTGTCCGTTTTTCCTTGTATCTTGTGATCTTTTGTCTTTTTCACGATATCCATACCTAAAATACACAAGTAAACAAACACAAGCATATATATGGTATTTTTATGACATTTTATGCATTTAAAGCCCGAAAAGAACGATGAGATCATGTATAAATGCCATCTCATCACTCCCCCATACTAAGCCATTGCCGTGCCCTCACGCAATGCTAGAATAAAGTATCTAAGCATCACCAAAGTTCAATTTTATTAACCTTTATTGAAAAGTAAAAGACTTGCAACATACTACAAAGATGTGTAAAGACATAATGTATGATTTTCATCACAAGTGACTTTTAGGGTCAAAGATTAGAAACAAGTAAATGTACCTTAGAGTAAACTTCGTCATCCTTGATTGTCCTACATTCCATGCTAAGTGCAAAAACAAGATCATTGTTGGTACAAGTCACAATGCTAACACTACTCATACGTCCAAATTGTGTAATACTTTTTCTCCCCGCAATCCTAGTTATTATGAAAGGAAAATGGGTTACTAGCATGTTTTATCTATTTGTCATGGATCACAAGTGATTCATATTGAATTATTTGAGTAGTTATTAGTCCAAAAGCAAAGTAGCACGATTTGATCAATAGTTAGCCGAAGGACAAAATCTTTTAAAACGGCTTCTCGTGTATCTCCTTAAGTTCATATCTTGGCATAACTCGTTTCACGATTTGAGACCTTTCTCGGACCGATATTTGGCATGTACTTCATACTTCAAATCTTGGGAAGACGTTCTCGAAATTCTGGTCTTCTCTTCATATATTTGGAATTTCTTCACTTGACGTTTTTGAGAGATTCTTCATATTGGACCACGACTTCATCATTTTTCTTCAATCTTTACTTTGGATTTGATATACAACGATCCACCTCCTTTTCGGACTTGGATATATTTATCCTCATACCTTGTTAGGGTCTTTTTGGATAGACTTTCTCCATGATCTTTAGGGGAGTAATTGCTTCTCGTCGTGTGTCTCGATCCTTCATATTGATTTAGGAATAATGATACTTCACATCATCTTTGGATCTTTAGCAAAAATAGGGCTCCTCATGCCTTGTTAGGGCCTTTTTGGATGATCGCCAATCTTCGCGTCCCGCTTTAATAAGTTATGCCTTGGCTATGAACTCTATTCAACCCCGAGCAACTTTTAAACGATCTTGCGCTAGAGGCTAAGTAACCTTTCAAATCATACGACCTTACTCATTGCAATTATAATTTATTCCTAATGCATTGATCTTATGGGAAGAAAAAGCCACAATTAAAAACATATGAGTTTTTGAAAGAACATTTTCATGTTCTACGTTTAGTATGATCACTTGTCTAACTCTATCATTTCTCGTTCTTCACTATATAAAGACCTCTAATTAAAGAGACTCGTGAATACTTAGCCATGCAAGTCAAAATTAAGCCAAATTTGGATTAGCTTTCATTAAGACTATATCAAATCAAAGTTTTGGGTTTTCAAGCCACCTATAGGATCTTGCACTTTCTTGGACTTTTTCAAGTTTAGAGAATGCGTTTTAAAGTTCCCTTGATAAGTGACTTTCTAGGATCAATTATAGGAACTTGCGAAAAGTTCTTGTTCTTAATCCGTATGAATTAAGACTTTCGCGTTTTAAAGCTCCCTATATAAAAGTCTAGCAAAACTTGAATTGAGCGGGTTAAGGAATATAAATGGCTCCAAATGCCCATCAAGTCAAAAATTAACTCTTATTCTACCCAACGGAAAATATACATTCGTGTCTTAAAAAAACACTTATGAAAACTAAGAAAAATTTTAAAATTTGGCCATTTTTAGCCTTATTAGCAAAACAAAACATTGAAAGTTGGAAAGCTTGAGGGCGTAGCAAAGCAAGTATCTATTCACCCCCCATACTAAAAGCAAACATTGTCCTCAATGTTTCAAGTCTACGGGTGGAGCACCCCCATACTAGAGACGAAGAATCGAATGCTTAGGATCTAGTACGGAAAGGGTGATCAACAATATATCTAAAGCCGTTTATTAAGTATGCTAAAAGATAATTGTTAGAACAATAAAGGATATGTCATGGAATCGTGAAAAACTTCTTCAAACGAACGATGGAGGCTCACGTAAACGAACACGAGAGTCTTCAATCGTAGATGATGATGATCTAGATAACACAATCACAAACAACCACGAGACAACGAGTTGAAAGGGTACACGTCCCCTTATTAGTGAACAGTAAGCCTAAAAGATAAGCATGGGATCTCCCCCACGAGGTACCTCGTTTTTGATTACCGAGTCATGAGCTCGACTCGATCCCCTCAAAATGTGAACATTTAGGGAAAATCATGGTATGGTCAATGGGGCTTACATGATGAACAAGGCCCAAAAAGCAAACGGTATTAAGGACTAAGTCCTTAATTGATTCAAAATACCAGGGTCGAAGATGGCGTTCTCGTTTTCATTGGAAAAACAATTCAACGCCACTTCATCATGTGCCATAAACTCAAAGAGTTTGAAGAAAAGAGATGAGAAGTAGAAGGGTGGGATAATTGGTAAAACAAACTTTTGAGCTACTCGAGGTAGACTCGCACCAATCAAATAGAAAGATTTTCCATTTATTGCATCGGTGGAAGACCGAGATTTCCCTTTACATGTAATTCCGGGATCGAATATCTCGTCCTCGGTGGACAAGGATGAGGGAACATAAGGGGCTTCCCCCATACTAGAATCACACAAAGCACCGTCAAAAGGAGTAGACGAGCTTGTAGCACTCAAAACACGTGGTGATGACGGAGTTAGTTTTGTAGAAAAATCAATTAAATCACATTTAAAATCTTTTCCTTTGTTATCTTTTGAACTCTCTTTATGAAAACCCTTTTTGATTATGTCGAAAATATTTGGTGTTTCTAAGACGATGTTAGTCACACTAAACATTCTCACATTTGTAAACCGTTTTGGTTTTGGTGGTGGCAAGTTCTCAAAACGTTTATCGACGAAGAAAACCTCCCCATCGGGGTCTACATATTCATCATCCGAAAGATCTTCCGTAGAAACCGGCAACTTATCAACACTTTTCAAAAATGAGTGTTCGTGGTGAGGCGAAGGATTTTTCGATTCAAGTATTGACGGTTTCTTCTTTGTAGGCTTTACACTCATAACCTCCACCGGCGGAGGAAATGGTAAATTGTTTTTGGCGACATTTCCTAAAACTCTTGGTGAAAATTCTTTGCAAATGACATTGGTTGAATAACCATGGTTTAAAGTAGCAATAGAATAGACATGAGAAAGATTGGAGTTTTGTATTGCATTGATGACAAGTTCTTCCTCATTGAAACGAAGGGTGATTTTTCGAGCATGAACATCGATAAGTGCTCTTGATGTATCCAAAAATGAACGACCCAAAATGAGAGGAACTTTTCGATCGATAGGAATGTCTACAACGATAAAGTCGACGGGATAGTAAAACTTTCCGACTTTAACGAAGACGTCCTCGGCTACTCCACATGCTAAAATCGTAGAATGATCGGCCATCTCGACAGACATGTTCGAAGGAATAAGAGCCGGAAGCGAAAGCGATTTGAAAATCTCAAGAGGCATTAAATTAATACTAGCACCAAGATCGGCCAAGGCGTAGCATTCCTCCATATCTTGAATTGCACACGGAATCAAAAATTTACCGGGATCCCCGACTTTTTGTGGTATGCGGCTAAGAAAAATCGATGAACAACTAGACGATTGTTGTAACTTCTCTTTGTTGTTTAGCATACTTTTGAAGTTTGCGGCGAATCGAGGCATCATGATAAGAGCGTCGGCAAAACTTATGTTAAAATGTAGATCACGAAACATTTTCATAAATAGCTCAAATTGATAATTGTTCCGTTCTTGTGCTTTCTCTTTGTTTCGTCTCGAAGGGTAGGGTAAAGGTGGTGTGGGTTGGTCATTAGGCAATGGCCTTGGAAACTCGGGTTCCACAATTGGTATTGGTTCAACCGTAGGTGTGGTTTGAGCGGTACTTCGTGGGATTGTAATGTGCTCCTTTTCGACCATCACCTCGGGTTCTTTCTCGATTTCCTTCTCCGTAGAAGTACTTGGACGAGAGATTGGTTCCTTGACAGTTTTACCACTTTGTGTAGTAATAACCTTCATTTCTCCCTTCGGGTTTGCAATGGTATCACTAGGAAGACCACCTGAGGAAGAGGGTTTACACATGATTTCTTCAAACATCTTAGCCATTCGGTCCTCAAATTTTGATTGCCTAGCATCCGCTTTTAATAACTCTTGCTTAATCTCATGTTGTCCTAATTCCATCTTTTGTTGATTTTGTTGAAGACGTTGGACATTTCCTTCCATTTTGTTTGCATGAGTTTTAAGTTCATTAGCAAGTTCATTTTTAAGCTCGTTTTTCAACTCGGATCTTAAGCTAATCATCTCACGTTGCATGTTATCAAATTTAGCATCATTTGCTTTTGCATAATCCAAAAATTCTCCTTGCAAATTTTTAGTGTGAGCATTTTGAAAACCTTGTGTAGTGTTTTGAAAATCACGGTTTTGATTTTGATTAAAAATTTGTCCATTCCCACTTTGATAATTCCCTTTGTTGTAATTGCGTGAATTGCCTTGGTAATTACCTTGGTTTCGATAATTGTTAACATTTTGGTTTGGTGGAGCTTGATTTTGGCGGGAACCTTGGCCGTTTTTGTTGTAAGTTCCCGTTGCTACATAAGCACTTGAAGTGTTACCATCCGCGGTAATGCACTCGGAAAGATCATGAGCTCCCCCACAAGATAAACAACTCTTAGCAACCGCTTTAACCAAAGCGGAATTGGAAGCTTCTTGAGCCTTCCAATGGGACATAAGATTAGCAAATCTATCAAAAAACCGATTTTCCTCATTAGCTTCATCATGTAAGGCGTTAATGCTACGAGACGATTGTGACGAAGATGACGAACCCATATTGGCAACACTTGGTGTGTTACGAGGGTTATAAACCTTAGATCTATTCTCGATGATTTGTAAAGCCTCATTTGTCGTCTTGCACAAAAAATTACCACCCGCGGCGGCATTCAAATAATCTCGTTCATGATCATTAAGCCCATTATAAAAAGTATCAACTTGATGTAATTCCGTAAAATCATGGTGTGGACATTCATGTAACATCTCTTTAAAACGTTCCCATGCCATTGAAAAACTTTCATTATTTCTTTGCACAAATCGTGAAATCTCATTTTTTAAGTGTGTTGTTTTAGATTGTGGAAAAAACTTGTTCACAAACTTAAAACGAGATCGGCCCATGTCAAAATCGAATTTGGCGGTTCTTTCTCAAGCCAAATTTTTGCGGGACCATCCAACGAGTATGGAAACAACATCATCTTAATGGCGTCATGTGGAACATCCTTAAATTTGCTAGTAGCGGTGAGACAGTTAAAATTCCTAATGTGGTAGTGCGGGTTGTCTTTCTCATGACCTCTAAACTTATTTGCTTGCAACATCGACATTGAACCCGTCTTAATCTCGAAATTCTCCGCAAGGATGGCGGGAATCACAATAGCCTCTCCAAAACCCTCGGTGGGTGCTTGTAGCAACTCCATCATAGTACGATTAGCCATGACGACTTCTTGTTCTACAATAGGTTCAACAATTGGAGGTTCTTCTACAATCAACGTCTCTTGATTGTCTTGCTTTTGAAGTCGTTTACGAGCTCGTTTTGCTTGATTACGAGTGATCATAAACTTCACGAAGAATGGGAGGTGAGCAAAGAAGATTCTTTTTGGGTGTTTTGTGAATTTTCAATTTTTTTTTTTGTGTTTTTGATGATATTTATTTTTTTTGGATTTTGGTGTATCTTCGTAGACAACAATCTACAAAATCTCTCCTCGAATCAAACTCTTCATTAAAGAAGCCTCAAAGGAATGAAAACGATCACGTGGAGTGAACGCCTTCGAATGACTTTAGAACTTTGGTGAAAACCAAATTGTTCAAGAGGTTTTAATCACAAAGAAAACAAGCAAATATATTATACGTAATAATACTTTGGGCGGCAAAACCCTCGATTAGCCTTCAATCTCAAAATACTCACAAGCAAGCGGGGAAACGAGGCGCCGCGAAGCACTTAAGAGCCTTTTTCCTTAGGGTATATTTTATAATACCCGCCTTATACCCACCTTATAGTTTGTATTTTTCAAAATCGAGCTTCACGAAAGTATTTATCTATTTTTGCCTTTTTCTTTTTGTTTGAGATTCTAATACAATAATTGAGTGATGAAATCCCAATTAAGGTTGTGTTTTCATACTTTTGGAGATATTGTGAGTTTATTGTGATACTTAATACAATATAGAAATAATATTTGTACAATAAAAACCAAGAAAACCGATAATACGTATTAGTAGAGTTCTACTAATACAAATACTATTTTGGTTAATATTAAAAACAACAATGCAAATTAATCACGACACACCTCCCCGACAGCGGCGCCAAAAATGATTGTAGTGTTTTAGTACTCTTTAGGAAAAGAGCGTAAATAGGGAAAGTATTAAGTGTACGTTTAGGAAAACGTAAACACTAATGACCCTTAATGAAAAGAAACTTCGTTTCCCAAGGAGGTATATGTGTGTGACTAAGATGTACAAGATTTGAGATTAATATTTGGTTTAGAAGGGGATGAGAAAAGAAAATGACGAAGACGTAAAAAAAAAATAAGTACTACTAGAAAGTTAAAACGTAGAACCTTAAAAATCACCAAAATAAAAATTAATTCTAAAAATTACCAAAAATTTACCAAAAATCAAAAATAATAAACTAAGAGTTTCCCAATGATCAAAACTTTTTCAAACCTTTTAAATAATTAAATATTCAATTTTTAAATGCTAATTAAAGCCCTAAAAATCAAATAAATTATCAAAAAGCCCAAATAAAGATTTTTCAATTGGTAAACCTCTAAAATGACCTAAAAAGATTAAAAACTATTTTTAGAAATTTTTTAAACTAATAAAAACTATTTAAAATGATTTAAAAACTATTAAAACCTAAAATAATTATAAAAATTAATCTAAAAGAGATAAAATTATTCTAAAACTTGCTAAATTCCTATTTTAATGTATTAAACCTAAGAAAAATATAAAAAGTTGGAAAATGTAAAATTTTAAAATAATAATAAAATAATAATAAAATAATATTAAAAATCCAAAAATTATAAAAAATTCTAAAAACTTGCAAACTAGTTTATTTTAACCTAAATAATCAGAAAATCAAACTGAAATTACCAAAATACCCCTATTGGGCCCTCAAATGGGCCAAAACCAAAAACAGTCAACCGAATTGGGCTTTTGGGCCCAAAAAGTCAAACTTGGCCCAATTGACTTGGAAAAGCCCTATTTGACTTAAAATTCAATTCTAAGAACAAAACTTTAAAGGCCCAAAAGCTGAAAATGAGCTTATCACAGCTTATTTAACACTCAGCTTATTCTTATTGGGCTTTTCAGCCCATTAAGCCATAAGCTAATGCCATAAGCTCTAATTTGACACACAACCTTCTTTTGGGATGCTTATGAGATCTGTAAAAAGAATTTTTGAAAAAAAAGCTCACTCAATAAGCCAGAAATAAGCAAAGTAAAAATTCACTAAAAGACAAAATAGTCGTTTTAGAGATTTAGGGCACCTCAGGACTTGATTCAACTTGCAAAAGCTTTCAAATGGACTCAATAAGCAAAATCAATCAACTAAAATCCAATAAGCACAACCAATAAGCCAGAATAAGCACAAATGAACTTATGAAAAAGTCAATGGAGTTGGTTTTCTAGTCAAACCTTAAAGTCAAACACCCAAATGCTCCAGTATGAACAAATGGGTCAAAATATGAGCACCTATTACAAAAAAAAAGTTGTTGCAGGTTGGAATAAGCTATTATAGCTTATTGATAAGCTGACACCAATTTTACACTATCAGTGGCAACCAGCAGGGGAAAGGAGTTCCCACTGCTATGACTATTTGACCAAGCTTATTTGAGAGTTCTGGTTTGATTCAATTGGAAAGAAAGGCACCCCTGTGATCAGTGAATCACAAAGAGTCAATAGCAACAATAAAATCACAAATTGGTTCACACAATAAGCCACAATAAACCAAACACTCACCAGATATGCACCAGATATGGAAATAAGCAGTTAAGCACTTAATAAGCAGATTTAGCCACAATAAGCCAACCAAACTTAACAGGATGCATACACAAGCTATATAAACTAAGAACAAACACAAAGCAACAAGAATCAAACACTGAATCAAAGCATATAACAAGATCAAAGCACTAGAAGTTACTGATGAACAATGAACATATGCAGAAACAAGTTTGCTGATATACTTGACACTTGATCCAATTTCAAGCCTCAAATCCTTCTTCCCTGGTTTGATTAACTATGATTTAGCACTTGTTAGCCCTAGCCTATGCTTAGATCTAGGTGTCCTCAAAATCCTAGCCAATTTTACCAAGTATTTAAGATTTTATAGCGAAATCAAGAATCTATGTGTTCAAAACCACAAAACCTGCAAACAGATGAACAATATCACCCAAACAACAGATACCAACTCTTGCACACAACAAACAACCACTTAGCAAACCACAATCCCAATTCAAGCAGTAGACCCAAACACTCCTTAATCCACCACTTAACAAAGAAACTTGTGATTTTAACTAATATCCTACTGATTTTAATGATCAAAAACACTTAAACAATAGCAACTAACACAATCAAACTCAAAAATCACCAGCACAAACACCAATACTCAAAATCAAAGCACCAAATCAAAATCAGTCATAAACATGAAATTTTGAGTGGAATCTTAACAAAGGATTATACCTGCCTTCCACAACATCCTAGGAAGGCCAGCAATGCTCCTTGGACCTTGTTCAACAACTAGAACAAGACCAAGGTACTTCAATGAAGATGATGCAAACTGCCTTGGTTGATGGTTCAAAGTAGAACCTCAAGGACTTTATATCTTCAACACAAGCAGCAAACAACTCAACCAAGGGCTCTAATCTCTTCACAAGCTTGGTGTCAACAAGCTTGTAAGAGCTTATAGCAAATGGCCAAGGGTTAGTACACAAAATAAGCCAAAACAGAACCTAGGACTTCAAGGTTTTCAAACCTTAAAAACCTTATGAAACAAGACGTGCCTTAACCACAAGATTAAGGTAGGCCTTAACAATCAAATGGAACTCAGAATTAGGCTACTCAAACACCAAACTTTTAATTAAATCAAAAAGAGATTTCACAATTTCAGAAATTCAAATTTTATTTAAACTTAAAAAGGAATTACAAAGATAATAGCCTAAAACTGGAACAAAGGGACTCTCACATGTTGAGGTCTCCTTTTATAGGCAAATGCCTGGCTAAACACTATTCACAAACGGTAGAAGTGAAATTCCCTAAATGCCCTAAGTCCTTCTAGACGTTTTCTTGGTGTGAGCTGTCCAAAGTGATCCCAAACGTTCATTTTATCTTTGTGATCAAGCAAAGAGTCTCAGCTGTTGATCTTAACACGTGGCATGACTTGGAGGGCAAGTACTCATGTGATGGGTGAAACGGTATGAATGGTGGGGTCCTTTGGGTGAGTGGGAGTGTGAGTTTAAGCATGGGATGGATTCGTGTGAAGGTTAATTGTGTTTTGGTAAAGGTAATTGTAAAAACCCCCTTGTTGGTAAAAAGTTAAAACTGGGTTCATACGTGTGAATAGTGACACGTTTGATCCGTTTTCTTAGGGAGAAAGATGTTTGGCGCGTGTTTAGGGATTTAAACTTATAAACTTGGCAACCTTGGTCCTTTTTCTTTCTTTCTCTTGTCTTTTGTGTTTAAAACTCTATCAGCGTCCAAATCCTTTGTAACAACTTTTCACAACTTGTCATTTTTTGCACAAAACTTTCCAAAAGGTGTATCAAGGGTTATTTTTGGAACTTTTGCATATTTGAAGGACTGATCTTGGACATTTTTGATCTTCAAAGGTCTTCAATGTATCTTTGGCTTGATGAGGGACCATATTTGACAATTTGAAATTGTTGAGGGACTAATCTTGCCATTTCTTCAAAGTTGAGGGACCTTTTGTGTAATTTTGACAAACTTAAGGGACCAAACTTGTAATTATCAATATACAAGGGTTTTAAGTGTCATTTCTTCAATAAATAAGGATCAATCTTATTTGTCTTCAAGTCTTCAACAATATTTGTTGAGTATTCCATGATTAGGGCCCGGTTCTTTGTACGGCTTCGTTTCTCGTGTCCATTTTTCCTTGTATCTTGTGATCTTTTGTCTTTTTCACGATATCCATACCTAAAATACACAAGTAAACAAACACAAGCATATATATGGTATTTTTATGACATTTTATGCATTTAATGCCCGAAAAGAACGATAAGATCATGTATAAATGCCATCTGATCATGCGGTTTGGGCCAACGAGTGAATAAACACTTCCAACCAATCCACTATGCTAGCAAAACAATGACGGGGGCTCAATTGCATTATACGACAAACGAAAAAGAGCTATTAGCTGTTGTCTATGCTTTTGAGAAATTTCGCCCCTATCTTGTTTTATCCCCCACCATCGTATACACGGACCATTCCGCGTTGAAGTACTTGATGACTAAGCATGATTCTAAGCCAAGACTTCTTCGCTGGGTTTTACTCCTTCAAGAATTCAACATTGAAATTCGCGACAAGAAGGGTGCCGAAAACCTGGTCGCGGATCATCTGAGTCGACTTGTGGATCCATACCAAGGGGATCATCCGAACAAAGAGCTCAATGACTCTTTCCCCCTTGAGACTTTAATGTCTATAAATCTCAATCTTGATGACACCCCGTGGTTTGCGGACATTGCAAACTACTTAGCGGGTGGTATTCTCATCAAAGGGTTAATATCCCAACAAAAGAAGAAGTTCTTGAATGATGTTAAGACTTACTTTTGGGATGACCCTTATCTATTCAAACAATGTGCTGATCTGATCATTCGTCGTTGTGAGCGTCACGAAAAAGTGTTTGATTCTGGATTCTATTGGCCCACCATTTATCGTGACGCTCACGAAATGGTTAAGCATTGTGATGCTTGCCAACGCCAAGGCAAGATCACACATAAGGATGAGATGCCTCAAAATTTCATACAGGAATGTGAAATCTTTGATGTATGGGGCATTGACTTTATGGGGCCATTTCCATCCTCCAAAGGGAACAAGTACATCCTCGTGGCCGTTGACTACGTTTCTAAATGGGTTGAAGCTAAGGCTCTCCCTACGAACGATGCGAGGGTGGTTGTGAACTTTTTAAAGCAGCTTTTCGCTCGATTTGGCGTTCCTCGTGCTATTATCAGTGACCGCGGGACTCATTTTTGCAACGATCAATTTGCAAGAGTCATGGCTAAGTATGGTGTCAATCACTGTCTTTCCACCGCCTATCATCCCCAAACCAATGGGCAAGCCGAGATATCCAACCGTGGATTGAAGCGAATTTTGGAGCGTACTGTGGGAGAGCATCGCGCCGCGTGGGCCGATAAGTTAGATGATGCTCTGTGGGCTTTCCGTACTGCTTACAAGACCCCGATTGGTTGTACACCTTATCGTCTTGTGTACGGGAAAGCCTGCCACCTCCCCATCGAGCTGGAACACAAGGCGCACTGGGCCTTGAAGTGGGCTAACTTCGACATCAACAAAGCCGGTGATCATCGCAAGATTCAACTCAACGAGCTCAACGAACTGAGGAATGAAGCTTATGAGAACTCGCTGATCTACAAGGAGAAGACGAAGATCATTCATGACGCAAGGATTAAGAACCGAGAGTTCCACGTTGGTGATCAAGTCCTACTTTTTAACTCTCGGTTGAAGATCTTCTCTGGCAAGTTGAAGAGCCGCTGGTCTGGTCCATTCATCGTCGCCAAAGTCTTTCCATATGGGACCATTGAGCTATCTCAGCTAAATGGGCCCAATTTCAAGGTGAATGGCCAGCGTCTGAAGCTGTATTTTGGTGAGGACATCTCTCACGAGATGATTCCATCCCTCACCACGTTCCCCATGAACTAAATTGGGTCGAGTCAGGCTCGTGACTCGATGAACAAAAACAAGCGCTTCTCGGGAGGCAACCTGTGATCTATCCTTTACTGCTTTCATAATAAGTGTAGGGGGAGCCCCGTATGTGTTTTTTGTCTTGTTTCTTGTGCTGTGCAGGGATTAAAGCTTCAAAGATCCACCTTGATGACTTTTGACGAACCGTGATACCGTGTTCCCATCTTCCCGGTTCTATCCTAAATTCTTGTGATTCAATATTTCATATTTTATATGTTCACATTGAATTCATTTTAGTTGTCCTTTCCTTAGCAAGATTTAAATAACGTGCACAATGTCCTAAGCGTAGGGGAGTTTACTCCCACATGCTTAAACATTGAGGACAATGTTTATCTCAAGTGTAGGGGGGACTTCTATCGAAGTAAGTGGTCTTTTCCATGAATTTGCCCTCATTTTAACCAGAAAATTTGATTTTTCGACATTTTTCAAAATTTTTAATCTATTTTGGCCTAGTTATATAGTTGTATTTTCCTTTGTTATGTTTATTTTCTTTCCTTGCTAGAATAAATTTTCAATAAAGTGGTTTTAAATTTTTCTTAGTCGTGAACATTTTGACTCAACCCGAGTTTACTTATCTAAGTTTACTCTAGCTAGTATCCTTAACGTGTTTAAGTCAAGTTTTGCTAGGCTTTTATATAGGGAGCTATAAAACGCGAAAGTCTTAACTCTCACGGGTTAAGAACAAAAACTTTTCGCAAGTTCCTATAATTGATCCTAGAGAGTTGTTTATCAAGGGAACTTTAAAATGCGATTTCTAAACTTGAAAAAGTCTAAGAATTTGCAAGATCCTATAGATGACTCGAAAACCCAAAACTTTGATTTAATAGGCTAAGCATCCATGAGTCTCATTCCTTGAGATTTTAAACTGTGGAGGACGAGAGATGATAGAGACAATTATAAGTTTGGTATTCTTTCGTGAATTTATGTAAGTTAATTATAAGCCTATTCTCCCTCTGCTTATTAATAAATTTATCTGCAATAAATAAGGTTGTACGATTTAAAAGGTTACTTAGCTTCTAGCCCCAGATCGTTTAAAAGTTGCTCGGTACGGATTAGAGTTCATAGACAAGGCATAACTTATTGAAGCGGGATGCGAAGATTGGCGAGTCCGAAAAGGCCCTAACAAGGCATGAGGGCTACATTTTTTTGCTAAAGATCCAAAAGTGATGTGAAGAATCATTTATCAAAAATCAATATGAAGGATCAAGACACACGACGAAAAGCAAATACTCCCCAAAAGAACATGGAGAAGTCTATCCAAAAAGACCCTAACAAGGTATGAGGATAAATAGATCCAAGTCCTAAAAGGAGGCGGATCGTTGTATATCAAAGTCCAAAATAAAGATTGGAGAAAAATGAAGAAGTCGTGGTCCAAAGATGAAGAATCTCTCAAAACTTCAAGTGAAGAAATTCCTATTATGAAGAGAAGGCCATTATTTCATGAACGTCTCTCAAGATTCGAAGTATGAAGTCGCTGCCAAATATCAGTCCGAGAAGGGTCTCAAATCGTGAAGCGAGTTATGCCAAGATATGAACTTTATGAGGTCCCGAGAAGCAGTTTTAAAAGATTTGGTCCTTTAGCTAACTATTGATTAAATCGTTCACTTTATTTTCGGCCTAAATAACTATCGAAATAAGTCAAACAATGCATCCTCGTGATCATTCAAGACAAAAATAAAATATAAGAGATACACCTAGGAATAAGGGAGTCTAAGTAAATAATTGGCCCACATGAGTTCGTGATAGTTTGCTAACTTATAATAACAATGATCTCGTTTTTAAGCTTGGTATGGGGAACGTGAAACTTGAGGATGATAAACGTTCATGGCTGCCAAAACCAATGTAAGTTTTTAATTTCTTTACTTGTTTCTATCTTTTTATGTTTAGTATTTAATAAAGGCCAAGGTGGATTATTTATGATGGAAAATGTAAACCGTGCTTTAAATTAATGCATTGCATGAGGGCATTGAAATGGTCAAGTGTAGGGGATTTAATAAGTGTGAAAACACTTATCCTTTTACCACTTATTTCCAATAATAACAAGACCAAAACGTGTGATTTATGTCGTAAAAGTCGGAATTATGCGTGGTTTGTGTTTTTATTGTGATTTAGGACCAAAATATGAAAAAGGAAGAAAACACGGGCTTTCACGGGCTTTTATCGAAGAAAACGGGAAAAGACGAAGTCAAAAGATCAAGAGTGCAAAAAGAACGGAAGTCCAAGACCTATTCTGAAGATTTATCGAAGAAAAAGTCTAAAGACGGAAGTTAATGAAGTCGAAGAACTCGAGTCTAAATAAATGAAGAAATGTTAAGACAAGTTTAATTAATCCCGAGACGACATCGAGAAAGACAAATGAATTAAATCGAGTCGAGAAGAAAAGAAAGAAGGAAGCACCACACATGCATTTCCCACTTCCCTATAAATACCCTCATAATCACATTAGGAAGGGGTTAGCTAGTTTTTATTTTTCAAGTTTTCTTTCTAGTTTTTAGAGAGAGAAAGTTCTAAAATTTCTCTCACTAAGTTTTTCTTTGTTTTCATCTCTTAAATTTAAGCTTTCTTTAATCTTTGTATTTTGGATTCCATTAATCAATTTCAAGTTAAACTTTGTGTTCTTTAATCTCATTCTACATTTCTTGATTTACTTTACCTTTGATCCGAATTACATATCTCATTCGTATGACTTGATGTTTTCGTGATTAAAGGATTGATCGTCTTTGTTCCTACATAAGCTCCTACGTATAACGTATAAGCTCTTCATGCTTATTGGCTTATTTCGAGTTTAGCGTATTGATTTTCGGATTTTTTCTAAGGTTTTAGTCATTTTAAAGTTCATTTCATTAAGTTGATAATCTTTAATGTTTTACAAGTTGTCAAATTTAAGCTTTCCAAGTTGTTTAAGTTTTTGATAAAATAGATTATTGATTGTGCTTATTGAGTTTTACGATTTCCACGAATTTCGGATTGAGAGTGCTTCCCATCATAATCTTGGGGCTTCACACATTCCGACGGGTTTCTACACATTCCGATAGATTTCAGTGTTTGATCGCAATAACCCATTAGGGTTTTACTTTGCGATCGGTGGCTATTTCCCCCTTATTCCGATCTGGGTTGCGATCGCTCATTGCGATCGCACATTCCGACGGGACTAAGGTCTTGTTAAGACGAAGTGCTGCCCATTTTTTGACAGCAACATTGCGATAGTAGGCTTTCCGATAGATGCACATTGCGATAGACGTTTTTACAACATTCCGATCTAGATCTTTGCGATCTGAAAACATTCCGATGGGTATTTTGTTGTTGCATTCCGATGGACCTTTATATTGATTATTCCGATAGCTTATTCTAGTGATATTCCGATGGTTATGATTTGGTGCATTCCGACAGAAATGGATTGTTATATTGCGATGGAACATGTTTTTAAGTTTTAAAGTTTTTACTTAAAGTTTTTCTACATAGTTTTTAGTTTAATTCTTAAACACTTTAATTTTACTCAACGACAATTACTTATTTGCTTTTAGTTAAAATTAGATAAACAAACCAAACGATTCTCTTGTTCACCAAAAGACGATTGAGTTGCACTTTTAACCAACAGTCAATTCGAAAAGACTTGGGACAACAATATTTTATATTCGGTTGCAAAATCGAGTATTAAATTAATACAACACATAACACATATATCCATCTACTCACATAAGCTCATAACCACATAACCAAAAAAAGTCCAAAACTCCATCCATTAAAATAACATAGTCAAACTCTTGAAATACATAAATCCATAGTCTAGCTAAAACAGCATATACTAAATCCAAAACGAAAACATAATCAGTTATAAGTCAAGTCGCCAATAAGAGTGGAAACAGCTTAAAATCCTTCATATCCACCTACTCCTAATAACTCGAACCACCACATGATTCTTAGGGAACATGACTTAAACATCAAAAGAAAAATACTATACCTCAAGTACATAAAATAACCCAACAAAAGATAGAAACTACCATGTACCAAATTATATACTATAATGTACAATTTAAGCAAAATACGACAATGACTAGCGTGGATGATTATGGTTCAACCAGCACTAGTCACACCCCGAAAAGAAAATAACATGTGGCTAAGTATGAACTACTATGGTTCAACCCATACTAGTCAAAACTTAACAAACATCACAAGTAAAAACCAATAACATCCAGAAAACTTTAATTAATATAAAATACACACATACTCCTATGACGCCTATATGTAGGGACCCTTAAGCTATAGACTAGGTTACTAGACTAGGCAACTTAATTCTCTGTAACCATTAGCTCTAATACCATTCTGTCACACCCCACCATGGCGGAATACGGGACGCGACGCATGGATATCATCACAACAATAGCGTGTCCATAGAGAGAACTATATGAATTAGAAATGTCATAAAAGGTGACACAAATGTCATGACAATATGTCATCAATGCAGGAGTCTAGGTAAGTAGGTAACAGTCGTACCTCTTACCCAAGACAAACAAATAACACAAACAAATCAACATATAGGTTCATAGTATCACTTATTGAAACAAACAGAAAAATAAACTAAGAAGGAACGAGGATCTCCTTCTAAATGCATTCCTACGCCACTCCAATCCTAGCCACATATGTTCTCATGCTTAACCACTTTAATACCTGAAAGAGACACTAAAACACGTCAACATAATGTTGGTGAGAGTCATATGTTTAGACTCCAACCAAAAAAGGATTATTATAAGCTGTGAACAACCATAAACCACTAAAACATATGGACAATGTGCTACAAGTATGCATTAACAACTAACATTCAAGATCTATCATTCCAAACCAAATCCGAGGCTCCCAGCCTTACCAAACACCATGGTACCATAGGTTCCCATACACCTATGTACCAATCCCAAGGCCCCGCCTTGTCATTATCCATTGGTCCCATAGATGCTCACACATCTATGTACCTCCCCAAGGCCCCGCCTTGTCAACACCCCCTTGGTACCAAGTCAAAACACAATAACTGAGACGGTACATGTCCCCCGATCCAAATCATAAACACAATCAAGAATCACATAACAGTTAATCACATAAGTTCACACACAAGTCCATCATAAACCATAAAAACATTCACAGCATTAGTTACAAAACCATAGAGTGTCTCTTCCATCCCATCTGGAATTCAAATCATAAAAATACATGGGACTATGAAACTCACCTGATTGAGCTTCTCCAAAAATCCGCGCACTAGCAAAAAGCTAACAAACAAAAGCACACAATCAAAACATGAACCAAACACTAAGATGGCTCATCAATCCATGATGGACATCTAACCTTCTCCCATATATATACCTCATTTATATGCTCTAATCATCTCATTACACCCCTCTATAAAGCCCTTAACTTAGTTTACTTCATAACCCGTCTCGTTAACATTTTACCCAAAACAGTCCTGGTTTTTAGGTCTCCAAACTATAACCCAAACGCCCACCTAACCATGCCCATGACCTCTGTAAAGGAATCCCTATGCCCTTACATATGTTATCTAACTCCTCCCCTTTGCCCTAACCTTAAAGCTACTGTTAAGGCCCCGATATATATATATATACTTTTGTTTATCCTAACCCATTTGCTTCGCCCTCTTCCAGGACTCTTATTTAATATATAAACCAACTCCCATGATCATTAGAGGGATCAAGTGTTATCCTAAGTACCCCAATTACCCTAAAACATTAACTGAAAACCCGCTGATTTAAAAACTGTTTTGACCTCCGACTGTTGTAACCTGTTCTTGACCCACTTCCCGACCTCCAATTTAGTTCTCGTTTCTTGCATTTGAAAGCCAACTCAATTAGCTTTCTAGGGATACTTGGATCGTAAAGTAAGAGTTTGTAGAAATCCATATATGGTCAAAACAATTGACCTAAAATTCTGTCCAGTTTTTAAAAAATGATTTTAAAATAATTAGTATAATTAATTACCCATAACTCCACTAATTACAAGCCCTAATTCACCTAATCATTATAATATCATTAATATGCAGATTTTAATTTAAACCCTAACCTAAATCCATCATAAGATGATTGAGAAAGAATTAAAAACAATTAAATTGAAAAGGGATTTGAAGGTTTTACATTAAGATTAATGGAAACCAAGATTTTTTTGAAGAACCCTAAGTTTTCTCAATTGGCCGTCGTTTTTTTATTTTGCTCCAGGGATTATGTCTTTTCCATCTTATTTTACACCTTATATAGTTATTGACAAGTCCTAGTCCAAGTATAATTGCCCACTTTCCTTTTTTTCTTTTTTTTCCTTCCTTTTGTTTTAACCGACCCTTACACCCCATAATTTCGTTTTTTTATTAAACTAATTAATAATTGTAATAAAAATATTACCTTAATTTTCCTTAATTTATTTCAGCTCCTAAAGCCTTCAAAACCTCATAACCGTAAAACTAGTCAAATTTACGCGTATACCGTAAAAAACGTAAAATATGCAGTTTTAAAAAAATCTTAAATTTTGAAATAAACTTTATAACTAAGTCCTAAATGACTGAAAACCATCCCGAAAAATACTCACATGACTAAACACCTTACCCGAGACCTCTAAATGCTAAACCCCAAATCCTAAAAAATACAATTTACTATAATACTTATACGTATACGTAAACACCAAAATAACACCATTTCATTTCATAGTCACTAATTTGTGAGCTCATGAACATGAAATAACCGTTCCTCGATTTACTTATGAGTACTTTATACCCATAAACGATATCCACACCAACCTCGTTCACGCAAAATAACATGTAAACACGCAAATCACATAGTCACACATAAATTAACATTAAAATAAGACCAAGTGATGAACCTCAAAACCACGGTTGTCACACTACAATTGTCGAGGACAAGGTCATATGGCTAGTCAATGCACTCAGTCGAAAAGGAGAAGGGATGCAACGTGGTTTCGT
This sequence comes from Glebionis coronaria, assembly GCA_025667525.1. NCBI lineage: Eukaryota > Viridiplantae > Streptophyta > Magnoliopsida > Asterales > Asteraceae > Glebionis > Glebionis coronaria. The sequence goes on along the minus strand of CM046882.1, from coordinate 95,032,008 downwards.
GAGAAGATGTATTTTGTTGACGCTTAGTCTAAGGGAAAGATCATGGATTCAGAGGAATTAACATTTCTTACAGACCCAGGGGCAGCTGATAATGAAGGCATTGCAGTTGTCTCTACTTATAATGCAGCATATCAAGCAGATGATCTTGATGCATATGATTCGGATTGTGATGACATTCACACAGCCGAAGCTGCTCTTGTTGCTAATATCTCTCACTACGGTTCTGATGTCATCAGTGAGGCACCAACCACATCTAATAGTACTCATGAGAATTCACATCAAGTTGAGCATGAGAATGACAACCTCAAAAAGCATTCAAGAACTAGTAACTCAAATGATGTGGTATCCAATCAAACACATTTGAGTGAACCTAAACCAAATGCTACGACGGGTATGGAATCTTATGATCAACATGATTTGGTAATGGTGCCTAAACATTTTATTGATAACATGAATGTGGCTGTTCAACAAACCGTAGACATGAATGCCAACCTAACCGCTGAGCTTGCGCTGTATAAGGAAAATGTCAAAACTTTTGAAATGGTCCCTCAAGTAGAAAAAATAACTTATTCTGATGTTGACCAATTTCGTTTTGAAAAGATTGAACACTTAAAAGAAATAGAATCGTTAAAAGCTAATCTTCCCAATGAATTAAAAGAAAAAGAGTCGGTTCTAAATGATTTTAAGAATCTTAAAATGGATTTCGAAACTCTCGAGTCTAAAAAGTTTGAATCGTAAATTAATGCTACCAAACTTCTTAAATTCAAGGATCAACAGCTTTTAAAACAATACGCTTCCACAGAAAGGTTCATCTTGTAACTAAATCGTTTAAAGAACTCGAACTTAAGCGTCTTCAAGATTTACCACCTAATCCCGGTTATGCAAAACAAGCTCAGGAATATATTCCTTGTCTTCATGATGTGACCCTTATTGGCAAATCAAAAGAAGCACCTTATGTTCGTAGTACTGAGGAGACTATGTCACTTGCGGAAGAAACTCGATCTAGAATGCTTTCAAAATTCCATAAGCTTGATTATGATAAGCATAATAAAGATCAATCTACTAAAAAGACCCGTATTCGCTTACAAAAGGAATTAGCTCAATTATCAGCTTTTGTGCCCTAAAGTTTGTCAAAGGAAAACCTTCCTAGTACGTCTCCTACACTTGTCAAAAAAGATTTAACTAAGTTAATTCCACCGGTAAGTAAGGTGTCAGATAGCTTAAATGCGGTGCACCAACACTTTGCCTGTAACACCACATTTTGGTAAATTGAATGTCACGCGTGATTATGGCGTGTCATCAAAGCATACAAGGATAAATGTATAAAACATCACATGACCATAAAGGAAATACCGGAATCAAACATCGGTAACCCAAAAGTAGAACTCATCACACACAAACATAAGTACTGTAAATGAAAAGGACTAAACAATGTCCATGGAAATGAGTATCAAAGTATAAAGAAATGCATAAAGTAAAGAAGGCTAGAAAGCTTCCAATCCATATGCACGTACGCTTAAAGTCTACGAACGTCCCTGAGTACCTGCCGTTTTGGGAACATGAAAAGGAAAACGGCTGATCATAACGCTTAGTGCACGGATATACAAGTAAAGCATGAATAATATAAGCATATAAGCATAGTGCAGCGGAAAAGACTAAGTCATGGATAACCTGGTATATCTTATTAAAACTGGTTTTATAGTTTGAAAAGCCTTATGTTTATCTTATAAAAATTGTTTAACATGTTTACCATTAGCCAATGTAGGTCATGAATTATCAACGTGCATGAATACTTGGAGGAGTGACCTCGTCATGCAAATTAGAGGGGCTGCCTCTAATTTAATATACTGGTTTAGGTAGGAGGGATCAGCTCCTTGTGAAGGATGAAAGGCACACACCACATTCACCTGAATAATCTGTTGAAAACATGTAAACTAGGATGCACCCATATGCCCCACCTGATAATAATAATAATATGGCCAAAAGCTGAAAGGATGTCACGAGCTATCACTCCGTCGTGGTGGAGTCATAACACTGGTGCCTCCAGTGTTATGGTTATGGTACCTCTATAACTAGGTGAAACTGGTCATGCATGTATATGGCTTTAGGTATCTAAATAAATATAAGCAATTCAAAAACATATAAAAAATATACTGGGGAAAACAGTTGGCTGCATACGGGAAATCCTAATAAGGAAGAATGTCCATACTGAAAGGACGGAGAATCCGTACCTTGTGTCCAGTGAACGAAGAAGACGAATGGAAGAGAGTCCTACTTCGGTATCACTAATGCTACATAAATACATACGTGTATAAGTATCTGATTACTGAGTATGTAACTGGTTTTATATCATGTCTTAGCTTGTTTTATATGTTCATGTCAGGTTCTACTGATTAAAGCTTTATACTGTGTTTATCATGTATTATGTCTATTCTGATTAAGTATTACTTGTATTTCATGTATTATTATACTTGTTGTGTAATAATAAGCAACTTTCTAAAAATAGCAGGTTTCCTAAAATAGGAAGTTTCAAAAAATAGAAAGTTTCCAAAAATAGAAAGTTTCCAAAAATAGAGAGTTTCCAAAAATAGATTTACTGCTTAAAATAGATAAGTTTCTAAAAATAGAAAGTTTCCATAAATAGATTAGCTGCCTTAATTAAATAAGTTTCTAAAAATAGAAAGTTTCCATAAATAGATATAAGTTGGATTATTAAGCTAATTATATAAGCTTAAGTGTTTACAGATTAATATTCTAAGTCATGTAATTAAATAGTATAGTTTATTAATTATTTCATGTAAGTTAAATAAACTATAGGTTAAAGTATTTAAATAAATATAACATGATTTAATTAAATAAAGGTAAAAATACTTAGGTTAAAACATGTATTATTATCTATTAATAATATAACCTAAGTTATGTAAATTAATTAATTATAAGTCATGACTTCAATAATTAATTAATTATATAGTCTAATTAAAATGATAATTATTTAGGTTAAAATTCATGTATTAATAATAATATTAATAACCTAAGTCATGTATAAATTAAATTAATCATGTGCATGTTCTAATTAATTTAATTTAATCTTGTAAAAATAATTAACCTTGTAAAATAATTAACTTGCAAAAATAACCCATGAACCGAACCCGTGTTTTAATCTAAACATGTCGTGAACCGTATTTGTGAACCCCGTGAACTAGACCCGTGAACCGGTCACAAACGCACCCTTGGTCAAGGCTAATTTCCGGCTAGAAAAAGTTCCCACCGGCTAGCCGGTGGTTACCCCTGCTGCCGCGGCTTGGGGTTCCCCCTGCTTTCCTTATTTAGCCACCGGCTTGAGTCGATGGTGGTTCTTGTTTTAGCCGAGACCCAACCGAACCAAAACACACCCCGACCGAGGTCGGGGTTCCCTTTGTTCCTGCTGTCGAGACACAACACCACCCGAGACCTTGAGGTCTCGGTTGGTGCGAAACAAAACAAGCCGAGACCCCCTTGGGTCTCGGTTCCTTGCGTCGGCCAAAAACAAACACCCCTTAAACCTTAATTATTTTACCCCCATGATTTTATTAACATGTATTTACTTGTTTTATACCATTCATGATTTCATGTGTTTAATTAATCAAGAACATAAAAAGAAAAGAGGTTTAGGGTTTACCGCTTATGTGAAACAAAGGAGAACGATAACACTAACACTCTAGCAAGAAATCAATTAAAAGAAATCAACCAAACACACCCTTGGTGTGTGTTCTACCCGGCGGCCAAGAGAGAGAGCAAAAGAGATTTAGGGTTTTCTTATTTTTCTAATTTTTGTTATTATGAAACAAGTTTTCCTTTATTTCATGTTTAGTAAAACTTGCATGGGCTTGGCCCTTTTCTTGTGTTTTAACCGCGGGTAAGATGGGCCCCACAAGGTTAACCCATAGTTTTTCTCGTGTCTAATATTATTCTTGTTCTCGTGTTCGTTTTTTCTTGATTTAAATAGTTATCGTTCGTGTATTATTGTAATTATTCATGATCGTAATAAATATACATAAATACGTAATATTAAGCTCGTGATTATTTATGTTCATGATTTCATGTTCGTATGTTCGTGATTATAATAATTATTGAAATAATTATCGTGTCTTAATACGTATTAAATACTTATCGTGTTATAACACATACGTAATACTTGTAACTCTTGTTCGTGAATCGTAACGTGCTATAAAAGGAAAGTTCTAATCATGTACGTACGATCATAAGGGTATTATTCATGGTAAAAGCATGCGGATTTTACAACTCTTCCCCCCTAAAAAGAATAATTCGTCCCTGAATTATAGATAAAGTAAACTGGAAAAGAAGAACATACCCGAATTCAAAATATGAAATGAGGGTAAGTAGCCCAGATATACTCCTCTGTTTCCCAAGTGGCTTCCCGCTCGGTATGAGCCCTCCAAAGGATTTTGACGAATGGAATCGTCTTTCTTCTCATGACTCGTTCTTGTCTGTCAAGAACTCGTTCGGGTTCTTCTATGAAAGTGAGATCTTCACGAATCTGTTCCAGTGGATACTGAACCATGTGAAGGGGATGATACTTGTACCCTCTGAGTAAGGACACATGGAAAACATCATGAACATGAGAAAGCTGCGGAGGTAACACTAAACGGTAAGATACTTCACCGACTCGTTCAATGACATCAAACGGTCCGATGAATCGTGGATTGAGCTTCCCTTTGATTCCAAAACGTCTAACACCACGCGCCGACGAAACCTTAAGGAAAACGTGATCTCCTACGTTAAAATGTAAGTCCCAACGATGCTTGTCTACGTAACTCTTCTGACGTGATCGTGCTTCTTGCAGTTTCTGCTTAGCTACTGCGACCTTCTCATTAGTCAGCTCTATCATTTCCGGTCCTTCAAGTGTTCGCTCACCAACCTGATCCCAGCAGATTGGGGCGCGACACTTTCTGCCATACAACATCTCAAAAGGAGCAAACATGATACTTGCGTGCCAACTGTTGTTGTATGCAAACTCCACCAAACAAATATAATCGTCCCAATTACCCGTCCATTCCAACGCACATGACCTAAACATGTCTTCTAATGTATGAATCGTTCGCTCTGACTACCCGTCTGTTTGAGGATGAAAAGCCGTGCTAAGCTTAAGTTTTGTCCCCCAAGCTTTCTGTAGACTTTCTCAAAATCGCGAAGTGAACCGGGGATCTCTATCTGAGACGATGCTGGATGGAGCATCGTGAAGTCTCATGATCTCCCTCCTATAAGTATCAGTGAGTTTACTGACCGAATCTTCCTTGCGGATCGGTAAGAACTAAGCTGATTTGGTAAGTCGATCAACGATAACTCAAATTGCATTGTGCTTCTTCTTTGTCGGCGGAAGACCAGTAAAAAAATCCATGGTGATTTTATCCCACTTCCATTCTAGAATATCTAACGGCTGAAGAAGACCGCCAGATCGCTGATGCTCGATCTTAACCTGTTGGCAGGTAAGACATTTGGAGACGTAAGTAGCAACATCCTGTTTCATACCACTCCACCAAAAGTACTGCTTGATGTCATGGTACATCTTGGTTGAACCAGGATGAATAGAGGATGGGGAGCAATGAGCCTCAGCTAACAATGCTTCCTGGAGTTCTTGAACGCCAGGAACACAAAGTCTCGTGCCCTGCCATAAGATACCATCTGCGTCTACTTGAAATTCTGTCTGCTTCTCCAAATCCTGAATTATCGCCCAGATTTCTCCATCATCTTTCTAAGCTTCCTTGATCTTAGGGAGTAACTCGGGTTCCATTCTAAGATTAGCCCAGTAACCGCGTTGTCCACGTACCATGATCTCTATGTCTAGTCGCTCTAAGTCTCTTATAATTTCCTCCTCAATTTTAATTCCGTTTATCATTCCGGACTTTCTGCTAAGTGCATCTGCCACTACGTTCGCCTTGACGGGATGATACTTCAGATTAATGTCATAATCCTTCAGCAGATCTAACCATCTCCTCTGTCTCATGTTCAATTCACGTTGAGTGAAGATATACTTCAAGCTCTTGTGGTCCGTGAAAATGTCACATGATTCTCCATACAAGTAGTGCCTCCATATCTTTAATGCAAACACGACTGCTACAAGTTCCAAGTCATGCGTAACGTAATTTTCCTCATAAGGCTTAAGCTGCCGTGAAGCGTACGCGATCACTTTCCCATGTTGCATGAGAACACAACCAAGTCCCTTCCCCGATGCATCACTATAGATCTGAAATCCACTTGTACCAGATGGGAGAGTAAGAATCGGTGCAAATACTAACTTCTGCTTTAGGTCTTCAAAGCTCTTCTCTTGTTCTTCAGTCCAGACGAATTTCTCCCCTTTCCCCATCAGTTTGGTCAATGGTAGTGCTAAGCGGGAAAAGTTCTCCACGAACCTACGGTAATAACCAGCTAAGCCTAGGAAACTGCGAACTTCAGTCATTGATGTCGGCCTTGGCCACTTGGTAATAGCCTCAACCTTCGCTGGGTCTATCGTGATTCCTTCTGCTGATACAATGTGACCTAAGAATGCCACCTTGTCTAACCAGAACTCACACTTGGAGAATTTAGCATACAACTGCTTCTGGCGAAGAATCTGTAGTACTGTACGAAGATGGTCTTCGTGTTCCTCTTTGGACTTAGAGAAAATCAGGATGTCGTCAATGAAGACAATGACGAACTTGTCTAGAAATTCATGGAAGATTCTATTCATCAAATCCATAAACACTTCTAGAGCATTGGTAAGGCCAAATGGCATGACTACAAATCCGTAGTGGCCATAGCTTGTACGGAAAGCAGTCTTGGCGATGTCCTGCTCCTTAATCCGTAGTTGATGATAGCCCGACCTAAGATCAATCTTGGAGAAATGTTTGGCCCCTTGGATTTGGTCAAACAGATCGTCAATCCGTGGTAGTGGATACCTATTCCTGATGGTAAACTTGTTGAGCTCGCGATAGTCTATGCAAAGACGCATACTGCCGTCCTTTTTCTTGACGAATAAGACCGGTGCGCCCCATGGAGATGCGCTCGGTCGAATAAAGCCTCGTTCCAGAAGTTCTTGCAATTGATCCTTCAACTCTTTCAACTCTATGGGAGCCATGCGATAAGGAGCCTTGGAAATCGGCTCAGCTCTTGGGATGAGCTCGATATTAAATTCTACTTCACGTGCAGGTGGTATGCCCGGAAGTTCTTCTAGAAATACATCTGGAAATTCTGACACTATCGGCTGATTCTAAATTGATGGGGATTCAGCATCCATGTCATGAACAGTAGCTAGATAACCCTCGCAACCATGTGAAAGTAATGTACGTGCTTGTAGGGTTGATATGATTTGTACAGACCTTCCGGGTACGAACCCGTTGTGAATGTACTCTGGTGCATTAACATCACCGAAGATGACTCGATATGAATGGCATTCTATGGTAGCATGATGCTTGGATAGCCAATCCATGGCCAAAATCATGTCGAAATCATTCATGTCCAGCGGAAGTGCGTCAACAGGACGAATCTCGTTATCAAATTCTAGGGGAAGTCTCTTGTACACATGGGTTATATGTATAGAGTCTCTCAAAGGCATGGAAATGTAAGTTCTCTAGTGGCATAGGGAGTATGTTGATCCCTTTGGTTGGATCTATATTTTGTTAAGAATTAGTATAGTAGTTTTTAATCAAACTAAAACACTTTGAGCACTCTTACTAACACTAAATAAGTTATGTGGAATCTAACTTATAAAGCACAGAAGAACATAATTACTTTTAACTATTCGATTCTCTTATTAATCGACTTGAATGAGGTACACGAAAGACATTGTACCTATGTTCCTTTTATAGAGTAAGGAACCCTAGAAACCTTAGAATATTCTATAAAGATAACTATATCACAGACGATATATTATCAATATTCTAACTATTTAGGTATATCACATAAGATATACTCTAACTATAACTATGACATATCTTATACAAAGATATATTCGTCCTAATCATCATAGCAGCACTTACTTTATAAGTAGCAGTACTTACTATGTACCGCGTTAATACTAACGGTACTTACATAACACTAACAATACTTGGAATACACTAACGGTACTTGACACTTAACAAATAGATCCCAACAATCCTCCCCTAAACAAGAAATTATAACTTGTTGTCTTCTTGTTTCTCTTGTACTGGATGTATTAAAATACATGTCTTCAGTCTTTCCTTCATCCTTGGATTGAACTTGGTAATTTGTATTTGTATCCAACTGAATGTAGCCAAACACTTCAAATGTAGATCTTCTTCTGATAAGATAATTTTCAAACATCATGAGTATCATCTTTGCCTTCAAACTATGATCTTCTTGTATCTTCTAAACATTCACTTATCTTTGCAGCATCAGTTATTGTCTTCTTGAGTTTAGTCTTTGAACTCTTAATCATGAACCTTTGTCTTGATTTGATGATAACAAAACCTTCTAAGGATTTTTTTTCTTTGAATACTTCTTTGCTTGCAATCTTCATACCTGAAATAAAACAGTTAACAACAAACACCAATCTGCATTGGCTTCATGATTTTTAGCAAATCACCAGCTATCAACGAATTTGATAAATTCTTTACCAGTTAGCCGTACACTCTGGAATAGCCAATACTTTATTCATAAAGAATAAGGTGTAATGAAAACCTTACAATGTTTGGTAAATTGTCAACCATCAACGGATCTGATGAAGTCTTTACCTAGTACCGTTTGTCTAGGACTAGCCAACTCTTTGTCTCGAAACAAGGTGAGTTAGAACCATATAGTTTTTAGCAAACTATCAGCTTTCAACGGATTTGATAAGTCTTTACCACAAACCGTTTGCTTATGGACTAGCCAGTTCTTATGTGTGTTAGACATGGTGAACTGAGAACCATTTGTGAAGTGTGACTGAAAGTCAAACACTTAAGGCTCTTTCTCAACTTCTTCCTCATCTTTCAAATCCTTGATTTGTTGTTTAACCATTCTGATCAACTCCAAAGCATCAGCAGATTCTTCTGTAACTTCTAATTGTTGTTCTAACATCCTTTCCAACAATTTTCTTTTGAAAGGGTAAGTTTTCTCTTGCAGCATATAATATGTAACATCATCTACATCCAAAATATGCAATCCACATGACTTGTAATATCTCCAGTAACTAGGAACCTGATTCTCTAATTCCTTCAACATTTCTTGATCATAATTGTGTGGCTTATACATAAAGAGAAATTCCTAGTATAATAGTGATACTTCAGTTTTACCTGCACTGGCTTCTTGAACTAACCTTGAAAGATCTTGAATATCTTGTCTATCAAGAATGTAAAGAATATCCTCCAAAAGTCTGAATACCCTTGTTGTGCCATCAGTTCTCTGAATTCCATGAGCTTCAAGTCCTTGATCCATAGAGTAAATCCATTTAGCAATGGATGTTCTCTTTCCAAAAATTTCTGTATCAATACATTGATCTTCAAATTTCACAATCTTCAAGTACTTCTTCAAGCTCTTATCATCATCACTATCCTCTACTTTTGATTTAGCTCTCTTGGCTTTCTTCTTTGTCTTTGTTGACCTTTTCCTTTTAACACCCTTGGAAATTCCCTCAAGTTCTGTTGAACCCTCTTCCAAGTTTGTATGTACCGTCTCCTCGTATGTACTGTTGTATGTACTGTTTATGTATGTACTGCTTGTACATTTTGAGTCTAAGCAATATCTTGAGTTTCAACTCCTGTATTCATTCTTTGAGCAGTCTCTTCCTCCCTTGAACTTACCTTCCCCTTTCTATTCTTCCTCACATAAGTGGTCTTGATAGGTGGAGATGTGTTTGTAGGTTCAGCAGTACTTGGCTTAATTCTAGGAGTACTACCAAATTGCCTTTGTTGATGCAGATGTCTCTTAAACTCTTCAACAGCTTTTCTATCTGCTTCAGATCCAATCTCAACAAAATTCAATTCAGTCCTCTTATTTTGCTCATACAAAGTCTTGATTTCTTCAAAAAATTTCTTGACCAGCTGAATATGAGTAAATCCCTTAACTTTCTTAAGAAAGTTCATCATTTGATTTCTAATTTGCATAGTAGTTGGAGGCTTAATCTTTTCTTTCCTTCTCTTTTCAGCAAAGAATCTTTGTTGCTCCCTTACCAGATCATCAATCAATCTTGATTTCTCTTCTTCATCATATGCATCTCTCTCTTCAGCTATCAATGAGTCAGCAAGAAGCTCACTTTCATGTAATTCAGCTTGAATCCTATTATACTCTTGTATGTTCCATTCTTGCTGTATTCTTTTAGCTTCTAGCAAATCCTGCTTTGCTGCAAGTTCTTCCTGTAATTCAGTTTCACGAATTTGTGCTTGCATTCTATAAGCAAATTCCTCATCATGGTCTATTTGATTAAATCTGTACATGACTTTGTTTATATCATCATCTGAATCACTTTCATCTTCAGATTCTGATAATAATTGCTTCTTCCCCTTATCGTTTGGATCAATCTTAGGTAGCTTCTTCTTCAGCTTGGTAGATCTTTCCTCATTAGCTTGCTGTTGAATAACTATACCTTTAGTAGGGTGTGAAGCTTGAAATTTCTTACCTTGAATTTGATTCTTTTTGGCAAGAACTTCTTGTTATGTCTTTTTCTCTGCCTCTGCTTGTTTAGTCTTCTCAACTAAATTCTTCTTTCTTAAATCAAGCAGCAATTGGGCTAAAGTCTCATCTTCTCCAAAAGGAGTTTGACTTTCTAGTGAAGGTTAATCACCAGCGGTACTTGCAATCGGCTTAGTTGGCTTAACAGTACTTGGGTCTTCAACAATGTCAGCTGTACTTGTAGTCGGCTTAGTTGGCTTAGCAGTACTTGGATCTTCAACAATGTTGATTTCACCAGTATTAGATACACTTGTTTCTTCAATCACTTGTGTATCTACATATACTCTTTCTTCCATTGAAGTCATCATTTCAACTTGCACCTCTTCAGTCTTGTCTGATTCATTGCTCATTCTTGATCTAGACAGTAATTGCAAAGTCTATTTCCTTTGAAACCATACTTGTCTTTGTGGTGATGGAGTTGAATATACAGGAAACTGAATAGTAATTTCCTCCAACTTCTCATAGAAACCACTCCAATTTGTTTGAAGTGGTGATTGAGGTGGTGGTGCTGGCTGAGTTACCAAAATTTCTTCAACTTGTGGCTCCTCATGAGTAGGCTGTGGTTCTTCATGCCGAATCTCCATGTTTGAAGGTCCATCCACACCAGTCTCTAAACCAGTTCCATCTTCATAAGTCCCCATGACATCGTCATCCAATTCAAAATTGATGTCATTTCCAGAGATCCTTGTCTGATTGTCAGAAGAAGGTGGTTGTCCTTCATAATTCCTCCCCTGTTTGGTTGCATTCAGTTGCCTTTTCTTATGGTTCCTGAATCTTTGCTTCTTGATTGCAGACTTCTGAATAGATCTATGTTGCCTCATCCAAGGTGACACTTTGTTCCTTAACTTGAGTAGGCTAGCTTCTAATTCAGTAATTCTCTTGTCTTGAACAAGCTTTTCTTTCTGCAATACCTGTACCTGTTGGGACAAACTTGTACACAAAGCAGTTAAATTTGCAACATCCACCACCTCTGGTGCTTGTGCTTATGGTGAACCACTAGCAGCAATAGAAGCAGCAGGTGTGTGGATCATCTCATCAGTGTTTGGTGGAACACCAACATTTTGAGAAGAAGATTGTGAATCTTCTAGGGAATGGGAACTCTGGTGAGAAGGAGTTTGCTGAGAAGCACTAGCATTGCTAGGTTCCTCACCTTCTTGATTGGCATGTTGGGCTAACATATGAGCAAACAATGGTGTTACTGTTCCTGTAAAGGCATTGCCTTGTTTGGTCAAGAAAGAAAAACCTCTTTGTGAATGAAGGAACATCCCATGTATCAGTTAACTCTGGTAGGTTAGGTATTTGGTCACTAACTAAAGTCTGAATGAATCTAGGATACATTAAAAACTTTTTAGTCCTTTCCAAATTCCTAGTCATGCCTTCAAAAATTAATTTTGAAAAATTCAAAACCCTGTTATTTGCTAGACAAGCACCAGCTGATGCCAATGCAGCAGGTATTTGATCAAAAGATGTACTTTTAGAACTTAAACAGTGAATAATAGCATGAAAAATCAATTTCCATTGAGGTGAAAATAAAGCTTTAAAGAAAGTAAGACTTTCCCTACCAGTTCCATAGCCCATGGCTGCAAGGCCATCATGAATCTCTGTATTGTTAAGCATACTAAGTCCATTTTCATCATTTAATCTCAAACTTGCTCGTAGCAGTACCTCAGTTACATATATGTTCTTATGATTCACCCTAGCCTTAATGCAAGGTTGACCAAACCGAGTACCTAATACAGCAGTATCCCAAAATTGTTCAACAATGGATATAGAGACAACTGGACTTACAGTGAGTGCAAAGCGAACATGACTTCGAGATAGGAAACCAATCATCTCATGGAAACCAAGAGAGTCATCATTCGTAGCAAGATTCGCAACCAAATTATGCTTAGAGATTACTTGTAAAGTAGCCATTAGTATTTTTGATGATCGTAAAATTAGAGAGAAGGTTATACAATCAAGAGATAAAAATAAAAGATTAGGTGAATCAATTGTGTAATTGGAGTAACTATTTAAGTAAATAACAAACCCAAGCGCGAAGAAACCGCCTAATATACAAAAGAGACCCTTAACGGTACAACGGACATGTAGCGGTACATGGAACATAAGCGGTACTTGACTTTGTGCTAGCGATACTTGGAGTGACAACGGTACCTCACAATATTGACCAGTTCATGCTTTCCACTAACAATGTAACCTCTTTTATCTTTTTCTATTAACCTGCAATTACATCAAAAACACAAAACATAGACTATACAATAAAAATTATAAAAATTTGTACAACTATTACCTCCCCTCAACATATGCACCATATTATTGGTTGAGCATACCAATGTGTGTCACCAAGAATTCGAATCTCTTTGCATCAAATGCCTTGGTCAACAAATCAGCTACATTGTTGTCTGTATGAATCTTCAAGACTTGAATAAGCTTTTTGTCATAAGCATCTCTTATAAAGTGATGTCTTATTTCAATATGCTTGGTCTTGGAGTGAAATACTGGATTCTTGACAATGCATATAGTACTTTCATTATCAATGTAAATCTTGGTGTTCATGAAGTTAAACCCATAGTCCAACAATTGATTTTGAATCCAAAGTACTTGTCCACAGCAATGAGCAGCAGCTACATACTCAGCTTCAGTTGTAGAAGTAGCAACAATAGTTTGCTTCTTACACTTCCATGATATGAGTCTTCTGCCTAGGAATTGACAACCTCCTGTTGTGGATTTCCTATCATGATTAGCTCCAGCATAATCACTATCTGAGTAAGCTTCCAATTCAAAGGTGGAATCTCTAGGATACCATAATCCTAAATTGGGTTGACTTTTAAGATATTTAAAAATCTTCTTCACAACATGTAGATGTGACACCTTTGGATGAACTTGGAACCTTGAACATGCACACACAACAAACATTATATCTGGCCTTGAAGCAGTAAGATACATCAATGAACCAATCATTGACCTATATAGATGAATGTCAACATCTTCTCCATGTTCATCTTTTGATAAATATTTCTTGGCATCAAAAGGTATGCTTGTACTCCTTGTATCCATACATGAAAATTTCTTCAAGATTTCAGCAACATATTTATCTTGGCTGATAAATACTCCATCTTTCCTTTGTTTGACTTGCAGTCCCAAAAAGAAAGTTAGTTCTCCCATAGAACTCATTTGAAATCTTCCTTTCATCAAAGCTTCAAACTCTTCACACCATGTCTTCTTGGTAGAACCAAAAATGATGTCATCACCATAAACTTGAACCAGAATGATGTCCTTAGCATTCTTCTTGATGAAAAGAGTTTTGTCAATGGTTCCTCTCCTATATCCATGTTCTAGCAGAAAATTGGATAAGGTTGCATACCAGGCTCTTGGAGCTTGATACAGACCATAAAGTGCTTTGATAACCTTGTAGACTCTATTGGGGAATTTAGGATCTACAAAACCTGGAGATTGTGAGACATATACCTCCTCTGAAATAGTACCATACAGAAAGGCACTTTTCACATCCATTTGATAGACAATAAATCCCATATATAATGCAAAGGCCAAAAATAACCTAATGGCTTCTATCCTTGCCACTGGTGCAAAAACCTCATCATAGTCTATCCCTTCTTCCTGTCTATAGCCTTGAGCAACAAGTCTTGCCTTGTTCCTCACAACAACCCCTCTTTCATCCTTCTTGTTCCTGAAGACCCATCTAGTACCAATTACTCTTTTACCTGAGGAAAGATCCACAAGAATCCAAACTTTTTGTAGCTCAAATTGTGTTAATTCTTCTTGCATGGCATCTACCCAACTTTCTTCATCAAGAGCCTGAGAGATGTTTTTGGGCTCTACTTGAGATAAGAAACAGGCAAACAAACAATGCTGAGTATCTTTATGATTTGTTCTCTACTGTTGTTTGACATAACTCACAAGTGCATGAGTTTCAATATTGGTTTGCAGTTGTCTTCTGGTTTGTACAGCAGATTTGGGATCTCCAATAATCTGTGTAGTAGGATGGTTGTTGTTGACTTTATGAGTGGGAATAGAACTGACTGGAATTTCTGTTTCTAAATTGTTGAAATCAGTTACTGCACCCTGCTCATCATAGGAAGCTTTGGAGAAGATTCCTTCAACTGGACTAGCATATAAGTCTTCATCATCCAAGGCTTGTAAAATCTCTTCTAGTGAGTCAACAGACTTGGCAGATTTTGACTTAGCAGTACTTGCAGATGAAGTACCGCTAGGTGTAGTATGTACTGCTGAGTGTTGTGACTCAAAAGATTCTTCTCCTGAATGTTGATTAGAAGATGTAGCATTCTTTTCTTGATCTTGAAGCCTCTGAAGCTCCTGGGAGGCTTGATCATCACTTGATGGCATGGTTTGCATCTTGGGAGTGGCAGATTTGGGAGTAACAGTAGGCATGTTCGGCACATAGACATGAACATCATCATCTGATGAAGAAACATCTTCTTGAGTACCTGCATTAGTTGCACTTGACTCCTTACCTGCATTAGTTGCACTTGACTCCTTACCTGCATTGTTAGTTTGACAATCCTCTTGCAAAGAATAGTAATCCATGGAGTTAGTTAGATAATCTAAATCAAACATCCAAGCATAACCTATTCCTGGAACATTGGGTTTATTTTCTAAGAAATTGACATGAGCATTTTCTTCAACTTTCTTAGTTTCCAAATTATAAACCCTATATGCTTTACTTTGCAATGAATATCCTACAAGATATCCTGGATCAGACTTTCTGAAACTAGGGTTTTGTTAATCCAAATTTAAGCAATTAAAGTTCGTTTTCCTCGATTCGACTCGAATTTGATTTCCAATTAACGTTACGACTATAGTTTGTTTTTGGTAAAATCTATTTTTGGTAATTTGAACTAAAACTATTTAATAAAACACTATTTAATCTATTACTTAAAAATCTAAAAATTAAACTAATTTAAATAATAACTTTTAATTGAAAACTTAAAACTTTAAAACTAATTTTATAAAATAAACTAAAAACTTTTAAAAATTTTAAAAATTTTAAAAGAAAATATATTTGAAACTAAAACTATTTTATTAAAAGTAAATTTCAAAACTAATTGTAAAAGTAAATAAAGAAATTTTACTAAAATAAAATTAATTTAAAATTCCTAAAGTAAATAAATTAAAATATTTTTTAGACTTTTTATATTTTTATAAAACTGAGTTAAAAGGAATTTAAAAATAAAATAAAAACTAACAAAGTTTAATAAAGATCTAAATAAACTAATTAATTAAAACTGCCAAATAAAGAGTGACTATATTTATTTAATGGTGCGAAATAGAACACAAATAAGGGTATAGAAGAGATGGTTGAGGCTTAGGACATGTGTACGAAAGGTCACTGTTCGATTCCCAGCAGACCTTAAATTTTTGCTATCTATTTTTTTTTTACTTTTTATTTTACTAAATTTAGATACTCAGACCAAATGGTCTGAGTTTGAAGCAGTACAGACGAAACAAAAATACCAACTATAAGCAACAAAAATCAGACAGGCTAGTAAACCAAATAAGCTAAAGTGAATAAGCAATTACTAAATAAGCAAAAAGAATAGACACACAAATCAAACTCACTACTAAAAAGCTGAATAACCTAATAAGCTGATAAATCAAATGAGCATAAGCAGATCCAATGAAGATAAAATCAAACTAAATATTAATAAGCTGAAATTAAATAAACCAAACTAAGAAACCAAGCAATCCTGAACAACTTAAATCCAAACAGAATAACCATTCAGATATATATAGCTGAAAATAAATTTAAGCAACTAAACCCACAAGCAAATAATCAATCATAAACAAGCAAATAAAGATTAAACCAATTTCAAAACTAAAAATAGAAAATTAGAAAGAGGATATAAAACCTTGTGATGAATCCTTTGGGGAGAAGGTTGGCGCTGAGCCACCTTGTGAATCGAAATGCGCTGTCACCACCTTCGAATCACAACCTTCGTCTCGAACCAAACAATACCTCACGAACCAATTAAAACTTGCGAACAGTATTTTTATAAATCTCCAGTAGGGAGATTTATTATACTTTCCTTTTATTTTTATTATTATTATTTTTTTTATTAACCGAATGATACTAAATAAGATAAATAGTAACAAAGAATGGATTTAAGGATTAAAATAAAACTTGACAGAATTTAAATTGAGACAAGATTAACTAAAACAACTTTTCATTCATTAATTAAAAGAAATTACAATCGACTGAAAATTAAAATTACAAGAATTAAATCTAAACCCTAAAACTAATTTTACTCAATAATTAAAATTAAAGAAAAGGCTACCAATTACATGTGAGAAAAAGGGGGGTTTTATAGGAGAAACCCTCAAACCCTCTTCATAGCTTCATCTTCAAGCAAATCATCCAGGCCGTTAAATTCGTCATTTTGCATTCTCTTTCTTCATCAGCGGTGGAAAATCACTCTAGGGCACACGGATTGCCCTTGTGGCGTTTTTGTGTTTCTTGTGTGCTAAGGTGGCCTTATATCATTGGTGGATGATTGGTGGTGAGAGTTGATAACCAATCACAAAATAAAAAAAATGCCACGGTGGATTGAGGATGAGGACCACTCCTTGTGCTTGATGCAATTTTCTTGGGGATTTATTTGTGGATTCGTGTGAATTAATCATATATGTAAAAAGCCCCATTTTTTGTGGTTAATTTTTGATGGGTAAATAATTAGGGTTTGTAAAAGGGGTGTTGTTGCGTTTTGGAAGAAGAAAGAGT
The DNA here is from genome assembly GCA_025667525.1 of Glebionis coronaria. Lineage (NCBI taxonomy): Eukaryota > Viridiplantae > Streptophyta > Magnoliopsida > Asterales > Asteraceae > Glebionis > Glebionis coronaria. The sequence goes on along the minus strand of CM046882.1, from coordinate 95,014,607 downwards.
GGGTGGTGAAGTTTTCTTGGTTGTATCGAAGGTTAATGGGGAATGGGGTAAAAAAAACTTTCTATTTATTTGGGTGAGTGGGTAACGGTTGGGGGGGGGTACACGTGGGTAAGGGTTGGTAAAACAAAACCGTGTGTTGGGGAGATACACGTGGGAAGTGTTGACTGCTTATGGTTGACTGGTTTACACAAAGTAAACCATTTACTTTTCTTCGTTCCTTATTAATTCATTTGGGCTTGAGGCCCATTTGCCTTTAATTCATCCGTCCCATGCAGCCTTATTTATGTTGATCCCAAACTTAGATCGATTAAGCTTTGTGTATACGAGATTAGATCAAGTAATACACGTAGAGAAACCTTTGCTTATGAATAAAGTAACTAAGTGTTATGCGGAATTAACACTTAATCTAAAACACAAAGATGTTAAACAAACTTTCACTTGTATTAGAATGAACGAACTTGATTACAATGAAAGAGGTTTAACTTGTGAAAACTTATGAAAACTGATAATTAACTTTAACCTAAAAGATCTTCTTTTATAGATTAAGAAGTCTTGTACAATAAGCTACGAATCAACTATTCTAGGTAAAGATAATAATAGAAAATACAATGTCGAGCTTATCTTTACCATACACAAATAAAGAAACAAATAAACAAAAAGATTCGTATGAAGATATATTCCATCAGTGTTAATCTTCAAGGCTATCAGCGTTGACTTCTTCAAGTGTCAACGCTTGGCTGTCAGCGTCCAATGTCATCCCATCAGCGCTTGAATTCTTCTTATCAGCGTCTAGTGAACTGACCCATAATTTATTCCCAACAATCCTCCCCTAAACTTGATATCTATTCCAATGATCAAGTTTCTGAATAAAAACTTAAGGCTTAGGAGGAATCTTACAAAAACATCTTATGTTGGTGATAAACATATCTAATCAAGTCTTTGGCCACATCACTAGTATAATCAATCTCCAAGGGTGTCTCCTTCATCTTCTCCAATACTTCTTTGGACAAGAAATAGTTAGCATCCACAAGTAGATACTCTGAAAACTTTGTAGAGCTCAAATGAAATACACCACAAGTAGAATAAAGCCTCCAATGAAGATTACTGAGATCATCTTCAAGATCCTTCCATATGGCAGGATCTGCTTCCCTTGGACCACACAAAGTCAAAAATGTGTGCCATAGTCTTATTCCATTTGCTGAAGTAGGTGCTTCAGCGGTATACTTGGCCTCTATTAATCTCCATAGATGCACCAAGTCTTCTCTGTCTATGCTTGCAAAGATAGAAATAATTGAAGTGAAAGTGTGTACCTCCTTTCCAAACCTGCCAATCTTCCAAAATCCACACTCATCTTCATCAAAACTTATGATTGGATTTCTGTCATCTAGAGGTACTACATTAACCAAATCTGAAGCTTCCAATGGAGAAAGCTTGAGATGCTTCCTTATGACACTTTCAGTTGGATAATACACATCCATATCTTTGGGAAATTGGAGAGGATCTCCTTTCTTCACTGGTCTTTGAGCAATCCTCATCTCCTTTTGAATCTGCATTTCCTCAGCAAGCTCTTGTTTCCTTTCTTCTGAAAGAAACTGGTAGACATTATTTTCTTGCACATTCCTCCAAATAGGATGTGCTCTATACTCTAGCTCCTCAAAAGATAAAGCCAGCAACTTCTTGTATGTCCATCTAGGTTGATGGCATCTAAGCAACTTGTAGTACAACTGCCTTCTATCTCTTTTAAGCCAAGTCTTGACCTCTTGTGCATTATACCTCAAAATCACCTTTATATCATCTTGTACCCTGAGAAGAACTTCCAACCCCCAAATTTGATCTGACAAACTCATTCCTGGGTTGTCCATAACCTTGTCTTCCCAAGCATGGTACATTCTGGTGATTTCTGGAAGGTCCCAATCAATCTGATTCTTCAAATCACTCAATCTTTCTTTTGCTAACTCATCCCCATATTCAAGTCTTTCTGGATCTTCAATAATTTGAACACTTGAATCTGAGCTATCTTCTTCTTTTTCATCACCACTCTCTTCCTCACTCTCAGAAGTGGCAACAAATGGTGATCTAACACTCCTCTTCAAATCTCTTTCCAAAAGTTGTGCAGCCAACTGTTCATCAAATGCAATTTGTGCTGCATCTTTCTTTGAAACATCTTCTTCAACCAGAATCCCCTTACCCTTGTCTTGTGGATCAATAATAGGTAAGGTAGAAGAAGAAACCTGTGTGGACACATCTTTGATGATTGTTGATGACTGGAATACATCAACACCACCTGCAACTTTGTCAGCGTTCAAGTTACCTTTATCAGCGCCCCGATTACCTTTGTCAGCGCTGGATGTGTCAGCGTTCAAACCTGTATCAGCGCCCATTGTTGCTGTGAAAGATCCTTCCAAGTTCAATGGAGTTACCTTGGATGTATCAATAATTGGGTGCTTCTTCAAGTTGGTGAGTACTTCAGCAACATTTAAAGATTCACTAAATTGTGAACTCTTCTCACTGGCTGTATGAATCAGCTCATCCTCTTCATCCTCCCCTTTGGAAGATTCCTCCATCCTACTCCTGCTACTTGGATTCTCCAAAACAGTTACCCGCTCCCTCAATACTTGGAGTTCACGGCCCTGATTATTGACAATTTGTACAAGGCTGACATTTTGCTTTTGCAAGCTAATGACAGCAGCCGTCAATTCATTCAATGTCATAAATAATATACTCAATATATTCCCTAAATAGAATTCTCCATCAAATCTTCAATATCCATCAGCGTTTGACTTTTTGACTGCGTTTGACTTTTGTTGACTTTCTGTCAACGCCTGAATTGCTCTTGTCAACGCCCAGATTGCTCTTGTCAACGCTTGAACATATTACTTGATATTTTCTTCGATTTTGAGTTTCTGCCACATCAACTTTTTGACCCAACAATCTTCCCCTAGTTGATAGTGGCAAAACTCTATATGTATCTCTTGTAAGTTATACATGATCTTCAAATTGCTTCCCCTCAAATGTAGCATGTATTTTCTTCCCCTTTTTGTCACATCAACAAGGAAGTAAACAATGTTGCAATGTTGAAGATTCTCCAAATGTAGCTCTTTGTAATGATCTTGAAGAACAATTAATATAATATTTTTGATGTAGAAGTAGAATAACCCAAACCTATGTTCCATGTCTTGTACTATCTATGTGATGAAGAACTTATACTCATGGTACAAAGTATAAGTAGACCTCGATCCGTTTGTCAAAAATCCTCATCCTTTGTGAGACACTGAGCACGATAATGTAACTCCTTCAAGTGATAGCAATTGGCTTGCTAGATATGACAAGTCTTCATCACCAACCATGTAAAGCACGAACAAGTTACCTTTAAAGTCAGTGGCTGGAAGTCCATGACTTTAAGATATGATAGAACACAAACTCGCGAAAATCTTCTTCAATCATCAAACTTACCATAAGAATTCTTCCCCTTAAGCCAACACCTCTTCATGACAAGTCATTATCTTCATATGTAAAAGATGTTAACGAATAACTCTTTCACAAGGCTATCCCGATTACATACTCCAATAAATTACCTCACGAATTGTTGCTAACTTACTTTAAAATCATTTATCCGTTTAAAAATATCCGAGCCATAAATATCATAATGATATTCTATATTAAAACGGAGATTCCATGTACCTTTGTGTGTATAATCCTCCTTTTTGTGTGCTCAAAACGTACCCATTTTCTCAAACAGCAGCGATCAGTGTGTTACCCGAGATCCTCCTTTGTCCAATATCCTTCTATGTGTATAGCCCGATATCGGACAACACGTATCAGCGTTTGAAACACATATCTCGGACAACACTGTCAACCTGTCAGCGTTGACTTATTCTCTGTCAGCGTCAAATTCCTTCCTGTCAGCGTCAATACAACCTTGTCAGTGTCATGATTTTGTCAACGTCAAATCATACTCTTGTCAGCGTTGCATTCTTTCTTGTCAACGTTGAATATCAACGTTACCCTTTCAACTTTAAACAAGTGATAAAGCTTCTTTGATCTTGTACCCGCACGCCCATAGTAACCATGTGAACATAGATCGTGTGAATACACTTTTGTTCCACCAATTAGCAGCAAGCATCATATGATGCTTTCGTGTGAACACAATAAATATCGGCCAATCAGATGTTTTCAATCGTGTGAACACAGCCATGAAGAACCAATAGAAACGGTTTGCATTTGCAATATATAAACTTTACTCCTTGGCCGTGTGAACACAATTGGTTTTGACCAATCACATCTGAGGAGCCGTGTGGACACAAGAGCTTACCACCAATCAGAATCAAGCGGCTCAAATAACCTCACATGATTTTATGTATACTAACGAGTGGAATACAGTAACATATTAGGGCTTAGATCGTGTGAACATGTTCATAACCAATCATGCGAACATGTCTTTAAGCAAACAAGAATCGTTACTAAGCTGCGTCTTCTTTTGATCACGATTACTTCTAAGCTGTTGCATTAAGCACGATCTAGGGTTTGTTGAAACTTGAGCATCGAAACCCTAATTAGGGTTTGTAAATAACCTTAGATCGTGTATCTTCACACGTTTTTAACAGCCACGAACAACATAACATTCTGCTTTCTAGGTAGATCTAGGGTTTGAGAAACCCTAGGTCATGATTTCATGTGAAAAAGCAAGAACATCATTACCTTAATCAGTGAACTTCGACCTTGAATAACTTCTTCCTTAGGGCTCAGATCGAAGATCGCTCCGGTGAGATTCAAGACACAAGTGCCATGAATCTACAGTTCAAAAATCACGAAGATCCAACGGTTAACGAAGGAGAAAACGTGTTTTGAACATGGCTGTCCACAGAAAACTGCATATACCCTGCTGCTGACTTTGACGCTTAATAACTTTTGCCTGGGGATAAAACTCGACAATCCCTCTGGTGGATGTTTAGATCTATGTATGTAGAACACACATAAAAAATTTCGTGACGATCCAACGGTTCAATCAAAAGTTATGACCTTCTGAATACTGCTGCGCACACAAAAACGTCCAGAAAAACTCCATACGAATTTTTCTTCTTCACCATACACGAACACCTCGTCGGACCTAGATATCAAGAGCCTTAGGCTCTGATACCAATTGTGGAGTCCATATGATCGTTAGACTCAATGGTTAAGAACCATTATATCTAGGTTGATCATCATTCATATGATAACATAGCGGAAAAGAACAATGATCATGAACAAGGTGTTTAGGCACAAAAGACACGAATTAAAACAATTGGGTTGCTTATTATATTAATAACAAACAACCACTAGACGTGTATACATTGAATCCCACGTCTAGTGCGACACACACTTTAGGTTTACATTGTGAATGAATGATATATAAAACCTAAGACTCTTGTTCCTTTTATAGTGGAAGGAACAGAATCTACAAGAGATCAAATCAAATAAACATCTAAATATTCTATTAATTGTTCTTCAAGATCATTACAAAGAGCTACATTTGGAGAATCTTCAACATTGCAACATTGTTTACTTCCTTGTTGATGTGACAAAAAGGGGAAGAAAATACATGCTACATTTGAGGGGAAGCAATTTGAAGATCATGTATAACTTACAAGAGATACATATAGAGTTTTGCCACTATCAACTAGGGGAAGATTGTTGGGTCAAAAAGTTGATGTGGCAGAAACTCAAAATCGAAGAAAATATCAAGTAATATGTTCAAGCGTTGACAAGAGCAATCTGGGCGTTGACAAGAGCAATTCAGGCGTTGACAGAAAGTCAACAAAAGTCAAACGCAGTCAAAAAGTCAAACGCTGATGGATATTGAAGATTTGATGGAGAATTCTATTTAGGGAATATATTGAGTATATTATTTATGATATACACAATATATAGTTTATCTAAATAGAATATTTAGATGTTTATTTGATTTGATCTCTTGTAGATTCTGTTCCTTCCACTATAAAAGGAACAAGAGTCTTAGGTTTTATATATCATTCATTCACAATGTAAACCTAAAGTGTGTGTCGCACTAGACGTGGGATTCAATGTATACACGTCTAGTGGTTGTTTGTTATTAATATAATAAGCAACCCAATTGTTTTAATTCGTGTCTTTTGTGCCTAAACACCTTGTTCATGATCATTGTTCTTTTCCGCTATGTTATCATATGAATGATGATCAACCTAGATATAATGGTTCTTAACCATTGAGTCTAACGATCATATGGACTCCACAATTTAGTCCCTTTATTTTCTTGCATAATGGGCTTGGCCCAATGACATTATAATCCGTATGGTGTGAACTGGATTGGGCTTAATATTGAGCTTTTTGGCCCAATACATAAATGTGGGCCCCACTTGGCCGTTTAACTCAAAAAATATTAAATCCGCTAAAAACGAGCTTGACTTCGGCTTTCTTATTCATTTTCTTCAAACTCGTGTCGGTTTAACCGGTTTTCGTGATCGTCGGCACACTTTTGGTCTTTTGACTTTGTCTTCATCTCTTTTTGGACTTTTCTTCAACATTTGACCGTGAAATCCCGTGTTTTCTCTTATTTTGATCATTTGTACCTATTTTAACACAAAAACACAAAACCACGCGTAATTCCGACTTTTACGATATAAAACACATGATTAGGTCTTGTTTTTCCTTGATTTTAGTGGCAAAAGGATAAGTGTTTACACACTTATTACTTTCCATCCAACTTTCCCAAATAATCAAGAGTATTTAGTATAGACACATGACACCCAAAAGGTCTTAAATGACTTATGTTAGGCTTTACATCAGTCAAGAGTTCATAAGGTGTTTTGTTTTGAGGCTTGGTTACTAGGACTCTATTTAACACATAACATGCAGTATTGATTGCTTCTGCCCAAAAGGTATTTGGCAAAAGTGAATCAGACAACATAGTTCTAGCAGCCTCAATCAGTGTCCTATTCTTCCTTTCAGCTACTCCATATTGTTGTGGAGTTCTAGCATTACTAGATTGTCTCTTAATTCCTTTAGACCTACAGAATTCATCAAATTCAGCATTCTTAAACTATGTCCCATTATCAGTCCTAATGATTAAAACCTGTATAGTGAACTGCTTTTCAACTAAAATGATAAAATCCTTAAGTAATTCACTTGTTTCACTTTTATGAGCTAAAAAGAAAACCCAACTGAATCTACTCTAATCATCAGTTACGACTAGACAAAAGGTCTTATGACTAATGCTTATGACAGACACTGGACCAAACAAATCCATATGCAAAAGCTACAAAGGTTTTGTCACAGTGTTAACAGTCTTGGTCTTACAAGAGGCTCTATGTTGTTTACATTTTTGACAAGCAGCACATGTGAAATCATTTTGAAAAGATTTTTTAGGTAGACCTCTAACCAAATTCCTATTCACGAATCTATTAAGATTCTTGAAATTCACATGACCTAACCTTCTATGCCATAAATTTGACTCATCTAAAGAAGCCTTAGCTTGCAAACATGTAATACCACCTGTTGGAGTAATAGTATGAAGATTAAAGGTGTACATATTTTCTTGCCTGGGTATTTTAAGCAGTATTTGAGATTCCTTAGGCATCTCAAAGTCTTTAGACAACACCAATCAATCTTTTTCTGTGAATAGCACCTTGTTCTTCTTATCACACATTTGTGATATAGAGAAGAGATTGAATTCATTCAATTCTTTTACAAAGAACACATCTTCAAATTCCAACTTTCCTGTGTTGATTTTCCCTTTGCCAGTGATTCTACCTTTGCTACCTCCAAAGGCTACTGGACCTCCTCTGAATTCTTCAAATTCAGCAAGAAAATCTTTGTTTCCTATCATGTGTCTTGAGCATCCACTATCTACTATTCCTTTATCTTTTAATTCATCAATGAGATTCCCCTCAGTATCTTCATGTGAGAGAGCCATTAAACAAAGCTCTTCTTCTTCTTCTTCTTCTTCTGCCCAATTCACCACTCCATATACAGTAACCAATGCTTTGGTTCCTTTAGGACTCCTGCTATTTCCTTTTGGAAAGCTTTCATTTATTCTTGGACTGGTTCTATAGCTGTGCTTGGACTTCTGATTGCTAGTCTTAGCTTTATCTCTAGAGCATTCTCTTGTAAAGTGTCCATTCCTTCCACAGTTATAGCATTCAACTTCCGACTTGTCATATCCTAATGGCTTATTAGGATCAATAGTCATTTTTCTTCCAGTCTACTTGAAGAACCTATTAGATCTTACTGACACCATATCAGCTTGCCATTTAAGATCCATCTCTTCAACATCAGCATCATCCATTTGGAACAAGTCATTGAGTGTTAATCTTGGCCTGTTGTCTTGCCCAGCGAAGAATGAGAAGGCATCATTGTCACTAAACAATGGTGAAGACCTTCCATGTGGATTTTGAGACACTATGGGAGTGCTTTCAATACTTTGTGGGTAAGTACTGCTTGTAAGTCCTCCAGCGGTATTTGTGAAGTATGTACCGCTGCTAGATCCACTAGCGGTATTTTGAAAGTAAGTACCGTCGTTCCCATCTGACACAAAAGCCAAGTTAGACTTTGAAGTAGTTGTTGTCTTTACTTCAAAGCCTTTCACATCCATCTCATATGCTCTAAGCTTGTTGTAGAGATGATCAAAAGGAATTGTTTCCAAATCATCTCTTGTGATGAAGTGCATAGCCATTGCTTTCCACTCTGGTGGAACACTTCTTAAGAATTTTAAATTAGCTTCTTCATTAGGAATTACTTGTCCATAAACTGCCAACTGAATAAGCAATTTACTGAACCTTCCATATCCACCATGTATCCCATCTATACAGGTAATTGAGAAGTTATCAAATTCTTGCTTAAGAAAAATCTTCTTAATCTTCTTAGATTTGTCATTGCCCCTAAATCTAAGTTTTATAGCATCCCACATAGCTTTAGCATCCTTATAATGATGAAAGCTTGGTAGAATGTCTTCAGAAAGAGCCATAGCCAAAGCAGTTCTAGCTTTTCTCTCTCTGATCTCTGCTTGTACCTCCTCAGCAGTCACAGCAGGTAGAACATAGCATGTATTGTCTGGCAACCAGTGTATCTTCTTTGGTGTATTCTCATTCTTGATAACTTGCCATACAGTATGATCTATGTGATTCAAGTAATGTTCCATCTACATAGCCCATGTCTCATAATTGTCACCTTTGAGAACTGGGAGTTTAACAGCATACAGAGTATGAGAAGGTGTTGGTGTAGAGGTAGCTACAGCATTCACGGCTTTCACACCTTGTGCTGGTGCAGGATGCATAACTTGTGGTTGTCCCTGTGGCAGAACAGGATCAGGGTTCTGAACATCATCCAAGTGAGCATTATCACCATCTGGTTGAGACATTGAGTTTTGGGATGTGTGGAGTGTTTGGGGTTGTGTTCTTCTTTTTCAGAGTTTCTCAACAAGCTCTTATACCACTTGTTGATCCCTTTGGTTGGATCTATATTTGTTAAGAATTAGTATAGTAGTTTGTAATCAAACTAAAACACTTTGAGCACTCTTACTAATGCTAAATAAGTTATGCGGAATCTAAGTTATAAAGCACAGAAGAACAGAATTACTTTAAACTATTCGATTATCTTATTAATCGACTTGAATGAGGTACACTAAAGACATTGTACCTATGTTCCTTTAATATAGTAAGGAACCCTAGAAACCTTAGAATATTCAATAAAGATAACTATATCACATACGATATATTATCAATATTCTAACTATTTAGGTATATCACATAAGATATACTCTAACTATAACTATGACATATCTTATACAAAGATATATTCGTCCTAATCATCATAGCAGTACTTACTTTATAAGTAGCAGTACTTACTATGTACCACGTTAATACTAACGGTACTTACATAACACTAACAGTACTTAGAATACACTAACGGTACTTGACACTTAACAAATAATTCCCAACAGAGTATCCTAACATTCTTGGCATAAGCAGTAGAAATGACCGTGTGAGTAGCACCCGTATCAAACAGAACACATGCAGCTTAATGATACATATACAAGATTCCAGTGATGGTACCAGTAGACTTGTTGGCCTGATCGTGAGATGCCGTGTAAACACGTCCATTAGTAGGAGGCGGCTTGGTATCAGCATGTCCTGATGTACCCTCCCTCTCGCCCTTGCGGCGATCCTTCATGCGATGGCTAGGAAGACCACACTTGTAACATACATCGCTGTCGCGGCGACATGGCCCTGGGTGCCTACGATGGCAAGTAGAGCAAAGAGGATGAGTATATCCTCCAGCAGGTGTCCTGACTGGCTGAGATCTTGATAAAAAAATATACATGAGACATGATAATAGGTACAAAGGACAATGGGGATAATCGTAAGATTGAATACCAGTCATAGCTGGACGGTTAGGCTGTGAACCTCTCTGGTTCTGGTCCCTCCCATTACCATGATTCCTGGTAGAAGATTTGCTAATGAGTCAGAATTAAGAATTATAGCATGTAATCATAAGAAAACGAGTAAGTGTAAGGACCTGCTGCTGTTGGAGTGTCCAGTGTTCCTACGGTAATTATCATTACTGCCACGCCTATCCGTAGCAGAACGGTCGTGAGTCTGACCGTTTCCCTTGGGTTGATTAGGCTGTTGCTGAGTAGCCGGCTGAGACCGGTCCCCAACCTTCTACCTGGAAGATACAATTTAAAGAGATGAAATATTGACATATACTAAAAGAATTCGGATTGGTCACCGTTTGAATACGAAGGTTTACATCTTATCGGGTCTCTCTGCTTCCCCGAACTCATCTCTTTCCTGCAGCATCTCCAGCTTACGTGCTGCATCGGCCACTTGTGCTACTGTGTTGAACATAGCACACACCAAGTTGTTTGCGACCAATGTATGAAGAGCCCACCTGAAGTGGTGTGCTTGCTCTTCAGGAGTACATGCTGCTGCACCAAGGAAACCAGCCAAGCGAAGAAAGCGCTGCTTGAACTCGTTGCTATTCTCCCCGGCTCTCTGTCGGATTCCATGGTACTCTCTCTTCAGCTTGTCTTGCTCAGCCTTGGGAAAGAACTGTCTCATCACCAAATCCCTGAACTGAGCCAAAGTCAAACCAGCCACCCAATTATCACCTCCCTCAGACTGCTTCAGTGCTATCCACCATGATAGTATATCACCTTCGAACCTGTAGCAAGCCAACCTCGACTTGAAGAGGGGGTCACAGCCCATAGCATCGAAGATCTTCTCAATCTGAGCCAACCAGCTTTCAACTTCATTGGGGCTATCTGTTCTTTCGAAAGCTCGAGGGCGGAGCTTATTGAATCTCTCCAGCCATGTGACCAATGTTGCTGGGGGAGGAGGAGGAGGAGGTACTGGGTGTTGCTGCTTGTTTTTGGCAGCCTGAACCTCAGCCTTGATTTCGTTCCTCAGTTGAGGAAGCATTGCTTGCATTGCAGCTTAGATTGTTGCATTGAGTTGTTCCTGCTCGCGTGTGAGAACCATCTGACAGTATAACATAAACCACATGATTAAACTGATCAAAACATAAACTATATACATGAAAAAAAATTATACCAATAAATCATGAGAAAAAATTTATGCAGGAAAAACTAGTACATGAATGCATGATGCAGTTTTATGAAAACTTTTGTATGCGCGAGAGTGAACGCCTATGGTCAGTTCACTCAAAACAAAAGACATGGCGAGGGGACGCCAATGGGTCGGTCCCAAAGTTAAAAGTTTTGATAAAACACATGCGACTAAATAGGACCAGTCTTGTACCAACCATTACTTAGTCATAAACCTACGACAATGACATATATATGTATGCCTGAAAAATGATGAATGCATGAAAACCAACTGTCAATTCTAGGAAGACCATTGTGACTAACCACTAATCACATGTCATGTTTTGAGAGCCTACAGGTCGAAGCCTTGGCTCTGATACAATAATTGTAACACCCCATTTTGGTAAATGGAATGTCACGCGTGATTATGGCGTGTCATCAAAGCATACAAGGATAAATGTATAAAACATCACATGACCATAAAGGAAATACCAGAATCAAACATCAGTACCCCAAAAGTAGAACTCATCACACACAAACATAAGTATTGTAAATGAAAAGGACTAAACAATGTCTAGGAAATGAGTATCAAAGTATAAAGAAATGCATAAAGTAAAGAAGGCTAGAAAGCTTCCAATCCATATGCACGTACGCTTATAGTCTACGAGCGTCCCTGAGTACCTGCCGTTTTGGGAACATGAAATGGAGAACGACATAGAATAACGCTCAGTGCACGGATATACAAGTAAAGCATGAATAATATAAGCATATAACCATAGAGCAACGGAAAAGACTAAGTCCTGGATAACCTGGTATATCTTATTAAAACTGGTTTTATAGTTTGAAAAGCCTTATGTTTATCTTATAAAAACTATTTAACATGTTTACCATTAGCCAATATAGGTCATGAATTATCAACGTGCATGAATACTTAGAGGGGTGACCTAGTCATGCAAATTAGAGGGGCTGCCTCTAATTTAATATATTGGTTTGGGTAGGAGGGATCAGCTCCTTGTGAAGGATGCAAGGCACACACCACATTCACCTGAATAATCTGCTGAAAACATGTAAACTAGGATGCACCCATACGCCCCACCTGATAATAATAATAATATGGCCAAAAGCTGAAAGGACGCCACGAGCTATCACTCCGTCGTGGTGGAGTCATAACACTGGTGCCTCCAGTGTTATGGTTATGGTACCTCCATAACTAGGTGAAACTGGTCATGCATGTATATGGCTTTAGGTATCTAAATAAACATAAGAAATTCAAAAACATATAAAACATATACTAGGGAAAACAGTTGGCTGCATACGGGAAATCCTAATAAGGAAGAATGTCCATACTGAAAGGACGGAGAATCCGTACCTTGTGTCCAGTGAACGAAGAAGACGAACAGAAGAGAGTCCTACTTTGGTATCACTAATGCTACATAAATACATACGTGTATAAGTATCTAATTACAGAGTATGTAACTGGTTTTATAGCATGCCTTAGCTTGTTTTATATGTTCATGTCATGTTTTACTGATTAAAGCTTTATACTGTGTTTATCATGTATTCTGTCTATTCTGATTAAGTATTACTTGTATTTCATGTATTATTATACTTGTTGTGTAATAATAAGTAACTTTCTAAAAATAGCAGGTTTCCTAAAATAGAAAGTTTCCAAAAATAGAAAGTTTCCAAAAATAGAAAGTTTCCAAAAATAGAAAGTTTCCAAAAATAGAAAGTTTCCAAAAATAGAAAGTTTCCAAAAATAGAAAGTTCCCAAAAATAGAAAGTTTCCAAAAATAGATTTACTGCTTGAAATAGATAAGTTTCTAAAAATAGAAAGTTTCCATAAATAGATTAGTTGTCTTAATTAAATAAGTTTCTAAAAATAGAAAGTTTCCATAAATAGATATAAGCTGGATTATTCAGCTAATTATATAAGCTTAAGTGTTTACTGATTAATATTCTAAGTAATGTAATTAAATAGTATAGTTTATTAATTATTTCATGTAAATTAAATAAACTATAGGTTAAAGTATTTAATTAAATATAACATGATTTAATTAAATAAAGGTAAAAATACTTGGGTTAAAAGATGTATTATTATGTATTAATAATATAACCTAAGTCATGTAAATTAATTAATTATAAGTCATGATTTCAATAATTTATTAATTATATAGTCTAATTAAAATGATAATTACTTAGGTTAAAAATTCATGTATTAATAATAATATTAATAACCTAAGTCATGTATAAATTAAATTAATCATGTGCATGTTCTAATTAATATAATTTAATCTTGTAAAAATAATTAACCTTGTAAAATAATTAACTTGCAAAAATAACCCATGAACCGAACCCGTGTTTTAATCTAAACATGTCGTGAACCGTATTTGTGAACCCCGTGAACCGGACCCGTGAACCGGTCACAAACGCACCCTTCGTCAAGGCTAGCCGCCGACTAGCAAAAGTTCACACCGGCTAGCCGGTGGTTACCCATGCTGTCGCGGCTTGGGGTTGCCCCTGCTTTCCTTATTTAGCCACCGGCTTAAGCCGGTGGTGGTTCTTGTTTTAGCCAAGACCCAACCGAACCAAAACACACCACGACCGAGGTCGGGGTTCCCTTTGTTCCTGCTGTCGAGACACAACACCACCCGAGACCTTGAGGTCTCGGTTGGTGCGAAACAAAACAAGCCGAGACCCCCTTGGGTCTCGGTTCCTTGCGTCGGCCAAAAACAAACACCCCTTAAACCTTAATTATTTTACCCCCATGATTTTATTAACATGTATTTACTTGTTTTATAACATTCATGATTTCATGTGTTCAGTTAATCAAGAACAGAAAAAGAAAAGAGGTTTAGGGTTTATCGCTTATGTGAAACAAAGGAGAACGATAACACTAACACTCTAGCAAGAAATCAATCACCAAAAATCAACCAAACACACCCTTGGTGTGTGTTCTACCCGGCGGCCAAGAGAGAGAGGAAAAGAGATTTAGGGTTTTCTTGTTTTTCTAATTTTTGTTATTATGAAACAAGTTTTCCCTTTATTTCATGTTTAGTAAAAATTGCATAGGCTTGGCCCTTTTCTTGTGTTTTAGCCGCGGGTAGGATGGGGCCCACAAGGGTAACCCATAGTTTTTCTCGTGTCTAATATTATACTTGTTCTCGTGTTCGTGTTTTCATGATTTAAATAGTTATCGTTCGTGTCTTATTATATTTATTCATGATCGTAATAAATATACATAAATACGTAATACTAAACTCGTGATTATTTATGTTCATGATTTCATGTTCGTATGTTCGTGATTATAATTATTATTGAAATAATTATCGTTTCTTAATACGTATTAAATACTTATCGTGTTATAACACATACGTAATACTTGTAACTCTTGTTCGTGAATCGTAACGTGCTATAAAAGGAAAGTTCTAATCGTGCCGATTTTGACAAGGTCATTATGGAACGTATGACGGCTTCGGCCATAACGGAAGGTGAATGGAACTTTCAGCACACTAGAGCTGCGTTTCGAGACGAAATTGTTCCCTTTATAAACAATATTAAAGCTTGTCTTAGCAATATTGATCAAGATTGATTTTGGAAATCGAAGAAGTTAGACGTGTTTTCAAAGAAATGAATGATGCTTATGAAAACGGTTTAATTGAAATAGAACGAATTTCACGCCAAAATGATCAGCTTCTGAAGCAAGTGATGTCGTTTGATACTGTTTCCGTCTGTGTGAATAATAGTGTTGATAATGGTTCTATTGTGCATAATGTTGAAATTGTGGATAATGTGGTAGATAATACCTGTCACAAATCTCACGCTGAATTTTTAAAGCTTCAAGATTCTTATACACCGCTTTCAAAACGTTTTGATGAGATTAAAAAACATTGTCTTTCACTTGAATGTGAGAATCAATCTATTAAGGAGATTTTTGAAACTCCACAGCGTCAGAGAAGTGATAAGGATGCTAAGGAATTAAACATAGATACTGAAGAAAGGACACTAGAGGCCGCTAACACTCAATCTAGTGTTCCTAATGAGAAACCACCCATTAGTCTGATTGCCGTCTCACCATTAAACAAGGGCCCTAGGACTAAACCCTCTCAAACATTGGTCATTAAGGATAAGGCAAAGTCAAAACATGTTTCTAATATTCCCATGTTGCCTTCTACAGAAGTAAACACCACTACTAAGGCTCAAAGATCTAAGGTTAAAGGAATCACGAAGAATGATAGGATCTTGCCCTCATCTAGTAGTCAAGTGAAGAAGAAAGTAGAAGCCCACCCTAGGAATGTTATTTCTGTTTTGAATAAAAAGAATCATGTAGCTAAACCCAAAGGCTCTGCGGTTGTGCAGTGTTCTAAGCCTATTATGAATTCTAATTTGAAATGTTGGAATTGTAATGAATGTATGTTTTCTACTCATCATGATTCTTGCCTTATTGACCATGTGAATGAGATGAATGCCCGTAAAAATGGTTTAGAATGGAAACCGACTGGGAAAGTGTTAAACCAAGTTGGCTGGACGTGGCGACCCACTGGTAGAACTTTCACTATAGTAGGAAATGCGTGCCCTTTGACTAGGATCACTCCCAATATAGCGAAGAAAGCGTGCCCTTTAACTTGGAGTACCAAGGCTACCAAAACACAAGCGTGTCCTTTAACTAGGAACACCAACACTACTGTAGGAACCAAGTGCCCTTTAACTAGGTCTACTCCCACTGTAGTGACTGATACGACTCCGAAACCTCAGAATGATAAGATGTTAACACCTGTGATTGCTAAAACTAACATTAGAAAACGCCAGAAAACTAAGGATAATAAAAATGTTAGCAATTCTGATAAAATTATATATGTATCTACTAACACTTTGGAACCAATAGTTTCCATAGCATTGCCTACTGTTGTTGCTAAAAACAGGTTGTCCATATTGTTCTCTGGTATTGGGACTCTGGTTGCTCCAAGCACATGACCGGACACCACTCTCAGCTCAGAAATTTCGTCAGCAAGTTTCTTGGTACGGTTCGATTCAGAAATGATCATATTGCAAAGATAATGGGTTATGGTGAATATCATATTGGGAATGTTATTATTTCAAGAGTGTATTATGTGGAAGGACTCGGTCACAACTTATTTTATGTGGGACAATTTTTTGATTCAAACCTTGAAGTCACTTTTCGTGAGCATACATGCTTCATTCGTAATTTGGAAGGGGTTGATTTATTGAAAGGTACTCGAGGGAATAATTTGCACACTTTGTCTCTACAAGATATGATGGTCGCTTCTCCCGTATGTCTTCTCTCCAAAGCATCAAAGACTAAATCATGGTTATGACATCGAAGGTTATCTCATCTTAACTTTGACGCTATTAATCATTTGGCGAAAAACGAACTTGTTCGTGGTCTTCCTAAACTTACATTTCACAAGGATCATTTGTGTTCCGCGTGTACAATGTGGAAAAGCACTAAGAAATCATACAAACTCAAGACTGAAGACACCAATCAAGAGAAACTTTATTTATTACATATGCATCTTTGTGGGCCAATGCGTGTTGAAAGTCTTGGTGGTAAAAAGTACATCCTCGTCATGGTGGATGATTACTCTCGGTTTACATGGGTAAAATTTCTTGCTACAAAAGATGAGGCACCTAAAGTCATTATCGACTTTCTCAAAATGATTCAAGTGCGTCTAAACACTACTGTCCGACGCATTCGTACAGATCATGGAACCGGATTTGTGAATCAAATCTTGCATAAGTATTATGAAGAAGTTGGCATATCTCATGAAACATCCGTTGCTCGCACTCCACAACAAAACGGTGTCGTTGAAAGGCAAAATCGCACACTTATGGAAGCAGCTCGAGCGATGTTAATTTACGCAAAGGCTCCATTATCTTTATGGGCAGAAGCAGTATCTACAACAGTTTATACCCAAAACCGGTCACTAATTCGAAAACGCCATGGTAAAGCACCTTATGAGCTTCTTCATGGAAAAGTACCAAATTTATCATATCTTCATGTATTTGGTTATCTTTGTTATCCAAATAATGATGGTGACAATTTGGGAAAACTTCAACCAAAGGCTGATATTGGTATTTTCATTGGTTATGCACCCGCAAAGAAAGCATACCGAATCTACAACCGTAATTCTCGTAAAATCCTCGAAACTTTGAATGTTGATTTTGATGAACTGACAGCTATGGCTTCTGAGCAAAGCAGCTCTAAACCCGCAATTCATGAAATAGGACCCAGTAACATTAGCTCTGGTCTTGTCCCAAACAACCTCACTTCATCATCATTTACACCACCTTCTAGGAATGAATGGGATACGTTGTTTCAACCGTTCTTTGATGAATTCTTTACTCCTCTAAGTATTGTTGCTCCAGAACCTGAAGTAATAGCTCCGGTTACCGAAGTTGTAGCTCCAGCAACCGAAGCACAATCTGATACGTCTACGCCTACAATTAGTCAAGATATACCTTCAACGAGTAATTCTAAACCAATACCCGAATCAACTACCCATGTCATGCATGTTGATGATGAAGAGGATGATGATGATCATGACTTGGAATTTGCTCAAATGCGTCAACTTCCATTCTTTGGTGTACCAATTCCCGACCATAATCAAGCCGGGTCATCCACCTCAGAGGAAGCTCCTACTACGGTCTACTCTAATCCACGGATTCGTGAACATGACAACAAGTGGACAAAGGATCATCCTATAGATTCTATTATTGGTGACCCTAATCGTCCAGTATCCACACGAAGTCAGTTATAAGAAAGTGCAATGTTTTGTCATTTTGATGTTTTTCTTAGTGTAGTTGAACCTAAGACGTGGCAACAAGCATTTACCCAATCTTGTTGGATAGAAGCTATGCAAGAACTTAATGAATTTGTACGTCTTGATGTATGGGAACTTGTCCCATGCCCGGATCAAGTGAAGTTACTCACTTTGAAATGGGTTTACAAGGTGAAACTCGATGAGTTAGGAGGAATATTGAAGAACAAGGCTCGACTAGTAGCTCTTAGATACAAACAATTATTGGGCATCGATTTCTTGGAATCCTTTGCACCGGTTGCTCGTTTTGGAAGCTATTAGACTATTCCCCGCTTATGCTGCCCACATGAATATGACCGTCTATCAAATGGAAGTGAAAACGGCATTTCTAAATGGTGAACTCAAGGAAGATGTCTTTGTTCAATAGCCGGATGGTTTTGTGAATTCTAAATATCTTAATCACGTGTACAAGCTTAAGAAGGCTCTTTATGGGTTGAAGCAAGCTCCACGTACGTGGTATGATCTATTAACACAATTCTTGATTACACAAGGCTTCGCTAGGTGCAAGGTGAATCTCATGTTGTTCATTCAGAAACGAGGTAAAGACATGATTATGGTACAAATATATGTTGATGATATTATATTTGCTGCCTCGACCCAAACCTTATCGGATGAGTTTGGGACACTCATGTCTGCCAAGTTTAAGATGTCAATGATGGGCAAGGTATCATTCTTCTTAGGTCTTCAGATATCTCAGAGTCCCAAAGGCATCTTTATCAATCAATCCAAGTATGCTCTTGAATCGCTTAAGAAATATCTTGCGACCCCGTTGATACTCGAATGGTGGAACGAACTAAGCTAGATGCAAATCCACAAGGGATTGCCGTTGATCCGACACTTTAGCGTGGAATGATCGACACCCTTCTGTATATCACAGCTAGTCGACCTGATCTTTCATTTGCTATATGTATGTGTGCTCGGCATCAAACTAGGCCTACTGAGTTACACTTAGCTACAGTTAAACGGATCTTTCGATATCTTAAATGAACCATTAATCAGGGACTTTGGTACTCGAAGGACTCTTCGGTTGCACTCATGGCATATATACATGCGGATTACGCGGGTTGTCAAGATACAGGGCGTAGCACAAGTGGAACTTTGAAACTACTAAGAGATTGATTAATTAGTTGGGCATCGAAAAGGCAAAAAAGCACTGCAATTTCCAGTACAGAGGCAGAATACATAGCTATGTCAGGTTGTTCTGCTCAAATTCTTTGGATGAGATCGCATTTAACCGACTATGGTCTAGGTTTCAACAAAATTTCGATGTATTGCGACAACAAACGTGCAATTGCCTTATGCTGCAACAATGTTCAGTTCTCCTTGTCGAAGCATATTGACATTCGCTACCACTTTATCAAGGAGCAAGTGAAAAATGGAGTGATTGAGCTTTACTTTTTCCTTCTGGGTATGAATTGGCGGATATTTTCACGAAGGCTTTAGATCGCGCTCGAATGGAATTTTTGGCCGACAATTAGGATTGAGAACTTTCTCGCCCGAAACTCTTAAGGAACTGGCAAATGAAGCGAAAGAATAGTGGTGGTAAACTATTCTCCGTATCCTTGGTTATCATCTATATATATCGTTTATATTTTTATCCACAAAAGCAAAATACAAAAATATAAAACCATATAAAAACCCTAAAAGTTGAAAATTTTCATAAAAATCCAAAAATATTTTTACCTTATTTTTTTTCTCTAAGGCATGTATTTTGGTACGATAATATTTACGGCCTTAGAAATGTTGATTAATATTGACACGGCGCCATAAGTAGAGTTTGTACAAAACTTGTAAATATTTTAAAACATGCCTATATGGCATGTAGTTATTTCAGACTGCAACCCGCTTTTCATATTAAAGTCATGTATTTCTTATGAAAGCTTTGGCTCACAACGAGAATTAATTTTCTCGGGCATGGTTTACTTTATAACCATGTAAGGGATTGTGTTTACGTTATAACATAATCTAACACAGACATATGTACGCATCAGTGCATTTATTTTTAAAACAAGAGAAATCTTGTTTTTATGAAGTTATCATCTCTACAACCATAGCAATCTACAGTTGGTATCTATATACTCAATGATGCGACTACTCAACCAACGACTACAACTCTTTCAATAGAACACAAGTTAACAATTGAGGGGGAGCAATTGTCAAGCATTCAGAATCTTTGATGCCGAAAGTGCCAAGTTCACTAATTGGTGTCAAGAAAACAATACCAATCGTACATGTGGTGTCAAGAGATGACTTCAGACGTGACGAGGCGACCAACATTTTCCGACAAGAACCATTTGATCTTATCATATGATGTTCTCATCAATCAGGTCCAACCTTGTCAACTTATTCTAATATGGTGAATCTGTGATCATTTTACTTATCGGTATCATATCTCAACATTTGGTATCATGAAGATAAAATGGACTTGCATTTTTCTTCCCAAAAACTTTGTTAAAACTTCATTAAATCAATTGATATTAAAAACATCGATTGGGTTAATATTTTTAATATGGGGGAGAAAATGTGATTTAATATGGGAAATGATTAATCAAAAAGGTTTTGACTTAAAGTGATAGCTCATCCCGTCATGTGCGAAATGTTTTCGAATATCGTGGCATATGTTAAGGGGGAGCAAAATGGATTTGCTATACCAAAATGGATTTCATGGTGACATATACTTACACTAAACCCATTTATTTCACGACGATGAAGATTGTGGTGACATAAGGATGGTAGTATAGGTTAAGTCCGATGATTCTTTCAAAACCGGAGGAATCTTCCCAAGGACATTCCATAGCTAGAAATAGTAGTCCTTAGGAAAGATGGAGAAAGATTATGAATATAGCTGAATGCATACCAAGTACTTAAGTTAGCACTGGAACAATCACAACAAGGTGCTAGTTATGACGTATTGGTAAGCATTGAAGTGGTTGAAGAATGAAAAAGAATTGTAAAGATAAAGGGTCTAAAGAAAGAAGCCCCTTACAACTTAGGCAGAAACCGGGTCAACACATATGCTATTGAGATCATTTTTAATGATGCTTGATATTGAAGATAGACATCATGGACCCAGTGATGCAATGCACAAGCCATCCCAACTAACTCAGATATCTCTCAAAAGGTATTTGTTTTAATCACACGAAGACAACGCATTATCTATCAATCTATTCACTCCGAATATATTGATATTGAAATGGTGGCACTCCTCTCCTGCCTCCAATCACTAAAATCCAAAATGCACGATCAAGTCTAGAGTCATTTGATATCATCAAATATCTCATTAGGACACACTTCCATATTTGCTTGCTTCTTCACACACTGTGAAAAGTAAGAAAGATCTTAAGAGTCCTACGCAAAATCTTCATGATCTTGCCTGAACATCTGAGTAATACGAAAGTATTTACAACGAATATGGAAATTCTTCTTGAGCGAACATCAAAAAGCTCATGGTAGGTGACTTGTGCGATTCTTTATGAATCAAACTTGTGATAACTGGAAAGCAACAGTTGTTTAATTCTTAATTGAATTTAAACACGTTCCAGGCATCTACGCAATATCTTAATGATCTTGCCAGAACACTCAGAGTGACACTATTAAGTGTTCACGGTGATGAGTGGAAATTCTTCTAGTGTTAACCTCAAACAGCACTTGGTAGGTAACTTGCAAGATTCAATATGAATCAAGCTCGTGACAACTGGAAAGTAACAATGGTGCGATTCTTTACTGAATCAAACTTGTTCCAAGAATCAGAATTGACGGCTTCAATCATGCGGATAATTTTATCAAAATGATTTACTCTTTACGTTCGTAGTCAGCTTTGGACGGTCGAGTAAAGAGAACGGGTTTACCCGCGAAATCTTGTCAAGGAGATTTTTAATTAAATCTACCTGCCACAAGTACGATATTTTATATCGTCCAATGGTCTTCACCGACCGGAGATAAAATGCTACCGAATTAGAATGAAATGTTCAAATCCATTTCGTTCGTGTCTACATATGTTGCGACATTTGAAGACAGTGGCGTTGCGGTGTCCGAGAAGAAGTCGCCCCCACATGCTTATATGTTCTACTACAACAAATTCAAGAAAGTCTAAAAGTTAAACCTTCCGCTGTATCAAACTCTGAAGCTTTCAAGAATTACAAAGGTATAAGTATGTGGGACATGAAGTCACGAAGAGGCAAAGATCACAAGTGATGCACAAGATCAAGGAAAAATATCCATGCTTAAGATTGATATCAAATATCACATCAACATATTCACCAGAAAAGAAAAAGAAAAGAAAGACGAAGACGAAGACTACGAGCTCAAGACAAGCATAGTATGCTAGGTTTATTATTATTGTTGTAACTCAGGTAATACCCTTGTACTTTGGAGTGACCTCCCTTAGGGGGAGATTGTTGGAAATACGTTTTACGTATTAGAAAGGCTCGGTCACTTCAACAATAGATTTAGTAGAATCTTGTAGTTTAGTTTATTTACATTTATTAAACAAAGCCCAAATCGAGCCCATGTGTTGTATGGTTCGGCAGCCCAATATGTAAACCAAGGCCACTTTGTGGACTTGGTATAGAAGCCCTCTCCATTGATGGCGAAGGTGTGGTTTCATTCAATAACACATAGTTTCTTTACTTTCTCTCTCTAAAAGTGTGTATGAAATCTACCATCTTTCTATCTCTTTCTCTCTCTAGAATATACATAGATTTACAATATCTTACATTAACTATGTCTATTTCATCTAAGTTATCATCTACCAAAGGTGGTGTATTAGATGAAGGAGGGGTTTCATCAAATGTCACGTTGAGTGATTCTTCGATTACAACGAAGGTTCTATTAAGGTCTATGTAGGCTTTACTAGTTTGAGAATAACCTAGAAAGATACCTTTGTACGACTTTGGGTTGAACTTAGTAAGGTAATCTTTGATGTTGAGAATGAAGCACTTGATTCCAAACACCTTAAAGTATTCTAATGAGGGCTTCTTACCTTTAAGAATCTCATAAGGGGTCATTCCTAGAAAATGTCGAATAAGAATTCAGTTGAGAATATAGGTCGATGTGTCCACGACATTACACCAAAATTTTTGAGGCAAAGATTGATCGCTTAACATTGTCTTACTCATCACTTGGATAGTCCTATTCTTCCTTTCAACTACCCCATTTGATTGTAGAGTGTGATGAGCCGAGAAGTTATGGGTAATACCACGAGCTTCATAAAAGGCACCAAATTGTACTTTGTTATCAAATTCCCTACCATGATCCGTCCTAATAGAGACAATTAAACATCCTAATTTATTTTGGATCCTTCGACTAAAGGTTTCAAAATGATCGAAAGCTTCATTCTTAGTAGCCAAAAATCTAGCCAAAGTGAATCTAGAATAGTCATCAACTATAACTAAGGTATAAAGGTTACCTCCATAACTCCGTATGGCGGAAGGTCCAAAGAGATCCATATGTAGGAGCTCTAGGCACCGAGATGTCGATACCAAATTCTTGGCCTTGTGACTTGAGTGAACTTGCTTCCCAATTTTGCAAGCATCACAAAAATGACTATCAAACTTAATCTTGGGGAGATGTCTTACCAACTCCTTAGAGAGTAAAGATTGAACTAAACGCATATTAGCGTGACCTAATCTCCTATGCCAAAGAGTAGAACTATCATCTAAAGTCGCTAGACATAAGTTGTCATTTGACTTCCTATTGACTTTCATGACATAAAGCCCATGTTTTCTAACACCTTTTTCAATGATCTTTACATCTTTTACGATTTCACTATCATGTTCTTTTAGCCTCAAAATATTGAGTAAAACAAGAATGCTTGGTCATAGTTTATTATTGTAACATTTATTAGAACGTTGTAATAGGTAGTATAATAGTCGTGACATTACGGGCTTGATGGCTAGCTTAAAAGGCCTCTTTCAAGGTACTAAGTATTTATTCAAGCCCGACCCAATCAAACATATAGCCCATTATGCCACATGTAGGCAAGGCTATAAATACCCTTCCTAGCATGTTAGGAAGTTGTGTTGGTTGTTCATTTTCTAATCTAATCTTCCATATTTTCACACACTTCTCTCTCTTTTCTCTTTCTACTTTCTCTCTCTAGAATTCATCTATCTTTCTTCTTTATTTCTTGTTTGATCATCACAAATTAGGGACAACAATTGGTATCAATCGCCATGGGATAGATTTGTGATTGGTTGTTGTGATTTTGTTAGAAATACATTTTTACGTATTTAGAAAGGATCGGTCACTCCAAAGATATATTCAAGTAATGGGCTCGTGATCCTATATGTAATCAATATAGCCCATATAGCCCACATGTAGGATGGGCTATATATACCCCCTCCTAGCATGTTAGGAGGGGTTGTTCATTTGTGTTTTACACACATTCACTTTCTCTCCTTTCTCTCTCTACCTTTCTCTCTCTAGTTCTTCCATTTTCCATCCATCTCAATAGATTAATCATACATTGCTTAATCCTAAGAAACGTAGACCTACAATTGGTATCAAGAGCTATGGTTGCATCTTAGGATTTGCGTGCTTTTGATCTATTGATTTGGTTTTTATGTTTTTCTTTCTTACTTTTGAAGTTTATTTTAACAAGTTTAGTCTCAATTTGTCTCGGTTTAATTTTTTTAACACGTATCAGTTTACTTTACTGTCTCGATCTGTGTTAATTTGTCACGGTTTAATTTTAACAAGTTTAATTTTTTTTAAATTTTTTTCTAAAGTATCAGTTTTTTTTGTTTTTGTCTCGATCTGTGTTACTTTGTCTCAAAAGTTATTAAAAAGTATCAGTTTTTTTATTTTATCTTATTTTATAAACTTTTGTTTCATTATGTTTTTTTGTTTTTGGTGTCATCGGAAAAGGGTTTAAGGATTCCCACAACAATCCGACCAGTATTCCGACATCTGATTCCGATAACATTCCGACTAGGTTTTTTTCCGACATCATTCTGACAGGACTGACTATATTCCGACAGGTTTGCTCTTTGGTATTCCGACACTGGTTTCCGATCACATTCCGGTCGAGCTTTCCGACACTCATTCTGATAGTGTTTTTGTTTTGACATTCCGATGGTGTTTTTGCTTGTGACATTCCGATAGTTTGACTCTTAACTCAACATCAAACAAACACCAACTCAACACACAAACAGACCCTGACTTAACTCTACAAACCGCCTCGACTTGACACAGACCAAAAAACCAACAAACACCCAATCACCCTCGACTCCAACCCTACACTCAAACCATACCCACCTTCGAAACTGGACTCAGACACGACTCTCAGTCTCACACAACAAACTCCCAGACGACTCAAGACTCATAACCCAAAGACTCACACACGATTCGACCAAACCAACAAGACTTACACAACACTCTCGACTCGACACTCTTCCCACGACCCACCCTCGACTCCAACACACCCTCGAACAAACCCTCGAACCTCATCTCACAATTCAAACCCGACTCTATCTATCTATACCCATCGCCTCAAATCATTTCTCAACACCATATCCTACAACATCAAGACTCAGAAACAAAAAAAAATATCGAAAATCAATTAAAAGATCTCAGTTTCGTTTCTCTTTACACATGCATGCCTCGATCTATAGAGATCTTGGACTCGAAACATCAATATCATCACAGATCTAGGTAGATGTGACCATCCATTTAATATTTTAATATAAAGTTACACTTTGAACAAGGTTGTTTAAGTACTCCTTTGATTCGACTGAAAAACATAACAAAAATTAAACACATGCATAACTTACCCGAGACCGTTTATACACGATCTTTAAGTTACTCTCGTACTTCTTTTGATTCAAACTGGTGAATCAAAAGATATTGGGTTTTTGGTTTATCAATTGCTTCGGTGGGTATTCTTAATGACTTGGCTCATATCATTAATTATGACTTCGATGGAATGAGATCAGGTATGTTGAGGCGATGAGTAAGATGGTGTTTGATGTGTGATGAAGATTAGGTGATCGGTATTGTGAAGGATTATGAGAGAGATTTCCATGGTGACTGGGATATAGATAAAAATTGGGGGCGGTTGAGAGGATTCTAAAAGTGTCGGCTGAGAGAGAGAGAAATAAAATCCGTATTTAGGTTTGAGGGTAAAATGAGATTAGGTTAACTGGATAGGGATATATATATATACTCTTATTATTAGAGTTATTTTTCTCTTGGGCCAGCCGACTGTGTGGACCAACATATATTTGGATTGGGCCGTGTGACTCATTTATTTTATATCCAAATTTTTTATTTCAAATTTCTATTTTGAATAATTTTTTGTGATATTAAGTTATAGTCGGGACAAAGTGATGTGGCAAACGTGACGTGACAACGTGTCAAAGTGACTTGATAAAGTGACAAGGTTTATTTTGCCTACGTATTTTTGATCGGGTATTACTCTTTGCAATTGAAGACGGATTCTTCGAAGGCGTAATCCTTACCTGATTTGCCATTCAACTAGAAATGGAATCGTTGAATTCGACAGTTCACGAGGGAGAACTACAACACATGCAACTCAAAGAGATCAAATTACGCCAAAAAACATTGGAAATCTTTCACGAGCTCAAGACACATCTTGCAATTCTCTATCCGAACAACATGATCGAACTTCCAGCCGTAGTTCAAATGGTCTTTGGAAAAGTGGATAATTTCAAAGAGAAGATTTTCAGTAATTTGGATGCATTACAGTTGCAATTTGAAAAGGAGAATCTTCATGAGGTTAAAGCGAAGATATGTCTAGAAATCCTTCGCACACAATTTAAGGATTTCTTTGCCTCAACAATGGAACCTCCTTTTGATTATTCGACTCCAATCCTTCACCAGATTTTCAACTTGCATACGGGTTGCCAGACTGAAACCTTTAGAAGTGGTTTACTCAATCACATCAATATACTTGAGAAGTGTATTGAGGTCAGGTTAGTTAATTACAACGAGATACGGTTGAAAAAGGGTCAGATTTAAAGAATCAAGGAGTCGTCTAAGTTATTAAATGCAGCAATACCTCATGAACATGAGAGAGAGACATGCTTCACGTTGTCGTCAAAAGATGATTACATCTGCCCCGTGCAAGAAATAGGTGCCAGTTTGGTCGTCAAGGTAAGCAATGGCAAGGAATCAGGAGGAACGCATGAAACGAGCAGCAAGTCACAAGCACCAACTGTTCAGGTGCCAAGTTTCAACAATATACAGCATGTTGAGCATTCTGAACCTAATTATGCCAAACATGGGATGGAAAAGAGTGATTGCGATACCACGTCTGATTCATCCAATGTGAGTCATAATGGGGGAGGAAGTGTTCAAAATGCTAACAATCATGATAAATGCTTTATGACTGCCTCGTTAACTGATTCTGATTCCAAAATTAAAGAACTCGAAACGATTGTAGCTCAGCAATCTAAAGAGCTTAAGGATGCCAAAATTGAATTTTCAAAGAAAACGAACAAATTTGAAACACATTTTGAAAAACTTGAATAATCAAATGTTGTTCTTGAACAAAAATTGGATCAAAAAGTTTTAGATTCTAAAGCTGAAAAGGATAATCTTTTGAAACAAATTCAACTGCTTGAATCTAAGTTGGCATCCCAAGATAGATTGCTCAAAGAGAATGAGACTTTAAAAGCTCAAGTTCAGGAAAAGGTCTTTGCTATAGCTGCATTGAGAAATGAATTAAGGAAATCTAAAGGAATTAGTGTGGACACTAAGCTTGATAAACCATCAATCTTGGGGAAACCGCCTACAAATCAGTTCATTCGACAACCGACTACATTTAGATCCAAGCGACCTCAATCCTCGAGACCGCGGTTTTCCTCCCAAGTTGATTTGGTTCATCTTTCTAGACCAGTTACTCCAGCAACTAGGCCCAATGTGACCAAAACAGCTTTAGCAAGACCTAATCACATGATTGCCTCTAGTTTCTCTAAAAATACCAAGACCACGTCTAGAACTAGTTCAAATGACGTTTGCCATAAATCTGGTTTAAAGGAAGCTAAGCAAAAGACACAAGTAAGAGATAGGAATTTCAAACCTAGTCAGATTCCTTCTTGTTTACCCAACACTGCTAACCGTAGCATGTCACATCCTAGGGGCATCAATCAATCATCTAGGAATTCTAGATCTTACTCGGACATTAAATATGCTACTTGTAAAACATATAGGAAATGTGTCTTTAAAGCCAATCATGATTCTTGTATCAAAAAATTACTTAATGAGGTGAACTCCCGTGCTAGACTTAAATCATAGTGGGTGGCTAAAATCAAACCCATTGGTAAAATGTGGTGCCCCACTGGTGGAACTTTCACTCTTGTAGGAAACGAGTGCCCTTTAACTAGGATAGTCTCCGATCCTACTAAGACTGTTAGGGAGGAAATTGAAACAGATGATACATCACTTAAGCCTGAACCTAAGGTTTTCTATAAAAGGAAACGTTTGCCAACTAAGACAAGTGAATCATCTACTCAGGTCGCCTCTGACACAAGTAAAGCCAACTGTGAACCCCCACGTGCTTCTAAAATTGATATCGCTAATCCATGTCAAAGCATGCAAATTCCTAATGAGAATGCAGGTACCAAAGTTGATGTTCCAAAAGAATGAAGCGGTCCAATCGTTGTATACCGTTCAACTAAGGACACTCTTAGAGTTTGGTTGCTGAAGGAGCAGATATCGGAGAAACAAGTATCTTAGGGGATTCATGATTAAGCTAATCAACAAAATGTCTTATAGTCGAATCACAAATTGTAACCCGTGCTTCAAAGAAAGGAAAGTTTATCGCCGATGATAAACTTATCCTTACAATGAGAAATTAATTTTTCTCGGGCATGAGCTAATATTAAAAACATTCAAAGTCTTTTTAGCTCATGCACAAGGACTTATAGTCACATCACAGACTGTAACTCGTTCATCAAAGAAAGGAAAGTTTATCGCCGATGATAAACTTATCCTAACAACGAGAAATTAATTTTTCTCGGGCATGAGCTTATATAAAAAACATTCCAAGTTTTTAAGCTCATTCACAATGGCTCACATTCAAATCACAGTCTGTGACCCGAACTTCAAAGAAAGGGAAGTTTATCTCGTCAACGATAATTTACCTCAAAACGAGAAATTAATTTTTCTCGGACACGAGCTTACATTAAAACCATTCAAAGGTTTTTAGCTCGTGTATTTGGCTCCTCGTTAAATGACGGACGATGACCCGAACTTCAAAGACAGGGAAGTTTATTTACGCAACGATAACTTACCCTCAAAACGAGAAATTAAGTTTTCTCGGAAACGAGCTTATCCTAAAACCATTCAAAGGTTTCAAGCTCGTGTATAAGGCTCATCAATAAATATCAGATGATGACCCGATCTTCAAATAAAGGAAAGTTTATCGCCTATGATAAACTTATCCTTACAACAAGAAATTATTTTTTCTCGGGCATGAGCTAATAATAAAAACATTCGAAGTTTTTAAGCTCATGCACAATGACTTACAGTTAAATATCAGACTATAACTCACCTCTATTTTAGGAGAGCTTATCTTTAAAGATAGCTTATCCTCGTAAAGGGAAATTAAATTTTCTCGGTCATGAGCTTGTATTAAAACATTCCAAGTTTTAAGCTCATAAAGGAAAGTGTATCTTCTAAATAAGAGAACTTTTCTTCATAACGAGAAATTCACCTTTCTCGGTCATGAGTTTTACGTTAAAACATTCAAAGTTTTCCAAGCTCATGAAAACGACTTCTAAGTAAATGTCAACTTAGGACTCGTTCTTCAGTTAAAAGGAAAGTTTATCGCCGATGATAAACTTATCCTCACAACGGGAAGTTTACAACTTCTCGGACTTGAGCTCGTTTTGTAAGATATTCAAAATCTTAAGCTCAAGTAATTGGTTTTCAAAACATTGAACACAATTTCGCGAGAATTTCTCAAAAAGGTTTTCTAAATCTTTCAAAATTGTGTGTTCAAAAAATGTTTTGATAAAAAGAGCATGTCTTCTGGAATCGATAATATTTACGATACTAGAAATGTCATTCAATAATGACACGGGGTTGTAAATAAAGTTCAAGTAGAAGTTTAAATGTTTTAAAACATGCTCAAAATGGCTTGCTATTATTTCAGATAGTAACCCGCTTTTCATATTAAAGTCAAGCATTTCACCGGAAAGCTTTGACTCAACAACGGGAATTAATTTTTCTCGGGCATGGTTTACTTTATAACCATGTAAGGGATTGTGTTTACACAATAACACAATCTAACACGAATATATGTACGCTTCAGTGCATTTATTTGTTAAAACAAGAGAAATCTTGTTTTTATGAAGTTATCATCTCCACCAACCGTAGCAATTTACAATTGATATCTACATACTCGATGATGCAACTACTCAAACGGCGACTACAGCTCTTTCAATAGAACACGGGTCAACAATTGAGGGGGAGAAATTGTCTAGCATTCAGAATCCTTGATGCCGAGAATGCCAAGTTCACATATTGGTGTCAAGACAACGATATCAATCATACACATGGAGTTAAGAGATAACTTCAGACATGATGAGGCGACCAACATTCGTGAACAAGAACCATGTGCTTCTTTCATATGATGTTCTCCATCATTCAAGTCCAACCTCATAAATAGCCAATATTGTGAATACATTATCATATATGATCTTTGCACGTGATAAATACCTTACACTTGTGTTTAAAAGGTCTTTAATTCACGTTTCAAGTACACCCTCATTAATTTGAGGGGGAGCTTGTGAAAATCATGAAGATAATTGGATTTGCATTTTTCTTCCCAAATTTTATTAAAATGCTATTAAATCAATTGATATTAAAAACATCGATTGGGTTAATATTTTTAATATGGGGGAGAAAATGTGATTTAATATGGGAAATGATTTATCAAAAATGGTTTTTACTTAATGTGCTGGCTCAACCCGACATGTGCAAAATGTTTACGGATATCGTGGCACATGATAAGGGGGAGCAAAATGGATTTGCACTTCAAAACGGATTTCATGGTGACATACACTTACTCAAAACATCTCTATTCACGACGGTGAAGATTGTGGTGACATAAGGATGGTAGGATTGGTTAAAGTCCAATGATTCCTCTAGAACCGGAGGAATCTTCCCAAGGACATTCCATAGCTAGTAATAGTAGTCCTTAGGAAATATGGAGAAAGATTGTGAATGTAGCTGAATGTCGACCAAGTACTTAAGTTAGCACTAGAACAATCACAACAAGGTGCTAGTGATGACGTATTGGTAAGCATTGAATGGGTTGAAGAATGAAAAAGAATTGTAAAGATAAAGGGTGTAAAGAAAGAACCCCTCCTTACAACCTTAGGCAGAAACCGCGTCAATACATATGCTATTGAGATCATTTTTTTAATGATGCTTGATATTGAAGATAGACATCATGGACCCAGTGATGCAATGCACAACCCATCCCAGCTAATTTAGATATCTCTCAAAAGATATTTGTTTTAATCACACGGAGACAACGCATTATCTATTGATTTATTCACTCCGAATAAATTGGTATTGAAATGGTGGCACTCCTCTCCAGCCTCCGATCACTAAAATCCAAAATGCACGATTGAGTCTAGAGCCATTTGAGATCATCAAATATCTCATTAGGACACACTTTCATATTTCCTTGCTTCCTCACACACTGTGAAAAGTAAGAAAGATCTTAAGAGTCCTACGCAAAATCTTCATGATCTTGCCTGAACATCCGAGTAATGAAAGTATTTACAATGAAGATGGAAGTCCTTCTTGAGCGAATATCAAAAAGCTCATGGTAGGTGACTTTTGCGATTCTTTATGAATCAAACTTGTGATAACTGGAAAGCAACAGTGGTTTAATTCTTAAATGAATTTAAACACGTTCCAGGCCTCTACGCAATATCTTAGTAATCTTGCCAGAACACTCAGAGTCATACCTTAGTGTTCACAGTGATGAGTGGAAATCCTTCTAGTGTTAACCTCAAACAACACTTGGTAGGTAACTTGCAAGATTCTATACGAATCAAGCTCGTGACAACTGGAAAGGAACGATGGTGCGGTTCTTAATTGAATTTCACTTGTTCCAGGAACATGAATTGACGGCTTCAAATCATGCGGATATTATTATCCAAATGATTCACTCTTTATGTTCACAGTCAGCTTTGGACGGTCGAATAAAGAGAACGGGTTTACCCGCGAAATCCTGTCAAGGAGGTTCTTAATTGAAACTACCTGCCACAAGTACGATAGTTAATATCGTCCAACGGTCTTCACCGACCGGAGGTAAAATGCTACCGAATTAAAATGAAATGTTCAAGGCCATTTCATCCGTGTATATGTTTTGTTGCTAACTGTCTTATGCAGCGTAACAAGAAGGTGGCATTGCGGTGTACAATCCAGAAGAAGTCGTCACCACATGCTTATACTATATGCACTTAATACTTCATCAAATTCAAGAAAGTCTAAAAGTCAAGTCTTCCGCTGTATCAAACTCTGAAGCTTTCAAGAATTTATAAAAGTATAAGTATGTGGAACATGAAGTCACGAGGAGGCAAATATCACAAGTGATTAATGCACAAGATCAAGGCAAGAGAACATGCTCAAGACTAAAGTCAAAGATCTCATCAACATATTCACAAGAACAAGATCGAAGACTCAAGCATAGTATGCTAGGTTTAAGATTTTGTAAAATGGTGTGACCTCCCTTTGGGGGAGATTGTTGGAAATACGTTTTTCCAAGGAAAGTCTCGGTCACATCATTGTTAGCATAGATCACGAGCTATAGACTATTTAGAACATTGTAACTTGGAGTGACCTCCCTTTGAGGGAGATTGTTGGAAATATGTTATTACGTATTTAGAAAGGATCGGTCACTCCAAAGATATATTCAAGTAATGGGCTCGTGATCCTATATGTAATCCATATAGCCCATATAGCCCACATGTAGGGTAGGCTATATATACGCCCTCCTAGCATGTTAGGAGGGGTTGGTCATTTGTGTTTTACACACATTCACTTAATCAATCATTCTTCTCTTTCTCTCCTTTGTCTCTCTACCTTTCTCTCTCTAGTTCTTCCATTTTCCATCCATCTCAATAGATTAATCATACATTGCTTAATCCTAAGAAACGTAGACCTATAGATTTTATTTGATTCGTATGATATAATCTATATATCATCTTTCGAATTCAAATTTTATTTGTGTTTTTCGTGCTCTAAATCTTGCTATAAATCTCCTACATAGTTGTGGTAGGGATTTGGTTGTTTTGGTTTGGTTAAAATCACGGATTTCTTGTCAAAAATCTAAACTTTTTACCTAAAGTTTTGAAATTGTACCAGTATTCTGACAAAATTCCATCGGAAAAGAGTTTCTATATTCCAATATATATTCCGACAGAGTTCCATCGGAAAAGAGTTTCTACATTCCGATCTAGATTCCGATTGAACATTCCGATTGAACATTTCGATCTGGATTCCGATTGAACATTCCGATAGGTTATTCCAATCGAACATTCCGATAGAACATTCCGACAGCATTCCGATAGTACATTCACACAGCATTCCGATAGTACATTCTGACAGCATTCCGATATAACATTCCGACAACATTCCGATACTACATTCCGATAGCATTCCGATAGACATACTTTGATACATTGCGACAATTGGAGGATTTCTTGAAAAATTCCAAAAATACACTTAAAAATTGTTTTTTGGAGAATTTTTTGGTTTTTTCAAGAACATTTTTTAAGGGATTTCAACACTTTTTCAAGTCAACAACAATCACTATAACATCTACTTAAGATCCATATTCTCTTCTAAATTCAAAGCTTATCAAGATGGATTCTACTACAGAGTATCGTGTGACGAACAACAACATCATGGTGGCGGGCAACAAAGAGAGACCACCAATGCTTGTGTCAGGCCGATATGCACAATGGCAATCACATTTTATTCGATATCTTGATACTAAACCAAATGGTGATCTTCTCCGGCATTTCATCAAAGAAGGACCCTATACTCCCACTACAATAACCATTCCTGCAATTCCAGCAACTGACTCGACGCCCGGTTCAGATGAGCAAACAATTAAGGAAACATATGAGAACACTTCGAAAGAGAAACGTGCTTGGATTGACGCAGAGAAGGAAGCAATCTATTTGATTCTAAGTGGGATTGGGGATGATATTTACTCAACGGTTGATGCGTGCTCTACTGCAAAAGAAATGTGGTTTGCTATTGAACGCTTGCAACAAGGAGAATCACTTAACATGCAAGATGTCAAAACTAACTTGTTCTAGAACTTTGGTAAGTTTACTTCATTGGATGGGGAATCAATTGATTCCTATTACTCAAGATTTTACAAGATGATGAATGACATGACAAGAAACAATTTGCAAGTCTCCACTATGCAAGTTAATGTGCAATTTCTACATCAACTTCAACCAGAGTGGACACAGTTTGTAACTTTGGTGAAACAACAGAGTAAGTTAGACGAGGTCAACTATCACACGCTCTTTGACATTTTGAAAAAATTTCAGAATGAGGCGAAAGAACTTCGAGCTGAAAGGATAGCAACGACTGCTAATCCATTTGCTTTGGTGTCTACCACTCAACACGTCCAAGATTATCACTCTCGTATTCCCAAGTCATACTCTAATCAATCATCCTCACCAAGATATTCCACTTCATCTAAGTCTTCAGCTCCCACAAGATCACGAGGCAAAGAACCAAGAGCACCATCACCATCATCTGAGCCATCATCTGAAGAGGACAGTGACGAAGAACAAGCTCATAAGGATAGGGAAATGAAACAACAAATTGCTTTCATAATGAAGTCTTACAAGAAGATATATAAACCCATCAACAACAATCTTCAAACATCATCTAACACAAAGAACCGATATATTGAGAGTCCTCCAAGGTATGACATACGTCGACGCGATGAAAGTCCTCCTAGGTATGATTGACGTCATCCAACACATGTTGAGGGTTCTGCACGGTATGATCGAAAAACTGCTAAGTATGATACTCAGAGGACTGCTACTATTGCTGGGAATAGGGAAACTGTTGAAACTCAAGTGGTTCAGCAAAGTGGGATTCAGTGCTTTAATTGTCAAGGTTATGGGCATATGGCAAATGAATGTAGGAAGACGAAACGGATTAGAGACTCTCGCTATCATAAGGAAATGATGCTGCTATCCAAGAAGATGGAACTGGGATTAAATTGTCGACTGAGGAAGGAGCAATGCTTGATGACACTGATGATGAAGCCTCTGACCAAGAACTTGAAGCACACTACTCATACATGGCAAAGATTGAAGAAGTTCTCAAAGTCACTAAAGATGACAATGGTCCTATCTTTGATACCGAGCCAATTGATAAGGTACATACTGACGAAGAATATAATATGTTTGGTGATATTCATGAGCAAGTGAGCTTTCAAAAACCATTACTAAAATGATGATGGAAACGGTTGATAGAAATACCACACCCGGTTCATCAGACATGTGCAATAATGAGTCTGAGGATGATCAACATGCAAACGAGTATGATGCAGATGAGGAGCGTATTGCGCTTGCTAACTTAATTGATTCTTTACAAAAAGATGTCAAAGAAACTAAAAAGAGTCAAAAGCAATTAAAGAAGGCAAACACTACACTCACTCAAAATTTTGAAGAAAGTAAAGTTGCAGTTATAAAATCTAGTGAGCCTTGCAAGCTGCAGAGTTGAGCTTCTTCAAAAAGAAAAAGAACTTGCAAGGTACAAAGGTGGTGTCATTACTACTGTTAAGGATGTGTTTGAAACTAAATACAACGAAACTCTTAAGCTTTTAAAACAAGAAAAACATAATTATAGCACCTCTTTTAGTACTGAAGGACACAAAACGTATCTTGCTACCACTAAAGTGAATGAGTTAACTCAAAAGATTGGTTTTCTTCAAGAGGATAAAACTAAACTAGTCACTGCGAAAATGGAAGAGGTTGCTAACTTGCAAAAATCTTTCAAAATTAAACAAGCAAAAGACATCGACAAAGTTGTGGAATTTGAAGTTCAAATTGATTTTTATAAGAAAATTGTTTATAAAACAAATCAATCTATTCAAACCATGCGAATGTTGGCACATCGTTCTATTTTCAAGGGTAAAGCTAGTTTTGCTGGTCCTAAGTACCTCGAGCAAGCTCAATTTAAGAACCCGCGAATCTATCTTGAGGAGCCCCAATGGACCGACCTTGATTGTCTTCTTATTAAGCCCGTTAGTGATGAGTCACTATGTTTTGAAGAGGAGAGTAGATCACCAGTGAATAAAGACTTTGTGAAACCATATAATTATGCTTATGAAAATAGTCTTTATGAAATTTTCAAACCACAAAAACAGAAGTCTCGTGAGCAAATATTTTATGAATGTGCGCAAATAAGAATTAAATGGAGACATGTTTTTGCCACCAAGAAAACTAATGTTTCAAAATATATCGGGTACTTGCCACATCAAGCTTCTATGAGCAAGAGTAAGCAAGCACTTAGTATTCTTATGAGTAACATTGGAAATTTCAAAAAGGTTGTTGATGATGACTGGAAAAAACGTGAACTTTTGAAAGGTGATTAATATCAGAGTTTACTATGTTGAAAAAGTTCGTTTCTCGGTATCTCTTCGAATTGATTTCCGGTTCAATGTGCGACTCAGTTGTTCTTGGTGGAATAAAAAGGGAATGGTCGCTGTCTAAAACTATCAAAAAATAAAGACTTGAAACAACTAAAGTAAAGACGGTAAAAAGAAATACTGAAAGATAAAAACTTGGCGAAAAGTAAATGATGAGAAATTAAAAGCAATAAAGGTAAATAATGCAAACTAAAACTTAAACTAAAAGGAAAGGCAAGTAAAAATGCAAATAAAGAAAAAGGCGGGAAAAGTAAAGCTCAAAAATTAAAAACATAAAAAAAAAAACTAAAAACTAGAAAACACTCATTCGGAATAAAACAGTTCATCCGGAATATGTCACTTATCCGGAATAAACTATTTGACTCAGAATCAAGTGTTTGATCCGGAATAAAAAGAGAAAAGAAGTTGATCCGGAATAAATAGTTTGATCCGGAATATTATTCCTGATGAAAGGCTTGATCCGGAATAAATGATATTCCGAACGAAGGAGCTTGATCCGGAATAAATGATATTCCGAACGAAGGAGCTTGATCCGGAATAACAAGTATTCCGCATGAAGGGACTTGATCCGGAATAATCAAATATTCCGAATAAAAGACTCTGATCCGGAATATAAAATATTCCGGATGAACAAATTTGATGCGGAATAAAAATTGAAAACTAATTGATCCGGAATCTGGGAAAACAGTAAGAATGAACACGAAGAACAGGGGATGAAGAACAAGGACGAATTTAACCAAAACTAATCAAGATTAACCAAAAGATTAAACCAAAACAACCACAAATGATCTACTAACAATAACCAATCAATCCAAATCAATAAAACTAACAATCATAACCAAAATAATCAAAACCCACTTGATTGAAAACCATAAAAATAGAAGAACATGAACATGAATCAAAGAGAAAGATTAAGCAAGAAAGGAAGATGAGAGATTAACAATGAAAGTAAAGGTTAACAACAATTAAAAGTAAACTTACTTGGAATTAAAAGGAATTTAAAGGTGCAATACATGAAATTAAGGTGCAAGAATTTAAAGTGCTAGAATGAAAATGGTGGAAGTGGTAGTTTGTCAAGCCACCCAACAAATGAAATGAAATGAAATGGACAATATTTATAGGGAGAAGGAGGGGAGGAAGGTTGGAAGCTTCCTCCTTTCTTTCTTTCTTGTCTCGTCTTTTCGTCTTTTAAGTTCTTCGACTTTATCGACTTTGTCTCGGGATTAATTGAACTCGTCTTGTAATTTCTTCATAAATTAGACTTGAGTTCTTCGGCTTTATTAAACTTCCGTCTTTAGACTTTTTCTTCGATAAATCTTCAGAATAGGCCTTGGACTTCCGTTCTTTTCGCACTCTTGATCTCTTGACTTCGTCTTTTGTCTTTTTCTTCGATAAAAGCCCGTGAAAGCCCGTGTTTTCCTCCCTTTTCACATTTTGATCCTAAATCACAACAAAAACACAAACCACGCATAATTCCGACATTTACGACACAAAATACACGTTTTGGCTTGGTTATTATTGTAATTAAGTGGTAAAAGGATGGGTGTTTTCACACCTATCAAATCCCCTACACTTGACCATTGCAATGTCCTCATGCAATGCATTAGTTACAAAGCACGTTTTACATTTTCCATTATAATCAATCCACATTGGCCTTTATTAAAGAGATAGAAAATTATAAACATTCAAAGGAAGAAAGTAAGTAAAGAAACCAAAGACATACCATAGGGTTTTGGAAATGTCATGAATGATCATCGTCCTCAAGTTTTCACATTCTCCAAACCAAGCTTAAAAATACGATCATTGTTATTATAAGTTAGTAAACTAACACGAACTCATGTGGGCCAATTATTTACTTAGACTCCCTTATTCCTAGGTGTATCTCTTACATTTTATTGTTGTCTTGAATGATCACGAGGATGCATTGTTGACTTATTTTGATAGTTATT
The DNA here is from genome assembly GCA_025667525.1 of Glebionis coronaria. NCBI lineage: Eukaryota > Viridiplantae > Streptophyta > Magnoliopsida > Asterales > Asteraceae > Glebionis > Glebionis coronaria. The sequence continues at coordinate 94,975,592 of CM046882.1, read as the reverse complement.
TAGGCTGAAAATAAAGTACGACGATTTAATCAATGGTTAGCTAAAGGACAAAATCTTTTAAAACTGCTTCTCGGTACCTCAAAAAGTTCATATCTTGGCATAACTCGCTTCACGATTTGAGACCTTTCTCGGACCGATATTTGGCAGAGACTTCATACTTCAAATCTTGAGAGACGTTCATGAAATAATGGCCTTCTCTTCATAATAGGAATTTCTTCACTCGAAGTTTTGAGAGATTCTTCATATTTGGGCCACGACTTTTTCATTTTTCTCCAATCTTTATTTTGGACATTGATATAAAACGATCCGCCTCCTTTTAGGACTTGGATCTAATTATCCTCATACCTTGTTAGGGCCTTTTCGGATAGACTTTTCCATGACTTTTGGGGAGTTTTTGCTTTTCGTCGTGTGTCTCGATCCTTCATATTGATTTTCGATAAATGATTCTTCACATCACTTGGGATCTTTAGCAACAAAATGTAGCCCTCATGCCTTGTTAGGACCTTTTTGGACTCGCCAATCTTCGCATCCCGCTTTAATAAGTTATGCCTTGGCTATGAACTCTAATCCATACCGAGCAACTTTTAAACGATCTTGGGCTAGAAGCTATGTAACTTTTCAAATCGTACAACCTTATTTATTGCAGATAAATTTATTAACAAGCGATGGGAGAATAGGCTTATAATTAACTCACATAAATTCACGAAAGAATACCAAACTTATAATCGACTCTATCATCTCTCGTTCTCCATAGTTTAAAATCTCAAGGAATGAGACTCGTGGATGCTTAGCCAATTAAATCAAAGTTTTGGGTTTTCGAGTCGCCTATAGGATCTTGCAAACTCTTAGACTTTTTCAAGTTTAGAGATCGCATTTTAAAGTTCCCTTGATAAACGACTCTCTAGGATCAATTATAGGAACTTGTGAAAAGTTCTTGTTCTTAACCCGTGAGAGTTAAGACTTTTGCGTTTTAAAGCTCCTAATATAAAAGCCTAGCAAAACTTGACTTAAACACGTTAAGGATACTAGCTAGAGTAAACTTAGATAAGTAAACTCGGGTTGAGTCAAAAGATTTACAACGTTTGAAAATTAAAACCACTTTATTAAAAATTTATTCTAACAAAGAAAGAAAATAACTATACAAAGGTAAAACTAATAGGCCAAAATAGATCAAAAATTTTGAAAAATGTCGAAAAATTGAGTTTCCGGTTAAAATGAGGACAAATACAAGGAAAAGACCACTTAACTTCGATAGAAGTCCCCCTACACTTAATATAAACATTGTCCTCAATGTTTAAGCATGTGGGAGTAAACTCACCTACACTTAGGACATTGTGCACGTTGTTTAAATCTCGCTAAGGAAGAGACAACAAAAGAGATTCCTATTTTAATATTGAGAAATATAAAATAGTGAATCGAAAAGAGTTTAGGATAGAACCGGGAAGAAGGGAACACGGAATCACGGTTCGTCAAAAGTCATCAAGAGTGTGTCTTTGAAGCTCTTATCCCTGCACATGATAAGAAAGAAAACAAGAAACACCAACGGGGCACCCCCTACACATATGGCGAAAAGAAGTAAAGATAGATAACCGGGTTGCCTTCCGAAGAGCGCTTGTTTTTGTTAACCGAGTCACGAGCCTGACTCATCCCCGAATTAAATGGTCCATGGGGAAGCCTCAAATGTAATACCGGGATCAAAGACCTTGTCCTCGTTCCCGGAGGACATCAACAAAGGATAGGCGGGGGGATAAGTCTTGAATGGGAGAAAGGTCCTTTCAACATACGTAAAGTATGTGAAATCAAGATCTACGGGAGGTGGGCTGGGTAAAGTGAGCACATTGTCATCCCCATAGACAATGGAGGCTAAGCATTCGACAAAGCTGTGATGTTATCAATGATAATCAAATCAATGTCACCTCCCGGGTCAAAACACTCATCCTCCGTAATAGTGGCTAAAGGGGAGGATGAAAGGTGCTCGGGAGGGGGACTTGGGTCAATACCTTCCTGCAGCAAATTATCAAAAATAATATCCCCCTCTGTGTCATCATCATCAATACCTGGAGGTATGGAGTGAATGTCGATTTCTTCCAACAATGGGTCATTATCTTCAACGGGAGGAATAGATGGATGCAAAGACTCGGAAATATGGGTAGAAGTGAACTCTTCAATTTTAGCAATAAGAAGATGTACTTTCCGTAATTTTTCGCGAAGAAGCTCGTCTTCCACCTCATCTTCAAGAGCAAGTTCATAGGTGAACTTCTCGTAATCCGGAGAGAATAAATCGTCATCGCCCGCATCTCCCGGTGGAGATTGAGAAATTTCAAAAGTGAAATTCTCATAGCGTGGAGAAAAATCATCATCATTAGGATCGACCTCTTCCGTAAGAGCAACGTCGTCCTCAGGCTCCATAGCAGGTAAGTCACAAACCTCATCATCCAATAATTTGTCGAGACCAACATCACTAAGCTCATTCAACGAATCTAGATCCTTAGACGTAGTAGGAACATCGAGAGTAGGAGCAGAAATTTCAGAAGATTGGTTGAAATGGTAGACATCATCGTCGTCGTCATCATCATAATAGATGGGACGAGTCCAGTTAGGAGTGACGTAGTCGGCTAACTCTTCCTTGATAACCTCCACATCTTTAAGAAGCTCATGCAGCAACTTTTGTTGTTCATCGCCCCGAGTATGTTCAATTTCACCAATTCTATCCCACGCTGTAATTAAACATTTTGGTGTAGAAAAGAAGGGAAAACGACTAAATTGGCTTAAAAAGGTGCCGGTGGTTTTCAAGGTTTCGTCCACATCAAGCAAAGGTTGCTTTTCCTGATGCAAGTCAGCTCGGAGTTGAGCTATACTTTCTAGAATGCCATTCAAAGTAGTGAGTTGTTGATCAAGACTAATTTGCTGAGAGGATTGATGATTGAGGGTGTGATGTGGGGGCTCAAAGTTATAGACACTGGGATGATAGCACGGAACTTTCTCAAAGATCATCGACGGATCACAAGAAGAAGCATCGTGTGGGCCCCCACAAATATAGCACCATGGGTATGGAGAGAAACTGGGTGCGTCATGTGGATAGCTATTGCCATTGTCATAATTGTAACCCGGTTCTTGCTCGTGACCATACGGGTATCGAACCGGGGACGAAACATGCTAATGAGAATCGCTTCCACAATAAATGCACGGGGGAACAGGAGGTGGATTCAAAAAGGACGAATTAGTCGAGTTGCACAAGGGACAAAATCCAAATTGTGTGTTGTCGATATCGTTTCCGCACCGCTCACATGTACACCATCGACATGAGTCGTTCCCGTATAATCGTCTCCCACACCCGACGCAATGGACATAAGAATCCATAAACAAAAATAGATAAGCAAGAGAATATATTTGGTGCAAAACTTTGAAAAAGAAATGCTTTTTATGATTTTTCAAATGTTTTTGGGATTTTTGAAAAATTTTGGACACGAAAAATAACGTTCACGAGTGAACGGATCCCAAAAGCCAACGTGTCTCTCACAAAAAACCGTTAATCCTCACGAAAAGAGCCGGCAGCGGCGCCATTTTAATGTATGGATTTTGCTAGGTTCAATTGTTCATTTCTCGGTATCTCCTCGAATTGATTTCCGGTTCAATGTGCGACTCAGTTGTTCTTGGTGGAATAAAAAGGGAATGGTCGCTGTCTAAAACTATCGAAAAATAAAGACTTGAAACAACTAAAGTAAAGACGGTAAAAAGAAATATTGAAAGATAAAAACTTGGCGAAAAGTAAATGACGAGAAATTAAAAGCAATAAAGGTAAATAATGCAAACTAAAAGGAAAGGCAAGTAAAAATGCAAATAAAGAAAAAGGCGGGAAAAGTAAAGCTCAAAAATTAAAAACATAAAAAAAACTAAAAACTGGAAAACACTCATTCGGAATAAAACAGTTCATCCGGAATTTGTCACTTATCCGGAATAAACTATTTGATTCGGAAGAAAGTGTTTGATCCGGAATAAAAAGAGAAAAGAAGTTGATCCGGAATAAATAGTTTGATCCGGAATATTATTCCGGATGAAAGGCTTGATCCGGAATAAATGATATTCCGAACGAAGGAGCTTGATCCGGAATAAATGATATTCCGAACGAAGGAGCTTGATCCGGAATAACAAGTATTCCGCATGAAGGGACTTGATCCGGAATAATCAAATATTCCGAATAAAAGACTCTGATCCGGAATATAAAATATTCCGGATGAACAAATTTGATGCGGAATAAAAATTGAGAACTAATTGGTCCGGAATCTGGGAAAACAGTAAGAATGAACACGAAGAACAGGGGATGAAGAACAAGGACGAATTTATCCAAAACTAATCAAGATTAACCAAAAGATTAAACCAAAACAACCACAAATGATCTACTAACAATAACCAATCAATCCAAATCAATAAAACTAACAATCATAACCAAAATAATCAAAACCCACTTGATTGAAAACCATAAAAATAGAAGAACATGAACATGAATCAAAGAGAAAGATTAAGAAAGAAAGGAAGATGAGAGATTAACAATGAAAGTAAAGATTAACAACAATTAAAAGTAAACTTACTTGGAATTAAAAGGAATTTAAAGGTGCAATACATGAAATTAAGGTGCAAGAATTTAAAGTGCTAGAATGAAAATGGTGGAAGTGGTGGTTTGTCAAGCCACCCAACAAATGAAATGAAATGAAATGGACAATATTTATAGGGAGAAGGAGGGGAGGAAGGTTGGAAGCTTCCTCCTTTCTTTCTTTCTTGTCTCGTCTTTTCGTCTTTCAAGTTCTTCGACTTTATCGACTTTGTCTCGGGATTAATTGAACTCGTCTTGTAATTTCTTCATAAATTAGACTTGAGTTCTTCGGCTTAATTAAACTTTCGTCTTTAGACTTTTTCTTCAATAAATCTTCAGAATAGGCCTTGGACTTCCGTTCTTTTCGCACTCTTGATCTCTTGACTTCGTCTTTTGTCTTTTTCTTCGATAAAAGCCCGTGTTTTCCTCCCTTTTCACATTTTGATCCTAAATCACAAAAAAAACACAAACCACGCATAATTCCGACATTTACGACACAAAATACACGTTTTGGCTTGGTTATTATTGTAATTAAGTGGTAAAAGGATGGGTGTTTTCACACCTATCAGTGATAAAGAAATTCCTCACGATATAACTATTCTTGTGAAAACTATTTTGATTCCTCTTGTAGAAAGAACAAAGAAACATGATTTGGAATTTGAAAAGTTAATAGAGCAAGAAATGTTTGACGATTTGAAATATGTGGAATCTCTTAAAAACAAATTGTCGACCATCAACCTGAAACAGACGATTTTTCTATAGCATATGATCTACTCTTGCAAGAATGTCTTTCAAAAGATATTATGTGTGTCTATGTTACATCTTGTGCTGATATCGATGAATATTCTGATATTGCATGCAAATATCTTGGTCAAATCAAAGAGTGTGAACGTCTTGAAACTGAGTTTTGGAATATAGTTGACCAAAAAGAGTTTTCGTTACTTTAACATAGATATGATTTTCTTCAAAAACATTGTCATTCACTTGAACTTGCTTTACAAAACAAAGTTGGCAGTTTCTCAAATGATACACCTTTGGAAGTAAAACTATCCGAGTCTTGTCGATTACTAAATGAAAAAAGTCTTGATAATACGGATTTGAAAGCTCAGTTACAAGAAAAAGACATAGCAATAGAAGAGTTGAAGAAACTTGTTGCTAAGATGTGTGGTAAAGTTGTGGAACCTAGAGTTAACAAATCTGTTGTTAGACAACCGAATGCCCATAAAGTGAATAGATCCTCTATCTTGGGAAAACCATCCGCTTTCTCAAATTCCTCGTTTGCAAAACCTGTGTTTGCCCCCAAGATGGATGGAAAGGAAAGGTTACCACAGAATCAACCCATAAGGAATACTCTAGCACCAAGCGTTAAGCACAATAATGTGATTAAACCAGGGATGTATAGAATGACCACTAAACCCACAAACAAAGTTAGTCAATTGCCTCAGACTTCTAGAAACACTAATACTCGTGTGTCTTCTACTACAGGAGTAGTCTCCACTGCTAGTGTTAGCCGGCCTTAGCTTAAGAGCACTCAAGTGAATCATAAGGTTTGGAAACAAAAGAATCAAGGTAAGATGAAGGAAGTAGAAGAACACCCTAGGAATTTGCATGTTTCTAAGAATAAACCGTCTGTAATCACATGTAATGACGATTTGAATGATTCGACTTCTTTGAATGTTTTAAATGTTAAGTTTGTTTGTGTGAAATGTGGAAAATGTGCAAATGTTGATCATTCTCTGTGTGCTATGAATAATGTGAATGGCGTAGATACTAGAACTAAGAAGCAAGTTGTGATGCCTATTAGTGCTAGTAAACCCAAACACAAAGTAAACCAGTTTGGTGCAACCCCCCCCCCCCCCCACCTAAGAACAGTATTGCATCAGACTCCACCACTAAGAACCCTAGAAACAGAATTAGGGAATTATATGAGTCTGCTAGCAAGTCTTGGAAATGGTGGTTTGCTAATCAATTTCCTCCAGGATATCAATAGATGCCTAAAGTTAGGACATAAAATGTAGCAATGAGTGTTAGTATGCCTTTAAATGTTGCTAAGGACACTAATGATTTTGAAATCACAACTAACGTTGTATCCAATTTAGAAAATGCTCCATCGTGTTCTAATTCTTCTGCAGGTTATATAAATAATTCTCTTCATACTAGACTCCGGATGCACGAAGCACATGACGGGGAATCTCAAGCTTCTAATTAACTTCGTGGAGAAGTTCCTGGGTACGGTCCGATTCGGTAATGATCAATTTGCACCGATCCTAGGATATGGAGATTTGGTTCAGGGGAATATCACGATCAAAAGGGTATACTACGTCGAAGGACTCAATCACAATCTTTTCTCGGTTGGTTAATTCTGTGATGCATATTTGGTAGTTGCTTTCAGAAAGAAGACATGTTTTGTTCGTGATTATGATGGGAATGATTTACTCACCGGTTCACGGGGTACCGATCTTTACACAATTTCACTTCAAGACACAACTTCCTCAACTCCAATTTGCTTCATGGCTAAAGCTTCAACGACTCAGGCATGGTTATGGCATCAACGTTTAACTCATCTCAATTTTGATACCATCAACTTGCTTTCCAAGAAAGATACTGTGAGAGGCCTTCCAAGCTTGAAATTAATCAATGATCATCTTTGTTCTTCTTGTGAGCTTTGTAAAGCTAAACGAAGTAGTTTCAAGACAAAGAATACCCCAAGCTCTAAAGGACGGTTAGATCTTCTTCATATCGATTTGTGTGGAGCCATGCGTGTTTAAAGCATCAATGGGAAGAAATACGTTATGGTAATTGTCGATGACTACTCAAGGTACACGTGGACTCACTTCTTGACGTCCAAGGATGAAACACTTGAGGTTCTCATTAACTTCCTTAAGCTGATACAACGTGGTCTTCAAGCTCAAGTAAAAGTGGTACGTACTGACAGAGGCACGAAATTCTTGAATTCAACTCTGAAGATTTATTTTGAAGCCGAAGGGATTGAACACGAAACATCTATTGCTAGAACACCTGAACAAAATGGTGTTGTTGAAAGACGAAATCGTACTTTGGTTGAGGCTGCTCGAACATTATTATCCGCTTCAAAACTACCATTATTCTTTTGGGCCAAAGTCGTGTCAATCGCATGCTACACACAAAACCGATCCTTAATTATCCCAAGACACGAAAAGACACCATATCACATAATTCATGATCGAAAACCTTCACCCAAACACCTTCATGTTTTTGGATTTACATGTTACATTATTCGCGATGGTGAAAATCTAGACAAGATGAAAGAGAAAGGTGATGCATGCATTCTTGTTGGGTATGCAACTCAGTCTAAGGGATATAGAGTTTACAACAAGAGAACAAAATTGATAGTCGAGACTATTCATATCAGATTTGATGAATTACAAGAAATGGCACTTGAACAAAACAGTTTAATTCCTAATCTACAACGACAAAAGACTTCTGTGCACAACCGCACGGAACTCGGAACTCAAGACCACAACAATGAACCGTCAAGTTCAAAGTTGGTTCCTAAACATGTTCCAAGAGCAGATATGATAGTGGACACGACACTTGAAGAGTTGGAAATGTTATATGGACCCATGTTTGATGAATATTTCACGGGGGAGAAAGATGTTGTATCAAAGTCTTCCGCTGTCACTCATGATAAGAATGATGATACCGATCATCATCAACAAAAGGATACAACTTCATCTACTTCAACACGTGTTGCTGCATGTTTGCCTCCTCAGAATATCACTTCAACAATCGATCCTACAACATCCAAAACAACTATCATTGCTCCAGAGAACATAAATCAAGCAGACAATGCATTATCTGACGATGACGATTTTCACAACCCATTCGGTACATCGGTACATGAAACTGGAGAGTCTTCTACTCGCCATGTTGATCCGTCAAATATGCATACGTTCTACCAACGACATCCTTCAACACATCATTGGACCCGAGATCATCCTTTGGTTCAAGTAATTGGAAACCCTTCACAGCCCGTTCGTACAAGACGACAGCTTGACACCGATGGCGATGTTTGTATGTTCGCACTCGCCGTGAGTACAGCTGAACCGAAAAACATCAACGAAGCCATGGCTGATCATGCTTGGATTGAATCGATGCAAGATGAACTTCTTCAATTTGAAAGACTTAAAGTATGGGAACTTTTTGACATACCATACGATGTAATTCCATTAAATCTTTGATGGGTCAGGAAAAACAAGATGGATGAAGAATCATTTGCACCAGTAGCTCGAATAGAAGCGGTCAGGATTTTTCTTGCTTATGCTGCACATAAGTGATTCATTGTCTATCAAATGGACGTAAAGACGACATTTCTTAACAGTCCTTTGAAGGAAGAAGTCTATGTCACGCAACCGGAAGGATTCGTTAATCCTCATTATCCTAACAAGGTGTATTGTCTCCACAAAACACTTTATGGACTTAAGCAAGCTCAAAGGGCGTGGTACGATGAGCTCTCGAAATTTCTGGTATCCAAAGGTTTCTCAAAAGGTTCCATTGATCTAACTTTGTTCACTTATAAATATGGGGATGACATTTTGCTTGTGCAGATTTATGTTGATGACATTATTTTCGGGTTTACAAACCCAAAACTTTCAAAATGGTTTGAAAAAGTAATGCACAGCAAATTTGAAATGTCTATGATGGGCGAACTAAAATTCTTTCTAGGAATTCAAGTTCATCAATCCCCAAGTGGTATCTTCATTAACCAAGCTAAGTATTGTCAAGAGATAATCAAAAAGCATGATATGACCTCATGTGACCCCGTTGGGACACCTTTATCAACCACATCCCTAGATGTTGATTTGGAGGGAGATGTTGTAACACCCCATTTTGATAAATGGAAAGTCACGCGTGATTATGGCGTGTCATCAAAGCATACAAGGATAAATGTATAAAACATCACATGACCATAAAGGAAATACCGGAATCAAACATCGGTACCCCCAAAAGTAGAACTCATCACACACAAACATAAGTACTATAAATGAAAAGGACTAAACAATATCCATGGAAAAGAGTATCAAAGTATAATGAAATGCATAAAGTAATGAAGGCTAGGAAGCTTCCAATCCATATGCACGTACGCTTAAAGTCTACGAGCGTCCTTGAGTACCGGCCGTTTTGGGAACATGAAATGGAAAACTGTTGAGCCTAACGCTCAGTGCACGGATATACAAGTAAAGCATGAATAATATAAGCATATAGCAGCGGAAAAGACTATGTCCTGAATAACCTGGTATATCTTAGTAAAACTGGTTTTATAGTTTGAAAAGCCTTATGTTTATCTTATAAAAACTGTTTAACATGTTTACCATTTAGCCAATATAGGTCATGAAATATCAACGTGCATGAATACTTGGAGGGGTGACCTCGTCATGCAAATTAGAGGGACTGCCTCTAAATTAATATATTGTTTGGGTAGGAGGGATTATCTCCTTGTGAAGGATGCAAGGCACACACCACATTCACCTAAATAATCTGCTGAAAACATGTAAACTAGGATGCACCCATACACCCCACATGATAATAATAATAATATGTCCAAAAGCTGAAGGGACGCCACGAGCTATCACTCCGTCGTGGTGGAGTCATAACATTGGTGCCTCTAGTGTTATGGTTATGGTACCTCCATAACTAGGTGAAACTGGTCATGCATGTATATGGCTTTAGGTATCTAACTTAAACATAAGCAATTCAAAAACATATAAAACTTATACTGGGAAAACAGTTGGCTGCATACGGGGAATCCTAATAAAGAAAGTATGTCCATACTAAAAGGACGGAGAATCCGTACCTTGTGTCCAGTGAATGAAGAAGACGAACGGAAGAGAGTCCTACTTCGATATCACTAATGCTACATAAATAATATACGTGTATAAGTATTCTGATTACTGAGTACGTAACTGATTTTATATCACGTCTTAGCTTGTTTTATATGTTCATGTCATGTTTTACTGATTTAAGCTTTATAATGCGTTTATCATGTATTATGCCTATTCTGATTAAGTATTACTTGTATTTCTTGTATTATTATACTTGTTGTGTAATAATAAGTAACTTTCTAAAAATAGCAGGTTTCCTAAAATAGAAAGTTTCCACAAATAGAAAGTTTCCAAAAATAGAAAGTTTCCAAAAAATAGACTTACTGCTTAAAATAGATAAGTTTCTGAAAATAGAAAGTTTCCATAAATAGATTAATTGCCTTAATAATATAAGTTTCTAAAAATAGAAAGTTTCCATAAATAGAAATAAGCTGGATTATTAAGCTCATAATATAAGCTTAAATTAAATTCTAAGTCAGGTGATATATAGTATAGTTTATTAATTATTACATGTAAATTAAATAAACTATGGGTTAAAGTATTTAATTAAATATAAAATGGTTTAATCAAATAAAAGTAAAAATACTTACGTTAAAACATGTATTAATATCTATTAATAATATAACCTAAGTCATGTAAATTAATTAATTATAAGCCATTTTAATAATTAATTAATTATATAGTCTAATTTAGATAATAAATATGTTGGTTAAAAATCCATGTATTATTAACAATAATAATAACCTAAGTCATGTTGTAATTAAATTAATTAAGTAGCATGTCAAATTAATTTAATTAGGCTTGTAAATAAATAATCTTGTAAAATAACTAAACTTGTAAAAGATTGTAAGTCGTGAACCGTGCCTGTGAACCCGTGAACCGGACCCGTGAACCAGTCAACAAACGCACCCTTAACAGTGGCTAACCGACTTAGTCTATTGCCACTGTTTGTGTAAAACAGCCACCGGCCCACGCCGGTGGTTCCCTTGGTCTTGGCTAGCCGCCGGCTAGCAAAAGTTCCCACCGGCTAGCCAGTGTTCCCCTACTGCCGCAGCCATGGTTCCCCCTGCTTTCTATAATTAGCCACCGGCTTAAGCCGGTGGTGGTTCTTTTTTCTGCCGAGACCCAACCGAACACCAAACACACCCCGACCGAGGTCGGGGTTCCCTTTGCTCTTGCGGCCGAGACCAACAACACCACACCGACACCCGTAGGTCTCGGTTGTGATCACACGAGCCACACCGAGAGCTTTGCCTCACGGTTTGTGTGCGCCGGCCGAACCAAACACCCCTTAAACCATATGTATTTAAACCCCCATGATTAATTACATATTTTTAACACTTGTTTTTAATAAACTTATGATTTCATGTGTTCTTGATTTCATAACATAATTAAAGGAATTAAAAAGAAAGGGTTTAAAAGATTACCAATACGTGGAATAATTAAGGATTGATTGTAACACTCTCAATTTTCGTATCGGTACAGCGGAAGGGTCTTTTAGAGTGTTACGGGATAGCACAATAACTCCAATCATAGACAACGCATAAAAATGGTTGTACAAGGTTCAACATACATTCATTCGATAAAAAGTTTTAAATTGTACAACAGGTCCCAAATTATACAGTTCATTTAGTTTACAAAACATAGATCGAATGAACATTTTTAATATTATGTGGGCCATCAGAGTCGATCTCCATCCGGATTACCTTCAAGCACCTGAGATAACACACGCAAAAATCATATCAGCGAATGCCGAGTGAATTCATAGAGTTTAATAAAAACTGTTATATAAAACAATCGTTAAAATCAGAACACAAGTATAATATCGGAAGTAAGTCCTCGTATTGCTAGTCAGACAATATATAAATCAAGCATACATCTTAAACCGTCCATGAGACCGTAGCCTCAATATTACCATTATAGGTAATATTATTATCGTTATTAGCGTCGTATCATATCGTATATTTGGATTATATAGGATTATTATTAGCCGCATGACATTGTTACCTTACTATGAAAAGAACGGGCCGCGAACCCGACAAACAATTTTCCCATCTAAGTTAGCGTGTCGTCACAAAAATCACGCTATGGAACCTTATCATACATAAATTCGCTTACCAATCAATGTGGTACGACGGGGATCAACCGTCAAGGCGCGAACTGGGGTGATCGTCCCCAAATAGTACTATCAAATGCATAAGCGTCTACCAAATCCCGGTAGTTCACAATTCATGCTAATGGGACTTTAAGTGACATAACCTAACTACTAATAATCCTTTTTGTCTCGTTTATAGGGTCATAGTATCATTCGGGTCCATATCATTAAGCATACCATCGGGACTACTTGTGTTCTATTTTTATCAAAATCTAGCAGGTTATCTCCCTCGCGGGTTTACAAATCATTTTATATAACATTTAAAAGAGTGCGAGGCTATGAACTCACGTTGATAATGAAAGGCGGATTATCGGCTACGGGCGTGCTTCGGTCACGAAAACCTATATAAATAATAATCGGTCTTAGACTTTTGTCCAATGACTTTTATCAAAATAACAATATACATATGATGATTTTGTACATATGATGATGATCAAGTGGGTTTATATATCCTTGTTTACTCATTTTAGTGTTTACGTATTGGTAACTTTTTACTAGTTTACTAGTTTTACCTATTTACATATTTTAAGTCCAATAAGCTTATTATAAGTTCTTTAACTTGTATTATTTCATTTTATACTTATATTATCAGTATTTACACTTTACGTGTTGGGCCCAAATGGGTTAAGCCCAATAAGTACTTTTTATAAGTGTTTAACTTATTTAGTCCAATTATTAGTCCAATATGTTTACTTAGCTCGTTAATGTCTGTATGTCCTATAGTTCGGGTTTTATAGGTTTTTACTTGTATTAAATACTTATATATCAGTATATGACTTTTAAAAACTTTACATTAGACGGGTTTGATCGTCTAAGTTTTAATTGGCGAAAAACGTTAATTTTACGGTAATAGCCGAAAAAGTCGTAAAAATCAAGTTTATAGTTTTTATAACTTATAAATATTATTCCACTAACATTTTTATAATTTATCCATTTATTTAACCTTATACATATTTATATAAATGAAATTCATAAGTTAGTGGGTTTTAATTTCATATTTTATACTATATAATTTGAGTGCTTATATAATAGTAATAAACATTAATTCTTCAAAACCTGATTTTTATTTTCATCTTCACCATTTTTATCATATCTAGAGTTCTACAATGAATTAGAAGCTCATTTTTGGATGGCATGAACTTCATATTATGTGCTACAATTAATTTAGCTATAGCTACTGCTCATTTTAAGTTTATCTATCCTTAACAGTCCCTACAAAAGAGCTTATTAAGATTAGCACACTCATCTTGTTTTGATCATATCTCACTCATTTTAATGATTCCATTGCATGGCCAACTCTCACATGTGTATGACATCTTGTACTTACTGTAAATGGATTCTACCATGCAAGTTTATCAGTTCAAGTTTTAGTTACATACTGTTTTTATACAGCCAACAAATTAATCATGATTTTAGCCTTGTTTCTTATGGTTATTAACCTTTTTAAGCATATTTATCAACACTCGATCCCCACACAACATTTTTATCATCATATATTCATCATATACATATACAACAAGAAAGAAAATACATTTGATCTTTACAAAAATAACAAGAGAAAATGGAGAGGATGATCTTCTTTACCAACCAAGAGTATATCTTGTTTTTGGAAGACAAGAACTTGATGAACACCAAATGTAACTCCAAGATCATCAAACACCAAGAATATAAGTTGAGAAATCAGCCCTAGGACACAAGCAAATCACCTCCTTTGTTGTTAAAATGGCCACCAAGTGATCAAGGCTTCAAGGTAACTCCATGATGGAGCTAGATAACAAGTATTTTGTGGCTAGAAAAGATCAAAAAGGGGTGTTTGTTCTTTAAAGTGGGACGGCAATGGTTATGGTTTTGAGAGAGTTTTAGTTGATTTGCATGAGGTGAAATGGTGGTATGTGTAAAGGTTAATGGTTTTAGCTAGAAACTAGCTTAAGTGTTAAGCTTTAGCTTACACTTGTAAGCTACATGTTAACATGATGCCACATCTTTGATGTGGTGTCATGTTGTGCCGTCCCATGCTATAGTAGGGTGGGATAATGTATTTTGTCCCATCCCGCTAATTTACGGGTACTCCTCGATTATAGTTTTCTCGATTTGCGTGTCCTCGGGTCGTTTCACGAAAAACGTTTTTATAAATTATGAATCAACGGCACAAAACGAATCCAATAAAAATTGTATCATCAAAAACGGAGTTCAAAAACGTAAATACGTAATCCTAAGGTTTCCGGTTTAATCGTAAAGGACGCTAAATTATGCACGTAAGCCCGAATTTAAATCCGTAAATTGTGAGTTCATCAACCAACACAAAAATAAGTTTTAAAATATTATACGAGAAAATAATTCACTACCTGAAAATGTTAGATTGTCACAGCTTTTCCTCCTAAAAGGGATCAACGTCCTCGTGATCCATTTCATTTGGATGTCCGTTTCTTATTGAAATCGAAGAGGTGCGGATATTTCTTCCACATTTCATCCTCTCATTCCCAAGTATATTCCGGTCCATGCTTTGAATTCCATCGGATCTTGACAATAGGTATCCGACTTTGTTTCAGTTGCTTTACCTCACGATCCATAACCTCTACGGGTTCTTCGATAAAATGCAACTTCCCATCTATTCGAACCTTATCCAACAAAATTTTCTCATCACTCACTGCTAGACATTTCTTCAGATTAGATACATGGAATGTGTTGTGAACACCATGAAGTTCTGGGGGTAACTATAGTTTGTAAGCCACCGGACCTACTCTAGATAAAATCTTAAAGGGTCCAATATAACGGGGATTCAATTTCCCTCGCTTTCCAAATCTTATAACGCCTTTCCATGGAGATACTTTCAACATTACTTGGTGACCCACTTTAAACTCAATTGGCTTCCGCCGCACATCCGAGTAACTTTTCTGTCTACTACGGGCAGTCAACAACCTATTTTTAATCTGAACTATCATCTCCGTAGTCTCCCGGATCAATTCCGGTCCTGTGAGCTGGGTATCCCCAACTTCACTTCAACATACAGGAGATCTACACTTCCTACCATACAAAGCTTCAAACGGTGCAGCCTTAATACTAGAATGGTAACTATTGTTATACGAAAACTCTGCTAACGGCAAATGTTTATCCCAATTCTTACCAAAGTCTAACACACAAGCTCTCAACATATCTTCTAGTGTTTGTATCGTCCTTTCACTCTGCCCATCAGTTTGGGGGTGATAAGTAGTGCTCATGTCGAGATTCGTTCCCAAAGATCTTTGGAGAGATTTCCAAAAATTCGATGTGAATCTAGGATCTCGATCTGAAATGATCGATACAGTCACTCCATGCATGCATACAACATTCTCAAGGTATATACGAGTCAGCTTCTCCAGTGAGAACTGCTCTTTAACCGGAATGAAGTGTGCTGATTTGGTCAGTCTGTCGAAAATGACCCAAATCGAGTTGTTTCCAGATGATGTTCTAGGAAGCTTGGTGATAAAGTCCATCGTAATTCGCTCCCACTTCCATTCAGGAATCTTTGGTTGTTGAAGTAGTCCTGATGGCCTTTGATGTTCAGCTTTGACTCTAGCAAGAGTCAAGCATTGAAGAACATACATAGCTATGTCAGCTTTCATATTCGGCCACCAGTACAGCTTCTTCAAATCATGGTACATTTTATCAGATCCCGGATGAATGGAATACTTAGATTTATGGGATTCTAACATAATCAAGTCTCTTAAGCCTCCAAACTTAGGTATCCACATACGACCTCTTAAGCATTTCACTCCATCAGCTCTAACCTCTAAAGGATCTCCTTCTCCTCGGAACCTTTCATTAACAAAATTTTCCTTCTTACAAGCTTCTATTTGCGCATTTCTAATTTGCTCAGGCAAATTATTGTGCACGGTCAAGACTAGAGAACGTACCCTGATAGGCTCTCTATCTTTCCTGCTTAACGCATCGGCAACAACATTGGCTTTTCCTGGGTGATATTTTATATCACAATCATAATCACTTAACAACTCTATCCATCTTCGTTGGCTCATGTTCAATTCCTTCTGGTCGAGAATATACTGTACGCTTTTGTGATCGGTGAATACCGTACACTTGGTGCCATACAGATAATGTCTCCACAACCTAAGAGCAAAGACTATAGCTCCTAACTCAAGATCATGAGTAGTATAATTCTCCTCATTCTTCCTTAATTGCCTAGAAGCATAAGCTATCACTTTCTCTCGCTGCATCAAAACAGCTCCATAGCCTCTAAGAGATGCATCACAATACACTACAAAATCTTCACTCCCGTCGGGTAATGATAAAATTGGCGCACTACATAATTTTTGCTTCAATGTTTGAAATGCTCCATCTTCATCACTTCCCCAAACGAAAGGTTTATTCTTCTGGGTAAGCTTAGTCAAGGGTTTAGCTATCAAAGAAAATTCTTTAATGAATCGCCTATAATAGCCAGCCAATCCTAAGAACTGTCGCACTTCCGTTGGCGTTGTCGGTGCAGACCAATTCTTAATGGCTTCAACCTTTGCATGATCAACATGAATTCCATCTTTGTTAATCACATGACCAAGAAATTGCACAGAATCTAACCAGAAATCACATTTCAAAAATTTAGCATACTACTTTTCATCCTTCAACAAATTCAAAACAATCCTTAAATGTTCTCTATGTTCATCTTCATTCTTAGAATAGATTAGAATATCGTCAATAAACACAATCACAAATTTATCCAAGTAGGGCTTGCACACTCGATTCATTAAATCCATGAAAACCGCAGGTGCGTTAGTTAACCCAAATGGCATTACTTGAAATTTATAGTGTCCATAACGAGTTCTAAATGCAGTTATAGGAATATCTTCTTCACGGACGCGAAGTTGGTGATATCCTGACCGCAAATCTATCTTAGAATACACACTAGATCCTTGTAGTTGATCAAACAAATCATCAATCCTAGGTAAAGGATATCGATTTTTAATTGTCAACTTATTCAGTTCCCTATAATCAATGCACATACGGAAAGATCCATCCTTCTTCTTAACAAACAAGACTGGATCTCCCCAAGGCGACGAGCTCGGTCGAATAAAACCTTTATCAGGCAACTCCTTAAGTTGTTCAGATAACTCCTTTAATTCAGAAGGGGCTAATCGGTAAGGCGCACGTGCCACCGGTGCAGCACCAGGAATTAAATCGATTCGAAACTCTACTTGCCTTATCGGTGGAAGTCCGGGTAAATCTTTAGGAAATACCTCAGGAAATTCACAAATAATAGGTACATTTTCCAATCGTTTCTCCTTAAGCTCATTCCCGGTCACTTGAGCTAGGAATAACTCACAACCGTTCCTGATGTACTTTTGGACTTTTATACATGAAACGATTTTCAAACGGGATTCACCTCGATTACCATCAATTACTAACGTCCTATTCCTAAGAGGAATATTAACCTTCTTTTCTCCACATAAAATAGTAGCATTATTCAGCGACAACCAATCCATACCAATAATAATATCAAAACTACCTAATTCTATCAACATCAAATCAATCGGAAAGGAGTAGTTCAAGAGATTTAGAGAGCATCCTTCTAATAGGTTATTAGTTTTCACTAATTTACCATCAGCCAATTCCACCTCGTAACTGGTATTTATCTCAACAGGTTCAATGTCAATAACGGCACTAAATTTAGTGGATACAAAGCTCCTATCAGCACCTGAATCAAATAAAGCAACAACATAATGATTGTTGAGTAAAAACGTACCGGTAACGACATTCAGATCCTCTTTCTTCACCTCAATTGTTCCAAGTTGATAGATACCACCCTGGGGGTTTCTTCCAGGTACAATCGCTTTCAACTTGAGGCATTCCGATTTCCTATGACATTCTTCATTACAGTTGAAGCAAATGGTTCCCTTCTTACACCTTTCAACCTTGTGTCCAAGCTTTTCGCAATTTCGGCACTTCCAGCAGTCGCCAGCATGCCTCTTGTTGCCACACTTAGGACATCTATCATCGTTGCACGGTGTGTTGTTGGTAAGAGCATTTGCATTTCCCTTTCTCTGGTTCTGACGGCGATTGAAATTGTTCCTATTATCACCTCTATCTACACGGTCACTGTCTCCCTTTCTTTTCTCACCAACACGGGCTTCATCTTCCCTATCCTGAATTATTTGTCCAATGAGTTGGTAAGCCATTCGAACAACATCAATGGTCAGTCGTTTAGATGATGGCACGTCCCCCCCCGGATATTCCTGGTCAACCCTTTAATATATTGCTCAATTCGGATCTCATCGGGTTCCACCAATCGAGGACATAGCAAGGCCAACTCATGGAATCGGTTTGTGTAACTATCAATGTCCACACCTTTCATTCTCAGATGAATCAACTCTTGTTCTAACCTAATAATCACACTACGGGGACAGAACTCCAAAGTCATCCACTTCTTAATTTCAGCCCAAGGAGTAGCATTAGCAGCATCAAGACCCATGAAAGCAATTCTCCCGTTCCACCAAGTCAACGCACGACCTTTAAGAGTAGCCATAGCAAAAGTCACCTTATCTTTCTCCTTACACTTACTAATTCGAAACACCGACTCAATCTTCTCAATCCACTGGCTTAATCCTACAGCACCTTCAGTTCCATTAAAAGGTAGAGGTTCACACTTCATGAACGTCACATAAGTACAGCCACCAACTTCAGGTGCATTAGTTCCAAGTCCTCCTACATTTCCTCCAGCATTAGCATTCACATTATTAGCATTCACATTCACATTAGTATCGCCAATTCCACTACAGCTAGCTCCACTACCGCTAGCTCCACTACCGCCAGCTCCACTACCGCCAGCTCCACTACCGCCAGCTTCATTTCTAGCATTTGCCATAAATTCAGTCATAGATGCGGTAACTTGCTCCATAATAATCCTACGTACATCATCCTCAGTCACAGCCTTCTTGGGCGGCATAGTTCTATAATTTCACAATTTCGAAGTATTAAGCATTCACCCAACAAGGGATTCATATAATATGGATTGAATTCATAATCAAGATACAAATAAGGCACAATATGGAATTCAAGACAAGATACATATTTCATTCGATTTGAAACAAAAGCATTGTCTTAGTTACATCCCATATCAAAGTTCCAGCACTATATATACTCAAGATTCGTGCCAAGTCTACTACTAACAAGTCGGTTCTGTCAAAGCTACAAAAGTACAAAAGATACAAAGGTCACTACTAAACACAGACTGGTCTACTGAGAACCGCCAGATGGTCCATCATCCATCGTCTTCTGTATCTTTTTCGGACGATCACTAGACACATCTTCAGCTGGGCGCTAACGGATCACTCCTCTTTCAACCATATCAGCATAAAATCTACTATTCCAACCCACGGATATATTCAGTTCCTTCTCAGCTTTATCACGCATCGCACGAGCTACACTCAACTAAATCTCCATAGAATTCACCTTTTTCTTCATTTCAGCAAACTCACCACTTTCTAACACCGATAACCTCCTAAAAGCCTCATTCATACCATGTTCTACATTAGTCAAATCCAAACTAAGAAATTCCCGCTCTTTCTCACCAACCTTAGTCTTCGATTTCAAATAAGCAACATGAGTCTGAACAATACCTAATCTAATCTCTGTCATACTACTCTTAACACGGGAAGCATCTAGATCACGTCTCAAGGCCCATGGTGCAAGACCATCAATATGAGTAGCCTCTCGAGTACTAGACGACTCTCCTATCACAGGTCTATGAGTAGCAATACCATCAGTACCGTCAGGTGCATTATCATCCTCATCCTCCTCTGATTCAGAATAAGATTCAGACGATTCAGACATTTCATCCCTTGGTAGCTCAACCTCAGAATCAGACAAATAAACTGGTGGGGGTAAAGTCTCGCCCTCTGGAACATCATAAGGGTAAATAAGCTCGGCTTCCTCATCGTCATCAACCTCATCGTCTATACCTACATCCTCCTCGACATCCTCGTCGTCAATCTCATCATCTAAATTATCTAACCCAATCTCATCATCATTCTCTATATCAACATTATCAATATCATTTTCTACCATATCAACCTGAGGGGCAATCTGATCTCCTAGTCCTATCTCGGGCTCGGGATCCTCAAATGGTTCCTCCTCATCATCCATATCATAATCTACTAAGTCCAAATAAGGATCATCATCTACATTAGGTTCAGGAATAGCATGGTTCTCTACAGGAATATTAGGGTCAGCCATGACAATCTGCATTTATATATATCTCATATTAAGATAACATACTTATTAAACAATTACATACTGAAATCATGATATATACATATATATAAATTAAATTATATATATCAAAATATATATCTTCTCAATAGGGCTTGTTGGTAACGTCGGAGATCTCTGGCACCGTTATAGTCAAAAGATTTTTCAAATATTTTCTCAAATGTTCATAGTTAAAAGATTTTGAAAAGTTTTTTTCAAAACCTTGGTTTTTAAAATCTTTTATTCTCTATAACGAGAGCTCTGATACCAAACTGTAACACTCTCAATTTTCGTATCGGTACAGCGGAAGGGTCTTTTAGAGTGTTACGGGATAGCACAATAACTCCAATCATAGACAACGCATAAAAATGGTTGTACAAGGTTCAACATACATTCATTCGATAAAAAGTTTTAAAGTGTACAACAGGTCCCAAATTATACAAGTCATTTAGTTTACAAAACATAGATCGAATGAACATTTTTAATATTATGTGGGCCATCAGAGTCGATCTCCATCCGGATTACCTTCAAGCACCTGAGATAAAACATGCAAAAATCATATCAGCGAAAACCGTTATATAAAACAATCGTTAAAATCAGAACACAAGTATAATATCGGAAGTAAGTCCTCGTATTGCTAGTCAGGCAATATATGAATGAATCATACATCTTAAACCGTCCATGAGACCGTAGCCTCAATATTACCATTATAGGTAATATTATTATCGTTATTAGCGTCGTATCATATCGGATATTTGGATTATATAGGATTATTATTAGCCGCATGACATTGTTACCTTACTATGAAAAGAACGGGCCGCGAACCCAACAAACAATTTTCCCATCTTAGTTAGCGTGTCTTCACAAAAATCACGCTATGGAACCTTCTCATACATAAATTCGCTTACCGATCAATGTGGTACGACGGGGATCAACCGTCAAGGCGCGAACTGGGGTGATCGCCCCAAATAGTACTATCAAATGTATAAGCGTCTACCAAATCCCGGTAGTTCACAATTCATGCTAATGGGACTTTAAGTGACATAACCTAACTACTAATAATCCTTTTTGTCTCGTTTATAGGGTCATAACATCATTCGGGTCCATATCATTAAGCATACCATCGGGACTACATGTGTTCTATTTTTATCAAAATCTAGCATGTTATCTCCCTCGCGGGTTTACAAATCATTTTATAAAACATTTAAAAGAGTGTGAGACTATGAACTCACGTTGATAATGAAAGGCGGATTATCGGCTACGGGCGTGTGATGAGACTGCTTTTATACATGGTCTCATCGTCCAAATCGGGCTTAAATTGCATAAAATATCATAAAATAGACCAAATATATGCTCGTGTTTGTTACTTGTGTATTTTTAGGTACGGATATTGAGGAATTGGCAAAAGATCACAAGAATCAATAAAAAACGAACACGGGAAACGAAGTCGCACAATGAACCGGGCCCAAGTTTGGAATTTTGCAAAAAGACCCTTGAAGAATTGAAGATTGGCAAAATTAGTCCCTCATCTTTGAAGAACTTGTCACATTTGACCCTCCACATATTAAATGTACAAGTGTGGTCCTTAATGTTTGAATATTATACAAGATCAGCCCTTGGAAAATTAAGAAAATACAAAAGAAACCCTTGGATAAAAGTTTAGAAGTTTTTGTGCCACTTTTGACAACTTGTCCAAAGTTGTTATGCACAAAATGGGCGCTGATGGCATTTAAAAACAAAGTGGAAAGAATGAAATACTTGGGGGTCAAAACTGCCAACTAACCAAACCCTTACACCCACTCAGGTCATGACACGTCAACAATACCCACCCATTTACCCATTCAACCCAACCCTACCCACTACCATACCCGTTTTTATTTAATTAAACTGGTCAATAACCAGTCAACCCTCCAACTTTCCCACCAAACAAGTTTTTTAAAAAACCTTTTTCCCAAAATGGATTAACCACTCCTTAATTACCCCCCATAAACCCTAATTAACCCAGGTATAATTAAACTGAAAACAAAGGGGTTTTATCTCCCCCTTTCCAGATCAATGATTAAAGTCACTCTCACCAAAACCCACATCCCTAATCCCTATCCCAACATCCCCATGTGACTGTGGAGCCACCCCTGCTCACGTCTTTTTCCCCCAAACCCAAGAGTGGACAAGATAAACGTCCAGGATTTGTCTACTTGGTCCCCAAGGCTAAACAAACGTCCAGGATTCGTTCAAACATCACTGGCATCACATGTATTCAGTTTTGACCAAGAATCACAAGACTTCAAAGGGCATTTTTGAGATTTCCAGAATTAGGGTTTAAGTTTATTACTTTTTTATTCCTAGGCCTAGAATGTTCTATCTAGCCTATAAAAGGAGAATGCAACCTGTGCATATCCCTTTGTTCCAGTTTTTAGCAATCTCATTGTAATTCCTTTTTTATAAATTATTAAAGTTTGGTGTTTTTGATATAAATTGTAATTCCTTTTAATCAATTATAAAAAGTTTGTGTGTTTGGATTGCTAATACTGAGTTCCAATTTCAAAAGTGTGTTTGATTTTCAAAAAGTTTTTGAAGGTTTTTAAATTTTGTTCAAATCTTTCAAATCTCATTTCTTGGAAGTGAAAGTGGAAAAGGAAGGTGATTTGTGAGTTTGAAGAGTTTTAGAAACGTGTTTTCAAGGTTTGTGAAAAGTTTTTAAGGAAAAAGAAAAGTTAAACAGATTATAGCATTGGTGCTTGTTTTCCTTTTTTTCATTTTCTTAGCAGGTTGTGAGAATTGATTTGTTAAAGGTTCAGCACCAACCCCAGTTGGTAGGAGGTGGATTTACATCCACAAAGAACCTTGGATGTAAGGTTCTAAGGTAAACACCTTTTACTTTTTTTGAAATTTTCAGAAAATAGTAGTTTCCTGTGATTTGCTTGATTTGGTGCTATCTGTTTGTTAATCTGTTGGATTTGAGTTTTTTTTAAGCATTGTTATGCATGTTAGATGCTATTAGGG
The DNA here is from genome assembly GCA_025667525.1 of Glebionis coronaria. NCBI lineage: Eukaryota > Viridiplantae > Streptophyta > Magnoliopsida > Asterales > Asteraceae > Glebionis > Glebionis coronaria. The sequence continues at coordinate 94,951,747 of CM046882.1, read as the reverse complement.
TCAGTTTGAGTAAGTTTTAAAAGGTTTTGATTTGAAAAAATTGCATAAACAGATTTAAAGGACTGTTTGGATACATGTTTTAGCAGGGTAATAATCTTTGATTGTGCTTCTAAAAGGGGTTAGCAAGGTTAAAAAAGGTTAAGATAGGTTATTAGTTAGTTGGTAAGTAAGTTTGGAAAGTTGCAAAGCAAGTTGAGTGTTACAAAAGTGAAACAAGAAGCTCAAGTCTGCATATCCATTTTTCTGATTATTTTTCATGAAAAATTGTGCTTGGATTTTGAATTCTGTGAAGTGTTAGGATATTTGAGTTATTGAAGTTGCTTGTGTGCCATTTGGTGATTGTGTGTGCTAAAAATTGGACTTGGAATCTCATTAAATTGCATGTAACTTGGATTTAAAAACCACCAGACTTAGAACTTTACATCAGCAACTGGATATTGCTAGTGTATGCTTTGTTTGTGATTCTTGTGTGTTAAGTGATTGTTGTTTGCTTGTCATTGACTCCTTGTGCTTCAAAGAGCACAAGGGTGCCCCCTTTGTCCAAGAAAACACCACCAAATAAGCCACAACCAAATCCTTTTGGCTATATCCACTTGTGAAGAAACTGAAACAAAGAAGAAAAAGGCTTGTGTTCTTCAAGTAAAAACTGGATACGTTTTGGATCATAACTTGTTGATTCTTGGATAAAAAAAGGATTGTGATTGTGTTTCAAAGCTAATTAGGGTCACTGTTTGGATTGGAAAAGTAAAAAAAAAAAAAAGTTTTATAAAAAGTGCACCCGCAACGGGCTCGAACACGCGACCCCTCGCTGGTGGACTTAGCGTGCTTACCGTTGATCTAGATGAACCTTTTACGTTAAGGTTTCATTTCAATAGATATTTGACCCCACTTGGTTTTGACTTTTGGTAAATAAGTCGTGACCAAATAAGCTCATTTGAGCTTATTGGTTTAGCTTTTTAGCTTCTTTTCATTTTTCCTAGGCTAGTAATAGTTATTAGGATTTTCCTGGCTATTAGTTTAATTTTTCCTTTTCTTTATTTATTTTTTATAATTTATTTATTAACCGTATTTTATAAAATCATTAAAAAATAGTTAAAAGTAGTTTTTAATTAGGGAAAAATAGTTTTTAGGTTTTAATTTGTATTTTTGAGGTTTACATATCAAAAATTTTTCAAAAACTTTAATTTTTAATTTTATTTAATTTTAGGGTTTTTAGACAACTTTAAAAATTAATATAAAATTAATTAAGAGGTTTTAGGAACTTTAATTTACATTTTCTTCTTAGTTAGATTATTTAGGACTTTTGAGAATTTTTTAGAATTTATTTAAGAACTTTTAATTTTTTAGATTATTTTAATATTATTTTATTCATAAAAATAAAAAGTTTTATTTTTAACTTTTTTTCATTTTTCCTAGATTCTAGATATTAAAATAGGACCTTTTTCACTTTCCAATTAATTTTTAGGTTTTTCAATTAATTTTTAGAATTAATTTAAGATTTAATAGATTTTAATAGTTTTTAGGAGATTAAAAATAGTTTAATTTGGTTTTAAAATTTTTAAAAAATAGTTTTTAGCTTAATTAGGTCATTTTTGAGGTTTACAAACTATTAAATCTTGTTTAGGGCTTTTTAATATTTAAAAGTGATTTTTAGGGCTTTAATTAGCATTAAAAAGTCATTATTAAATTAATTAAAAGGTTTTGGCAAGTTTGGATTTTTTGTAAACTCTTAGAATATTATTTGGGATTTTTAGTAATTTTTAGGAATTTTTAGGTCAAAATTTTAAATTTTGCAATTTTTACGTTCTACGTCGTAACTTTCTAGTAGTGTTTTTGCCTTATTTTTCTATTTTTTTCGTCTTCGTCATTTTCTCTTCTTTTCTTCTTGTTAATAATCAAAAACATAATTCAATCATTCATTACACAACGCACTAGCCTCCTCGAGAACGAACTCACTTTTAGGGTCATTCACACACGGTTTTCCTAAATCGTCGTGCACGCTTACCACTATTTGTGTTGCTTTGTTTTTCCTAAAATAAAGTATATACAAAATCACTACATCAATTTTTGGCGCCGCTGCCGGGGAGGCGTGTTGTGTTTTGATTGAACATTGTTGTTTTCTATATTAGCCATAATAGTATTTGTATTAATAGCACTCTATTAATACGTATTATCGTTTTTCGGTTTTTGTGTGAATACTATTACTATATTGTATACGTAGAACAATAAATACACAAGTACTCCAAATACGTGAGCAATCACAACCTTGATTCGGGATTTCATCACTCGATCATTGTATTCGAATCTCAAACCAAAGAAAAAGGCAAAAATAGATAAATACTTTCGTGAAGCTTAATCTTGATAATACAAACTATAAGGTGGGTATAAGGCGGTTGTATTTCACAACCTAAAGGAAAAAGGCTCTTAAGTGCTTCGCGCCGCCTCGTTTCCTCCGCTTGCTTGTGCGTATTTGATTTTGAGAGTGAATCGAGGGTGTTGCCGCCCAAAGTATTATTACATATCATATATATTTTCTTGGTTTCATATTGATTAAACCCTCTTGAACGATTTGGTGTTCCACCATCGTTCTAAAGTCATCGAAGGCGTTCACTCCACGTGATCGTTTTCATTCCTTGAGGCCTTTTTAATCAAGAGATTTGATTAGTGAGGAGATTTGTGGACTCATTGTCTACTTAATACATTCACCAAATTCCAAAAAAAGGTTAATACAATCAAAAACCACAAAAAAAATTGAAAAAAAACACAAAATACCAAAAAGAATCTTCTTTGCTCGCCTTCTCGTTGTACGTGACGTTTATGCAAACTCGCTCTAAAGCTAGACGTGCTCGTAAACGAAGAAACAAATCACTAACTCATTCTAGTGAGGAGTCTCCAAGTGAGGAACCTATTGTAGAACAAGAAGCTATCATGGCTAATCGTACTATGATGGAGTTGCTTCAAGCACCCACCGAGGGTTTTGGAGAGGCCATTGTGATTCCCGCCATCCTTGCGGAGAACTTTGAGATCAAGACGGGTTTAATGTCTATGCTTCAAGAAAACAAGTTTCGCGGTCACGAAAAAGACAACCCACATTATCACATTAGGCAATTTAATCATCTTACCGCGACAAGCAAGTTTAAGGATGTACCACACGATGCCATTAAGATGATGTTGTTTCCTTACTCGTTAGATGGACCCGCCAAGATTTGGCTTGAGAAAGAACCGCCGAATTCGATTTTGACATGGGCCGATCTCGTGTCTAAATTTGTGAATCAATTTTTTCCACCATCTAAGACAACACATTTGAAAAACGAGATTTCACGTTTTACACAAAGACCAAATGAAAGTTTTTCAATGGCTTGGGAAAGGTTTAAAGAAATGTTACATGAATGTCCACACCATGATTTTTCCGAATTGCATCAAATTGACACTTTTTATAATGGGCTTAATGAACATGAACGAGATTATTTAAATGCCGCCGCGGGTGGTAATTTTTTGTGCAAAACGACCAATGAGGCTTTGAAAATCATAGAAAATAGGTCTAAGGTCTATAGCCCTCGTAACACACCAAGTGTTGCCAATTTGGGCTCGTCATCATCTCGTTCCATTAATGCCTTGCAAGATGAAGCAAATGAGGAGAATCGGTTTTTCGATAGGTTTTCGACTCTTATGTCTCATTGGAAAGCTCAAGAAGCTTCAAACACCGCTTCGGTTAAAGCGGTTGCTAAGAGTTGTATTTCATGTGGTGGAGCTCATGATTTTTCCGAGTGCATTATCGCGGATGGTAACACTTCGAATGCTTTTGTAGCCACGGGAACTTATAACCAAATCGGTCAAGGTTCTCGTTCAAATCAAGCTCCACCCAATCAAAATGCTAATAATTATCGCAACAACAACCAAGGTGGAAATTACCAAGGAAATCAAAGGAATTATAACAAAGGTAATTACCAAAGTGGAAATGGGCAAATTTCAAACCAAAACCAAAACCGTGATTTTCAAACTCCTACTCAAGGTTTTCAAAATGCTCACACTAAAAATTTGCAAGGAGAATTTTTAGATTATGCAAAGGCTAATGATGCTAAGTTTGATAACATGCAACGTGAGATGATTAGCTTAAGGTCCGAATTGAAAAACGAGCTTAAAACCGAACTTGCTAATGAACTTAAAACTCATGCTAATAAAATGGAAGGAAATGTCACACGACTCCAACAAAATCAATAAAAAATGGAGCAAGGACAACATGAGATTAAGCAAGAGTTGTTAAAAGCGGATGCTAGGCAATCTAAGTTTGAAGACCGAATGGCTAAAATGTTTGAAGCTATCATGTGTAAGCCCTCTTCTTCGGGTGGTCTTCCTAGTGATACCATCGTAAACCCGAAAGGAGAATTGAAGGTTATTACTACTCGTAGTGGTAAAACTTTCAAAGAACCCATTTCTCGTCCAAGTACTTCTATGGAGAAGGAAAAAGAGAAAGAACCCGAGGTTGTGGTTGAAAAGGAGCACATTACAAGCCCACGAAGTACCGCTCAAACCACACCTACGGTTGAACCAATACCCATCATGGAACCCGAGATTCCAAGGTTGATGCCTATGCCTAATTTGCCCCAACCCACACCACCTTTACCCTACCCATCAAGACGAGACAAGGAAAAGGCACGAGAACGAAATAATTATCAATTTGAACTTTTTATGAAAATGTTTCGTGACTTGCATTTTAATATAAGTTTTGCCGACGCCTTAGTCATGATGCCTCGATTTGCCGCGAACTTCAAAAGTATGTTGAATAACAAAGAGAAATTGCAAAAATCGTCTAGTTGTTCTTCGGTTTTTCTAAGCCGAATACCTCAAAAGGTCGGTGATCCTGGAAAGTTTTTAATCCCATGTGCTATCCAAGACATGGAAGAATGCTACGCCTTGGCCGATCTTGGTGCTAGTATTAATTTGATGCCTCTTGAGATTTTTAAATCACTCAATCTTCCAAATCTCACTCCTTCAAGAATGTCAATCGAAATGGCCGATCATTCTACGATTCTAGCTTGTGGAGTTGCCGAGGACGTCTTCGTGAAAGTTGGGAAATTCTATTATCCCGTGGACTTCATTGTTGTTGATATTCCCATCGATCCTAAAGTTCCGTTAATTTTAGGTCGATCTTTTTTGGATACCTCGAGAGCACTTATCAATGTGCATGCAAGAAAAATCACTCTTCGTTTCAATGAGGAAGAACTCGTCATTAATGCAACCCAAAACTCCACTCTTTCTCATGTTTATTCGATCACATCTTTGTACAATGTCAATCCCATCAAAAACATTTGCAAAAAGATTTCAAAAAGAGTTTTAGGAGTTGATAAAAATGAAGTTCCGTCCCCTCCGCCGATGGAGGTTAAGAGTGTTAAGCCTATAATTCCAATCTCGAGTGAATCTTCGGATGATGAATACGTTGATCCCGATGGGGAGGTTTTCTTTGTTGACAAAAGATTTGAAAACTTGCCACCACCTAAACCAAAAAGATTTCAAAATGTGAGAATTTTTAGTGTGACTAACATTGTTTTAGATACACCAAATATTTTTGACATAATTAAATCGGGTTTTCACAAAGAGAGTTTTAAAGATGAAAAAGGAAAAGATTTTGAATTTAATTTAAAAGATTTTTCTACAATTCTAACTCCGTCATCACCACGTTTATTGAGTACTACAAGCTCGTCTTCTCCTTTTGACGATGCTTTGTGTGGACCTAGTGTGGGGGAAGCCCCTTATGTTCCCTCCCCTTTCTCCACCGAGGACGAGATATTTGATCCTGGAATTGCTTATATAGGGAAATCTCGGTCTTCCACCGATGCAATAAATGGAAAATCTTTTCATTTTATTGGTGCGAGTCTACCTCGAGTAGCTCAATGTTATGACTTACCCATTGTCCCACCCTTCTATTTCTTCTCTCCTATTTTCTTCTATCCCATTGGGATTTGTGTTGGAGTTGTTTTGTCTCGTCTTTCATCCGAAAACGAGGACGCTATCTTTGACCCCGGTATACGTTTATCGGATTTTTAAAGTACTCCACGTACTTTTGGGCCTTGTTTATCATGTAAGCCCCACCAAAAATTGACCACACCATGATGATCCCTAAATGATCACATTTATGGGGATTCGAGTCGAGCTTTTGACTCGGTTATCAAAAACAAGGTGCCTCGTGGGGGAGACCCATGCTTATCCATGTACATATTATTGCTTTCTAACTAGTGTAATGTGAGGGGATTTGTGCCCTTCCAACCTTTGTTCCGTGGTTGTTTGTGCATTGTGTCTTTTAGATCATCATCTTCACGATTGGAGCCTCTCGTGTTCGTTTCATGGGAGCACTCGATCGTTTGCTTTGGAGGCCATTCCCAATATCCACATCATGATATATCCTTTTATGTTCTAACCTTAGGTTTATAGCACACTTCATAAACGGCTATTACTTAATGGTTACACCCTTTCCATGCTAGATTAGGCATTCGACTACGTCTCTAGTATGGGGGTGTTTGCACCCCTAGACTCGAAACATTGAGGACAATGTTTAACTTTAGTATGGGGGTGAATAGATACTTGCCTTGCCAAACCTTCACGCTTTCCAAAGTTTATAGTTTTGTTTATCGTTTTGTTGCAAAATAAGGCTAAAAATGGCCAAATTTTAAATTTTTTCTCATGTTTCATAAGTGTTTGAAGACACGAATGTAGATTTTCCGATGGCGAGAATATGAGTAATTTTTGACTCGACCGTGCGTGTTGAGCACTTAGCTTTGATTCCTTAACTCATATTAGGCTAAGTCTCTTAAATGAGGACGAGAAATGATAGAGTTAATTATAAGTTACTATGCTAAACGTAGAGTACTCGTATTCTTTCAAAAACTCATGTGTTCTCGTTGTTTGCTTATTCTCCCTTCGCTTGTAAATATTTTTTGCTTAATAAATATTGACTTAGCGGTTTAGTTTTGATTGTTGGGTTTCTAGTCGTTTCTAGTAGCTTCCGTGTAATTAAATTGGGAAGACATTAAGGTATCGCCAGCGTCACGGTTTTGAAGTATTGGCACCCTAATAATCGAAAGCTTCACCCAATAATAAGATTTCAAGTGCTCACCTAAATCAAGCAAACAATTTGAAGCCCCACAAGGCCTAAAATCTATGCAAAATTGAAAGTGAATCAAGCCTTAATCTTCGAAGCTTTAAAGATCCAAAATTCGCTTTAGCGTGAGGATATACGTCTTTGGCTAATAAAACCATCGATGATGGCGGATAATAAAAGGCACGGCAAGACCGAAGTCATAATAAAAGCTTCATGGCGAAGTTGAATAAAAGATGGAGGTAAACCAAAGATAATAAGGTCCTTCCGTTAGGGGGCGTATAAAAGTCTTGGTAATAAGTCTCATGTTCAAAACCGTTATAAAACCGTGTTTATCGATTCTTCTTGTCAACTTAATTTTTTAACATCGTTGTCTATTAGGAGGGGTTATTGATTTGATGGTCTTAGTTACACCGTTAGGACTCTATTTTTAGACCTAAATCTCTATTATCGCATAAGTCAATGATGTATCCTCGTGATCATTAAGACATAATAAAATATAAGAGATACAACTTAGGAATAATGGGAGAATAAGTACGTGATTAGGGCATATGAGTAGTGTTAGCATTACTAACTTATAATGACAATGATCTCGTTGCACGCTTGGCATGGAATTAAGGTGAAAATCGAGGACGACGAAATTATTTCTAACGAAGCATTCACGTGTTCTTATTCTATGAACCTAAACGTCCCATTTTGCGATGAAAATCATACATTATGTCTAAAACGCAAGTAGTAGTCATAGTAGTTATGTAGCTAGTTTATCATATCAATAAAAGTGAATAAAATTAAATTTTGGAGATGCTTTGATACTTTATTCTAGCATTGCGTGAGGGCACGGCAATGGTTTAGTATGGGGGAGTGATGAGACTGCTTTTATACATGGTCTCATCGTCCAAATCGGGCTTAAATTGCATAAAATATCATAAAATAGACCAAATATATGCTCGTGTTTGTTACTTGTGTATTTTTAGGTACGGATATTGAGGAATTGGCAAAAGATCACAAGAATCAATAAAAAACGAACACGGGAAACGAAGTCGCACAATGAACCGGGCCCAAGTTTGGAATTTTGCAAAAAGACCCTTGAAGAATTGAAGATTGGCAAAATTAGTCCCTCATCTTTGAAGAACTTGTCACATTTGACCCTCCACATATCAAATGTACAAGTGTGGTCCTTAATGTTTGAAGATTATACAAGATCAGCCCTTGGAAAATTAAGAAAATACAAAAGAAACCCTTGGATAAAAGTTTAGAAGTTTTTGTGCCACTTTTGACAACTTGTCCAAAGTTGTTATGCACAAAATGGGCGCTGATGGCATTTAAAAACAAAGTGGATAGAATGAAATACTTGGGGGTCAAAACTGCCAACTAACCAAACCCTTACACCCACTCAGGTCATGACACGTCAACAATACCCACCCATTTACCCATTCAACCCAACCCTACCCACTACCATACCCGTTTTTATTTAATTAAACTGGTCAATAACCAGTCAACCCTCCAACTTTCCCACCAAACAAGTTTTTTAAAAAACCTTTTTCCCAAAATGGATTAACCACTCCTTAATTACCCCCCATAAACCCTAATTAACCCAGGTATAATTAAACTGAAAACAAAGGGGTTTTATCTCCCCCTTTCCAGATCAATGATTAAAGTCACTCTCACCAAAACCCACATCCCTAATCCCTATCCCAACATCCCCATGTGACTGTGGAGCCACCCCTGCTCACGTCTTTTTCCCCCAAACCCAAGAGTGGACAAGATAAACGTCCAGGATTTGTCTACTTGGTCCCCAAGGCTAAACAAACGTCCAGGATTCGTTCAAAAATCACTGGCATCACATGTATTCAGTTTTGACCAAGAATCACAAGACTTCAAAGGGCATTTTTGAGATTTCCAGAATTAGGGTTTAAGTTTATTACTTTTTTATTCCTAGGCCTAGAATGTTCTATCTAGCCTATAAAAGGAGAATACAACCTGTGCATATCCCTTTGTTCCAGTTTTTAGCAATCTCATTGTAATTCCTTTTTTATAAATTATTAAAGTTTGGTGTTTTTGATATAAATTGTAATTCCTTTTAATCAATTATAAAAAGTTTGTGTGTTTGGATTGCTAATACTGAGTTCCAATTTCAAAAGTGTGTTTGATTTTCAAAAAGTTTTTGAAGGTTTTTAAATTTTGTTCAAATCTTTCAAATCTCATTTCTTGGAAGTGAAAGTGGAAAAGGAAGGTGATTTGTGAGTTTGAAGAGTTTTAGAAACGTGTTTTCAAGGTTTGTGAAAAGTTTTTAAGGAAAAAGAAAAGTTAAACAGATTATAGCATTAGTGCTTGTTTTCCTTTTTTTGATTTTCTTAGCAGGTTGTGAGAATTGATTTGTTAAAGGTTCAGCACCAACCCCAGTTGGTAGGAGGTGGATTTACATCCACAAAGAACCTTGGATGTAAGGTTCTAAGGTAAACACCTTTTACTTTTTTTGAAATTTTCAGAAAATAGTAGTTTCCTGTGATTTGCTTGATTTGGTGCTATCTGTTTGTTAATCTGTTGGATTTGAGTTTTTTTTAAGCATTGTTATGCATGTTAGATGCTATTAGGGTCAGTTTGAGTAAGTTTTAAAAGGTTTTGATTTGAAAAAATTGCATAAACAGATTTAAAGGACTGTTTGGATACATGTTTTAGCAGGGTAATAATCTTTGATTGTGCTTCTAAAAGGGGTTAGCAAGGTTAAAAAAGGTTAAGATAGGTTATTAGTTAGTTGGTAAGTAAGTTTGGAAAGTTTCAAAGCAAGTTGAGTGTTACAAAAGTGAAACAAGAAGCTCAAGTCTGCATATCCATTTTTCTGATTATTTTTCATGAAAAATTGTGCTTGGATTTTGAATTCTGTGAAGTGTTAGGATATTTGAGTTATTGAAGTTGCTTGTGTGCCATTTGGTGATTGTGTGTGCTAAAAATTGGACTTGGAATCTCATTAAATTGCATGTAACTTGGATTTAAAAACCACCAGACTTAGAACTTTACATCAGCAACTGGATATTGCTAGTGTATGCTTTGTTTGTGATTCTTGTGTGTTAAGTGATTGATGTTTGCTTGTCATTGACTCCTTGTGCTTCAAAGAGCACAAGGGTGCCCCCTTTGTCCAAGAAAACACCACCAAATAAGCCACAGCCAAATCCTTTTGGCTATATCCACTTGTGAAGAAACTGAAACAAAGAAGAAAAAGGCTTGTGTTCTTCAAGTAAAAACTGGATACGTTTTGGATCATAACTTGTTGATTCTTGGATAAAAAAAGGATTGTGATTGTGTTTCAAAGCTAATTAGGGTCACTGTTTGGATTGGAAAAGTAAAAAAAAAAGAAAAGTTTTATAAAAAGTGCACCCGCAACGGGCTCGAACACGCGACCCCTCGTTGGGGGACTTAGCGTGCTTACCGTTGATCTAGATGAACCTTTTACGTTAAGGTTTCATTTTAATAGATATTTGACCCCACTTGGTTTTGACTTTTGGTAAATAAGTCGTGACCAAATAAGCTCATTTGAGCTTATTGGTTTAGCTTTTTAGCTTCTTTTCATTTTTCCTAGGCTAGTAATAGTTATTAGGATTTTCCTGGCTATTAGTTTAATTTTTCCTTTTCTTTATTTATTTTTTATAATTTATTTATTAGCCGTATTTTATAAAATCATTAAAAAATAGTTAAAAGTAGTTTTTAATTAGGGAAAAATAGTTTTTAGGTTTTAATTTGTATTTTTGAGGTTTACATATCAAAAAGTTTTCAAAAACTTTAATTTTTAATTTTATTTAATTTTAGGGTTTTTAGACAACTTTAAAAATTAATATAAAATTAATTAAGAGGTTTTAGGAACTTTAATTTACATTTTCTTCTTAGTTAGATTATTTAGGATTTTTGAGAATTTTTTAGAATTTATTTAAGAACTTTTAATTTTTTAGATTATTTTAATATTATTTTATTCATAAAAATAAAAAGTTTTATTTTTAACTTTTTTTCATTTTTCCTAGATTCTAGATATTAAAATAGGACCTTTTTCACTTTCCAATTAATTTTTAGGTTTTTATTTTTAGAATTAATTTAAGATTTAATAGATTTTAATAGTTTTTAGGAGATTAAAAATAGTTTAATTTGGTTTTAAAATTTTTAAAAAATAGTTTTTAGCTTAATTAGGTCATTTTTGAGGTTTACAAACTATTAAATCTTGTTTAGGGCTTTTTAATATTTAAAAGTGATTTTTAGGGCTTTAATTAGCATTAAAAAGTCATTATTAAATTAATTAAAAGGTTTTGGCAAGTTTGGATTTTTTGTAAACTCTTAGAATATTATTTGGGATTTTTAGTAATTTTTAGGAATTTTTAGGTCAAAATTTTAAATTTTGCAATTTTTACGTTCTACGTCGTAACTTTCTAGTAGTGTTTTTGCCTTATTTTTCTATTTTTTTCGTCTTCGTCATTTTCTCTTCTTTTCTTCTTGTTAATAATCAAAAACATAATTCAATCATTCATTACACAACGCACTAGCCTCCTCGAGAACGAACTCACTTTTAGGGTCATTCACACACGGTTTTCCTAAATCGTCGTGCACGCTTACCACTATTTGTGTTGCTTTGTTTTTCCTAAAATAAAGTATATACAAAATCACTACATCAGCGTGCTTCGGTCACGGAAACCTATATAAATAATAATCGGTCTTAGACTTTTGTCCAATGACTTTTATCAAAATAACAATATACATATGATGATTTTGTACATATGATGATGATCAAGTGGGTTTATATATCCTTGTTTACTCATTTTAGTGTTTACGTATTGGTAACTTTTTACTAGTTTACTAGTTTTACCTATTTACATATTTTAAGTCCAATAAGCTTATTATAAGTTCTTTAACTTGTATTATTTCATTTTATACTTATATTATCAGTATTTACACTTTACATGTTGGGCCCAAATGGGTTAAGCCCAATAAGTACTTTTTATAAGTGTTTAACTTATTTAGTCCAATTATTAGTCCAATATGATTACTTAGCTCGTTAATGTCCGTATGTCCTATAGTTCGGGTTTTATCGGTTTTTACTTGTATTAGATACTTATATATCAGTATATGAATTTTAAAAACTTTACATTAGACGGGTTTGATCGTCTAAGTTTTAATTGGCGAAAAACGTTAATTTTACGGTAATAGCCAAAAAAGTCGTAAAAATCAAGTTTATAGTTTTTATAAATTATAAATATTATTCCACTACCATTTTTATAATTTATCCATTTATTTAACCTTATACATATTTATATAAATGAAATTCATAAGTTAGTGGGTTTTAATTTCACATTTTATACTATATAATTTGAGTGCTTATATAATAGTAATAAACATTAATTCTTCAAAATCTGATTTTTATTTTCATCTTCACCATTTTTAACATATCTAGAGTTCTACAATGAATTAGAAGCTCATTTTTGGATGGCATGAACTTCATATTATGTGCTACAATTAACTTAGTTATAGCTACTGCTCATTTTAAGTTTATCTATCCTTAACAGTCCCTACAAAACAGCTTATTCAGATTAGCACACTCATCTTGTTTTGATCATATCTCACTTATTTTAATGATTCCATTGCATGGCCAACTCTCACATGTGTATGACATCTTGTACTTACTGTAAATGGATTCTACCATGCAAGTTTATCAGTTCAAGTTTTAGTTACATACTGTTTTTATACAGCCAACAAATTAATCATGATTTTAGCCTTGTTTCTTATGGTTATTAACCTTTTTAAGTATATTTATCAACACTTGATCCCCACACAACATTTTTATCATCATATATTCATCATATACATATACAACAAGAAAGAAAATACATTTGATCTTTACAAAAATAACAAGAGAAAATGGAGAGGATGATCTTCTTTACCAACCAAGAGTATATCTTGTTTTTGGAAGACAAGAACTTGATGAACACCAAATGTAACTCCAAGATCATCAAACACCAAGAATATAAGTTGATAAATCAGCCCTAGGACACAAGCAAATCAACTCCTTTGTTGTTAGAATGGCCACCAAGTGATCAAGGCTTCAAGGTAACTCCATGATAGAGCTAGATAACAAGTATTTTGTGGCTAGAAAAGATCAAAAAGGGGTGTTTGTTCTTTAAAGTGGGACGGCAATGGTGATGGTTTTGAGAGAGTTTTAGTTGATTTGCATGAGCTGAAATGGTGGTATGTGTAAAGGTTAATGGTTTTAGCTAGAAACTAGCTTAAATGTTAAGCTTTAGCTTACACTTGTAAGCTACATGTTAACATGATGCCACATCTTTGATGTGGTGTCATGTTGTGCCGTCCCATGCTATAGTGGGGTGGGATAATGTATTTTGTCCCATCCCGCTAATTTACGGGTACTCCTCGATTCTAGTTTCCTCGATTTGCGTGTCCTCGGGTCGTTTCACGAAAAACGTTTTTATAAATTATGAATCAACGGCACAAAACGAATCCAATAAAAATTGTATCATCAAAAACGGAGTTAAAAAACGTAAATACGTAATCCTAAGGTTTCCGGTTTAATCGTAAAGGACGCTAAATTATGCATGTAAGCCCAAATTTAAATCCGTAAATTGTGAGTTCATCAACCAACACAAAAATAAGTTTCAAAATATTATACGAGAAAATAATTCACTACCTGAAAATGTTAGATTGTCACATTGATAACACGAACGATCTTAATAAATCACCAAAAATCACAAACACACCCCCTTTTGGTGTTCTTTTCCCGGCGGCCAAGAGAGAGCAAAAGAGAGATTAGGGTTTTTAATATTTTTCTAATTTCTTGTGATATGAAAAATGTGTTTCCCCTTCTTTTCTTATTTAGAAAATCAAATGGGCTTGGCCCTTTCTTGTGTTCTAGCCGCGGGTAAGAGGGGCCCACAAGGGGTAACCCATTGTTTACCGTGTCTAAATATTATACGTGTTCTCGTGTCGTGTTTTACGTGATTTAGTTAGTTATCGTTCGTGTCGTAATATATTTATTCATAAACATAATAAATATACGTAAATACATAATATTAAGCTCGTGATTATTTACGTTCATGATTTCATGTTCGTATGTTCGTGATTATAATTATTATTGAAATAATTATCGTGTCTTAATACGTATTAAATACTTATCGTGTTATAACACGTACGTAATACTTGTAAATCTTGTTCGTGAATCGTAAACATGCTATAAAAGGAAATTTCTAATCATGTACGTACGATCATAAGGGTACTATTCATGGTAAAAGCATGCGGGTTTTACAACTCTTCCCCCCTAAAAAGAATAATTCGTCCCCGAATTATAGATAATGTAACTGGAAAAGAAGAACATACCCGAATTCAAAATATGAAATGAGGGTAAGAAGCCCGGATAGACTCCTCTGTTTCCCAAGTTGCTTCCCGCTCGGTATGATCCCTCTAAAGGATTTTGACGAATGGAATCGTCTTCCTTCTCATGACTTGTTCTTGTCTGTCAAGAACTCGTTCGAGTTCTTCTATGAAAGTGAGATCTTCACGAATCTGTTCCAGTGGATGTTGAACCATGTGAAGGTGATGATACTTGTACCCTCTGAGTAAGGACACATGGAAAACATCGTGAACATGAGAAAACTGTGGAGGTAACACTAAACGGTAAGATACTTCACCGACTCGTTCAATGACATCAAACGGTCCGATGAATCTAGGACTGAGCTTCCCTTTGATTCCAAAACGTCTAACACCACGTGCCGGCGAAACCTTAAGGAAACGTGATCTCCTACGTTAAAATATAAGTCCCTACGATGCTTGTCTGCATAACTCTTCTGATGTGACCGTGCTTCTTGCAGTTTCTGCTTAGCTACTGCGACCTTCTCGTTAGTCAACTCTATCATTTCTGGTCCTTCAAGTGTTCGCTCACCAACCTGATCCCAGCAGATAGGGGCGCGACACTTTCTGCCATACAACATCTCGAATGGAGCACACTTGTTACTTGCGTGCCAACTGTTGTTGTATACAAACTCTACCAAACTGATATAATCACCAGTCCATTCCAACGCACATGACCTCAACATGTCTTCTAATGTCTGAATCGTTCGATCCGAATGCCCGTCTGTTTGAGGATGAAACGCCGTGCTAAGCTTAAGTTTTGTCCCCCAAGCTTTCTGCAGACTTCTCCAGAATCGCGAAGTGAAACGAGGATCTCTGTCTGAGACGATGCTGGATGGAGAACCATGAAGTCTCATGATCTCCTTCTTATAAGTATCGGCGAGTTTACTAACCGAATCCTCCTTGCAGATCGGTAAGAAATGAGCTGATTTGGTAAGTCGATCAACGATAACCCAAATCGCATCGTGCTTCTTCTTTGTCGGCGGAAGACCAGTAAAAAATCCATGGTGATCTTGTCCCACTTCCACTCTGGAATATCTAACGGTTGAAGAAGACCGCCAGATCGCTGATGCTCGATCTTAACCTGCTGGCAGGTAAGACATTTGGAGACGTAAGTCGCAACATCCTGTTTCATACCACTCCACCAAAAGTACTGCTTAATGTCATGGTACATCTTGGTTGAACCAGGATGAATAGAGAATGGGGAGCTATGAGCCTCAGCTAACAATGCTTCCCAGAGTTCTTGATCATCAGGAACACAAAGTCTCGTACCCTGCCATAAGATACCATCTGCGTTTACTTGAAGTTTTGTCTGCTTCTCCAAATTCTGAATTATCGCCCAGATTTCTCCATCATCTTTTTGAGCTTCCTAGATCTTAGAGAGTAACTCGGGTTCCACTTTAAGATTAGCCAGTAACCGCGATGTCCACGTACCATGATCTCTATGTCTAGTCGCTCCAAGTCTCTTATAATTTCCTCCTCAATTTTAATGCCGTTTATCATTTCGAACTTTCTACTAAGTGCATCTGCCACTACATTCGCCTTGCTGGGATGATACTGCAGATTAATGTCATAATCCTTCAATAGCTCTAACCATCTCCTCTGTCTCATGTTCAATTCACGATGAGTGAAGATATACTTCAAGCTCTTATGGTCAGTGAAAATGTCACATGATTCTCCATACAAGTAGTGCCTCCATATCTTCAATGCAAACACGACTCCTGCAAGTTCCAAGTCATGCGTAGGGTAATTTTCCTCATAAGGCTTAAGCTGCCGTGAAGCGTACGCGATCACTTTCCCATGTTGCATGAGAACACAGCCAAGTCCCTTTCCCGATGCATCACTATAGATCTGAAATCCACCTTTACCAGATGGGAGAGTAAGAATCGGTGTAGATACTAACTTCTGCTTTAGGTCTTCAAAGCTCTTCTCTCTTTCTTCAGTCCAGACGAATTTCACCCCTTTCTGCATCAGTTTGGTCAATGGTAGTGCTAAACGGGAAAAGTTCTCCACGAACCTACGGTAGTAACCAGCTAAGCCTAGGAAACTGCGGACTTCCGTCACTGATGTCGGTCTTGACCACTTGGTAATAGCCTCAACCTTTGTTGGATCCATCGTGATTCCTTCTGCTGATACAATGTGACCTAAGAATGCCACCTTGTCTAACCAGAACTCACACTTGGAGAATTTAGCATACAGCTGCTTCTTGCGAAGAATCTGTAGTACTGTACGAAGATGGTCTTCGTGTTCCTCCTTGGACTTAGAGAATATTAGGATGTCGTCAATGAAGACAATGACGAACTTGTCTAGAAATTCATGGAAGATTTTGTTCATCAAATCCATGAACACTGCTGGAGCATTGGTAAGGCCAAATGGCATGACTACAAATTCGTAGTGACCATAACGTGTACGGAAAGCAGTCTTGGCGATGTCCTGCTCCTTACCCGTAGCTGATGATAGCCCGACCTTAGATCAATCTTGGAGAAATGTTTGGCCCCTTGGAGTTGGTCAAACAGATCGTCTATGCGTGGTAGATGATATCTATTCCTGATGGTGATTTTGTTAAGCTCGCGATAATCTATGCAAAGGCGCATACTGCCGTCCTTCTTCTTGACGAATAAGACCGGTGCGCCCCGTGGAGATGCGCTCGGTCGAATAAAGCCTCGTTCTAGAAGTTCTTGCAATTGATCCTTCAGCTCCTTCAACTCTATGGGAGCCATGCAATAAGGAGCCTTGGAAATAGGCTTAGCTCCTGGGATGAGCTCGATATTAAATTATACTTCACATGCAGGTGGTATGCCCGGAAGTTCTTCTGGAAATACATCTGGAAATTCTGACACTATCGGATGATTTTGAATTGATGGGGATTCAGCATCCATGTCATGAACGGTAGCTAGATAGCCCTCGCAACCATGTGAAAGTAATGCACGTGCTTGCAGGGTTGATATGATTTGTACAGACCTTCCGGGTACGAACCCGTTGTGAATGTACTCTGGCGCATTAACATCACCGAAGATGACTCGATATGAATGGCAATCTATGGTGGCATGATGCTTGGATAGCCAATCTATGCCCAAAATCATGTCAAAATCATTCATGTCCAACGGAAGTGCGTCAACAGGACGAATCTTGTCATCAAACTCTAGGGGAAGGCTCTTGTACACATGGGTTATACGTACAGAGTCTTGTAAAGGCATGGAAATATTCAGTATATTCTCTAGTGGCATGGGGAGTATCCTAACATTCTTGGCATAAGCAGTAGAAATGACCGAGTGAGTAGCACCCGTGTCAAACAGAACACATGCAGCTTGACCATACATATACAAGATTCCAGTGATGGTACCTGAAGACTTGTTGGCCTAATCGCGAGATGTCGTGTAAACGCATCCACTAGTAGGAAGTGGCTTGGTATCAGCATGTCCCGATGTGCCCTCCATCTCGCCCTTGCGGCAGTCCTTCATGCGATGGCCAGGAAGACCATACTTGTAGCATGCGTCGCTGTCGCGGCGACATAGCCCTGGGTGCCTACGGTGGCAGGTAGTGCAAAGAGGATGAGTATATCCTCCAGTAGGCGTCCTGACTGGCTGTGAGCCGGATAAGAACAATATACATGAGACATGATAAAATGTACAAAGGACAATGCGGATAATCGTAAGATGGAATACCAGTGATAGCTGGAGGGTTAGGCTGTGAACCTCTCTGGTTCTAGTCCCTCCCATTACCATGATTCCTGGTAGAAGATTCTCTAATGTGTCGGAATTAAGTATTATAACATGTAATCATAAGAAAATGAGTAAGTAAAAGGACATGCTGCTATTGGAGTGTCCAGCGTTGTTACGGTAATTATCATTACCGCCACGCCTATCCGTAGCAGAACGGTCGTGAGTCTGACCGTTTCTCTTGGGCTGAGTAGGCTGTTGCTGAGTAGCCGGCTGAGACCGGTCCCCAGTCTTCTACCTGGAAGATACAGTTTAAAGAGATGATATATTGACATATACTGAAAGAATACGGATTGGTCACCGTTGAATACGAATGTTTACCTCTTATTGGGTCTCTCTGTTTCCCCGAACTCTTCTCTTTCTTGCAGCATCTCCAGCTTACGTGATGCATCGTCCACTTGTGCCACCGTGTTGAACGTAGCATACACCAAGTTGTTTGCGACCGATGTACGAAGAGCCCACCTGAAGTGGTGTGCTTGCTCTTCAGGAGTACCTACTGCTGCACCAAGAAAACCAGCCAAGCGAAGAAAGCGCTGTATGAACTCGTTGCTATTCTCCCCAGCTCTCTGTCAGATTCCTTGGTACTCTCTCTTCAGCTTGTCTTGCTCAGCCTTGGGAAAGAACTGTCCCATCACCAATTCCTGAATTGTGCCCAATTCAAACCAGCCACCCAATTATCACCTCCCTCAGACTGCTTTAGTGTTGTCCACCATGATAGCTGATGTAGTGGTTTTACTACTCTTCAGGAAAAAAGAGCAAAATTGGCAAGTATTAAGTGTCGGTTTAGGAAAACCAAGCACTAATGACCAATTAAGTTCAAGTTCGTTTCCCAAGGAGGCTAGTGTGTTATGTGTGTAATGATATGGATTAGATTTGTGATTATATTTTTGAAAGAGAAAATAGAAAGGGGATTAGAAGAGAATGATGGTTACGAAGACGGATTAAACTAAGTCGAAAAAGGTATACACGTAAAACCGTAAAAGTACCAAAATTAAAATTTTAACCTAAAAATTTCTAAAAATTACCAAAAATCCCTAATAATATTCTAAGAGTTTAAAAAAAATCAAAACTTGCAAAAACCTTTTAATTAATTAGTTAATGACTTTTTAATGCTAATTAAAGCCCTAAAAATAAAAATTAATTATTAAAAGCCCTAAACAAGATTTTAAAGTTTGTAAACCTCAAAAATACTCTAATTAAACTAAAAAGTATTTTTCAAAATTTTAAAACCAATAAAAACTATTTTTAAACAATTAAAAACTCCTAAAATCAATTAAAACTTAAATTAAATCTAGAAAATAATTAAAAGACCCTAAAAATATTTGGAAAGTTGCAAAATTCCTAATTAAGTGTTTAGAACCTAGGAAAAAATATAAAAACTTAGAAAATCAGACTTTTTATTTTCAATAATAAAATAATATTAAAAATCCAAAAATCATAAACAATTCTAAAAACTTGCAAACTAGCTTAATTTAACCTAAATAACTCAGAAATGAAAGTGAAATTACCTAAATACCCCTATTGGGCCTAGAAAATAGGCTAAACCCAAAACAGTACACTATTGGGCCAAATTTGGGCCCAATAACAAAAATTGCTCAAAATAAGCCCAAAAAGCACAGGTTGACTCAAAATTTGATTTTAAACAACTTTTTCCAAAGGCCCAAAAGCTGAAAATGTGAAATAAGCTAACTTATAATAAGCAGCTTATTCTTAATGGGCTTTTAAGCCCATTAAGCTATAAGCTGATGCCATAAGCTAAAATTTGACACACAAGCTTCTTTTGACCTAACAAAGACTTCTGCAAAAAGAAATTTGATATAAGCCCAAGGAATAAGCCTGAAAATGCAATAAGCAATCTACACAAAACGACAAAATAGTCGTTTTTGAGTTCTAGGCCACCCCAAGTGCTGATTCAAGTTCCAAAAGCAATTAAATGACTTAATTAAGCAAAATCAACAAAGAGTTTTCAAATAAGCACACTCAATAAGCTAGAAAATCAAATAAGCACTTATGTTAAAAGTCAAAGTAGTTGGTTTTCTAGTAAAAAGTCAAAGTCAAAGTCCAATAAGCTCCAGCCTACTTAAATGGGTCAAATAATGAAGACCTATCACAAAAAATAAGTTGTTGCAAGTCTGGATAAGCTAGAATAGCTTATTGATAAGCTGATGACAAAATTGCACTAGCAGGGGCTAGTTTTGGATGTTGAGCAGTGGAAACTTTTTCGCTACTTGACTATTTTGACTTTTTGTCTTTAGTGACTTTTTTGGAGATTCAGATTTCACAAAGGCACCCAAATGATCTTTGGATCAAAAGGAGTCAATCACAATCAAAATAACACAATCACTAACACCCAATTGATACAGTTTGTAGAAACTAGAAGGGGGGGTTGAATAGTTTCATAAAATTTACTTGTTAAAATATGGTTTTCAAAAAAGTCCTTTTTCAAAAAAGCTTAGGCTTGAGGAAATATGTGAAATCTTCTTATACACAAATATGAACAATGATAGTATAGCTAAACTAATACTAACAAAAATATGTCCACAAAGAATAAAGAATGATAGTGTAGCTAATCTAATATTAACACAACTATATCCACAAAGAATAAAGAATAATAGTGTAGCTAATCTAATATTAACACATGTATATGCAAAAAGTAATAAGGAATGTAAAGAGTTAAGGGTAAAGAAAGATCAAACCGAACACCAAGGATTTATAGTGGTTCAGCAACGAAGCTCACTCCTCGTTCCTACTCCACTCCTCGAGTACTCCTTACTCGAGAGTTCACTACACAACAAGATCCTTATGGTGGAGAAAACCGTACACATCGCTTAACCAATTTCTGACTCTAAGCTAAAAGTCGAGCCCTAATCGTAGCTAGGACCAATCTACACAACTATACTTAGTACATACACAACTTCCAAATAGGCACAACTACTTGGATCTTCACAACTATGACACAACTACAAGTATATAAAAATTGATCTTCAATGGATCTTTGGTGGTGGACTCAACACTTCACTAGGATAGTGTTCTTCTCTTTGCACTTAGAGAGGAAGAGATGGAAGAACAAGATTCACTTCTTAAACAAGTAATAATCAAACAAATGATCAAAGATTTGAGTGATTAAAGAAGGGGTTTGAATCTGGAAATGAATGTGCAAAAGAGGTGAGATGAAAAGCTGAGAATGGCCAACTATTTAAAGGACAAAGGAGCCAACGGCTAGTTCTGCCCGCGGTACCTTACCACAGCCCGCGGTACCTTATCGATAAGGTACCGCCGAGGCGCTAAGGTACCGCCGGACTAGACTCCGCTCCTTTTTGTCTTTTAGTGGTGGAGGTCTTATCTGGGTATAAAATATCCTGAAAGGATATTCTTAACAGAATAAGAATATGCCATTTTCAAATTTCAAATAATTAATTTAATAAAACATTTTCTTAAAAATAAAGTTTAATAAAAACTTGTCACATTTAATAAAAAGTGAGTTTTAAGAAAGGATTAAATCACTTGATCACTTGATTAAGGTTAGTACTTGTTTATCCATACTTAAAGTGAAAATGGGTAAAATGAAAAATACTTGAACTCAAGAATTCGTTTTTTGTTTTTTTCGTAAATGCTTGTTTTTATATATTGTCGTAATCAAAACTAAGCGAGACCGAAAAATGCAAGTAACGTTTTTAGTCATTATTGCATTAACAATCTCCCCCTTTTTGATTCCGACAATACATAAGCTCAATCACACAAAAACAAGATTTTCGAAGACGAGTTTATTCATTTCTCCCCCTTTGTCGAAGCAAAAAGGTTGCGTAAGTCGGTGTTGAAGAAACGGACTTTGCAAAGACTCCCCCTTGGTGCTTACTCCCCCTAGCTTGGGGCACCGAGGAATCGAGATATGGTGACAAGCTACATAGAAGGGTTAGTTGAACAAAAGAAACAACCAACAATATATAACAATAGGTCACATAAAAAATAAAATAAAAAGAGAAGAAAACACAAAGACAAAGATCCAAGATAGGTTACTAAGGAAACATCATACAAAGAAGTATGGAAAAAGAAACAAGCCAAAAGCATAAATCTAATCCTAGTTATTCTAGAATTCTAAGATTTGCTTGAATTTGGTGTCTTGTGGATAAGCAATCAATGTTTATATGAAAGACAAGGTAATAGCGGAGGGTGGTGGTGGTGGCTTGTTGGAGATCTCATAATCGAAGTGAAGAGGAGGCTTGATTAAGAGACTCTTGATGTAGCTCAACTCCTCATAGATGTGTGCCATAGCAAGATGTTGATATTGACAACAATGAAAATATGTTCCATGATGCATGACATTATCATGAGAAGGAGGAAGAACACTAAAGGGTGGTGGTGGAAGAAAGGAAGTTCCACAATCAACATTCTTGGTAGGAGAAATGTGATTAAGAGTGTTCTTGGGTGGGTTTGGATTGAAAGCAATTGGAGAAAATGGAGGAGATTCAAGGCTTTCATTGGGAGAATAAGACATTTTGGATGTGAAGTAATGCAAAATGCTTATGGTTTAAATAGGGAAGGCGGTTTAAATAGGGAAGGCTTAGGGTATTTTTGGGATGGTCAAAGGGTTTGAAACAAAGATTCTCAAAAAGGTTGGAGCAAATCTGTAGTTTCAGACAAAAACCCGAAAAGGAAGGCCACTGTAGGCGGTTCCTTATCTATGTTGGCGGTACCTTATCAATAAGGTACCGCGGCTCACTTATGGAACCGCCTGCAGAAGCAGGGTTTGGTGTTTGGAGAAAGATTTTTCAGCAAATCTTATTTTTCTAGTCTAACTTATCATAGGGATGTGCTTAAAAGCAAAGATAGACAAAGAAAATATATGCAAACTTACCAAATAGAGATTTGACCAAAATACATGGATTAAAAAATCAATGTAGGAGGTGTGTAAGACAAGACCTTAAGTCATGACACAATGATCCTCCATGATTCAATCTTGTTCTTGCTATGTTTGAGAGAATCATACATATGAATTATGTAAGCTCTATATTAATAGCGAGAATCTTATGAAAAATCGTTTTTAGATTGAATTAACAATGTCAAACGAATTTCTCAACCAATTTCGAAAGAGACTTTGAGAGTTTTGAAAAGGGGATGGGAAGATTTCTCAAAGGAATATTAAAAGACTCAAGGACTCAAAGTGGCAATGGAAAACACACAATAATAAAAGAATTTAAGGAAGATGTTCCATTAATCCTAGACCTAGACGCAAGTAATTAAAAGGTTCCCTCTTAAGTGGCTTAGTGAAGATATCGGCTAAGATGTCCTCGGAGGGCACCTTTTCAATAGTAATGTTCCCCTTTTGAACATTATCCCTAAGGAAATGGTGTCTAACTTCTATGTGTTTGGTTCGCGAATGTTGCACGGGATTCTTGCTTAGGTCTATAGCACCTTTATTATCGCACATGATGGGAACATCATCAAGAGAAATCCCGTAATCAACAAGCGCTTGCTTCATCCATAGAGCTTGTTGGCATGCTTTTCCGGCACTCACATACTCGGCTTCCGTGGTGGATATCGCAAGAGCGGTTTGTTTCTTGGAGAACCAAGAAGTTAAACAACAACCCATGAAGGTACAAACTCCACTAGTGCTTTTCCGGTCCACATAGTCTCCCGCATGATCCGAGTCCGCGTAGACAATGGTTTCTACGCCGATCTCTTTAGGATACCATAATCCTAAATGTATAGTGCCTTTAATGTATCGGAAGATACGCTTAACCGCTTCAAGGTGAGAGGTTTTGGGAGCCTCTTGGAAGCGAGCACAAAGGCAAACACTAAACATGATATCCGGTCGACTTGCCGTTAGGTACAACAAACTACCAATCATACCTCTACATTTGGTGTTGTCTACCGACTCACAATCATCATCTACGGTGAGTTTAGTATCCGAGGCCATAGGGGTCTTCATTGGTCTAGATTCTTCTAATCCAAATTTCTTTAGCATTTCTTTAGCGTACTTAGATTGACTAAAGAAAATACCATCGTCCATTTGTTTAATTTGGAGTCCTAAAAAGAAGTTAAGTTCTCCGATCATACTCATTTCAAACTCATCATGCATGATTTTGGCAAAGTCATCACACAATTCTTGACAAGTTGAGCCAAATATAATGTCATCGACATATATTTGTACGATTATGAGATGAGGACCTTTCTTCTTTGTAAAGAGTGTATTGTCTACCATACCCATGGTATACTCATGTTTAACAAGAAACACTTTAAGTCTATCATACCAAGCTTTGGGTGCTTGTTTGAGTCCATAAAGTGCTTTCTTAAGCTTGTAAACATGGTCCGGTTTCTCAAAATCAATGAAGCCGGGAGGTTGAGCCACATATACCTCCTCATTAATCAAACCGTTAAGAAATGCACTCTTTACATCCATTTGTTGAAGCTTAATATCTAAGGCACAAGCGTAGGCTAAAAGGATTCTAATTGATTCTAATCTAGCTACCGGTGCATATGTCTCGTCATAATCAATCCCTTCTTGTTGATTATAGCCTTGAGCTACAAGTCTAGCCTTGTTACGAGACACAACACCATTCTCATCTAGCTTATTCCTAAATACCCATTTGGTTCCTATAATGGTAGAACTTCTAGGTGGATGAACAAGCTCCCAAACATCATTGGCAACGACTTGATTCAATTCTTCTTGCATCGCAATGACCCAACTCTCATCCATCAAGGCTTCTTTAACATTCTTAGGTTCAATCAAGGAGACAAAACAAAAGAAGTTGCTTTGATTTTGGACTTGAGATCTTAGGGTCCTTTGATTTAAGTCACCAATGACATTATTGAGAGTATGATCCCTAGATTCCTTAATGTTTACTTCCTTTTCAACACTAAGGTCTTCAACTCCTATTTTTCTAACCTCTTTGGCTTTAACTACTTCTAATTCATCCAAGTCATCATCAACCAATGGTGGTGTCTTGGGTGAAGGAGGGGTTTCATCAAAGGTTACGTTGAGTGATTCTTCAATAACCCCTGAGGTTCTATTTAGGACTATGTAGGCCTTACTAGTTTGGGAATAACCTAAAAGGATACCTTCGTAAGACTTTGGGTCAAACTTGGTAAGGTAGTATTTGGTGTTGAG
This sequence comes from Glebionis coronaria, assembly GCA_025667525.1. NCBI lineage: Eukaryota > Viridiplantae > Streptophyta > Magnoliopsida > Asterales > Asteraceae > Glebionis > Glebionis coronaria. The sequence goes on along the minus strand of CM046882.1, from coordinate 94,926,432 downwards.
GATAAAGCACTTGCTTCCAAACACCCTAAAGTATTCTAATGAGGGTTTCTTACCTTTAAGAATCTCATAGGGGGTCTTTCCTAGGAAAGGTCGAATAAGAATTCGGTTGAGAATATAAGTCGATGTATCTACGGCATTGCACCAAAACTTTTGAGGCAACGATTGCTCGTTTAACATCGTCCTACTCATCTCTTAGAGAGTCCTATTCTTACTTTCAACTACCCCATTTGATTGTGGAGTGCGAGGAGCCGAGAAGTTATGGGTAATACCATGAGATTCACAAAAGGCACCAAATTGCACTTCATTATCAAATTCCCTACCATGATCCGTCCTAATAGAAACAATTGAACATCCTAGTTGATTTTGAATTCTTCGACTAAAGATTTCGAAGTGATCGAAAGCTTCATTCTTAAATGCCAAAAATCTAGTCCAAGTGAATCTAGAATAGTCGTCAACTATAACTAGTGTATAAAGGTTACCTCCATAACTCCGTATGGCGGAAGGTCCAAAGAGATCCATATGTAGGAGCTCTAAGCACCGAGAGGTCGAAACCAAATTCTTGGCTTTGTGACTTGAGTGAACTTGCTTTCCAACTTTGCAAGCATCACAAAAGTGACTATCAAACTTAATCTTAGGGAGGTGTCTTACCAACTCCTTAGAGACTAAAGATTGAATTAAACGCATATTAGCGTGACCTAATCTCCTATGCCGAAGAGTAGAGCTATCATCTATAGTCGCAAGACATATGTTGTCTTTTGACTTCTTATTGACCTTCATGACATAAAGCCCATGCTTTCTAACACCTTTTCCAATGACTTTTCCATCTTTTACGATTTCACTGTCATGTTCCGAAAAGATGACCTTACACTTATTATCACAAATTTGACCTATACTTAGAAGGTTAAAACCTAAGTTATCTACGTGCTAAACATTTTCAATGGTCATGGAGTCAAGAGAAACCGTACCTTTGCCAATGATATTACCACGTAGACTACTAGCGAATGTGATGTTACCTCCATCATATGCTTTGTAATGCGAGAACAAACTTCGATTACCCGTCATGTGTTTAGAACATCCACTATCCTTAATCCACTCATCGGGCTCCAAATCAATTCCCAAGCATATCTAGGTAACAATACACAAGATCAAACATTTGGTCCCCAATATCTCATGGGTCCAAAATTGTTAGTTCCAAACATCCCTTGCATTTGGTTGGGATGCATGAATGAGGTGGGGATTCCTCATGGAGAACAAAATGGAGGAGGGTAATAATTCATGTAACCATTTTGTTGTTCATTACTTCTCCTAGGTGTGTTTGATCTAGGTTTAGAGTTATTATTATTCCTTCTAGGTGTTGGAGTTTTACTTCTAGTTCGTGAGTTGTTTTGATTATCCCTTGTAGGCGTTGTCGTTCTACTTCTAGGCTTAGACTCATTCCGTACTCTAGGTGGAGTAGAAGATAATCTAGATAAACTTTTATTTCCCATGAGAGGTTTACTTAACGGGTTATAGAACTTACTAATAGCATTGTCGTCAAGTATGGGTAATTGAACCTTATTAACAGTGAGATGCTTTGGTTTTTCATTTAACTTAGATTTTTCAGAAAGTTCAGAATTTTCACAAAACTCAACTTCTGGCCGCGGTACCTTATCTATGGTCGCGGTTCCATAGTGATAAGGAACCGCGCCATAAGATGTGTAACCGCGTCCAGAAGGTGTTTTCTGTGAAAACCTGACTTGTTTTGGTTCACTAGTTGAGGCTTCATTTGAGTTAAAACCTAGAGCAAGTTTTTCCTTAGAATGAACTTGTTTGTTTAACATATCATCAAGAGCACTAGTACCTTTCATGAACTTTTCCAATTTAATGGAGGTGCTCTTGAGATCATCATTCTCTAATTTAAGTTTCTCACAACTTAAGCAACCTAAATTAACCTCTTTGTTTTTCTCAAGTTTAGCCAATTTCTCCCTAAGTTCATTGATCTCATTTTCAAGCTTAGTTTTGGTTGATTTTAAGGTTTTATTATTTTCTATGAATTTAAGACTAAGTTTGTGTAAGCTATCATATTTGCCTTCAAATTCAATATCATCTAAAATAGAACTATCATTGCTATAATATTCGGTTTCGGAATGTACCTCTTTAGAAGTGTGATCCATAAGACATTTCTCCTCTTTGGGGTTGTCATCATCATCTTCACCGCTATCGCTCCAAGCGCCACTAACGAATGCCGTGTGGTTCTTATCATGAGCGGGCTTTGGACAATCACCAATGAAGTGATTTGGATCACCACATCTAAAGCAACTCCTATCACCTTTTTCGTTCTTGACAAACCGATTCTTTGACAATGGTTTCTTGTCATAGTTTGGTTGCCTAACGTGTTGACCTCGTCTCTTGAAGAACTTCTTGAAATCTCTCACCGCCAATGCATACTCCTCGTCATCACTTTCCGAGGAACTATCATGGTCACTTTGTGCCTTCTTGGCCTTAAGTGCAAGAGATTTCCTTTCACTCTTGGTTTTTACTAATTCCGAGTCCTTCAAAATTATCATCTCATGAACCTTTAAGTTTCCTATGAGTTCATCGAGTGATAAAGTTGAGAGATCTTTCGACTCTTCAATAGCCGTGACTTTTGCTCTCCACTTTGGATGTAAGGCCCTTAGAAACTTCCTAACATTGTTCTTGCTAGAAAAACCTTCATCAAGTGCTTTTAGACTAGTAATAATGGTGTTAAACCTAGCAAAGGCACTATCAATAGTTTCATCTTCTAAGATGACAAATTGTTCATATTGTTGGACAAGAAGATCGATTTTACTTTCTTTGACTTGGCTATTACCTTGGTGGGTTACTAAAAGGGTGTTCCAAATATCTTTAGCGGTTTCACACATAAAAATTCTTTCATACTCTTTCTTAGGCAAAGCATTATAAATCACCATTTTAGCCTCATTATTTTTTGAAAGTTTCTTTTTAGTATCATCATTAGCTTTGTCAAAAGTGACTAATTCTTTTGTTTTAGAAACTTCATTAAATTCAAAGGGTAAAAATCACCATTGGTAATAACATGCCAAAGATCTAAATCTTTTGATTTCACATAAGTTTCAAATCTATTTTTCCAATAAATAAAACTATCGGTTTCAAAAAGTGGTGGTCTTTGCATAGATTGCCCTTCTAGGTACTTGTTGGAATCCATAGATCGATTCAAGTTTTAAAATACAATATACTTAAAAAATTCTTGAGCAACCCGCTCTGATACCAATTGTAGAAACTAGAAAGGGGGTTGAATAGTTTCTTAAAATTTACTTGTTAAAATATGGTTTTCAAAAAAGTCCTTTTTCAAAAAAGCTTAGGCTTGAGGAAATATGTGAAATCTTCTTATACACAAATATGAACAATGATAGTGTAGCTAAACTAATACTAACAAAAATATGTCCACAAAGAATAAAGAATGATAGTGTAGCTAATCTAATATTAACACAACTATATCCACAAAGAATAAAGAATAATAGTGTAGCTAATCTAATATTAACACATGTATATGCAAAAAGTAATAAGGAATGTAAAGAGTTAAGGGTAAAGAAAGATCAAACCGAACACCAAGGATTTATAGTGGTTCGACAACGAAGCTCACTCCTCGTTCCTACTCCACTCCTCGAGTACTCCTTACTCGAGAGTTCACTACACAACAAGCTCCTTATGGTGGATAAAACCGTACACGTCGCTTAACCAATTTCCGACTCTAATCTAAAAGTCGAGCCCTAATCGTAGCTAGGACCAATCTACACAACTATACTTAGTACATACACAACTTCCAAATAGGCACAACTACTTGGATCTTCACAACTATGACACAACTACAAGTATATAAAAATTGATCTTCAATGGATCTTTGGTGGTGGACTCAACACTTCACTAGGATAGTGTTCTTCTCTTTGCACTTAGAGAGGAAGAGATGGAAGAACAAGATTCACTTCTTAAACAAGTAATAATCAAACAAATGATCAAAGATTTGAGTGATTAAAGAAGGGGTTTGAATCTGGAAATGAATGTGCAAAATAGGTGAGATGAAAAGCTGAGAATGGCCAACTATTTAAAGGACAAAGGAGCCAACGGCTAGTTCTGCCCGCGGTACCTTACCACAGCCCGCGGTACCTTATCAATAAGGTACCGCCTAGGCGCTAAGGTACCGCCAGACTAGACTCCGCTCCTTTTTGTCTTTTAGTGGTGGAGGTCTTATCTGGGTATAAAAATATCCTGAAAGTATATTCTTAACAGAATAAGAATATGCCATTTTCAAATTTCAAATAATTAATTTAATAAAACATTTTCTTAAAAATAAAGTTTAATAAAAACTTGTCACATTTAATAAAAAGTGAGTTTTAAGAAAGGATTAAATCACTTGATCACTTGATTAAGGTTAGTACTTGTTTATCCATACCTTAAGTGAAAATGGGTAAAATGAAAAATACTTGAACTCAATAATTCATTTTTCGTTGTTTTTGTAAATGCTTGTTTTTATATATTGTCGTAATCAAAACTAAGCGAGACCGAAAAATGCAAGTAACGTTTTTAGTCATTATTGCATTAACACAGTTTAATCAATCAATCATCAGACATTGCACAGACATGAAACAATAAGCAGTTTAGCACTTATGAGCAATTTAAGCACAAATCAGCCAGCCAAATTCAACCAAATGCATACACAAGCTATATTAAACTTAAATAAGCAAATCTAAACAAGTTTCATGCACTGATTCAAAGAATTAAGCAAGATTAAAGCCCTTAAAGTTACTGATGAACACTACCAGGTTAATGATGAACACTAACCAAAACTGATTTTTACTTTTGCTGATGTATTTGACACACAAGCCAAATTCAACACTTCAAATCTATCAAATAGGTTATATTGATGATGTTTTAACAGCTTTTATCCTTAAACATGCATAAACTCTAGGTTTTCCCGAAATTCTAGGTCAAAAAACAGTCAACTCAACAAGATATAGCAATTTGTTTGATTCAAGGTTTCAAACTCAGAAACTTGCAGCAAAACACTCTCAAACAAAGGTATAGCAGATACAAAGCATAAACAACACAAACTATCAACACAATAACAAGCTATAAGCACAAACCAGTAGACCCAAACACCCTTTAATCTTTTCAAAATCAAATTTTTCAAAGGCAAAGTGATATTTAAGGCTACCCAAGCATAAATTAACACTAAAACAGATAAGATAAACAGATTCAAGCAAGATCAAGCAACAAAATTCACAAGAACACAAGTTTCATACAAATATCACCAAAAATCACAAATTAAGCAGATTTTGAGATTGAGTATGCAAACCTCATGGATGTACATCCACACCTACGAATTTTGAGCTTATGTGCTAGCAAGAACAAGCACAAGCTTCCACAATAAGCCTGCTAAGATTGAACAAGGTTAAATCACAATAACATAAAAATCAGAAACTTCAAAAATCTTGATTGATGCAAACTTGTTACCCCACACTTGATTATCCCCAAGTTATAAGCCTCACCACACCTTAACTAACTCAGTTAGGATGCTATGATCAGCCCTATAGCCCAAGAATTCCAAGATTGGAACAAGACTTAGCAAAATATCAAGAAAATGAGAAAATGTGCAAACTTTTGCACTCTCCTCTTTTGAAAACAGGTTTTAAACTTCAAAAGCAGTAAACTAAGAACATAAACAAGCAGAATAAAGATGGCACTTGGTCTTTCTTCAAAGCACTTAACTCAAATTCATTAATCAGAAAGAGGATTTACAAGTGTTTGAACAAAGGAAAAACCAAAAGCAAACGTCTCATTGAGACCTAAGGGCTTTATATATAGCCTTACATGTGACCCTAGAACAGATGAAAACTAAAAACCCTAATGCTTGAAGTCCCAAAATTGCCCTTGTAGCTTTTTGAAAATCTTGGAATCTTGTGAAGAGTTCTTGGCTGTTTGTGGTGATAGCTGGCATGAAAATGTGATCAAAGGGCTCACATCATGCTTAGAAAGTAAGCACAATTGTGGGACGTTGGATTGTGGCCCTACTGTTTGTCTTCTTCCTCACTTTGTAGCAGGGGAGGCATGTGTGGGACAAGTGAGTGATGTGGCAAGTAATATTAAGGTTGGGATGTGATTAGGGGAAGCTTAATCAACATTCTGGAGGGTTTTATCACTTAATTGTTAATGATGAAGAAAAACCCAAATTGTGTGAAGAACACTAAAAACAGGTTTTTAATATGTTTTGGGGGTGGATTAAGTTTAAAAACTTGTTTAGGCGCCAAGATTAATTTAATCTTAAACCGGATGAGTGGGATTGTGAGGTGGAGGAAGGGGGGCTTGTGATTGGTGGAGAGTGTGAGTGGGACAGGTCTCACCCACTCACTGGTCTAGGTAAGAATGGCTGTCTGCCAGAATAAGTCCCTTAACTCCTTTCTTCTTTTCACTTTGTAAATAACCAGCCCAAAATTCGTTTCCTTTGTTATTGAAGTTTCAAACTTCACACTTTTGCCCCAAAAAGTTTCATAAAGTAAATTCAGGGGTATTTCTTGCCATTTTTGCATTCTTGAAGGACTGGTTTGGTATTTTCTTCAATGATAACGGTCTAGACTTGTATAATTTACATTTTGGAGGACTGAAATTGCCAAGTCTTGATGATTGAGGGACTATTTTTGCCAAATGTTGAAAGTTGAGGGTCCTTTTTGTAATTTTGAGATTTTCAAAGGACCAAACTTGTCATTTCTTGTACTTTGAAGGACTTTATGATGTATTTGACTTTGTGGATGATATTGGTTGACAATTTAGCTTTGTTGAGGGGCTAAACTTGCCAAATCTTCAAAGTGGAGGGCCTTTTTTGTAATTTTGACAAACTTTAGGGACCAACTTGTAATTATGAGGATACAAGGGTATAAAGTGTCAATTCTTCTATATTGGAGGACCCTTCTTCATAACTCTTCAAATCTTCAAGGGTTGATCTTGGGAAAGTCTTCAATAGGGCTTGGTTCATTGTGCGGCTTCGTTTCCCGTGTTCGTTTTTGCATGATTCTTGTGATCTTTTGTCATTTTCTCAATATCCGTACCTAAAATACACAATTAGCAAACACAAGCATATATATGGGTATTTTGATGATATTTAATGCATTTTAAGCCCTATTTGGAAGATGAGACTATGTATAAAAGCAGTCTCATCACTCCCCCATATTAAACCATTGTCGTGCCCTCACGCAATGCTAGAATAAAGTATCGTAGCATCTCCAAAATTCATTTTTTATTCACTTTATTGAACGATAAACTAGCTACACTACTACTATTGCTACTACTACTTGCGTTTTAGACATAATGTATGATTTTCATCGTAAAATGGGACGTTTAGGTTCATAGAATAAGAACACGTGAATGCCTCGTTAGAAATAATTTCGTCGTCCTCGATTTTCACTCCAATTCCATGCCAAGCGTGCAACGAGATCATTGTCATTATAAGTTAGTAATGCTAACACTACTCATATGCCCTAATCACGTACTTATCCTCCCATTATTCCTAAGTCGTATCTCTTATATTTTATTTTGTCTTGAATGTTTCGCGAGGATCCATTGTTTGACTTATGCGATAATAGAGATTTAGGTCTAAAAATAGAGTCCTAACGGTGTAACTAAGACCATCAAATCAATAACCCCTCCCAATAGACAACGATGTTAAAAAATTAAGTTGACAAGAAGAATCGATAAACACGGTTTTATAACGGTTTTGAACATGAGACTTATTACCAAGACTTTTATACGCCCCCTAACGGAAGGGCCTTATTATCTTTGGTTTACCTCCATCTTTTATTCAACTTCGCCATGAAGCTTTTATTATGACTTCGGTCTTGCCTTGCCTTTTATTATCCGCCTCATCGGTGGTTTTATTAGCCAAAGACGTATATCCTCACGCTAAGGCGAATTTTGGATCTTTAAAGCTTCGAAGATTAAGGCTTGATTCACTTTCAATTTTGCATAGATTTTTCGGCCTTGTGGGGCTTCAAATTGTTTGCTTGATTTAGGTGAGCACTTGAAATCTTATTATTGGGTGAAGCTTTCGATTATTGGGGTGCCAATACTTCAAAACCGTGACGCTGGCGATACCTTAATGTCTTCCCAATTTAATTACAAGGAAGCTACTAGAAAAGACTAGAAACCCAACAATCCCAACTAAACCGCTAAGTCAATATTTATTAAGCAAAAAATATTTACATGCGAAGGGAGAATAAGCAAACAACGAGAACACATGAGTTTTTGAAAGAATACGAGTACTCTACGTTTAGCATAGTAACTTATAATTAACTCTATCATTTCTCGTCCTCATTTAAGAGACTTAGCCTAATGTGTAGTTAAGGAACCAAAGCTAAGTGCTCAACACGCACGGTCGAGTAAAAAATTACTCTTATTCTCGCCATCGGAAAACCTACATTCGTGTCTTCAAACACTTATAAAACATGAGAAAAATTTTAAAATTTGGCCATTTTTAGCCTTATTTTGCAACAAAAACGATAAACAAAAAGACAAACTTTGGAAAGCGTGAAGGTTTGGCAAGGCAAGTATCTAATCACCCCCCATACTAAAGTTAAACATTGTCCTCAATGTTTCGAGTCTAGGGGTGCAAACACCCCCATACTAGAGACGTAGTCGAATGCCTAATCTAGCATGGAAAGGGTGTAACCAATAAATTAATAGCCGTTTATGAAGTGTGCTAATAACCTAAGGTTAGAACATCAAAGGATATATCATGGATATTGAGAAAGTCTTCAAAGCAAAGGATCGAGTGCTCCCATAAAAGGAACACGAGAGGCTCCAATCGTGAAGATCATGATCATCTAAAGTTCACAATTCACAAACAACCACGGAACAAAGGTTGGAAGGGAACAAATCCCCACACGTTAACTACATTAGAAAGCGATAATATGTACATAGGATAAGCATGGGACTCCCCCACGAGGCTCCTCGTTTTTGATTACCGAGTCATGAGCTCGACTCGATCCCCTCAATACTAATTATCATTGGGGAAGGTGACTTGGTCGAGGTAGTTCACGGATGGAACTTCCCCGCCAAAGTAGTGCTTCAACCTATGTCCATTCACCTTGAAGTTAGGACCATCATCTTGAGCTAGCTCGATGGTCCCATACGGAAACACTTGAGTCACGGTGAATGGACCGGACCAACGGGATTTCAACTTACCGGAAAAGATTTTTAATCTTGAATTAAAAAGCAAAACTTGATCCCCAATGTTAAAAACCCGGTTTTTAATTTTAGAATCATGCAACTTTTTAGTTTTTTCTTTGTAAATCAATGAATTTTCATAAGCAATATCCCTCAATTCATCCAATTCATTCAATTGCATTTTCCGGTGTTTTCCCGCGGTCTCCATATCATCATTACAATGCTTAAGGGCCGAATAAGCCTTGTGTTCTAACTCGATAGGCAAATGACAATTCTTTCCATACACAAGCTTATAGGGAGTGCACCCAATGGGCGTCTTATGAGCGGTCCTAAAGGCCCATAAAGCATCGTCCAACTTATCCGACCAAGTTTGTCGGTTTTCCCCAACGGATCTTTCCAAGATCCTCTTCAAATCTCGTTTTGAAACCTCGACTTGCCCACTCGTTTGTGGGTGATAAGCCGTAGAAAGCCGATGTGTAACCCCATATTTCCTTAGGACCCTTTCGAATTGGTCGTTACAAAAATGGGTTCCACGATCGCTTATGATCGCACGAGGGGTTCCAAACCGAGAAAACAATTGCTTCAAAAACTTGACTACCACACGAGCATCATTGGTGGGCAAAGCCTTAGCTTCCACCCACTTAGATAGGTAGTCAACGAAACGAGAATGTACTTATTACCACGAGATGATGGGAACGGCCCCATAAAGTCTATACCCCAAACGTCAAAGATCTCACACACTTGGATGATATTTTGTGGCATTTCATCTTTTTGTGAGGCTTTTCCTTGTCGTTTTCATGCATCACACGACTTCACAAGATCTTGTGCATCTCGGTAAATAGTAGGCCAAAAGAAGCCGGCATCAAACACCTTTTTAGCCGTGAGATTAGCACCGTGGTGACCACCCGTGGGTCCCTCATGGCAAGCTCTAAGGATGTTAGAAGCTTCGGTGCCAAATACACAACGTCGGATGATTTGATCCGCACAAGTTCGAAACAAGTAAGGGTCGTTCCAAAAGTAGAACTTGACGTCACGAAAGAATTTTCGTTTTTCTTGAGTCGTCATACCCTTAACGATGAAGTTACCCGCATGGTAATTTGCAAAGTCCGCAAACCATGGGGTGGAAGGATCAAGCTTAGAATTCACTACACCAAGTGTTTCAAGCGGAAATGTTTCGGTGATTTCCTTGGGCTCGTAAACACTTTGGTGAGGATCTTCCAAACGAGAAAGATGATCGGCCGCTAGATTCTCGGCTCCTTTTTTGTCAACGATGGTGTGATCAAACTCTTGAAGGAGGAGAATCCAACGAAGTAATCTCGGCTTTGCATCTTGTTTTGCCATGAGATACTTGATAGCCGAATGGTCCGTATACACTATGCATTTAGCTAAGACGAGATAAGGTCGGAACTTCTCAAATGCATACACCACGGCAAGGAACTCCTTTTCCGTTGTAGTGTATTTTAGTTGAGCCTCGGTCATCGTCTTGCTAGCATAGTGAATAGGCAAGAAGTGCTTATCATGACGTTGCCCCAAAACGGCCCCAATAGCGTAATCACTAGCATCACACATAAGCTCAAAGGGGAGGTTCCAATTGTGAGCAACAAGAATGGGAGCTTCGGTAAGTTTCCTCTTAAGGATTTCAAAGGCTCGTACACAATATTCGTCAAAGACAAAACGTGCCTCTTTTTCAAGAAGATGTGTAATGGGTCGAGAAATCTTTGAAAAATCCTTGATGAATCGACGATAAAAGCCCGCGTGGCCTAGGAAACTCCTAACTCCCTTAACGGTTTTGGGATGAGGTAATTTGGCGATGACGTCTACCTTAGCTTGATCTACCTCAATCCCCGCTTTCGAGACCTTGTGCCCTAAGACGATTCCACTCTTAACCATAAAATGACATTTTTCCCAATTGAGCACAAGGTTGGTTTCCTCACAACGTTTCAACATTCTCTCAAGATTCGACAAACACGAAGTGAACGAACTACCAAACACGGAAAAGTCATCCATGAAGACTTCCATCGTCTTCTCGATCATGTCATGAAAAATAGCCATCATGCACCTTTGAAAGGTTCCCGGTGTATTACACTGTCCGAATGGCATTCTACGATAGGCAGACGTTCCATATGGACACGTAAACGTATTTTTTTCTTGATCACGAGGATCGATGGGAATTTGGAAGTAACCGGAAAAACCATCTAAAAAGCAATAGAAATCGTTTCCCGCAAGACGCTCCAACATTTGGTCCATGAAGGGCAAGGGAAAATTGTCTTTTCGAGTGGCTTCATTCAACTTCCGATAGTCAATGCACACTCTCCATCCGGTCACGAGTCTAGTGGGAATCAACTCGTTGGCATCGTTTGGGACAACGGTCATTCCTCCCTTTTTAGGGACGTAATGAATAGGACTCACCCAAGGGCTATCGGAAATAGGGTAAATCATTCCCGCGTTAAGGAGTTTAAGGACCTCCTTTTTGATGACGTCGTGAATTTTAGGGTTCACCCTTCTTTGACTTTGGATTGCGGGCTTGTAATCCTCCTCCATTAATATTTTGTGGGTACAAAACTTGGGATCGATTCCCTTAATGTCGGATAACTTCCACGCAATTTCCCCCTTGTGGTCCTTTAGAACATCGACAAGTGAGGTTTTTTCATCATTTGAAAGATCCTTCGCAATAATAACCGGCAACTTGTCGTCCTCCTCCAAATAGACATATTCGAGGTGAGGAGGTAAATCTTTCAACTCAAGGATAGGTGGGTCCTCAAGTGAAGATTTGGGCTCGATACTCATAACCTCCTCGGGTGAAGGAAATGGGAAATCGTTAAAAAATCCTTGATAATCGAGAATTCCTCATCGTTGTCGAGGTCTTCGTCACAAGTACGTGGAACATTGTATTCTTCCAACGTAAAACCACCACCTTCAAATGGAGTGAAGGTTGGTGTCGAATTATCAAGAATTGGATCTAACATAGTGGGATTGCCACTAGTTTCTTCATCACCAAAACCTAGAACTTCTTGTGAAAATTCCTGGCAAACCACGTCAATCATATCAACGAGGTTTATGGTTGCAACGGAATAAACATGAGAAATTTGAGAGTTTTGAGTTGCGTTTATAACAAGTTCCTCGTCGTTGAAACGTAAGGTGATCTTTCTAGCATGCACATCAATCAAAGTCATAGACGTATCTAAAAACGAACGACCTAAAATGAGAGGAACTTGAGGATCCGTGGGGATATCAACACGATAAAGTCTACGGGATAGTAGAACTTCCCCACTTTCACAAAAACGTCTTCCGCCAAACCACATGCGGGAATCGTGGAATGGTCGGCCAACTCGATAGACATTAGCGAAGGAGTAAGATTAGGAAGATTGAGCGACTTGAAGATTGCAAGTGGCATCAAGTTAATGCTAGCACCAATATCGACCAAGGCGAAGCATTCCTCCATATCTTGGATTGCACAAGGAATCAAGAATTTACCGGGATCACCGACTTTTTGAGGTATGCGATATAGATAAACCGATGAACAACTAGACAATTGGTGCAATTTCTCCTTGTTGTTCAACATACTCTTAAAGTTAGCGGCAAATCGAGGCATCATGACCAAAGCATCGGCGAAACTCACATTAAGGTGCAAATTACGAAACATTTTCATAAAAATCTCAAATTGGTAATTGTCGCGCTCTTGGCATTTCTCCTTCCTAAGTCTCGATGGATAGGGCAAAGGTGATGTGGGTTGAGGCATAGTAGGCTTAGCCTTTGGAATCTCGGGTTCCAATGATGGTAATGGGTCAACCGTCGGTGTGGCATAAGCGGTACTTCGTGGGATTGGGACATGCTCCTTTTGGACCACCACCTCGGGTTCTTCCTCAATTGCTTCCTCCGTAGGAGCATTTGGTTGAGGAGTCGGTTCCTTAAGTGTCTTACCACTACGTGTGGTAATCACTTTCATCTCACCCATAGGGTTGGATATGGTGTTGCTAGGAAGACCACTCGAAGACGGTTTACACATTATTGCCTCAAACATAGACGAGATTTTATCTTCAAAATTAGATTGCCTCAATACGGCTTCGGTTTGCCTTTTCTCGGCCTTAATCATCTCTTGTTTAATCTCATGTTTCCCTTGTTCCATCTTTTGTTGGTTTTGTTGCAACCTAGTGACATTTCCTTCCATCTAGTTGGTGTGGATTTTAAGTTCATTAGCTAACTCATTTTTCAACTCTTTCTTCAAGTCGTTCTTAAACTCGGATCTTAGGCTAATGATTTCTCTTTGAATATTGTCAAACCTAGCATCATTCCCACTAGAATATTCAACAAACTCACTTGGAAGATCTTTTAATGTTTGCAAACTTTTGTTGTTATTTTGAAAATCATTTTTGTTTGAAACTTGATTATTAGCCCCTTGATTCCCATAGTTTCCCTTGTTGTAATTGTTTTTAAAACCAACTTGATTGTTGCGATAATTGTTGTTAGCATTTTGATTTGAACCAAAACCCGGTGGAGTCATTTGATAAACTTGACCGTTTTGGTTGTAATTTCCCGTGGCCGCGAAGGCACTCGAAGTGTTACCACCGTTGGTAATGCACTCGGAGAAATCATGACCTCCACCACAATACATGCAAGAAACCTCAACCGCTTTAGCCGTAGCGGGAGCACTTTGTTCACCAACTTCAAACTCAATCAAAAGTCCTTTCAACTTATCAAAAATCTTGTTTTCCATGTTCGCCTCAATTTGGCAAGAATCGATGGTAGTAGACAAAGAAGGTGAACCCGAAGACGAAGCCTTACGAACACTAGACGTGCTACGAGGACTATACACCTTAGATCTATTTTCAATTATCACCAAAGCTTCCTCAACCGTTTTACACAAAAAATTACCACCCGCGGCGGCATTCAAATAATCCCTTTCATGATCATTAAGTCCATTGTAAAACGTGTCAATTTGATGCAAATCGGAAAAACCGTGATGAGGACATTCATGTAACATTTCCTTAAATCTATTCCAAGCCGTTGAAAAACTTTCATTAAATTCTTGTGAAAACTTTGAAATCTCGTTTTTCAAGTGCGTAGTCTTAGAGGGCGGAAAAAATTAGTTCACAAACTTAGACACGAGATCCTTCCACGTTAATATAGAATTGGGTGGCTCTTTCTCTAACCAAATTTTAGCGGGCCCCGCTAAGGAATACGGAAAAAGCATCATCTTAATCGAGTCGTTAGAGACGTCCTTAAACTTGCAAGTGGCGGTAAGACGATTGAATTGGCGGATATGGTTGTGTGGATTGTCCTTCTCATCACCACGGAATTTGTTGTTTTGGATCATCGACAACAAACCCGTTTTCACCTCAAAATTCTCCGCAAGGATAGCGGGAATCACAATAGCCTCTCCATAACCCTCGGTGGGTGCTTGAAGTAACTCCATCATAGTTCGATTCGCCATGGTTGGTGCTTCTCTTACAATGGGTTCGTCAATAGGAGACTCCTCACTAGAATTGTTTGGAGTGGGAGTTTTGTTCTTTCGTTTACGTGCACGTCTTGCTTGATTACGAGTTAGCATAAACGTCACGTACAACGAGGGGACGAGCAAAGAAGATTCTTTTTGGTGTTTTGTATTTTTCAATTTTTTGTGGTTTTTGATTGTATTAACTTTTTTGGAATTTGGTGAAATGTATTAAGTAAACACAAATCTACAAATCTCCTCCTTAATCAAATCTCTCGATTAAAGAAGCCTCAAGGAATGAAAACGATCACGTGAAGTGAACGCCTTCGATGACTTTAGAACATTGGTGGAACACCAAAACGTTCAAGAGGGTTTAATCAATAGAAACCAAGAAAATATATATGATACTTAGTAATACTTTGGGCGGCAAAACCCTCGATTAGCTTTCAAAATCAAATACTCACAAGCAAGCGGGGAAACGAGGCGGCGCGAAGCACTTAAGAGCCTTTTTCCCTAGGATATATTTTATAATATCCGCCTTATACCCACCTTATAGTTTGTATTTTCAAGATCAAGCTTCACGAAAGTATTTATCTATTTTTGCCTTTTTCTTTGGTTTGAGATTCGAATACAATGATTGGGTAATGACCTCCCAAGTCAAGGTTGTGATTTCTCACGTATTTGGAGTACTTGTGAATTTATTGTTCTACGTATACAATATAGTAATAGTATTCACACAAAAACCGAAAACCGATAATACGTATTAGTAGAGTGCTACTAATACAAATACTAATTATGATTAGTATATAAAAACAACAATGCCAAATCAAAACACAACACGCCTCCCCGGCAGCGGCGCCAAAATGGTGTAGTGGTTTTACTACTCTTCAGGAAAAGAGAGCAAAAGTGGCAAGTATTAAGTGTCGGTTTAGGAAAACCAAGCACTAATGACCAATTAAGTTCAAGTTCGTATCCCAAGGAGGCTAGTGTGTTATGTGTGTAATGATATGGATTAGATTTGTGATTATATTTTTTAAAGAGAAAATAGAAAGGGGATTAGAAGAGAATGATGGTTACGAAGACGGATTAAACTAAGTCGAAAAAGGTATACACGTAAAACCGTAAAAGTACCAAAATTAAAATTTTAACCTAAAAATTTCTAAAAATTACCAAAAATCCCTAATAATATTCTAAGAGTTTAAAATAAATCAAAACTTGCAAAAACCTTTTAATTAATTAGTTAATGACTTTTTAATGCTAATTAAAGCCCTAAAAATCAAAATTAATTATTAAAAAGCCCTAAACAAGATTTTAAAGTTTTTAAACCTCAAAAATACTCTAATTAAACTAAAAAGTATTTTTCAAAATTTTAAAACCAATAAAAACTATTTTTAAACAATTAAAAACTCCTAAAATCAATTAAAACTTAAATTAAATCTAGAAAATAATTAAAAGACCCTAAAAATATTTGGAAAGTTGCAAAATTCCTAATCAAGTGTTTAGAACCTAGGAAAAAATATAAAAACTTAGAAAATCAGACTTTTAATTTTCAATAATAAAATAATATTAAAATAATATTAAAAATCCAAAAATCATAAAAAATTCTAAAAACTTGCAAACTAGCTTAATTTAACCTAAATAACTCAGAAATGAAAGTGAAATTACCTAAATACCCCTATTGGGCCTAGAAAATGGGCTAAACCCAAAACAATACACTATTGGGCCAAATTTGGGCCCAATAACAAAAATTGCTCAAAATAAGCCCAAAAAGCATAGGTTGACTCAAAATTTGATTTTAAACAACTTTTTCCAAAGGCCCAAAAGCTGAAAATGTGAAATAAGCTAACTTATAATAAGCAGCTTATTCTTAATGGGCTTTTAAGCCCATTAAGCTATAAGCTGATGCCATAAGCTAAAATTTGACACACAAGCTTCTTTTGACCTAACAAATACTTCTGCAAAAAGAAATTTGAAATAAGCCCAAGGAATAAGCCTGAAAATGCAATAAGCAATCTACACAAAACGACAAAATAGTCGTTTTTGAGTTCTAGGCCACCCCAAGTGCTGATTCAAGTTCCAAAAGCTTTTAAATGACTTAATTAAGCAAAATCAACAAAGAGTTTTCAAATAAGCACACTCAATAAGCTGGAAAATCAAATAAGCACTTATGTTAAAAGTCAAAGTAGTTGGTTTTCTAGTAAAAAGTCAAAGTCAAAGTCCAATAAGCTCCAGCCTACTTAAATGGGTCAAATAATGAAGACCTATCACAAAAAATAAGTTGTTGCAAGTCTGGATAAGCTATAATAGCTTATTGATAAGCTGATGACAAAATTGCACTAGCAGGGGCTAGTTTTGGATGTTGAGCAGTGGAAACTTTTTCCACTACTTGACTATTTTGACTTTTTGTCTTTAGTGACTTTTTTGGAGATTCAGATTTCACAAAGGCACCCAAATGATCTTTGGATCAAAAGGAGTCAATCACAATCAAAATAACACAATCACTAACACCCAATTGATACAGTTTAATCAATCAATTATCAGACATTGCACATACATGAAACAATAAGCAGTTTAGCACTTATGAGCAATTTAAGCACAAATCAGCCAGCCAAATTCAACCAAATGCATACACAAGTTATATTAAACTTAAATAAGCAAATCTAAACAAGTTTCATGCACTGATTCAAAGAATTAAGCAAGATTAAAGCCCTTAAAGTTACTGATGAACACTAACAGGTTAATGATGAACACTAACCAAAACTGATTTTTACTTTTGCTGATGTATTTGACACACAAGCCAAATTCAACACTTCAAATCTATCAAATAGGTTATATTGATGATGTTTTAACAGCTTTTATCCCTAAACATGCATAAACTCTAGGTTTCCCAAAATTCTAGGTCAAAAACAGTCAACTCAACAAGATATAGCAATTTGTTTGATTCAAGGTTTCAAACTCAGAAACTTGCAGCAAAACACTCTCAAACAAAGGTATAGCAGATACAAAGCATAAACAACACAAACTATCAACACAATAACAAGCTATAAGCACAAACCAGTAGACCCAAACACCCTTTAATCTTTTCAAAATAAAATTTTTCAAAGGCAAAGTGAGATTTAAGGCTACCCAAGCATAAATTAACACTAAAACAGATAAGATAAACAGATTCAAGCAAGATCAAGCAACAAAATTCACAAGAACACAAGTATCATACAAATATCACCAAAAATCACAAATTAAGCAGATTTTGAGATTGAGTATGCAAACCTCATGGATGTACATCCACACCCACGAATTTTGAGCTTATGTGCTAGCAAGAACAAGCACAAGCTTCCACAATAAGCCTGCTAAGATTGAACAAGGTTAAAGCACAATAACATAAAAATCAGAAACTTCAAAAATCTTGATTGATGCAAACTTGTTACCCCACACTTGATTATCCCTAAGTTATAAGCCTCACCACACCTTAACTAACTCAGTTAGGATGCTATGATCAGCCCTATAGCCCAAGAATTCCAAGATTGGAACAAGACTTAGCAAAATATCAAGAAAATGAGAAAATGTGCAAACTTTTGCACTCTCCTCTTTTGAAAACAGGTTTTAAACTTCAAAATCAATAAACTAAGAACATAAACAAGCAGAATAAAGATGGCACTTGGTGTTTCTTCAAAGCACTTAACTCAAATTCATTAATTAGAAAGAGGATTTACAAGTGTTTGAACAAAGGAAAAACCAAAAGCAAACGTCTCATTGAGACCTAAGGGCTTTATATATAGCCTTACATGTGACCCTAGAACAGCTGAAAACTAAAAACCCTAATGCTTGAAGTCCCAAAATTGCCCTTGTAGCTTTTTGAAAATCTTGGAATCTTGTGAAGAGTTCTTGGCTGTTTGTGGTGATAGCTGGCATGAAAATGTGATCAAAGGGCTCACATCATGCTTAGAAAGTAAGCACAATTGTGGGACGTTGGATTGTGGCCCTACTGTTTGTCTTCTTCCTCACTTTGTAGCAGGGGAGGCATGTGTGGGACAAGTGAGTGATGTGGCAAGTAATATTAAGGTTGGGATGTGATTAGGGGAAGCTTAATCAACATTCTGGAGGGTTTTATCACTTAATTGTTAATGATGAAGAAAAACCCAAATTGTGTGAAGAACACTAAGAACAGGTTTTTAATCTGTTTTGGGGGTGGATTAAGTTTAAAAACTTGCTTAGGCGCCAAGATTAATTTAATCTTAAACCGGATGAGTGGGATTGTGAGGTGGAGGAAGGGGGCTTGTGATTGGTGGAGAGTGTGAGTGGGACAGGTGTCACCCACTCACTGGTCTAGGTAAGAATGGTTGTCTGCCAGAATAAGTCCCTTAACTCCTTTCTTCTTTTCACTTGTAAATAACCAGCCCAAAATTTGTTTCCTTTGTTATTGAAGTTTCAAACTTCACACTTTTGCCCCAAAAAGTTTCATAAAGTAAATTCAGGGGTATTTCTTGCCATTTTTGCATTCTTGAAGGACTGGTTTGGTATTTTCTTCAATGATAATGGTCTAGACTTGTATAATTGACATTTTGGAGGACTGAAATTGCCAAGTCTTGATGATTGAGGGACCATTTTTGCCAAATGTTGAAAGTTGAGGGTCCTTTTTGTAATTTTGAGATTTTCAAAGGACCAAACTTGTCATTTCTTGTACTTTGAAGGACTCGTATATGATTCTTCTTTAAAACCATTGACACTTCCAGGAGTATCAGCGCTTTCGATAGGACAAGGTTTGAAGAGCTCTTACGCGGAAAGTCTTTCGCTCTCTCTTATTCAGTTCGAATCCTCAGTTATTTGATAAAGCTAAATTCGAGAATTGAATAAAGAAGCGAATCATAGAGTTCATATCTCTACCGAAAGGGAGAGGAGAACAAATCAAGATCGACTTACTTACAGGAAAGAAGCAAAACTCGACTGCTTGGACAGAGTGGGATAGATCTATTGCCAGAGGTGGAGACGGATAGGTAGCTAGACTTCCAAGTTGCGGCACGAAGTAGCGAATTTCATTTATCTTAGTCCGTAACTGCCATTTTGACTAGGTGGATTTTTCCTTTATGATGTATTTGACTTTGTGGATGATATTGGTTGACAATTTAGCTTTGTTGAGGGGCTAAACTTGCTAAATCTTCAAAGTGAAGGGCCTTTTTTTGTAATTTTGACAAACTTTAGGGACCAACTTGTAATGATGAGGATACAAGGGTATAAAGTGTCAATTCTTCTATATTGGAGGACCCTTCTTCATAACTCTTCAAATCTTCAAGGGTTGATCCTTGGAAAGTCTTCATTAGGGCTTGGTTCATTGTGCGGCTTCGTTTCCCGTGTTCGTTTTTGCATGATTCTTATGATCTTTTGTCATTTTCTCAATATCCGTACCTAAAATACACAAGTAGCAAACACAAGCATATATATGGGTATTTTGATGATATTTAATGCATTTTAAGCCCTATTTGGAAGATGAGACTATGTATAAAAGCAGTCTCATCAATAGCACATCACCTTCGAACCTATAACAGGACAACCTCGACTTGAAGACAGGGTCAAAGCCCATAGCATCGAAGATCTTCTCAATGTGAGCCAACCAGCTTTCAGCTTCACTGGGGCTATCTGTTCTCTCGAAAGCTCGAGGGCGTAGCTTATTGAATCTCTCCCGCCATGTGACCAATGTTGCTGGAGGAGGAGGACGAGGAGGTACTGGGTGTTGCTGCTGATTGTTGGCAGCCTGCACCTCAGCCTGATTTCGTTCCTCATGTGAGGAAGCATAGCTTGCATTGCAGCTTGGATTGCTATATTGAGTTGTTCATGCTCGCGTGTGAGAACCATCTGACAGTATAACATAAAATACATGATTAAACTGATCAAAACATAAACTATATACATGAAAAAAAAACTATACCAATAAATCATGAGAAAAATTTTAAGCAAGAAAATTTATACATGAATGCATGATGCAGTTTAATGAAAACTTTTGTATACGCGAGAGTGAACGCCTATGTTCAGTTCACTCAAAACAAAAGACATGGCGAGGGGACGCCAATGGGTCGGTCCCAAAGTTAAAAGTTTCGATAAAACACATGCGCCTAAATAGGGCCAGTCCTGTACCAACCATTACTTAGTCATAAACCTGCGACAATGACATATATATGTATGCATGAAAATGATGAATGCATGAAAACCGACTGTCAGTTCTAGGAAGACCATAGTGACTACCCACTAATCACAGGTCGTGTTTTGAGAGCCTACAGGTCGAAGCCTTAGCTCTGATACCATAACTGTAACATCCCATTTTGATAAATGGAATGTCACGCGTGATTATGGCGTGTAATCAAAGCATAAAAGGATAAATGTATAAAACATCACATGACCATAAAGGAAATACCGGAATCAAACATCGGTACCCCAAAAGTAGAACTCATCACGCACAAACATAAGTACTGTAAATGAAAAGGACTAAACAATGTTCATGGAAAAGAGTATCAAAGTATAATGAAATGCATAAAGTAATGAAGGCTAGGAAGCTTCCAATCCATATACACGTACGCTTAAAGTCTACTAGCGTCCTTGAGTACCTGCCGTTTTGGGAACATGAAAAGGAAAACGGCTAAGCATAACGCTCAGTGCACGGATATACAAGTAAAGCATGAATAATATAAGCATATAAGTATAAAGCAGCAGAAAAGACTAAGTCCTGAATAACCTGGTATATCTTAGTAAAACTAGTTTTATTATTTGAAAAGCCTTATGTTTATCTTATAAAAACTGTTTAACATGTTTACCATTTAGCCAATATAGGTCATGAAATCAACGTGCATGAATACTTGGAAGGGTGACCTCGTCATGCAAATTAGAGGGGCTGCCTCTAATTTAATATACCGTTTGGGTAGGAGGGATCAGCTCCTTGTGAAAGATGCAAGGCACACACCATATTCACCTGAATAATCTGCTGAAAACGTGTAAACTAGGATGCACCAATACACCCCACATAATAATAATAATAATAATAATAATAATATGGCCAAAAGCTGAAGAGACGCCACGAGCTATCACTCCGTCGTGGTAGAGTCATAACACTGGTGCCTCCAATGTTATGGTTATGGTACCTCCATAACTAGGTGAAACTGGTCATGCATGTATATGGCTTTAGGTATCTAACTTAAACATAAGCAATTCAAAAACATATAAAACATATACTGGGAAAACAGTTGGCTGCATACGGGGAATCCTAATAAAGAAAGAATGTCCATACTAAAAGGACGGAGAATCCGTACCTTGTGTCCAGTGAACGAAGAAGACGAACGGAAGAGAGTCCTACTTCGATATCACTAATGCTACATAAATAATATACGTGTATAAGTATTCTGATTACTGAGTACGTAACTGATTTTATATCACGTCTTAGCTTGTTTTATATGTTCATGTCATGTTTTACTAATTTAAGCTTTATACTGCGTTTATCATGTATTTTGTCTATTCTGATTAAGTATTACTTGTATTTCTTGTATTATTATAGTTGTTGTGTAATAATAAGTAACTTTCTAAAAATAGCAGGTTTCCTAAAATAGAAAGTTTCCAAAAATAGAAAGTTTCCAAAAATAGAAGTTTCCAAAAAATAGATTTACTGCTTAAAATAGATAAGTTTCTAAAAATAGAAAGTTTTCATAAATAGATTAACTGCCTTAATAATATAAGTTTCTAAAAATAGAAAGTTTCCATAAATAGAAATAAGCTAGATTATTAAGCTAATAATATAAGCTTAAGTGTTTACTAATTTATATTCTAAGTCATGTGATATATAGTATAGTTTATTAATTATTACATGTAAATTAAATAAAATATGGGTTAAAGTATTTAATTAAATATAACATGATTTAATTAAATAAAACTAAAAATATATACGTTAAAACATATATTAATATCTATTAATAATATAACCTAAGTCATGTAAATTAATTAATTATAAGGCATGTTTAATAATTAATTAATTATATAGTCTAATTTAGATAATAAATACTTAGGTGAAAAATCCATGTATTATTAACAATAATAATAACCTAAGTTATGTTGTAATTAAATTAATTAAGTAACATGTCAAATTAATTTAATTAGGCTTGTAATTAAATAATCTTGTAAAATAACTAAACTTGTAAAATATTTTAAGTTGTGAACCGTGCTCGTGAACCGGTCAAGAAACGCACCCTTAACAGTGGCTAACCGCCTTAGCCGGTTGCCACTGTTTGTGTAAAACAGCCACCGGCCCACGCCGGTGGTTCCCTTGGTCTTGGCTAGCCGCCGGCTAGCAAAAGTTCCCACTGGATAGTCGGTGTTCCCCCTGCTGCCGCAGCCATGGTTCCCCCTGCTTTCTATAATTAGCCACTGGCTTAAGCCGGTGGTGGTACTTGTTTCTGCCGAGACCCAACCGAACACCAAACACACCCCGACCGAGGCCGGGGTTCCCTTTGCTCTTGCGGCCGAGACCAACAACACCACACCGAGACTTGTAGGTCTCGGCTGTGATCACATGAGCCACACCGAGAGCTTTGGCTCACGGTTTGTGTGCGCCGGCCGAACCAAACACCCCTTAAACCATATGTTTTTAAACCCCCATGATTAATTACATGTTTTTAACACTTGTTTTTAATAAACTTATGATTTCATGTGTTCTTGATTTCATAACATAATTAAAGGGATTAGAAAGAAAAGGTTTAAAAGATTACCAATACGTGGAATAATTAAGGATTGATAACACGAACGATCTTGCAAGAAATCAATCACCAAAAATCACAAACACACCCCCTTTTGGTGTTCTATACCCGGCGGCCAAGAGAGAGCAAAAAAGAGATTAGGGTTTTTAATATTTTTCTAATTTCCTGTGATATGAAAAATATGTTTCCCCTTATTTCTTATTTAGTAAAAATCAAATGGGCTTGGCCCTTTCTCGTGTTCTAGCCACGGGTAAGAGGGGCCCACAAGGGGTAACCCATTGTTTACCGTGTCTAAATATTATACGTGTTCTCGTGTCGTGTTTTACGTGATTTATTTGGTTATCGTTCGTGTCGTAATATATTTATTCATAAACGTAATAAATATACGTAAATACATAATATTATGCTCGTGATTATTTACGTTCATGATTTCATGTTCGTATGTTCGTGATTATAATTATTATTGAGATAATTATCGTGTCTTAATACGTATTAAATACTTATCGTGTTATAACCCGTAGGTAATAATTGTAAATCTTGTTCGTGAATCGTAAACGTGCTATAAAAGGAAAGTTTTAATCATGTACGTACGATCATAAGGGTATTATTCATGGTAAAAGCATGCGGGTTTTACAGATGTCATAGATCAAACAAAATATCATTCCATGATCGGCTCCCTCATGTGCTTAACAACAAGCCGACCAGATATATCACATGCTACGTGTTATTGTGCACGATATCAAGCACGACCCACTGAAAAGCACCTCAAGGAGGTTAAACGGATCTTTCGGTACCTATGTATTGTGACTCAAAGTCCGCCAAGCCATCTCCTGTAATCCGGTACAGTATTCCCGCACGAAGGACATTGATGTCAGATATCACTTCATTAAGGAACAAGTTGAAAGGGGTATCGTTGAACTATACTTTGTTAGAAGTGATTACCAATTAGCTTACTTGTTTACAAAATCTCTTTCG
This sequence comes from Glebionis coronaria, assembly GCA_025667525.1. Lineage (NCBI taxonomy): Eukaryota > Viridiplantae > Streptophyta > Magnoliopsida > Asterales > Asteraceae > Glebionis > Glebionis coronaria. The sequence continues at coordinate 94,902,108 of CM046882.1, read as the reverse complement.
AAAGAGAGGTTTGCGTATCTAGTTAGGAAAATTGGTATGAGATGTTTGACTCCAGCAGAACTGGAGATTTTGGTAAAGAAGCCTGCTTGATTCATCTATTAAAAATCTACATGTATATATTATTAAAAAAAGCAAAATTAAAAATTAAAAATCTTTCAAAATCCAAAAAGATTCTTCTCGACATGTCTTTCAGTATCGATAATATGGACGTACCTAGAAATGTCGCTCAATAACGACACATGTGTGTACATAAAGCTCGAATGAAAGTTGTAAATATTTTTCAAAACATGTCATTTTTACTTTTAATAAAGGAAAATGTCTATTTTGGACAATTTTTCCAACAACGGGTAGAGCAATCTATCTTGAGTTGAGCTTGTCACAAAACATTCAACGTTTTGAGCTCAACACAATGGCTTGTAATCACTTTCAAATTGCAACCCGGATCTAAATTCACGGGGGAGTGTACGATTTAGTGCGCTTACCCTCAGCAAAAGAAGAGAAATCTTCTTACACTTGAGTGGATTTATCAAGATATTCAAAGTCTATGAACTCAAGTTTATGCTTTAGAAAAACCTTTTCGCCAAAAAGAAATAGAGTTTTTCAAAAAGCGTTGAACACAATTTTTTCAAGAGTTTTTCAATGATTATTCAAAATCTTTCAAAAATTGTGTGTTAAACAACTCCTATCCTCAAAAAGCGAAATGTGGATCATATCCTCACAATGACAATTCAATTGGATCAATTTTTGAGGAGGAGCTTTCCAAAGTCATGCTAAGTAAGACACATTTTCCTCTCGAAGATTTTCAAGACTATTTTTGCAATATATTTTAATCAAATTTGGTATCTCTAATATCAAACGATTTTATAAATTAGAGATAGGGGAGAAAATGTGATTAAAATGTGATCTAAAGACTCAAGCACTTATTTACGATCTCATACCCACAACATCTTTAATTCACGACGTTATTGGTGTCAAAAGGGTGGTTAGGTTTAATTCTTATGATCCAACCAGAACCGGAGGGATCTTCCCAGGGACAATTTAATAGATTATTAGAAGTCCTTAGGAAAGATGGAGTAGAAAGTGAACGAAGCTGAATGCCGACTAAGTACTGATGCTAGCACTGGAACAATCACAACAAGGTTCTAGTAATGATGTCTTGGTAAGCATTGAAGGGTTTGAAGAATGAAAAAGAAATGTAAGGATAAAGGGTGTTAAGAAATTAGCCCTCCATACAACTTAGGCAGAAACCGAGTCAACGCATCATGAAGACAATGCATCATGAACCCAGTGATGTAATGCACAACCCCTCCCCAGCTGACTCAGGCTTCTCTCAAAAGAAGTTTGTTTTATTGTCACGGAGATCAACACGACTTCTATTGACTTTCTCACTCCGAGATAGTTGATATTGAATAGGTGGCATCTGCTCCAGCCTCCGACCACTAAAAGTACACAAATCAAGTCTAGAGCCAAGAGACCAATCAAATCTCGCTAGGACACACGGAATAGCGATGAAGAGACTCCTACGCTATATCCTTGTGATATTGCTAGAACACTCAGAGTGATACTACTTAGTATTCACAATGATGAGTGGAAATCCTTCCAGTGTTAACATCAAACAGCACTGCGGTAGGTCATGTGTAAGATTATTTTAGAATTGAACATGTGTAAACTGAAAAGCAACAGTGGTTTGATTCTGAATTGATTCAAACTCGTTTAAGGTTTCTACGCAATATCTTTATGGTCTTGCCAGGACATTCAGAGTGATATTCATTAATATTCACAATGACGAATGGAAATCCTTCTAGCGTCAACATCAAACAACGCTACGGTAGTTAACTTGCTAGATTCTTTATGAATCAAGCTTGTGTCAACTAGAAAGCAACAATGGTAAGATTATTTAAGAATAAAACTTTTTCCAGGAATTTGAATTGACGACTTTAATCAAGCGGATATTTATCCAATTGATTCACACTTTATGTTCGCAGTCTTGCTTTGAGACGGTCGAGTAAAGAGAATGGCTAGTACAGCCGCGAAACCCTGTCAAGGAGGTTCTTAATTAAATCTACCTAATCACAGGTACGATATTCAATATCGTCTAACGGCCTTCAACGGCCGGAGGTAAAACGCTACCGATTTAGGACGAATGTCAAAGCCATTCAGTCCATGTCTATGTTTTGTCTCGAGAAGGTGGCGTTACGGTGTACTCAGCAAAGTCAAAGATTCAAAACCACATACTCATGCCCAAAGATATATTCAACAATCAAGAAAGCAAAAGTCTTCCGTAACTCTGATGATCAAAATCTTCCTTATCAATTAACGTAGAGGAATGACCTATCTTCAAAGGAGATTGTTAGCAAGCTTTCAAGACAGTGCAAAGTATAAGCATGTGGATAAAGACACAAGATCGCAAGATGGCAAAGACAAGTCAAGAATGATTTGAAGATCTCAAGTTTAAAGACAAAGTCAAAAGACAACGACAAAGGCTCAAAGATCATAGCATGAAGGAACAAGACTACTATTACACGTTCAAGACTCATTTATGACGAGATTCATAATCTCCATGGAATTCCAAATATCAAAGAGGAATGACCTCACATTGGGGGAGATTGTTAGCCTCAAAATATTGAGTCAAACAAGAATGCTCTATCATAATTTATTATTGTAACATTTATTAGAATGTTGTAATAGCTAGTAAATAGTCGTGACATTACGGGCTTGATGGCTAGCTTAAAAGGCCTCTTTCAAGGTACTAAGCATTTATTCAAGACCGGCCCAATAAAACATATAGCCCATTATGCCACATGTAGGCAAGGCTATAAATACCCTTACTAGCATGTTAGGAAGGTGTGTTGGTTGTTCATTTTCTAGTATAATCTTCCATAAGTTTCACACACTTCTCTCTCTTTTCTCTCTCTACTTTCTCTCTCTAGAATTCATCTACTTCATCTATCTTTCTTCTTTATTTCTTGTTTGATCATCACAAATTAGGGACAACATGTTCAGAAAAGATGACCTTACACTTGTTGTCACAAATTTGACGTATACTTAGTAAATTAAACCCTAGGTTATCTACGTGTTCAACATTTTCGATGGTCATGGAGTCAAGAGAAACCGTACCTTTGCCATTGATGTTGTTGATCCCAAACTTAGATCGATTAGCTTCGTGTTAAACGAGATTAAATCAAGATTAACACTTAGAGAAACTTTGTTGTATTTAACAATCTAAGTGTTATGCGGAATTTAACACTTAGAACAAAGAACAAACAAACAATGTAAACCAAACTTTCACTCTTGATAATAATGAAACTTGCGTACAATGAAAGTTGTAAAACTTGTGAAAACTTATTAAAACTGATATATCTAACTATGAACCCTACGACCTCCTTTTATAACACAAGGAGTCGTGTACAAAGGTTTACCTATCAACTATTCTAGGTAAAGATAATTATAGAAAATACAATATTGATCAATTCTTTACTTCAAATATAAAATGTGTGGACTAAGTATTCCTATCAGTGGTTGATCATCTTCTTGTCGGCGCTTGAATATTTCTTGTCAGTGCTCATCTTTCAGCGCCTCGTTTACTCTTGTCAGCGTCCAAATTACTCTTGTCATCGTCTTAGTGACTTAGCTCATTTTATTCCCAACAACCCTCCCCTAAACTTGATATCTTCTCTAGTAATCAAGTTTCTTTAATTAGAAAATGAACAAATCTAATTAAATCTTTACTAACATCACTAGTATAGTCAACCTCTAATTGTGTAGATACCATCATCTTCAAAACATCCTTAGGCATAGGATATTCAGCATCAACCAAAAGATATTCTGAAAAATTTGAGGTTCTAAGATGGTATACACCAGCAGCTGAATGTAGACGCCACTTCAAACTACTAATATCATCCAGATCCAACCATATGTGATCAGCTTCATCTGGAGCAATCATTCTCTTGAATGTTGTCCAAATATTTATTCCATTTGCTGAAGAAGGCTCTTCAGCTTTATACTTGGTCTTCATCAACTTCCATAAATCTACCAAGTCTTCCCTATCCATACTTGCAAACAATGAAATCAAAGAAGTAAAGTTATGTACCTTGTCACCATATCTGGTGATCACCCAGAAACCACTTGCATCTTCTTCATACTTGACTATTGGGTTTCTGAAATCTAAGGGTAACACCTCTGCAACATCTGAAGCCTCCAAAGGTGAAAGCTTTATACTCTTTCTTATCACAGCTTCACTTAGATTCAATCTATCAAGGACTAGAAATTCAATGGGAATTCCTTTCTTCACTAGCCTTGGCACAATAGAAGCCCTCTTGATCTGCATGTTTTCTTCAATTTCCTCTTTCCTTTCATCAGAAAGAAGTCTGATAGTGTTTGCCTCACAAACTCGTTCCCAAATAGGATATGCATGAAACTCCAACTCTTCAAAGGACAACCTCTTCAATCTCTCATAGGTCCATCCTCCTTGATGACACCTAAGAAGCATATAATAGAGCTCTCTTCTATCCCTTTTGAGCTCAGAAAGTACCTTAATAGCCTTATGCTTCAACATCACCTTGCAATCCTCTTGAACTCTCAACAGAATCTACAAACCCCAAATTTGTCCAATAAGTGACATTTCTGGATTCTCTGAGCTTTTCCCTAGCTAACTCATCCTCTCTATACTCCAATCTTTCTGGTTCCTAAATTATCATTACACTAGAACCAGAACTCTCATCATCACTACCTTTTTTAACCCTTTCAACGGTAGTCTCTATCATATCCTGTTCCTCAAGGTGTACAGCCAAGACAGAATTAAAAAGTACCTGAGTTGCATCCTTAGGTACTTGAACCTCTTCCATAATCCCTTTACCCTTATCCAAAGCTTTAATAGTAGGTAAAGTGATTGATGGTACCTTTGTAGAAATATCTTTGATGATAACTAGTGGTTGGGATACACCAATCATACCTGCAAGTTTATCAGCGTCTGATTTGCTCTTGTCAGCGCTCAAATTTTGAATGTCAGCGGCTGACTATGTGACTTGTTGCATCATTTCTAGAAAAGAAAGCTTCTTGGGAGTAACCAAAGAAACATCAATAGCTGGCTTCTCCTTCAAGCTTGTCAAAGCCTCAGCTATCTCCACACTCCCATACGAACCACCTTCTTGTGAGCCCTTGTCACTTACATGTACCTGTTCATCCTCCCCTTTGGAAGAATCCTCCTGCCTCCTTCTAGTATTGGCAACTTCCAAAATAGCTAACCTCTCCCTCAATGACTTGAGTTAAGGCCTTGACCTGTGACTACTTGTACAAGGTCTACATTTTGCTTTTGCAAGCGCATGCAAACTACCGTTATTTCTATTGCTGATAAAGGTTCTAGTCTGCCCTCCTCTATCATGGGGATTTAACCCCCAAAAGAGATTCATCATGCATGGATGTGGTCTTAATGATGTTGGGACTGCCTTGATCTGCTTCTAAGCCAGTGTCAATAGTCCAAGCCCCACCCATTTCACAAACCACACTTGTGGTGGTAATTCTCTCTACTACATGGCTAGGACCACTAGAGGAGAACACTCTAATAGTACTTTGGCGTTTCTCAAACCTATAATCATGAGGTTCTGAAGATGAGGTGGAATTGGGGTCTGTTTGGGTGTGAGGGTCTAGTTGGGTGTAGGGAATATTGGTGTCAGCATTTGGGTTGGTTGTGTCAGCGCCCATATTGTGAGTGTCAGCGCCTGAGGGTTGAGGTTCAAGATCCATGTGTTGTGGTGATGGAGTTTGTATTGGTAGTGGGTCTGGTTGTGGTTGAGGTTGTGCAGCTGCCTCAGTGACAGCCAGCATGGCTGGGGTGAGGGGTAAGTCTCTAAAAGGTGGGGTGTTCATGTTACCAAAAACAGTTTTCTTTTGCATAGGGACCTCATAAAAGTCATCATGGTCCCTACGACAATATCTTTGTTCATCAAAAACCATTTGTAAAAACCTTGTGTAAGCAAGAGTCATCTTGTTACCCTTGTTGTGACACATGCCATAAAAAATCATTTTAGAAAAATTAAACTTTTTCCCATTTGCAATACAAACAAGACCACAACCAATGGTTCGATTGATTACATTGAAAGAAGAGCATTTCAGACTCAAATATTGAAGGATGACATGTGTCAGGTACTTCCAGGCTGGGGGAAATTGTTGTTTAGTATATTTGTTTATAACCCCAACTGGGGGCAAAGCATAACCCAAGCCTCAAAGCCCTTGCTCTAGCTCTGCTAGGGGAAGGGATGTTATACCATCAGCATCATCGAGGCGTAGTGCCTGACGATTTAAAGCTTCAGTAACAAACCATTAAACCCCATGAACAGTAGCAACCAATGTAATCACTCCATCAATTGTTTTGGAACAAACATTGTTCCAAAACTGCTTGATGTGTGTGATAGGGACAAGTGGAGTATGAGAAAGCACATACCTTATAGGAGAAGCCTTCAAATACCCAATCATCTGAGTGTATTGGGGGTGCAAAGTATTATCCTCTTCCAAATAAGCCACCATGTTGTGTTGGCTTCTGAACCCTAACTCCACACTAGCAGGTTTAAACTTTGGTGCCATTTAGAATGATTAAAGAAAACTATGGTATGTTAACAATGGAGGTATGAAGGTTTGAGAGAAATATAGCAGACAAGAATAGTAGTTACCCTGTTTGAAAGAAATGAGCCTAATTTATAGGAGAGGTATAAACACACAATTGGTTGAAATATGAGGTAGTTATATTCAAAAAGTAATCATGACAATATTGAAAAATATATAACTTATCTCATTCATTAATTAAAAGTTACCAACTCGCTAAAATTACGGCCCAAAATATCGTCAGAAATAACAACTGGGTGGGACCCAATGTTTTTCAACGGTCAAAAAGTAAACATCAGCGTGTAACGGCTATATTCTTGTCAGCGTTGAAATTTTGCCATGTCAGCGTTTAAATTGGTCTTATCAGCATTTGGAAAGAAATCATGTTAGTGGCGAAAAATAAAAATAATTAAAAATAAAAATACCTTAACAAAGAAGTTTACCCTAGTGAAGATAAATCTTATACAAAAAATGACTATAGGGTAGCAAGCACTGTCCAATCATGGACACTTGCATAAGCAAGATAGACATAATTGTCCTCCAGTGTCCCTTGCTAACCAAAGTTCTGAACAATGAAGGAATCTCATATAAACTCTTTGTAACTTTCCAGGTAAACCCAATTAAAATATTCACCAAGTCTCCCAACCGACCAATACCAATTCTAGGCCAAAAACGTCTTGGCAACGTGCACATTATATCAACTTTGCATGCTACATGCCCCCAAGAACTAGAAAATCTAATTCTTACTCACCAGGGGACACAATCTAGAATTGTAATAAGAGTATTTTAAGAATACCCAAAAACCTAAAGGTTTCCTAAACCTCCCCTTAAACTAGGATATACATAGTTGCAAAAGAAAAAGTGTATGACAAAAATTTATTTCAAGATAGAAATGTAAACATTCCAACCATCATAAATAAACTTTAACATATTCCTTGTAAGCTCCAAAGACCCATAAGCAACTCGGTATCCAATATTACAATGCTCATAATGCCTGCATGATTAGATCAAAAACCGCAAAACTAACATATTGCTGTCAGCGGCCATTTTAACACTTGTCAGCGTTCAAATAACCTTTGTCAACGTTAGAAAAATAAAGTGGAAAACCTAATTCTTTACAAAGACAAATAACAGTACACATCCTGTACATACTATATAATGATTTCAAAAACACATTTAGGTGAGATTGATCATTCCAATACTTGTTACAAGTACTAGAACCTCCCCACATCAAAAGGTTTAGTTAAAAGATCAGCCACATTTTCTTCTGTGTCTACCCTATATGAATGTATTAAACCTTTTTCAAAACAATCTCTTAAAAAATGATGCCTAATTTCTATGTGTTTTGTTTTTGAATGATGTACAGGATTCTTAATAATGCATAATGTACTGTTATTATCTACAAATATCTTGGTATGCATAAAATTATACCCATAATCCAACAGTTGGTTTTGTATCTATAGAACTTGTCCATAACAAGCAGTTGCGGCCATATACTCTGCTTCAGTTGTAGAATTTTCCACCACTGTTTGTTTTTTGCATTGCCAATATATGAGTCTGCTCCCAAGAAATTGGCATCCACCAGTTGTGGATTTCCTGTCAAACTTATCACCTCCATAATCACTGTTTGAATAGCCAGTAAACTCCAATGTAGAATCTTTAGGATACCATAATCCTAAGGTGGGATAGCAACTAAGGTATCTAAGGATCCTTTTGACAGCATGAAGATGACACTCTTTGGGAGTCACTTGATGGCGTGCACATGCACACACAGCAAAACTGTTATCAGGTCTAGAGGCTGTAAGATACATCAATGAACCAATCATTGATCTATAATGCCTGACATCCACATATTTTCCATCTCTAGTCTTTCCCCAAGGGTGTTCCTTATCTATGGGTGTGCTAGCCCGTTTTTCATGAGGAGAAAAACCAAACTTCTTCAAGATCTCAGCTACATATTTGTTTTGAGAGATAAAGATACCATCTTCTTTCTGTTGTACTTGTAAACCTAGAAAGAAGTTCATCTCTCCCATTGCACTCATCTTGAATTTGTCTGTCATGAGCTTGGAAAAGTCTTCACTCATCTTTGGATTAGATGAACCAAAGATAATATCATCCACATAGACCTAGACAAGAAGAAAATCCTTACCAATCTTCTTGGTAAATAGTGTATGGTCTATGGTGCCCCTCTAAAACCCATTTTCCACAAGATAAGTGGATAATGTACCATACCATGCTCTTGGGACTTAATGAAGTCCATACATTGCTTTCTTGACTCTATACACCTTGTTTGGATGCTCTGAATCTTCAAAACCTAGAGGTTGCATAACATACACTTCCTCCTTAATTGTGCCATATAAGAAAGCACTACTTCCATTTGATAAACTGTGAAACCCATGCAAGATGCATAGGCTAGGAAAATCCTTATTGCTTCAATTCTTGCAACAGGTGCAAAAACCTCTTCATAGTCTATCCCTTCTTCTTGTGTATAGCCCTGAGCAACTAAACGTGCCTTGTTTCTGACCACAATCCCTCTTTCATCCTTTTTATTCCTTAGAACCCAATGTGTCCTAATAGGTCTGACATACCTTGGACAATCCACTAGCTCCCACACATCTTGAATTACAAACTGATGAAGCTAATCCTACATTGCTTCAACCCAGCTTGGTTCTTTAAGAGCTTCAAAAATCTTTTGGGTTCCTTTTGTGACAGAAAACCGGCAAACAAACATGCTTGCACAAGAGGGGTATCTTCCTTCTTGTGAATATTGGCAATGAAACCACCTTGAGTCTAATGAGTTCTACTTGTTTGAACAGGAGTCGAAATATCACCAATTATTTGAGAAGGAGGATGATCTTTGGCCACCTTTGTAAGTATTCCTCCCCCAAATAGTGAATTATCTTGTATAACGGATTCGATGTTGCCAATATCATCTTCATTGCCACTCCCATCCTCACTTGAATTGACCTCTTGATTGAGTATGGGATCTTCAACATGTTCAAAAGTCTTTCTGTTGGAGGAAGAGAATAAATTTCCAAACATGATGTCAGCGTCTGAATTCAACGTGTCAGCGTCTGAATTAGCTTTGTCAGCGTTTGAAGATGCATGCATGAATTCATCAACTGGTTTTTCTTGTGGCCCTTCTTCCTCCTTTCTAGCAGCAGCAGATGCTTGCACAAACCCATCAGTCCATATAGGTATGGTGACATAATCAAATATGGGAGTTGGCTCAACTGCATGTGATCCTTCTTCTTTAGAAACATGTGTACCTAAAATTTCAACAATAGGTTCCTCTAAAACACTTGGATCCTTTTCCACAATGTCTTGATTAGTAACATGTACATAATTCAAGGACCTAGATAATGGTTCCAAATCAAATAACCAATCTGGTCTATTCTCAGGATCACTAGGCTTACATTCTAGGAACCTAACATGCACCTTTTCAAGAATGCATTTTTCCTTCTTCTTGTAAACCCTGTACCCTCTGCTTTTCATAGAATAACCCACAAAATATCCTTCATCACCTTTTGCATTAAATTTTCCTATGGCATCACTAGTATCTAAGATCACTACATGACATTCAAAGGGTTTAAGAAAGTCTATATTAGGCTTCATGTTCCAAAATAGCTCATACGGTGTCTTATTATGGATTTTGTTGACCAAGGCTCTATTTTGAACATAGCAAGCCGTGTTCACAGCCTCAACCCAAAAAGCAATGGGAAACTTAGCATCTGCTAACTTGGTCCTAGCTGCTTCAATTAAAGTTCTATTGTTTATTTCATCTACACCATTCTGTTGTGGAGTTCTAGCTATGCTAAACTCCCTAGAAATTCCTTTATTGACACAAAAGGCATCTGGAAGATTGTTCCTAAATTTACCACCATTGTCACTTCTAAGAATTTTAACCTCATTACCTGTTTTTCTTCTTAATCTGTGTGATGAAGTAAATTAAAGTCTTAGCAGTATCACTTTTTAAGGCCAAAAGAAAGCCCAAGTAAACCCAGAATAATCATCAGTGATAAGAAAACAGTAAGATTTACCATTTAGGCTTTCTATATTGGTTGGGCAAAATAAGTCCATGTGTAGAAAGTGAAGTGGTTTAGAACTAGAGTGCACACTTTTAGACTTAAAGGAGACCTTATGTTGTTTGCCTTTAAGGCATGCAACACAAGAGTGATCATTGTGAAAAGCCTTTGAAGGCAAACCATCAACAAGATCATGTCTCACAAGTCTATTAATGTTCTTAAAATTAATGTGCCCTAACCTTATGTGCCATAAATTACTTTCATCAACTGATGCTTTAGCATAAAGTGTTGTCTCATAGATTACGTGATGATTAAAGAAGAAAGAAAGGTAGATATGAGATGAATTCTAGAGATAGAAAAGAGAGAGAAGTGTGTAAACTTGGTGAATATTAGATTAGAAGAAATTAGAGAAAATGAGACAACCAACCTCTCCTTACATGCAAGGAGAGGTTTATATAGACTTGCCTACATGTGGCATGATGGGCTATATGATAATGGGTCGGGCTTTCCTTTTGGGCTTTGGTTACTTATGAATGAGCCTTAGCTTAAAGTTAAGCCCGTAATACACGACTAATCTACTACCTATTACAATGTTCTAATATACGATACATAATAAACATATGACCGAGCATTCTTGTTTGGCTCAATATTTTGAGGCTAACAATCTCCCCCAATGAGAGGTCATTACCCTTTGTGAGAGGTCATTACCCTTTGTAATTTGGATAATTGTAGAGATTACTAATCTCGCCATAAATGAGTCTTGAACGTGTAATAGTAGTCTTGTTTCTTCATGCTGTGATCTTTGAGCCTTTGTAGTTTTCTTTCGAGTTTGTCTTTAATCTTGAGATCTTCAAATCATCCTTGACTTGTCTTTGCCATCTTGAGATCTTGTGTCTTCATCCACATGCTCACACTATTAATTGTCGAATATGTCTTTAGGCATGAGTATGTGGTTTTGAATCTTTGACTTTGCTGAGTACACAGTGACGCCACCTTCTCGAGACAAAACATAGACACGGACTGAATGGCTTTGACATTCATCCTAAATAGGTAGCGTTTTACCTCCGGTCGGTGAAGACCGTTATACGATATTAAATACCGTACCTGTGATTAGGTAGATTCAATTAAGAATCTCCTTGACAGGGTTTCACGGCTGTACTAGCCGTTCTCTTTACTCGACCGTCTCAAAGCAAGACTGCGAACATAAAGAGTGAATCAATTGGATAAATATCCGCTTGATTAAAGTCGTCAATTGAAATTCCTGGAACAAGTGTGATCCATAAAGTATCTTACCATTGTTGCTTTCCAGTTGACACAAGCTTGATTCATAAAAATCTCACAAGTCACCTACCGTAGCGCTGTTTGATGTTGACGCTAGAAGGATTTCCATTCGTCACTGTGAGTATTAATGAATATCACTCTGAATGTTCTGGCAAGACCATAAAGATATTGCGTAGAAACCTAAAACGAGTTTGAATCAATTCAGAATCAAACCACTGTTGCTTTTCAGTTTTACACATGTTCAATTCATAAAGAATCTTGCATATGACCTACCGCAGTGCTGTTTGATGTTAACACTGTAAGGATTTCCACTCATCATTGTGCATACTAAGTAGTATCACTCTGAGTGTCCTAGCAATATCACAAGTATGTAGCGTAGGACTCTCTTGATCTTCATCTGTGTGTCCTAACGAGATTTGATTGGTCTCTTGGCTCTAGACTCGATTTGTGCACTTTTAGTGGTCGGAGGCTGGAGCAGATGCCACCTATTCAAAATCAACTATCTCGAAGTGAGAAAGTCAATAGAAGTCATGTTGTTCTCCGTGACAATAAAGCAAACTTCTTTTGAGAGAAGCCTGAGTAGCTAGGAAAGGGTTGTGCTTCACATCACTGGGTCCATGATGAGTTGTCTTCATGATGTGTTGACCCGGTTTCTGCCTAAGTTGTATGAAGGGCTTCTTTCTTTACACCCTTTATCCTTACATTTCTTTTTCATTCTTCAACCCCTTCAATACTTACCAAGACATCATTACTAGCATCTTGTTGTGATTGTTCCAGTGCTAGCATCAATACTTAGTCGGCATTCAGCTACGTTCACATTCTACTCCATCTTTCCTAAGGACTTCTAATAATCTATTGGATTGTCCCTGGGAAGATCCCTCCGGTTCTGGTTGGATCATAGGACTTAAACCTAACCACCCTTTTGACACCAATAACGTCGTGAATTAAAGATGATGTGGGTATTTGATCGTAACCATGAAAAACCACTTCAAATGTCTAACAAGGTGTTTGAAACACGTTTAACACCTTGATAGTTTTGTCCTTTCAGAAATGCTCTCCCTTTGCATGTGCATCGATAATCAAAAGTTTTTCTCACATGTAGGTAAGAGTTAAAGTGATTGAGTCTTATATAAGATCACATTTTAATCACATTTTCTCCCCTGTCTCTAATATATAAAATCTTTTGATATTAGAGATACCAAATTTGATTAAAATATATTTTGAAAAATAGTCTTGAAAATCTCCGGGAGAAAGATGTGTTAATCTTTTGCATGAAGTTGAAATGCTCCCCCTCAAAAATTGATCCAATTGAATTGTCATTGTGAGGATTTGATCCACATTTCACTTTTTGAGGATGGGAGTTGTTGAACACACAATTTTAAAAAGACTTTGAATAATCATTGAAAAATTCTTGAAAAAATTATGTTCAACGCTTTTTGAAAAATCCTATTTCTTTTTGGCGAAGAAGTTTTTCTAAAGCATAAACTTGAGTTCTTAGACTTTGAATGTCTTGACGAATCCACTCAAGTGTAAGAAGATTTCTCTTCTTTTGCTGAGGGTAAGGGCACTAAAGCGTACACTCCCCCGTGAATATAGAACCGGGTTGCAATCTGAAAGTGATTACAAGCCATTGTGTTGAGCTCAAAACGTTGAATGTTTTGTGACAAGCTCAACCCAAGATAGATTGCTCTACCCGTTGTTGGAAAAATTGTCCAAAATAGACATTTTCCATTAAAAAATAGAAATGACATGTTTTGAAAAATATTTACAACTTTCATTCGAGCTTTATATACACACCCGTGTCGTTATTGAGCGACATTTCTAGGTACGTCCATATTATCGATACTGAAATACATGTTGAGAAGAATATTTTTGGATTTTAAAATATTTTTAATTTTGTGTTTTGTTTTTATATGTTTTATATTTTTGTATTTTGCTTTTTCAAAGATATTTACAGGTAGATGTTTAATAGATGAATCAAGCATGCTTCTTTGCCAGAATCTCCATTTCTGCTGGAGTCAAACATCTCATACCAATTTGCCTAACTAGATACGCAAAACTCTCTTTCGAAAGAGCTTTTGTAAACAAGTCAGCTAATTGGTAATCAGTTCCAACAAAGTATAGTTCAACGATACCCCTTTCAACTTGTTCCTTAATGAAGTGATATCTGACATCAATGTGCTTCGTGCGGGAATGCTTTACCAGATTGCAGGAGATGGCTATGGCGGACTTTGAGTCACAGTACATAGGTACTTTATCAAAGTGGAAGCCATAATCTATGAGTTGTGTTCTCGTCCATAGAATTTGAGCACAACACGCAGATAGAGACAGATACTCCGCTTTGGCTGATGACAATGATGTGCAATCCTGCTTCTTGGAAGACCATCCTACAAGCTTATCTTGACCTAGAAATTGTGCATCACCAGAAGTACTTTTACGTGTATCAAGACACCCTGTATGATCAGAATCTGAATAGGCCATTAGAAAGAAACCGGTTTCCCTTGGATACCAGAGTCCCAAATGAATGGTATTCTTAAGGTACCGAAAGATCCGTTTAACCTCCTTGAGGTGCTTTTCAGTGGGTCGTGCTTGATATCGTGCACAATAACACGTAGCATGTGATATATCTGGTCAGCTTGTTGTTAAGTACATGAGGGAGCCGATCATGGAACGATATTTCGTTTGATCTATGGCATCTCCCTTCAAATCAGCATCTAGGGATGTGGTTGATAATGGTGTCCCAACGGGGTCACATGAGATCATACCATGCTTTTTGATTATCTCTTGACAATACTTAGCTTGGTTAATAAAGATACCACTTGGGGATTGGTGAACTTGAATTCCTAAAAAGAATTTTAGTTCGCCCATCATTGACATTTCAAATTTGCTATGCATGACTTTTTCAAACCATTTTGAAAGTTTTGGGTTTGTAGACCCGAAAATAATGTCATCAACATAAATCTGCACAAGAAAAATGTCATCCCCGTATTTATAAGTGAACAAAGTTAGATCAATTGAACCTTTTGAGAAACCTTTGGAGACAAGAAATTTCGAGAGCTCGTCGTACCACGCCCTTGGAGCTTGCTTGAGTCCATAAAGTGCTTTGTGGAGACGATACACCTTGTCATAATAATGAGGATTAAAGAATCCTTCTGGTTGCGTGACATAGACTTCTTCCTTCAAAGGACCGTTAAGAAACGTCGTCTTTACGTCCATTTGATAGACAATGAATCCCTTATGTGCAGCATAAGCAAGAAGAATCCTGACCGCTTCCAAATGAGCTACTGGTGCAAATGATTCTTCAAAATCAATACCCTCTTTCTAAACATACCCTTTAGCCACTAGCCTAGATTTTTTCTTGATGATCGTGTTCTCTTCATCCATCTTGTTTTTCTAGATCCATCGAAGATTTAATGGTATTACATCGTATGGACTATCAACAAGTTCCCAGACTTTAAGTCTTTCAAATTTTTGAAGTTCATCCGTCATCGATTCAATCCAAGCATGATCAGCCATGGCTTCTTTCATGTTTTTCGGTTCAGCTGAACTCACGGCGAGTGCGAACATACAAACATCGCCATCGGTGTTAAGCTGTCGTCTTGTACGAACGGGCTGTGAAGGGTTTCCAATTACTTGAACCAAAGGATGATCTCGGGTCCATTGATGTGTTGAAGGATGTCGTTGGTAGAACGTGTGCATATTTGACGGATCAACATGGCGAGTAGAAGACTCCATTTCGTGTACCGGTGTACCGAATGGGTTGATAAATTCGTCTTCGTCAGATAATGCATTGTCTGCTTGATTTGTGTTCTCTGGAGCAATGACAGTAGTTGTTGATGTTGTAGGAGTGGTTGTTGATGTGATATTCTGAGGAGGTAAATCTGCAGCAACCCGTGTTGAAGTAGATAAAGTTGTATCCTTTTGTTGACGATGATCAGTATCATCATCCTTATCATGAGTGACAGCGGAAGACTTCGATACAACATGTTTCTTCCCCGTGAAATATTCATCATACATTGGTCCATATAACATTTCCAACTCTTCAAGTGTCGTGTCCATTGTCATATCTGCTCTAGGAACATGTTCAGGAACCATCTTTGAACTTGATGGTTCATTGTTGTGGTCTTGAGTTCCGAGTTCTATGTGGTTGTGCTCAGAAGTCTTTTGTCGTTGTGGATCGGGACTTAAACTTGTTCAAGTGCCATTCTTGTAATTCATCAAATCTGATATGAATAGTCTCGACTATCAATTTTGTTCTTTTGTTGTACACTCTATATCCCTTAGACTGAGTTGCATATCCCACTAGAATGCATGCATCACCTTTCTCTTTCATCTTGTCTAGATTTTCACCATCTCGAATAATGTAGCACGTACATCAAAAAACGTGAAGGTGTTTGAGTGAAGGTTTTCCATCATGAATTATGTGATATGGTGTCTTTTCGTGTTTTGGGATAATTAAGGATCGGTTTTGTGTGTAACATGCAGTTGACACGGCTACGGCCCAAAAATATATAGTGGTAGTTTTGAAGTAGATAATAATGTTTGAGCAGCTTCAACCAAAGTACGGTTTCGTCTTTTAACAACGCCGTTTTGTTCGGGTGTTCGAGCAATAGATGTTTCATGTTCGATTCCTTCAGCTTCAAAATAATTTCTCAGAGTTGAATTCAAAAATTATGTGCCTCTGTCAGTACGAACCACTTTTACTTGAGCTTGAAGACCACATTGTATCAGTTTAAGGAAGCTGATGAGAACTTCGGGTGTTTCATCCTTGGATCTCAAGAAGTGAGTCCATGTGTACCTTGAGTAATCATCGACAACTACCATAACATATTTTTTCCCATTGATACTATGAACACGCATGGGACCATACAAATCTATACGAAGAAGATCTAACCGTCCTTTAGAGCTTGGTGTAGTCTTTGTTTTGAATCTACTTCGTTTAGCTTTACAAAGCTCACAAGAAGAACACAGATAATCTTTGATGAATTTCAAACTTGGAAGGCCTCTCACAATATCTTTATTAGAAAGCAAGTTGATGGTATCAAAATTAAGATGAGCTAAACGTTGATGCCATAACCATGTCTGAGTCGTTGAAGCTTTAGCCATGAAGCAAATTGGTGTTGATGAAGTTGTATCTTGAAGTGAAATAGTGTAGAGATCAGTACCCTGTGTACCGGTAAGTAAATCATTCCCATCATAATCACGAACAAAACATGTCTTCTTCCTGAAAGCAACCTCTAAATCCGCATCACAGAATTGACCAACCGATGTTGAAAAGGATGTTTAATATTTTACACACCTTTAGGAAACGGAGGAAATTAGGGCAAGTATTAACAAGTGATTTAGGAAAACCACAAGTTAATGACCCAAAAGTGGGGATCGTTCTCAAGGAGGCTAGTGTGTTGTGTAGAGAGATGATTAATGGTTTGTGATTATACTGATGAGAAATGAAAAGAAGAAAACAGATTAGAAGAGAATGACGGTTACGATTATGAATTAAACTAAGACGAATAGTCGTGCACGTAAAACCGTAAAAATTGACCAAATTAAATATTCACCCTAAAAATTGCGATAAATCCTAAAAAAATGTAATTAGAGTTTACAAAAAATCAAAAATCACTCAAACCTTTTATTTAATTAAATAATAATTTTTTAATGCTAATTAAAGCCCAAAAAATAAAATTAATTAATAAAAAGCTTAAAATAAGATTTTCTAAGTTGTAAACATCTAAAATACCTTAACTAAATTTATAACTATTTTTGAAAATTTTAGAATTAAATAAAACTATTTAAAAACAATTAAAAACCATTAAAACTTAAAATAATTCTAAAAATTAATCTAATGACACTAAAAATATTCTAAAAAATGTAAAATTCCTAACTTAATGTATTTGATCTAAGAAAAAGAAAAACTTTGAAAAATATAAATTTTGATTTTTAATAATAATATAATAATAAAATATTAATAAAAATCCAAAATTTATAAAAAATTCTAAAAAGTTGTAAACTAGTTTATTTAACCTAAATAAAACAGAAATGAAGTTGAAATTACAAAAATACCCCTATTGGGCCTTGAAATGGGCTAAAAGTCCAAACAGTCCCTTAATGGGCTTGAAATAGGCCCAATAAGAAAAATGTTGTCCAAATAAGCCCAAAATCTCCTATCTGACTTAAAATTTGATTTTAAGGACAAAACTCTGAAGGCCCAAAAGCTGAAAATGTGTATAAGCTAGCTTATTTCAAAGCAACTTATTCTTAATGGGCTTTTTGGCCCATTAAGCTATAAGCTGTTGCCATAAGCTAAAATTTGACACACAAGCTTCTTTTGAGTTACTTAAGAGATCTGTAAAAATAAAATTGGAAAAAGCACAAGAAATAAGCCTGAAATAGGCCAAGACTCTCTTCACAAAACGACAAAATAGTCGTTTTTGAGTTCTAGACCACCTCAAGTGCTGATTCAACTTTCAAAAGCTTTTAAAAGACTTAATTAAGCAAAATAATCAAAAAGTTTTCAAATAAGCACAAACAATAAGCCAGAATAAGCAAATAAGCACTTATGTAAAAGTCAACTTAATGAGTTTTCTAGTAAAAAGTCAAAGTCAAAGTCTAATAAGCTCAAGATCAAATAAATGGGTCAAATAAGGAAGATCTATCACAAAAAATAAGTTATTGCAAGTCTGGATAAGCCAAAATAGCTTATGAATAAGCTTTTTGATGTTTTACACTAGCAGGGGCTAGTTTTGGAGGTTGAGCAGTGGGAACTTTTCCCCCTGCTTGACCAAATTGACTTTTTGTCTTTTGTGGCGTTTTTGTGGATTCAAGTTAAGCAAAGGCACCCAAATGATCAGTTAATCATAAGGAGTCAATATAAGCAACAAAAACACATTTCCAATCAGCCAATTAATACTGTTTAATCAAAACATCCACAGACCTAGCCCAGATATGAACAATAAGCAGTTTTCACTCAATAAGCACTTATAGAAAAAATAAGCCAACTAAACTTCACCAAATGCATACACAAGCTATAATTAATTCAAATGAACAAATTTAAACAGGTTTCATGCATTGATTTAAAGTCTAGATACAGATTCAAGCTTATGAATGTTACTGATGAACACTAAACAAGCAGTTATGACACTTAGCTGATATACTTGACCACAAGTCCAATTTCAAACACTCAAATCTTGTTAACAGGTTATATAAACTACGATTTAACACTTTTTAGCCCTAAACATGCATACACTCTAGGTGTTTCCAAAATCTTAGGTCAAAAATAGTAAAATCAAGTGAGATATAGCACAATCTTTAATTTGATGTTTCAAAGCAGAAAACTTACAGGTTTTAGCACACAACCAAGTGATAAGCAGATACAAACTCAAACAAACAATTTCCAATAACACAATAACAAGCTATGATCTTAAACAGGTTAACCCAAACACCCCTTATCTTTTTCAAATCAAGATTAAACAAGTATAAGTGTGATTCAATGTTACCCAAGCCCAATCGAACACAATAACAGATATATTATGCAGTATCAAGCAAGATTAAGCCACAAAAACAACAAGAACACAAGCAGAACACAAAATCATAAAAATCAAGTATTTTTCAGATTTATGGGTTCAAGAACTCAAACCTCATGAATGTACATCCACTCATGAATTTTTGAGCTGATGTGCCTAGCAAAACAAGGCACAAGCTTCCACAAACAAGCTGCTAAGAATCAACAAGGTTAGCACAATAAAATCAAAAACAGAAAGGTGACAACTTGGAAAATACATTTGATTAATGCAACCTTGTTCCCACACTTGATTATCTCCAAGTTATAAGCCTCACAACACCTTGATAACTCTTTATCAGGGTGCTATGATCCACTTATAGCCCAAGAATTCCAAGGTTTAAACCAAGCCTTAGCAAAATATCAAATTTTGAACTCTTGTACAATTTCTTGCACATGGTTTGAAAACACGTTTTGAGATTTAAGATTAGTAAACATTAAACAATAACAAGCAGAATAAAAGATTGGCACTTGGTTTTTCTTCACAATTTCAAACATTATTTCATAAATTGAAAGTAGGATTTACAGAAAAGTTAACTAGGAAAAATCAAGAGAAGTTGAACAAATGAGACCCTATGGCTTTATATAGAGCCTTACATGTGAACTAAGAACGGATAAAAACAATAAACCCTAATGCTTGAAGTCCCAAAAATGCCCTTGTCGATTTTGAAACCTTGAGCTCATGTGACTGAATTTTGGTTGCTTGTGTGAGTTGTCAAGGTGGAAATTGTATCCAAAGGCTTAAAGGAAGCTTAAAAAGTAAGCTTCAATCTTGATTTTTGATTTCCTGGCAAGTTTTGGCAGTATCCCCAAAAACGTGTGGGGAGGGTTTATCATGTGAGCATGAGAGTGATGTGGCATGGGTTTTCAAAGTTGGGTTATGATTAGGACCACCCTAATCACTAAGAGGTTTAATTACAACGCAATTAGGAAAACCCAATTCGTGTTCTTGAGTGAATAGTACTTGGTTTAACCCAGATTATGTTTTAAAATTATGTTAAACGCCCTTTTTAAACTTAATAAATTAAGTTTGTTAAGACCGGTTTAAGTGGAGTGTGACATGGCAGAATGGGGAGTGGTGATTGGTGGGATGGGGTGAGTGGGGCACGTGTCACCCCCTCACTAGTCTAGGTATGTTTGTTTGTCTGCCAACTTTGATCCCTCACTTATTCTTTCTTTGTCACTTGAGGTTTAAATAAGCAAAATGTAGATTCCTTTGTTAATGAAGTTTCATTTTTCCCACTTTGGCCACAAATACTTTTCCAAAGTATTTTCAAGGGTATTTCTTGCCATTTCTTGATTCTTGAAGAGTTGTTTTGGCAATTTCTTCATAGATTATGGTCTTGACTTGTATTGTTGACTTCTTGGAGGACTAAAATTGACAAGTCTTGATTGTTGAGGGACCATTCTTGCCAATTCTTCAAAGTGGAGGGCCCTTTTTGTAAATCTGACAAACTTTAAGGAACAAACTTGTAATTATGAATAAACAAGGGTTTAAAGTGTCAATTATTCAATATTGGAGGACCCTCCTTGCATAATCTTCAAATCTTCAAGGGTTTTTCTTGGAAAATCTTCATTAGGGCTTGGTTTTGTGCGGCTTCGTTTTCCGTGTTCGTTTTTGCATGTTTCTTGTGATCTTTTGTCATTTTCTCAATATCTGTACCTAAAATACACAAGTAGCAAACAAAAGCATATATTTGGCATTTTTATGATATTTTATGCATTTAAAGCCCGTTTTGGACGATGAGACTATGTATAAAAGCAGTCTCATCACTCCCCCATACTAAACCATTGTCGTGCCCTCACGCAATGCTAGAATAAAGTATCGTAGCACCTCAAAAATTCATTTTTATTCACTTTTATTGAATGATAAACTAGCTACACTACTACTATTACTTCTACTTGTGTTTTAGACATGATGTATGATTTTCATCGCAAAATGGGACGTTTAGGTTCATAGAATAAGAACACGTGAATGCTTCGTTAGAAATAATTTCATCGTCCTCGATTTTTACCCCAGTTCCATGCTAAGTGTGCAACGAGATCATTGTCATTATAAGTTAGTAATGCTAACACTACTCATATGCCCTAATCACATACTTATCCTCCCATTTTCCTAAGTTGTATCTCTTATATTTTATTTTGTCTCGAATGTTTCACGAGGATACATTTTTTACTTATGTGATGGTAGAGATTTAGGTATAAAAATAGAGTCCTAACGGTGTAACCAAGACCATCGAATTAATAACCCCTCCTAATAGACAACGATGTCAAAAAATTAAGTCAACAAGAAGGATCGATAAACACGGTTTTATAACGGTTTTGAACATGAGACTTATTACCAAGACTTTTATACGCCCCCTAACGGAAGGGAATTATTATCATAGGTTTACCTCCATCTTTTATTCAACTTCGCCATGAAGCTTTTATTATGACTTCGGTCTTGCCTTGTTAAATTGACGTTTCTCTTTGGTTAATAACTCAAGAGATTTGTTGTATTTCTTTTCAAGATCGTCCTTTTAACTTTTTAACGCACTACCCTTGTACCCCTCAAGCTCTTTGGTTTTCTGAATAAGCTCATCTTTATAGCGTTCAATGGTCTCACTATTTGTAATTAGTGCGGCTTTGCATTCTTTAAAATTTTGAGTGAGCGCTGCGTTTGCCTTCTTTAATGGCTTTTGACTTTTTCTAGTTTCATTTACATCTTTTTTTAAACTAGCAATTAAATTAGCAAGCGCGACACGCTCCTCATCATCATACTCATTTTCATGTTGATCATCCTCAAACTCATTATTGCACATGTCTGATGAATCGGGTGTGGTATTGCTATCAACCTTTTCCGTCATACATGTGTCATTAATGGCATTGGGTAGCTCAATATGCTCATGAATATCACCAAACACATTATATTCATCAGTGGTGTGTACCTTATCGAGTGGCTCAATGTTAAAGATAGGACCATTGTCATCTTTAGTGACGTTGAGAACTTCGTCAAACTTTGCCATGTACGAGTAATGTGCTTCTAATTCCTGGTCGGAGGCTTCATCATCAGTATCATCAAGCATTGCTCCTTCCTCAGTCGATAATTTGACCCCTGCTTCCATCTTCTTGCATAACAACATCTTCTCTTTATGATAGCCAGTGTCCCTAACCCGTTTCGGCTTTCTGCATTCCTTTGCCATATGCCCATAGCCTTGGAAATTATAACACTGAATCCCACTTTGTTGAACCACTTGCGTTCCAACAGTTTCCCTATTCCCAGTAGCAGCAGCAATCCTCTACGTATCATACTTGGCAGTTTTTCGATCATACCTTGCAGAACCCTCAACATGTGTTGGATTATGTCGATCATACCTAGAAGGACTTTCACCACGTCGACGTGTGTCGTACCTTGAAGGTTTCTCAACATATTGGTTCTTTGTGTTGGATGATGTTTGAAGATTGTTGTTGGTGGGTTTGAAGATTTCTTGTAGGTCTTCATAATGAAAGCAATTTGTTGTTTCATTTCCTGATTCTTCTGAGCTTGATCTTCATCACTATCCTCTTCAGATGATGACTCAGATGGTGGTGATGGTGCTCTTAGTTCTTTGCCGTGTGATCTTGTGGAGGATGAAGACTTGGATGATGTGGAATATCGTGGTGAGGATGATTGAATGGAGTATGACTTTGGAGTACGAGATCGATGATCTTGAGTGGTAGACACTAGAGCAAGTGGATTAGCCGTCTTTGCAACTCGTTCAGCTCGAATTTCATTTGCCTCATGCTGAAATTGTTTCAAGATATCAAAGAGAGTGTGATAGTTTACCTTGTCTAACTGCTTCTGTTGTTTCACCAACGTAACAAAACGTGTCCACTCTGGTTGAAGTTGCTGAAGAAATTGCACATTGACTTGCATGGTGGAGACCTCCAAGTTGTTTCTTGTCATATCGTTCATCATCTTGTAGAATCGTGAATAATAAGACTCAATTGATTCTCCATCCAATGCAATAAACTTACCAAAATTCTAAAACAAGTTTGTTTTAACATCTTGCTTGTTGAGTGATTCTCCTTGTTGCAAGCGTTCAATAGCCGTCCACATTTCTTGTGCCGTAGGACATGCATCAACCGTGGAAGAAATATCATCTCCAATTCCACTTAGAATCATATAGATCGCTTCTTTCTCTGCATCGTACCAAGCATGCTTCTCTGGTGTAAGATCAGATAACGTTTCTTTTCTTGTGGTTGTGGGTATTTCTGGAATAGTGTCTGTGTTTGGTGTATGAGGAACAGTGATATCGGAGAAAACATATGGTCCATTGTTAATACATTGCCTCAATGCATCACCATTAGGTCTTGTATCAAGATAGCGAAGAAAACATGATTGCCATTGATCATATCGACCGGCCACAAGCATTGGTGGTCTCTCTTTGTTACTCGCCACCATGATGTTGTTGTTTGTCACACGATATTCTGCAGTAGAATCCATCTCAATATTCTCTTAAGTGATGAATTGAATGTGGATCTTAAGTAGTTGTGTTGTGATTGTGTTGTTGTTGAAATTCCGAAAATTGCGATTTTTTCTCAGTCTGCCAATAAATTCCTTAGTCCGACAAAATGGTAGACCTAAAAAATTTGTAATCACCAAATTTTGAAATCGAGCTAGAAATAGCCTAAAACTAGTATGGAAAAAATTTGATTTTACTTGACCTAAAAATTTGATTTTACTTCACCAAATTTTCGTGTAAACTACGTTCCGGGACTAGTCTAGATAGTGGCTAAGTCTAGAAAATACTCGAACAAAATTTAGATGTCCATCGCAATGTCACCCATCGCACTCTTAGATCACAGTCTGATCGTACTCTTAGATCGTAGTCTGATCGCAGTCTTGGATCGTAACGAGTGATCGTACTCTTGGATCGTACTCACTTGATCGTATTGGTGATCGTATCTAATGATCGTATCATGTGATCGTATCCAACGATCGTACTCACCGATCGTACTCACTGATCGTACTCACCGATCGTACTCACTGATCGTACTCACTAATCGTACTGAGTGATCGTGGGCTATGAACGTACTCAGTGATCGTGGGCTATGATTGTACTGAGTGATCGTGGGCTATGATCGTACTCCGTGATCATAGGAGGTGATCGTGACCTTGGATCACAAGTAGAAACCCCCGGGGTTTAAGCAATCGCAACAATCAGATCGTAACAACAAAGTAGTCTGAGACTTGTAAGCAACAAGAAAAGAGATTTTTACCTTGGAACTCGTGTTTCTAGCCAAACCAAAGTAACCAAAATCTTACCACACGTATGAAAGATGTAGAGATGAATAGAGGAAGATTTAGAGTACGAAAAACACAAGAAAAAACTTGAATTCGGAATGATGTTAGGTGTAAATCACACGAACCCAATATAATAGCAACAACGAATCACAAAAACTACCCCATGGCGATTGATACCAATTGTTGTCCCGTAGATTACGTGATGATTAAAAAAGAAAGAAAGGTAGATATGAGATGAATTCTAGAGAGAGAAACTAGAGAGAGAAAAGAGAGAGAAGTGTGTAAACTTGGTGAATATTAGATTAGAAGAAATTAGAGAAAATGAGACAACCAACCTCTCTTTACATGCAACGAGAGGTTTATATAGCCTTGCCTAGATGTGGCATGATGCGCTATATGATAATGGGCCGGGCTTTCCTTTTGGGCTTTGGTTAGTTATGAATGAACCTTAGCTTAAAGTTAAGCCCGTAATACACGACTAATCTACTACCTATTACAACGTTCTAATATACAATACATAATAAACATATGACCGAACATTCTTGTTTGGCTCAATATTTTGAGGCTAACATAAAGACATGACAGATTTTTGTTCATCTTAATTCCTTTTAGATTAACATTATAAATGTCCTTATGCCTAGGTGTTCTATATTCAATAAACTTCTCATCAGGAATCTTAAAATCCTTACTCAACACCAAGCATTCAGTATCCGTAAAAAGAATTTTATTTTTGTTGTCACAAACTTGTGACACACTAAACAAGTTATAATCAAGTTCCTTTACTAGAAAGACGTCTTCAGAACGTAAATTGTTGGTGATAAGAGTGCCTTTGCTAGAGATGGTGCCAAATAATCCCCCAAAATCATCCCCCAAAGTACACTTTCTCACCAACTTTAATGGGGATAAAATCTGTCAAATAATCTTCTTTCCCCGTCATGTGCCTAGAGCATCCACTGTCCCAATATTCATGATCATTGACCTGCTTTTGAATGTCCCACACATAAAGAAAACAAATTAGTTTTCTTTGGGAACCCAAGCCTGTGTAGACTTGGATTCATGTGGTTGTTCAACAAGAACTGACTTATTCCTTGTAACAGCCCCCTGTTCATCCCTTTGTGGCCTGAATACCCAATTTACCCCAATTGGTTTAGTAATGACCTTTGAAAGATAATTAAATCTGTTACAGGTCATAGAAATTCCATCTGAATTAGGGTTTTGGTCTTGTTTAGGTCTCCATGTCAAACTAGATGAAGCTTTAGACCCCTTTCCACTAGGTTGTAGATACCTATTATTACTTGGTATAACACAAGATCTAACAGCAGCTAGTTGTGGCATTTTCATACCAAACTTGGAGCTGTCAGCGTTGAATTTGTTCCTGTCAACGCTGAATTTTTTCCCGTCAGCGTCCAAATTAGGGTTTTCTACAGAACCCATTGTCTGTTAGACCAAGTTTTGGTCTTCTGAAAGGGCCTTTGTCCATGAGTATTAGTCCCTTTAGAAAAGAAGGGAGCTGGTCTAATGGCCTGTGGACTTGATTGGACAAAAGGTATGGGTTTGACCATGGTTGACCTATTGTCAGTGGTGGATTTAGAGCCACTGACACACTTATAGGCCAAATGAGAAAAACTTCCACATGTGAAACAAGCCTTTCTAGACATAACCTTAGGTCAAAATTGAAAGAACCATGTTTCATTAACACTAGCTTGGATTTGGGATGACCTAGGTTTTCTATACATTTAAGCATATTTAACACTAGGTTTTCTCTTAACTGGTGAGCCAAGGTCAATGGTTTTCCAGTGGTAGGGTTGGTCACAGTAATGGGTGTAGGTACAAATGGACTCTCACTAAGCATTCCACCCTTAACAAAAAGAAAAGGGTTGGATGTTTTCCATTGTTCAAGATCAGTCACCTTTTGTTGATATTCCTCAATTGGGGAAAGCACTCTAGGTGGAGGAATAAATTCCTCTTCTTGGAGTTCTGGGATACCAGTCTAAGAGAGATCCTTTCTCTGAACACCATAGAAGTTCCCAGCAGGTGGTGGAACAGAAAGATACTCATTCATCCCAATCCTAGACTTGTCCCTAGGGTCTCTTTGTTCACTGATACACTTTTCTAGGTTTTGACTAGCTTTATTAATTTTTTTTTTAATTTTAAGCCCTACTTTTTCTTTATCTTTAATAACTTTAGTTAACTGAAGTTGAAAATCTGCTCTAGATTTCATTAGAGAATCCCTAAGTTCATTACTAACTTTAAGATCCCTAGTCAAAATATTAATTTAATCTTTTAGGTCAAATTCCATTTTATTATATTCCTCAATAGTCCTTTCAGTTTGTGCAAGAGCCATTTTATAGTTTGCAAGTCTAGTGCTTATGTCTATAACATCTTATTTTAACTATAAATTTCCTTTGGTTAAGTTTTTCAGTGTTTAATCTGCACCCTTTACTACAAAAAGCATCATCATATACCTCATTGTCTGATGAAGATGATGAGTTGGCCATGAGAGCAAAGTGAGCATGCTCTTCTTATTACTTTTCAGCAATCAAAGCCTAATTCTCTACCACATCCTTTGCCATAAAGCTCCAGTCCCATCCAACGCCATCAATATCTTGCATGGCGACCATAGCCTTTGGCTTAGCATCTTCAACCTTGATGATTTGGCTTGAAACCTTTCCAACATCAGATCTTCTTGGAGATCTGCACTCCCTCATGAAGTGTCCCATCTTATGGCAGTTATAGCACTCAACCTTGGATTTATCAAATCTAGTTGTGTCTTTAGCATTAAAAGTTATCTTTCTTCCAAACCCCCTGTTCCATCTGTTAGCCCTTATGCTTGAAAGTGCCATATTCCACTTGATATCCATCTTTTCTAGATCAGCATCACTGATTTGCTCAAGATCCTCATAGGTAACTAAGGAACCATTGGGCAATGCAGCAATGTATGCACATACTGTGTCCAAATCAATACCAGCAGGTTTAAGACTGGGTGAGTCAACATTGTATGTGTCTGCGTCAAAATTTGAGCCGCTGACAAAGGTTGATCCACCGCTGACAAAAGTTGATCCAGTAACAGGATGTACATTCAATCCACTAACATATGAGTCTCTTTCAGTGGTTTGAGATTCACTATGTGAGATGAAAGCCATGTTCCTAGATGTTGACTTGCTTCCATGTTCAAGTAAGGTTTCACTCTCCAAGATCTTTAACTTATTGTAGATATCATCAAAGGAAGCACTCTTATGGGCATTGGTGGCAAGGATTGATCTAGCTTCAATTTTCCATGCATCACCAAGACCTCTAAGGAATGTAGCAATGATATCAGCATCATCATGTTTTGTTCCCATAAAAGACAACTTGCTAGTGATGTCTAGAAGCCGACTTCTCACCTCACTTAGCTTCTCATTGGGATGAGCCTTAAACACAGCATATTCACTCAAAAGTTTCTTTTTCCTTTCTTTGGCCGTATCTTCATTACCACCATAGGTGACTTGAAGAGTTGCACAAAGACTTTTAGCATAATCAAAACTTCTGTATTTGTGTTTATTCTTTGGACCCAAAGAGAGTTTAAGAATGTTAAACGTCTTCATGCCATTCCTTCTCAAGGCTATATCAGCAGTTGAGATAGCTCTTCCACCTTCAGGTCTTTCATTAAGGTT
Source organism: Glebionis coronaria (assembly GCA_025667525.1). Taxonomy (NCBI): domain Eukaryota; kingdom Viridiplantae; phylum Streptophyta; class Magnoliopsida; order Asterales; family Asteraceae; genus Glebionis; species Glebionis coronaria. Next base: position 94,873,731 of record CM046882.1, on the reverse strand, counting down.
TGCATCAGTTGAACTAGCAGCTGCTCTTCTTCCTGCAATAGCAGTAGTAATCCTTGCTGCATTATCGAATTGATTGCCATATTCGATAACTTCCCAAAGAGCATGGTCATGAACTTGAAGATATTGTTCAAAATTGAACTTCCATTGTTCAAAGTTGTCAGGGTCTAGCATAGGGATTTTGAGGTTGTGACTTGATGAGGATGAAGATTCTGCGGTAGACATCTTGTTTGGTTTTAGGGTTTCTGGTGATTTAGGGTTTACTGTTCTTTAAGATCAAAGTTCCTCAACAAGCTCTGGTACCACTTGTTGATCCCAAACTTAGATCGATTAGCTTTGTGTTAAACGAGGTTAAATCAAGATTAACACTTAGAGAAACTTTGTTGTAGTTAACAATCTAAGTGTTATGCGGAATTTAACACTTAGAACAAAGAACAAACAAACAATGTAAACCAAACTTTCACTCTTGATTAATAATGAAACTTGCGTACAATGAAAGTTGTAAAACTTGTGAAAACTTATTAAAACTAATCAAAACTGATATATCTAACTATGAACCCTACACCTCCTTTTATAACACAAGGAGTCGTGTACAAAGGTTTACCTATCAACTATTCTAGGTAAAGATAATTATAGAAATTACAATATTGATCATATCTTTACTTCAAATATAAAATGTGTTGACTAAGTATTCCTATCAGTGGTTGATCATCTTCTTGTCAACGCCTGAATATTTCTTGTCAGTGCTCATCTGTCAGCGCCTCGTTTACTCGTGTCAGCGTCCAAATTAATCTTGTCAGCGTCTCAGTGACTTAGCTCATTTTATTCCCAACAGATGTTACCACGTAGCTTACTAGCGAAAGTAACGTTACCTCCATTATATGCTTTGTAAGTAGGGAACAAACTTCGATTACCCGTCATGTGTTTAGAACAACCACTATCCTTAATCCACTCGTCGGGCTTCAAATCGATTCCCAAGCATATCTAGGTAACAACACACAAGATCAAATATTTGGTCCCCAATATCTCATGGGTCCAAAGTTGTTAGTTCCAAACATCCCTTGCATTTGATTGGGATGCATGAATGAAGGACACATGCCCCACGGAGAAAAACATTGTTGACAATTGTTACAATTCATATGATTATTTTTATGTCCATTGTTTTTCATAGGAGTCTTTGATCTTGACCTAGAGTTATTGTTGTTTCTAGGTGTTGGAGTTTTACTTCTAGGGATTGACTTAGAGTGATCATCTCTTTTAGGTGTTGGTGTTCTACTTCTAGGCCTTGAATCATTACGTACTTTTAGAGGAGTAGATGATTGTGTTAAAAAATTCTCATTCCCATTAGTGGTTTACTTAAAGGCTTGTAAAATTTATCAAGTTCCTTTTTGTCAATTATTGGTAATTCAACATTTTTAACAACAAGATGTTTTGACCCTTTACCTAAAATGGAATTTTCAGAAAGTTGAGAATTTTCAAGAATTTGATCTTCTGTCTGCGGTTCCTTATCAATCCCTGCGGTTCCATAATTATAAGGAACCGCGTCATATATTGGCGAACCGTGGACAGAGGGTCGTTTTTCTGAAAAACTAACTTGTTTTGCTTTGCTAGTGGATGCTTCATTTGTGTTAAAACATAAGCCTAGTCTTTCTTTAGTGTGAATTTGCTTACTTAACATGACATCAAGAGCACTAGTACCTTTTATAAACTTTTCCAATTTAATGGAAGTACTCTTGAGATCTTCATTCTCTTGTCTAAGTTGTTCACAATTTAAACAACCTAAATCAACTTCCTTATTTTTCTCAAGCTTAGCTAATTTATCTCTTAGCTCACTAATCTCATTTTCAAGCTCGGTCCTAGTTCATTTTAGCACTTTGTTCTTTTTAATGAATTTTAAACTTATTATGCATAGGTTGTTATATTGACCTTCTAATTCAAAATTATCTAGTAAAGAACTATCATTGCTATAATATTCAGTTTCGGAATGTACCTCTTTGGAAGAATGAGCCATGAGACACTTCTCGTCTTTAGCATTATCGTCATATTCTTCACCACTGTCGCTCCACGAACCACTAACGAAGGTCGTGTGATTCTTGTCGCGAGATGTATTGGGACAATCACCGATGAAGTGGTTTGGATCACTACATCTAAAGCATTTCCTATCACCATTGTCATTCTTGACAAATTGGTTTTTGGAAAATGCCTTCTTGTCGTTGCTTGGTTGTCTAACATGTTGACCTCGCCTTTTGAAGAACTTCTTGAAGTCTCTAACCGCCATAGCATATTCCTCATCGTCACTTTCCGAGGAAGAGCTATCGTGGTCACTTTGTACCTTCTTGGCTTTGAGTGCTAGAGACTTTCTTTCACTCTTGGTTTCCCCATTTTCGTGTCCTTCAAAATTATCATTTCATGAACTTTTAAGTTGCCAATAAGTTCATCAAGTGATAATGTAGTAAGATCCTTTGATTCTTCAATTACCGTGACTTTAGCTCTCCACTTTGGATGCAACGCCCTAAGAAACTTCCTAACATTGTTCTTGCTAGAAAAACCTTCATCAAGACCTCTTAGACTAGTAATAATAGTATTAAACCTAGCAAATGCACTATCAATAGTTCATCTTCAAAGATGAAAAATTGTTCATATTCTTGAACAAGATCGATTTTACTTTCTTTGACTTGGCTATTACCTTGGTGGGTTAATAAAAGAGTATTCCAAATATCTTTAGTGGTTTTACACATGAAAATCCTTTCATACTCTTTCTTAGGTAAAGCATTATAAATCACCATTTTAGCCTCATAATTTTTAGCAACTTTCTTCTTAGTGTCATCGTTAGAATTTTCAAAAGTTACTAACTCTTTCTTTTTAGAAACTTCATTATATTGATAAGGCAAAAAGTCACCATCGGTAATAACATGCCAAAGATCTAAATCTTTTGATTTCACTTAAGTCTCAAATCAATTTTCCAATAAATAAAACTATCGGTTTCAAAAAGAGGTGGTCTTTACATAGATTTCCCTTCTAGGTACTTGTTAGAATCCATAGATCGATTCAAGTTTTAAAATACAATATATTTTAAAAAAGCTTGAGCAACCACACTCTGATACCAATTGTAGAAACTAGAAGGGGGGCTGAATAGTTTCTTAAATTTACTATTAACAGTGGGTTTTCAAAAATCCTTTTCAAAAACTTAGGCTTGAGAAAATATGTTAAATCTTCTTTTACACAATATGGACAAGGGATAGTGCAACTAAGTTAATAATCACAAGTATGTTCAAGTAAAGTATAATGAATGTAAAGAGATGAGGAAAAGAAAGATTAAACCAAACACCAAGGATTTATAGTGGTTCGGAAACTAAGCTCACTCCTCGTCCCTACTCCACTCCTAGAGTACTCCTTACTCGATAGTTCACTAATCAACAAAATCCTTAAGGTGGAGAAACCGTACACAATGTCACTTAACCAATTTCTGACTCTAAGCTAAAAGTCGAGCCCTAATCTTAGGTAGGACCAATCTAAACCAATATACTTTATGTACTAAGTATTAACCTTACTACATACACAACTTCCAAATAGACACAACTATTTGGATCTTCACAACACAACTTCCAAATAACACAACTACTTGGATCTTCACAACACAACTAAAACGAATGAATAAAACTTGATCTTTAATAGATCTTGAGGTAGACTCAACACTTCAAGGATGAAAGTGTTCTTCTTTTTGCACTTGGAGAGGAAGAGATGTGAGGAGAAAGATTCACTTCTAAACAAGTAGTAATCAACCAAATAACCAAGCATTTGAGTGATTTGAGAAGTATGTTTGAATCTGGAAATTTTTGTGCAAAAGAGGTAAAAATAAAATATGAGAATGGTCCACTATTTATAAGAAAAAAGCCCAACGTCTCTTTCTAGGCGCGGTTCCTTATTGATGCCTGCGGTTCCATATAGATAAGAAACCGCATAGGCATTTAAGGAACCATGGGTAAACTTCGCGCCCTTTTGTCTTTTAGTGGGGTAGTCACATCTGGTGAAATAGTTATCCTTAAAGGATATTCCTAAACCATATGGAATATGCCATTTTCAAATTTTCAAATATTTAATTTAATAAAACATTTTCTAAAAAATAAAGTTTAATAAAAAACTTTGTCACATTTAATAAAAGGTGAATATTAAGAAAACTTAAATCCTTGATCACTTAATTAAGATGAAAACTTGTTTGTTCATACCTTAAGTGATAATGGTTGAAATGAAAAAAATACTTAAACTCAAGAATTCGTTTTTTGTTTTTTCGTAAATTCTTGTTTTTATATATTGTCGTAATCAACACAAAGCGAGACCGAAAAATGCAAGTAACATTTTTAGGCATCATTGCATTAACAATTTGGATCACCGCATCTAAAGCATTTCCTATCACCTTTGTCATTCTTAACAAATCGGTTCTTGGAGAAGGCTTCTTGTCGTTGCTTGGTTGTCTTACGTATTAAACTCGCCTTTTGAAGAACTTCTTGAAGTCTCTAACCGCCATATCATATTCCTCATCATCACTTTCTAAGGAGGAGCTTTCGTGATCACTTTGCACTTTCTTGGCCTTTAGTGCTTGAGACTTTCTTTCACTCTTGCTTTTCACCATTTCCGAGTCCTTCAAGATAATCATTTCATGAAATTTCAAGTTACCAATGAGTTCATCAAGTGATAGTGTGGTGAGATTCCTTGATTCTTCAATCACTGTGACTGTAGCTCTCCATTTTGGATGCAACACCCGAAGAAACTTCCTAACATTGTTATTGCTAGAAAGACCTTCATCAAATGCTTTTAGACTAGTAATAATAGTATTAAACCTAGCAAATGCACTATCAATAGTTTCATCTTCTAAGATGACAAATTGTTCATATTGTTGAACAAGAAGATCGATTTTGCTTTCATTGACTTGGCTATTACCTTGGTGGGTTACTAAAAGAGTGTTCCAAACATCTTTAGTGGTTTTACACATAAAAACCATTTCATACTCTTTTTTAGGCAAAGCATTGTAAATAACCATTTTAACCTCATTATTTTTAGCAAGCGTCTTCTTAGTGTCATCATTAGAATTTTCAAAAGAGATTAAGTCTTTTTTTAGAAGCTTCATTATACTGATAAGGTAAAAAGTCGCCAGTGGTAATAACATGCCAAAGATCTAAACCTTTTGATTTCACATAAGTCTCAAATCTATTTTTTCAATAAATAAAACTATCGGTTTCAAAAAGAGGTGGTCTTTGCATATATTGCCCTTCTAGGTACTTGTTGGAATCCATAGATCGATTCAAGTTTCAAAATAAAATATATTTTAAAAATGATTGAGAAACCACGATCTGATACCAATTGTAGAAACTACAAGGGGGGTTGAATAGTTTCTTAATTTTACTTGTTTAAAGATCGATTTTCAAAAATCCTTTTTCAAAAACTTAGACTTGAGTGATTATGTGAAATCTTCTTATGCACAATATGAACAATAGATAGTGGATCTAAATAATAATCACAAGTATGTGCAAGTAAAGAATAATGAATGTAAAGAGATAAGGAAAAGAAAGATCAACCCAAACACCAAGGATTTATAATAGTTCGGCAACGAAGCTCACTCCTCGTTCCTACTCCACTCCTCGAGTACTCCTTACTCGAGAGTTCACTAATCAACAAGCTCCTTAAGGTGGAGAAATTGTACACGTCACTTAACCAATTTCCGACTCTAAGCTAAAAGTCGAGCCATAATCTTAGCTAGGACCAATCTACACCAATACACTTTAAGGACTAAGAACGACAATACATACATAACTTCCAAATTTACACAATAATTTGGATCTTCACAACTACACAAGAATAAAAATAAAGTTTGATCTTTAATGGATCTTGAGGTAGACACAACACTTCAAGGATGAAAGTGTTCTTCTCTTTGAACTTGAGAGGATGAGATGGGAGGAGAAACACTCACTTCTAAACAAGTAGTAATCAACCAAATAACCAAGAATTTGAGTGATTTAAGAAGGTGCATTTAATCTGGAAATTTGTGTGAAAAAGAGGTGAAGAGAAAATCTGGAAGCGGTCCACTATTTATAAGACATGACTCCAACGGATCTATCTGACCGCGGTTCAATAAAGGACATGTGGTTCATTATCAATAATGAACCGCTAGGCATTTAAGGAACCGCCTAGACTAGACTCCGCTCCTTTTTGTCTTTTAGTGGGTTAGTCACATCTGGTGAAGTTTTTATCCTCAAAGGATATTCCTAAACCATATGGAATATGCCATTTTCAAATTTTTAAATTTCTAATTTAATAAAACATTTATTTAAAAATAAAGTTTATTAAAAACTTTTGTCACTTAAAAATAACAGTGAGTTTTAAGGAAAACTAAATCTTTGATCACTTAGTTAGTTTGAGAATTTGTTTATCCATACCTTAAGTGATAATGGGTGAAATGAAAAATACTTGAACTCAATAATTCGATTTTTGTTATTCTCGTAAATGCTTTTTTTTATATATTATCGTAATCAAACCAAGTGAGACCGAAAATTGCAAGTAACGTTTTTAGACATCATTGCATTAACGTCGGATATTAACCAAATGACATCTAAATAAACACGAGTCGGGCACCAACACATACCAACGATGGTAAAAAAAATACTAACCCGACTCTTTTCGTAATTCTCTACATGTTACTGACTTCATTTCACAACACTTCAAATGTGTGTTTGATTGATTTTTCGCAACTTTCTCGTAAGACCATATTAATATCATCATTCTCGTATGTAAAAACACTCTCTAAGAAATACGTAACTTTTACGAATTAACCTTATAAAAAATTGAATTCAAAATAACAATAAACTCACTTAAAATATAAAAAACTAAAAAGTCCTAAAAATGTATAATCTGTAATGATTATAATGAATTTAAGACATTATACATAAAAACTTAATTTTTTAAACTTCAACATCTAATATATTTATTAATTTATAAATTAAACGAGAAACGATTCTCATGCTTAACAAATTTGCCTAATAACGAAATATGAACACATGTCAACATCAGAGGTGAATGTTTGGAAAGAGAAGTTAACAAAAACACGTGGCTAAGTGCATTAGGCATGTTTTTAATTTTAGGTGTTAATATCATTATACACTACATTAATTTCATTATAATATTTTTAGTCATGTTTTGGAGGTATCCTCTACCTGTTTTTTGAATATTTTCTTTCAGGCTCGAGATTTTGATATGATTTGCATCCTATGTAAAGTGTGAGGGGTTTCTAACCTTTGTAGGTTTAGTATGGACATATGAGCTTTGGCCATTTGGGCTCAAACTCACATACGCTATCAAGTTCCCTCACTCCTTTAGTATATTGACCTTTGTGAAATATGGTGTGAACTCATTGACATTTTTGTCTTTATGAAGTGCTCGACGTGTTTAGAAGTTACAAAATTTGCTGGTTAAGATGGTTACTTGAGCAAGAATGGAATTATCTTATTCCCCTAGAGAATCAGAAGGCTCTCACGGTCCATCTATGAAGGAATCGTAATAAGCACTTTTTAAAAACCAAGATTTAAGAGTGTGATGTTGTTAAGGCTCATTCAGAAGTTGTTAAGACCTTTGCGAATAGAGAGAGTGGTCATTTGAAGGAGTATCTGGATCTTGGTTGTCAAGATCTCGATAAAATTATACGATTTTACGATACCAAAAAGTAAAACGATCCAGATCATATGGTTATTTTGAAGGAGTATCTGGATCATGATTGTCAAGATCTCGATAAGATTATACGATTTTACGATGCCAAAAAGTAAAAACGATTCAGATCATATATATGGGTACGTGTGCGTGCATGCTCAAGATCTTATTGGATTCTGATCTTGATCATATAATCTTAAAATCTACTACGATCTGATTACACTTTTCTCAAACCGCATTAAAAAAACTACAAATTTGTGGGTTGTATTTCGTATATATTTAAGAAACGGTATGTTGATCTTTTTAAATATTTCATGATCATAATTTATGACAACATGAAATATTTATATAATTTTTTGTTTATAATAAGTAACTAGCTTAAAGACCCGCCTAACGTCGGGACTACTTTAAAAAGTGATTTTCGTAAAATAAAGTGAAAGGATGTTTAAATTTAAAAAGGTGAAACGGGTTCTCGTAATAGATGAGGACAATAAAAGAAAAAATATGCAGCATTCGTGGCCATATTAAAGTTTGTGACAATAAAAAAACCTTCGATCCTCTATGGTCTTCACGTATGACGCATGTGAGTCCCAATTGATTGAGAAGAAACTGTCCATGTCGTTAACACATGATGAAGTCTCATAATAGAGGATACAATAATAAAAAAACTTCGATTTAATATAATCTTCATGTATGATGTATGTGAGTTCCGATTAAATGAAAAAAAAATATTCACTAACACCTGAAAGTTCAACAATAAAATGAATAATACGTTGACAATAAAATGAATAAGATGATGAATTTTGATGAGTGAGAATGGAAAAAAAGATACCTTTTGTTAAGTTGGTTTTTTAACCTCTTGGCCTCTCACAGTAAGGATTCCTATATTTTTTTATGTTTTTTAACAGAAATGATTTTTATTTGAAAAAAGCAAAAAAGAAACATGCTTTTCTTGAAATAGGAAACACAAGTATAGAAAACCCGCGCTTCGCTGTGGGGTAATCTATAGTGTGTTTTGATAAAAGGTTCTTGCCAGCAACAAACGTAGCCAATATTAGCATTTTTATACAACGTTTTTTACTATAAAGGTAAGATGAAACTTTGAAGAATGAAAGGGTAATTTAGTATTTGTCATGCAATATTAATCAGTAAAGAAGTTCTTAGTATTTATAAAATGAGCATATCAATGTGAGAATTCTGTATATAATAAGCTCTGAAACAATATGTCATAAAGACACTATTCTAAAAACAAATGATGATGAATTGCTGCAATTAGAGAAATGAATCCAAATGTCCAATAAGGCGAGTCGCTTAAGTGCCACCTTGGTCTTCACCAAAAGCCAAAACAGCCATTTTCCTCTTCTCTTCCTGCGAAAATCACAACCACAATTAAAGTAAAAGTGAGCCAAAGGTAATACAAGGAGCTTCATGAAGAATATAACTAACCTCTCTCACCATACCATAGTGTCAGGTCTAGATTTTGAAAAATGATACCAAACTGTTGTTTGCGCCACATGTTGTCTAAAGGGGGTGTTTGGGACAAATTTTTCTGCTTATTTAAACCTATCCAAACCATCTGCTTATTTCAAAGCATTTATTTTTCTAATTTTTTTTGACAAAATGTTGACAAAAAAAATTTTATTATTGATTTTGATAAGACTTATTAACAATTAATTATATCGTCAGTTATTCTTGCATATGTTTTTCACAGCAAATCCAAACACCATTTATGTAAGTGGCTTAATTATAGAAGATGTAGAAATTTCAAAATCAAAACATACCTATGGGATTTTTTGAAGAAGGTGGAGTTGCTGCTTGGGGATATTTGTTAAACGCATGTGGGTTGGGAACAGTGATCTTTTCAATGTAGTCTTGGTTGCTTCGTAGAAGAAGAACCCACATCTGAATAATCACCTTTTCGACCCAAACTACAGGATGATGATCACCCTGCAAATAAGAAAAGTTCAAATATCTAAGGAAAAAAAGTACTATCTTAGACAATGAAAAAATAAAAATAGAATATTATTCAAGTACCTTGAGACGAAACACTTCCAGGTTGCCTAAAGAAGTGGTCAAATGAGTCTTTGAAAAATGGCATGGAACCAACATCAGAACGAAACGAACGGTCATCAGCTATAGTGGAGTCAATATTTGGGGGAGTTCCACTATGAGGCAAACACACTGTACCATTTTCAAAGTCCAACAGATTCTGACCTTTACTACTATTAGAATCAAAAGGGATCATTTCGTTACTGTTTGAACCGCCTACGTTTCCCCACCAACACTACAAATCCAACTTGAACTTCTAAAACCTCCACCACCTAAGCTACCACATATTCCATACGGGGAACCACCACTATTGGTAAACTGAGAACCAAAAAGACAATGCATTATCCCCATTTGAGACACGGACCCATCACATACGCACTCCTGTCATATTGTACATTATAATACAGCTCGAAGATACTGGTTGTTTAGCTAATAAGGAAACTTGTACATGTAGTACCCTATAATAAAGCAAAAAGTAACATATTTATACAATAATTTAACATTTAGAGATTATTTACATAGATAAGGCGTACATGTCAGATCTTTTTGTAATTATCTAACACTCATCTGATTAGCATAAAATGATTATAAGTTTATAACGCATTCACCATCTTACGAAAAGCTAGATGTCAGGAATTCGTTTACAACTAAATATAATGTTAAGAGCTAACGAAAGATACGGAGAACAGGCACTTGGATTCGATAGTTAACCTTTGAACTCTTGGCCTCCAATTCTCTTTGCATCTCGCCTTTAATTATCGCGTCATAATCTTTGAAACTCTTATGTTGCCACAACTACATCCTTTGTCTTTTTTCCAACATCCATCGGAATCTCTTTTTTTTTGCAACCGTATAACCTGCATAACTCACAACTCCTGCTCACATTCGCCATTTTTTCAGTCACAAAAATACAAAAACAGCCATGTGACTCGTGTACTCAGTGGCACTATAACTGGTGAGGGCATATTTGGCATCGCCACACTCACCACCTTGCTAACAGCCCTTGTCGTCGTTTTCCCCGTACTCAGTGTCACTCCAACCGGTGAGGGTAACTTTGACTGCAAATTAGGCATCTAATATGCCACACTAATTTTTTAAGTAGATTAGCTGAAAATAATCAACATTGTCACTCTCTCGAATGTTGACAGTGTGTACTGTGTAATATTCGCTAATTTAATTGATGGTGTATAGTGGCTATGCTCACTATCGCACCCCAACCCATCATCTATTTGCTAAAGGAAGCCCATTGCGAGTGGAGCCATATGTTACGGACGGCCCACGAGGATGTCCTAGCAGCAAGCCGCACGCGGTTGTTTAAGTAAGCGTGATACATGAATAAGTCTAGCATAACATGATCATGGACCATATCATACTAGACTGGGGGACATGTCGACGTATAGTCTGGAGTAGGCCTAGCCCGACAGGCCCGTGGCCCACACATACCTAACTTATCCTTCAAGAAACCCTAGCACTATATAAACAGGGCTAGGGTCTCATTCTACGACAGGTTCTCTCTCTCTTAACCACACTTCTTTACAATATATTGACCGAATACTAACTTGACCGTCGGAGGTGGACCCCGGGGCTCTGGCCTCGGGTCCACGTCTAACCGGTTTACCTTTGTTTGCAGCATTACTCAGGACCCGGGAAGACGACGAACGGCCCAGGAGAGTCGTCAGACCGGCCTAGCCAAATTATGCTCCAACAAGTTGGCGCCTTCCGTGGGACCCCGACTAAAACATTCTTTGTGTTCTTTTTCGGGTTCTTTTTTCTTTTTGATTCATACTTTGATCTTAAAAAAATAGCAACCAGATCCAAATTATATTATATCCATCATGTCAAACGTGGAACATATATAACATCTAATTCTTGCATGCCATGCGGAGGAATTTATATACAAACCAACACAGGTGCGTATGAATTAATATTTCCAACGAGCGCATCTAACCGTTTGTATTGGAATACCTTAAATCTGTCATATGAATTAGTATATTTTCTCAAAAATCGGTTCCGTACCGAACATCGGTAAATTTTAAAACCTTGATAATTTTGCTTAACTCAACGTCATGTTTTATTATACGGGTAAATCAGAAACCTTTTATGTCGAAGAGTATTAGTGTAACCTTAATTATACGATTAAGGGTGGCTAACCTATTATTTTATCATTCAATAATATTGGGATTCGGATATACATGGTATCATAAAAATTTCTTTATAATTTGGTGAAGATATGCATGTATATTTTGATATGCGATAACATCATCCAATTAAATCCGGAACACTAGCTTTTTTTTATATTGTATACGAATATCATGCATTGAATGGTATGCGTGTTTTCCAAGAGATGCAAATACATGCAAATAGGGATATTGAAAATATAATTAACTATAAATATGCATGACTATATGTGCGTGCGTAATACATACGAATCCATACTTTGTTTCAAATATTTGGTCATAAGTACGGACTTTTGCGATAGTTCGCGTGTCCGACATAATTTATTTTTATTTTTTATCTGCGGTTGTAGGATATATTCAGCCGCACTCGCCTGCACGTTTGGACATATTTTCTTTTTTTTTTTTCGCTGTAATGAGTCGCGTCCTTTCGTGTTATTTCATATCTTCGGATATATAGTTTATATTAATAAAAGATATTACACATATCTTTTAAACTAATACAAAAATATTATTTATCTTTCAAATTTGGTAAAGATATATTCAAATATTTTTTGAATTAATAAAATATTACGCATATCTTTTTTAAATATGTCGTAATATATTACCTATATTTTTTATACTAACAAAAGATATTACCTATATCTTTTAGAAAAAAATATATTATCAATATTTTTTATATTAATAATAGATATTACGTATATCTTTTAAACTTATTAACAAGATATTATTTATATCTTTTAGCTTTGTGCGACTTTCTTTTATTAAGATAAATGTTCGCATCTTTCAATGCATATCTAGAGAGATATTTTCATGTCCAGTATTCAGTGATTACTTATTAATATATATATATTAGTCCGTACACTCGGATATCTTCTGCCTACGGGCGTACATGTACACATCGTTCCCAGGCGGAATAAGAGGATTGAGTGAACATAATAATTCAACTTGTCGTGTAAGAGGGTTGCAAACCCAACGACCACGGATCATGTATCCTTGTTAGACACCTTGCTATCAAGACGTTGTAGTAAGTTACGCAAACCACATGACTCATGATGGACTTGCAAAAGACACACTGTGCACGTCTAACAAAATTTTGTCAAAACTTTGACCGTCCTTATGGTAGTAGCGGTACGCCGCACGTAATGACATAGGTCATCCCATAAGTTAGTTAAGATACGTCTTATACTATGTGACAATTCGCGGTTATGGCACGACCCATCCGCGGTGGTTCGCACGTCCGAACCCAGTTTCTATCTTTCGTACGCGGCTATGGTACGTCCATTCGCGCTGGTCTACGTGATCGTAATTTTTTGAATACTTGATTAAGTTTAATATTACTAATCGAGTTTAGCACCATTAAACTTGGGGGGCTACCAGGGTATAATAATACCACTATTTATGTGCACGTCACACAAATATCTTTGGATATATTCCTTTGCTGCAGAAGTCCGCCTTCTGCCGGTTTATTCCTTTGCCGCAGAAGTCCGCCTTCTGCCGGTTTATTCCTTTGCCGCAGAAGTCCGCCTTCTGCCGGTTTATTCCTTTGCCGCAGAAGTCTGCCTTCTGCCGGTTTATTCCTTTGCCGCAGAAGTCCACCTTCTGCCGGTTTATTCCTGTGCCATGGAAGTATCTCTTCCATTGGTTTATTCCTTCGTTGCGGAAGTACTCCTTCCGCGCGCTTGTTTCTGCGCCATGGAAGTATCTCTTCCATTGGCTTATTCCTTCGCCGCGGAAGTACTCCTTCCGCGCGCTTGTTTCTGCGCCATGGAAGTATCTCTTCCATTGGCTTATTCCTTCGCCGCGGAAGTACTCCTTCCGCGTGCTTGTTTCTGCGCCATGGAAGTATCTCTTCCATTGGCTTATGCCGTTGCCACGGAAGTATCTCTTCCTGTGGCTTATTCATGCGCCGTGGAAGTATCTCTTCCACGTACTTATTATCTTCGCCGTGGAAGTATCTCTTCCACGTGCTCATTATTTTCGTCGTGGAAGTATCTCTTCCACGCGCTTGTTATTTTTGCCGTGGAAGTATCTCTTCCACGTACTTGTTATCTTCATCGTGGAAGTATCTCTTCCACATGCTCATTATTTTCGCCGTGGAAGTATTTCTTCCACGTGCTTGTTGTCTTCGCCGTGGAAGTATCTCTTCCACGTGCTCATTATTTTCACTGTGGAAGTATTCTTCCACGTGCTCGTTATCTTCGTCGTGGAAGTATTCTTCCACGTGCTTCTTATCTTCGCCGTGGAAGTATCTCTTCCACGTGCTTATTATCTTCGCCGTGGAAGTATCTCTTCCACGTGCTTATTATCTTCGCCGTGGAAGTATTCTTCCACGTGTTTCTTATCTTAGACGTGGAAGTATCTCTTCCACGGGTTTATTATCTTCGTCGTGGAAGTATCTCTTCCACGTGCTCATTATTTTCGCCGTGGAAGTATCTCTTCTACGTGCTTCTTATCTTCGCCGTGGAAGTATCTCTTCCACGTTCTTATTATCTTCGTCGTGGAAGTATCTCTTTCATGTGCTTATTATCTTTGCCATGGAAGTATCTCTTCCACGTGCTTATTATCTTCGCCGTGGAAGTATCTCTTCCACGTGCTCCTTATATTCGATGTGGAAGCATTGCTTCCATGTGCTCATTATCTTTCGCCGTGGAAGTATTCTTACACGGTCTCATTATCTTTCGCCGTGGAAGTATTTATTCTACGGGCTCATTATCTTTCGCCGTGGAAGCATTCTTCTACGGTCTCATTATCTTTCGCCGTGGAAGTATTCTTCCACGTGCTCATTATCTTTCGCCATGGAAGTATTCTTCCACGTGCTCAATATCTTTCGCCGTGGAAGTATTCTTCCACGTGCTCATTATCTTCCGCCGTGGAAGTATTCTTCCACGGTCTCATTATCATTCGCCGTGGAAGTACTCTTCCACGGGCTCATTATCTTTCGCCGTGGAAGTATTCTTCCACGTGCTCCTTATCGTTCACCGTGGAAGTATTCTTCCACGCGCTCCTTATAGTTCGTCGTGGAAGTATTCTTCCACGGGCTCATTCTCCTTCATCGTGGAAGTACTCTTCCACTGGCGCCTTATTTTAGCCGTGGAGGTATTCCTTCCATGGGCTCGTTGTCTTCGTCGTGGAAATACGTCTTCCACTCTCTTGTTACCTTTGCCGTGGAAGTACGCCTTCTACTGGCTCATTCTGCCACAGAAGTACGTCTTCTGTTGGTTCATATCTTTTTTACGGAAGTACGTCTTCCGCGACGAATTACTTTGCCCGGCCACGAAGTGATTTCTTCAAAGTTTGCATTGTTTGACCTTTATTAGGCGAAGCCTGATCACTACGCCTAGTTCAGAAAAAACCGTGACAAAATTTTTAAGTCATTATCGTGTGTCGTGGCCACAAGACGGATGTACCATCCGTATCACCTTGCCACAGAAGTACGTCTTCTGTTTGCCATAAGACGAATGAAATATTCGCATTATGTTGCATCATCAGTGGGTACAAGAAGTATGCCTTCAAAATATTCACAATGCATCATACGGGTTCCACCTCCACCTTCACAAAATCTTCTTATCATCCTCACGTTAGAGATGAATAAGAATGATACCTTGCCAATGCCAGTGTTACCCCGGCTATAGAACAAGTTTTCTTCTTACGGGGTCCTTACCGTCTAATCACGGGAAACCAAGCATTCGAGCACACCCACCCGTCTTACGTATACATGTTTTCCCATTTCTTTCGACGTAGATATGCTTACAGGTAGCGGATATGGTGTACAGTCTAGTAACCTCGGTGACAACCTCGCATACTAGACTGGGGGGACATGATGGCGTATAGTGGCTATGCTCACTATTCGCACCCCAACCCATCATCTATTTGCTAAAGGAAGCCCATTGCGAGTGGAGCCATATGTTACGGACGGCCCACGAGGATGTCCTAGCAGCAAGCCGCACGCGGTTGTTTAAGTAAGCGTGATACATGAATAAGTCTAGCATAACATGATCATGGACCATATCATACTAGACTGGGGGACATGTCGACGTATAGTCTGGAGTAGGCCCAGCCCGACAGGCCCGCGGCCCACACATACCTAACTTATCCTTCAAGAAACCCTAGCACTATATAAACAGGGCTAGGGGTCTCATTCTACGACAGGTTCTCTCTCTCTTAACCACACTTCTTTACAATATATCGACCGAATACTAACTTGACCGTAGGAGGTGGACCCCGGGGCTCCGGCCTCGGGTCCACGTCTAACCGGTTTACCTTTGTTTGCAGCATTACTCAGGACCCGGGAAGACGACGAACGGCCCAGGAGAGTCGTCAGACCGGCCTAGCCAAATTATGCTCCAACATAAATTATGTAAACTAATTAAAATTATCATGCTAAATCAATTGAGGCATCCGCTACTACTATATATAGTTTATGTACTCTAAGTGGGTAAGTGGTTGAATGTGCACTACACATGGTTAAACTATCTAAGAATCAAACAGAAAAGTTCAATGTATGTTGCAATTTATTAAAACCAACCAACACTCGGTGTCTGATTTTGGTTTTCATGAACAAATCTGATGTTTCAAAGAATATAAGAAAAACATATATTTTCAGTTCCATGAGAATGCGTTAATAAAACAATGATCGTGCAAAGTTTGTGAATGATTTAGAACCACGTCAGCTTTCTCACAAACAAATTACCACGGAAAGACAACGAATCAATCACCACAAATACAAACCATAAAACAGAACAGGAGCAGCAACCATTTCTGATTTTAGTAGCTCAGAAGGATCGAGCATCCGATAAAGTTTGCGTTTCCCGCATGACTCTAATCATCACAAATGAGAACGCCCCCCGTTTTTGCAAGGAAAAAATCAAAACTCAATAAACTCGGCTTTCTCGTTCTTCTTCGGAGTACTGTATTGCTTAAGCCATGGAACACTCGAGTGGTCATAAAATGTAATAGTTGTTGATTTTGCAAGTGGCAGTGCTCCTTCAAAGCCGCCAGCCCGCCATCTTCATAAAAAACCTACAAAAAGAAACACCAAATATAGCAAGCCTTTATCAGTCGAACCTTAAAAGGTATCGTACAAAATCAGACACATTTACATAAACAGAACACATCTTAAATGTTTATATTGCACAATCTGTCACATCTCAGAAACTCACATTCAAGCCAAACATATAATGGTTTTATTTATCATCAAATCACAAAACAGATCTCAGAAACTCACATTCAAGCCAAACACTCACCAGTTTATTTATCATCGAATCACAAAACAGATGTGCATTCACTAAAACTTTTAACAGATCCTTCTTGTTTATTCACTGATTTTATTTTATTTTATTTACCATTTGAACAAACAGAATGATACCCATATTGATACTAAATTCAGCCCACCGACAACATAAATTGTGTCGTGTTTTCATGGTTGTTCACAACTAACGATGAAACCACACAATCAATCTAACCCTCGAATCCCATCAACTACTCAACTTACTCTTTCCCAACACACCAATCATTCACAACCCATCTTTCCTTTCTTGTTAGCAACCTGAATCGTCCTTTTTTCTCTACCATCTCCACATCAACTCTCACGATAGCATTAACCACTGTCACCACCAAACCTATTTATCATTCACCTTTCTTGACCAACAAATCCACAATCACAGCTACATGCCATACTCGATTTACCAAAAGAATGAATCTTGACCCGAGCTATTTGTTGTTAGTGGGAGTGATTCCTAATAATCACGATGTGTCTATCAGACATAAGATTCAATATCAAAACTAATAAAAACTCCACTAGTAAGATTCAATCGAATTTTAAATTAATGTTTATATTAATGTTTGCAAGTTTAATTTTACAATTGAATTTAAAACTAATCAAAATTAACGATTTGATGTTTAATTTTACAATAGAATTTAAAACTAATCAGACATAAATGAATTAAAAAACACATGAATACAAAAAGAAGGTTATAAATCAAAAAGCCAAACACACCTTGCTTCAAATATCATCAAAGCATGGCATACCGACGGATCAATGCTGTTGCATGAATAGACCTAAATCCATTCAATTCTATGGCAGCATTATAAAGAAGTATTATTTTCTGCTTAATCTTTATTCAATGATGTTGTATGAATGGACCTAAATCCATTCAATTCTTGGCAGCATTACAGTGATCAGCTATCCATATTTTTATGCAAGCAATTAGATCAATGTTGTTGCATGAATGAACCTAAATCCATTCAATTCTTGGCAGCATTACAAAGAAGGAGATTAAGAATAGAGTTTTTGGATCTAACAGATTGCACAAACATGGATGCCAAGCATTGTGAATTTTGTGCTGCAAATGTGTTGTAGGGGTGCTTATATAGGTTTTAGGTTTAGAGCTATTTTAGGGCAGGAGCGTATATTGGCCTATTCAAAAACACGGAATAATTATTATCATAATAATAGCCATAAAACTCTTCCAAAAATAACTTATCAGTTTTGATTTATTGAAATTCAAATTTTTTTGAATTTTTCTTAAACAGACGCTTCATGTTTGAATCATAAATATGGAAACTGGTTTATGACTTGTGCATTAAAAAAACTTGTACATTGGTGTCATATTAGAAAACAAATTAAATATTTTGTGCTTTAAAAAACTTGTAAATTATTTTGGTTTATTATGTAAAATAGATGTCCCTATTAACAGACGATAATGAAATTTGGGCTTTTTTTTCATCAACTTTAACCGTAAACGTCTTTTTGTGTTATAAAATACTTAATAAAATTATACTAATGAACAATACATTACAAACTCTGTTAATTCATAAATTTTACATCAATTATTATATAACATAAGAAGAAATAATTACGGTCAAAAATGAAAAAAAAAACCTTAAAAATCAACTTGAACACTTAGGCTATGTTTGGCGCGTAAGCTTATCAGAGCTTATCGTAGCATGAGCTTATTGTTTTGTAAAAATAAGCTATTATTAAAAATAAGTCTCGTTTGGCTGACAGAGCTTGAAGGAGCTTGTCAAAAAAATAAGCTCATAAATGGCATGCTAGTTAAAGTAGCATGTAAAATAAGCTCAAGCTACATGCTCCAGCATCCAGCTCCAGCAACCCGCTCCAGCTCCTAAGAATGCTTGTGGGACGAATGTAGTAATAGTTTGCAGATTTGTATAATATTACAAAGATTATTATGAAAATAACATTATAATAAGATCTTACGATCCGATTCATTTTTATGATTTCGACCTTATAAAGACGAAAATGATCTTAAGTAAAATCTCGATTTTGAAAATCTTGATCAGGTAAGGGAGAAATTATTCAAGAGGTGTTTGCGTTGTGTTGTGAAGTAATAGCTTATAACTTTTGGAAAACATATGTTTGAATGACAAGATAAAAAAGAAAAATTATTTGCTTTTCTACACTATCAAATCGTGGTTGTGAAAGAGTAAATGATGAGTTGTTGTCGCAAAACGAAAAAGTGGTTGACTGTATAACCTCCCAAGAAAGAAGTCGAGTTGGATATAATGAAGAGTGTTTGGATGACAAAAGACAAGAGGTGATGACAAAGAGTGTTTGGATGACAAAAGATAGGAGGCGGAAGTATAGCACTTGCGTATCTTATTAAAAACTAGTAGTATAAGTATGTTTTCTACAAGAAAAGTTGTAAATGGGTGAGTTTTTTATAAGACTAGAGGGAGTAGTATCAAAACCCACTCGCTCTACGTCAGCACCACATCAGTTTTTTTAACAAATTCACCATAACTCACTCAAACTCAGTATAGAGGTAATGACACTTACTACAACTCATTACACATCACCCCCACTTTTTTATTAAATATTTTTTATTCATAAAATAAAAAGTTTTATTCATACATTTTATTCAAACACGGTACACGCGGGTAAATGAAAACGATACGCGAAAACATTACAAAGATATTAAAAACAACACACGGATAAATAAAAGCGATACACGAATAATTCAAAAAGGAAAAAACCACGGATAACTTTTCAATACCTCCTAACAATGAAGATACTTACACCTGCACATAATATCACCTTCATAGTCACGAAAGGCGTTATTCATTACATCCTCGTCAGTTGCTCCAATTACCCGTGCACGATTTGCGTTTTCGTAACATCCAACAAACCTACGCACTACCAACATTAGGGACTTCCATTTCCCGTTTAGGCTATCGCACATTCATTTCCTTGGATCATCTAAACGGCCCTACATCATTTGCAAAATCTCAGCCTAAAAATACGAGAATCTCTTGTGTTACCTGGCACGGCGTGTTCAGCAACAAAGCACCAAGCGCGACACAACGCTATTTCTTCCTCGGGTGCCCATACTCGCGGCGCTATTTAGAGATGTTAAAAAGAAGATGATGTTTTGGTGGTTGAGGAAGAAGATAATGTTTTGGTGTTTGAGAAAGAACATGTGAAGAAATGTGAAGTAAAAAAGAGATTTCATAGAAAAAAGTGGGATAAAAATTTAAGTAAAAGATAAGTTATAAACTCATGTTGGTGAGTCTGCCTGTGTTTTATTATCAGCGCCAGCTAGTCGCGTGTGAACGCTTTGTCAAAGAGTGGAGGTCGCGCGTGACTTCATGCAACCCACTCGTGGGTTTACCCCACTCCGTTCAGCCTAACAAGAGTTGTAAATGGGACGCACCCTTTGAAAGTTGACTGTATAACCTCCCAAGAAAGAAGTCAAGTCAGACATATAAGAAATTCAAAACGTCATTTTGAGCCCATGTTTAACACAAGTAAAGCCTTACTTTGTACCTTAGGTGGTGTAAAAATGTATCATAACAAGTCACCGTTGACAATTTACACCGTTTCAGCAAAATAGCGTGCCTTCATCTTCGACTCTGCAAAAGAGCTTCTGTAGCAAGTTTTAACTGAAAACTGATCATCCGAAACCGACCTAAAAACTGCTGGATAAAGAAGAATTTAAATGATTCTTTTTGTGCACATCCTATGTTAAAAAATTCTAAAGGAGTGCCTCGATTACTAGTAGTTTGAGACAACGCATGGGTAGGACTGGACGAGGCGTCCAAAAACCCCTACACCACGCATAATTATTTTGATACTACGTCATCATAGTGAATTTTGACTTATGTTTCGTTACCTTTTGGTGAAACAACAATTTTATTTCTCTTATAATCTTCAACTAACTAGGATCTCAATGTGTTTAAGAGTTTTGAGAGTTACCAGTACATTCATTCCAGTTTCAGTGTTCATTCTTTCGGGCTTGTTTCTTTGTTGTGTTTATTTTACGCCCGTGTTTTGAAACTCTTTAGATCCTCATCAGTAATAGTATGCAGCCGACTACCAGGCAAAAGCAATCGAGCTTGGACAAAAACAATCGAACTGTTGAAAGTAGTAGCAGCTTGGACAAAAATCCAAATGAAAATATTGCACCATTTTATGCGAGGCCAATAATTTACAACAAATAAATACATAATTCACCAAAATCAACCACAATACGAAAGAAAGATATTGAGCACAACAGTTATATCAATTTATTTCCAGAAATGATATATTTCGCGTTATTTCAAGTAATGATATGTTCTAAGAAATTAAAAACTTAATCCAACTAGTGCACAAAAAGATTCAGCTTGCCGATCTATAACAAATTAGCTTTGTATGTAATGCCGAGTAGGAGAAACCTGCTCATCAAACTGTTGCATCTAATGTTCTATCATACATCTTAACTCAGGGATCATGGAACAAGCATTCATTTTGTTATGTAATGTAGTAGCAATATTAGATTGACTATATAAAACCAACAACTATGCAAATCTAAAATATCCCTCATACACCAAAAACAAAAGGGAAACATAAAAAAGAAATCATAAAGGTAAACTCGAACCTAAAAACATTAGCATGAGACATACTCGAACATCCTTTCACCTTCGACACTTCCAAGCAGAAACCGAGAAAAGAGGCCGATCTTGCCAACACATCACCACACACCCATTCTCTTCTTTGATTCTACACCCATCACAACTATAACCTTGAAGCAATCTTCGTGCCTGCAACAGAGCATAATAGCTTAAAGGCACACACCCGAATCCAGCCAAATCTAGTCTCTGAAACCACTTATCGAGTTTTTCATGTCTCTCCTTTCTCTCCCCACCTTCACAAGCTATAATGTTCTTGATCTCTTCCCCAAATAACATCTTTTCCACCTTCAGTCTCTCCATTGACGTCCGTGGTAATGTGGACTCCAAACAATCGAATAATGCAGCATAAAAGTACAGAGATTCTGAAAGTCTTTCCATTAGACCAGATTTATTATGATCAGAATCTTGTTCAACTACCACCATAACCTTTGGGGATAAACCCCTCAAGGCACTGAGAAATCCTTCTATTTTTGTAGAAGTAATAGCACTAGATAAAGGTGAAGACGAGGCCGTATCTTGACTAAGGCTATACCCATTGGCCAAATCTTTTGGATTCACTTGAAGGACTCTTTGCAAGTGAACTCCATTTGAGTTCTTTTTGGATTTAACAACTTCATCGTCGGGTGCCAACAACGAATGAAACTGCAAAACTGAGCTAATTGCCAAAGCCTCGCCTGTTTTAACATTCAGTTTCTCAACATCAAGATTCTCTATTGTGCTGACGATGGGATTGAACTGAAATGGGATATCTAACTTCTCAGCTTCTTCAATCAATATTCGAGCCATTTGATCTAAAACCTCTTTTTGCTGATGAACACCCGTAATCCTTAAATGGGGAGGCCCTTCAGGGCGTGCACTCAAATCACGAAGAAGTGCACGCCACTGAGTAGGCTCAGCAGCATTAAGATCAATAACATGAACAATCTTTTCCCCTTCCATAGCTTCTATAATGACTTGATTAGTAATAACAAAGGCTATTTTCAAATACGGAAAGTACTCAAAAAACATCTTTCTAACCATAATGCTCTCAGAGGCAAGGGATATCCTAGTAGAATGAAGTGCTTTATAAATACCAGGCCATGTTTTAAGAATTCGGTTAGCAAGTGCTTCAGCGAAATAGGAAGCAATTCGCTGCATTGTATCACCTTCAGGTGACGCAAGGTGGGAGATTTGGTCAAGGGCGATATTGGCATGTTCAAAGTTTCCTGAAGCTACATGTTTAGCACAAGTGAGTAATAAATGAATTAAACACAAACCCCTTTCTTCTGATTTGAGCTCTTTGAGCCATGGATATGGTGAAGGTGAGATAGACATTGATGATGATGATGATGATGATGGAAATATTTGAACTGGTGCTGAAGTCACAGATGATGACCCGTCATCTTGAAACATTGGATTTCAATAACAGCAACAATAATTATGGCATCAAAACACAAAATCCAACTCAATTCCTCAATGGGTTTTGAAATTCATCAAAAACCCAATCAAAACCTCAAAAAACACTTCAATTCTAATCACAAAAGTTTTTTTTTTTAAATGAAGAACAATTGGGGATTGAGCTAAACCGACAAAAATGATAAAAATTCCTTAAAGGGTTTTCAAATTCAGCAAAAACCAAATTCAGATAACAAGCTTGAACTTAATCTTGGGGTTATAGAGCTTTATGGAGAGAAGAAGTGAAGAAGGAAAAAGCCTTACTGGGTTTTGAAATTGAAGAAAAACCCACCTCAAATCACAAAAAAAAAAAGTGGGATTTTGTAGAAGGAAAGAAAGAGATGATGAAATGAAATGAAATGAAGAACAGTTGAGGATTTTAATGGAGTCGAGTCAGGCAGGCGGTTTGAAAGAAAGAAAGAAAGCGTCGAGACAAATGGTGATTTGTTTTTATCTTCACCGATTTTATGTCGATTAGTATCTGCAGAGAATAATATGCCTCAATTTTCAATATAAAGAAAAAAAGCATTTTGTCTTTTACCAAAACTGCTTTTTCTATATATTTGTCTTCATTTCAGATGGATAGGAATCATCTATACAAACAACACACTTCATGCTACTATTATTATTTACTGTTTTTATTTGTATTCTTTTGTTAAAGAATAAACTTTTCTTTCTATAGGTACAAACAAATCATACATCTTCTTGACCCACATGTTTACACCAAATCTGTTTGCAGTTACTAAATACATATATATATATATATATATCCCTCGTACAAATATATTTATCATAATCTTGATGGACTGATCTACACCATGCATCTTACAATGATACAATGGTTATGATCAAACTCATCTCTCACTTAACCCTTCATATTTTTACAAAAATATAAAAAAACAAAAATAGATCCCGATCCTCATTGCAACAAACCCATCTCCTACCAGCGACCACCACCACAACCCCACTGTTTTCCAGCGACCACGATAACAAACCTACGTGTTATACCCATAATTATTCACTTCACCATGATAGATTATAAGAAATAAAGAAGAAAGATAGAAGATTTCTAGAGAGAGAAAGTAGTGAGAGAATGTAGAGAGAGAGAGAGGTGATTAACTAGGAGAAATTAGATTAGAGAAAAAATGATTACTTGCCCACCCTCCTAACATGCTAGGAGGGTGCTTATATAGTCCACCCACATGCGGGCTGTTGGAAATACGTTTTACGTATATAGAAAGTCTCGGTCACTCCAACAATGTAGTTATAGGCTCGTAGTAGTGTTTAGTAACATTTATTAAATAGCCCGACCCATGAGCATGTTCATGGGACGGAGGCCCAAGTCCATTAAGGACTTGGGTATTTAAACCTCTTTCCACCATGGAAAGCGGTGTTAGTTGTTTCATTTCTCATTTTCAATATAACAAGTTTCTTTCATTTCTCTCTCTAAGTTTCTCTCTCTAGAAAACATCAACCCTCTTGATTCATAAAGATTATCATTGTTCTACAATTGGTATCAAGAGCATGGGATGAAATATAGGTTTGTTTTAGTGTTGCGTATGTTTTTATAAGCATTTCGTAGCTTTTTGAGTTTTTCTTGCCGAGTCATCAAATTTTTTTTTGTTTGATCGTGATTTCAAGAAGTATAACGTATTTAATCGTGTTATAGTGTTTTTGGTATCTTGGTTTTGGCTAAAACACAATCTTTCTTGGATCAAAAGTTCAAAAATTTCTTGTTTTCTTCATTCCGAATTTCAAGCTACCATCACCATCGGAAAGTACAAGTGAAAAGGGTTTCGATCGCAATAACCATCACCATCGGAAAGTGACTGGTTCTACTTTGCGATACTTGGATTTCGATACTTATTCCGATCTGGACATTCCGATCGATCTTTGCGATCTGGGATTCCGACGGTTATAAGGAATTTTAAGTCGTTACTCTGCCTAATTTGTGTCAGCCATATTACGATCTGAATATTCCGACAGCACTTTGCGATCTGAGCATTCCGGCAGCACTTTGCGATCTGAGCATTCCGACAGAACTTTGCGATCTGAGCATTCCGACAGCTTTGCATTGCGATCTAGGCACTCCGATACCATCAACATTCCGACAGGGTTACATTACGATCTAAGCATTCCGATAGTAAGACATTCCGATCTGGACATTCCGATCTGGGTATTCCGACAGAAAGCAACATTCCGATAGAACTTGTTTTTGGATACATAGTGGATTTCTTCTATTTGGCATTAAATTTGGTAATTTGGTAAATTTCAAAAGCAAACACAACAACAAGATAACAACATCTTTTACTTAACAACACAAAAACTCATAACCTTATTTCATTGTTCGATCATCTTTGATAATCTTTGTTCAAGGGATCACAAAATGAATTCACATTCATATATGCCAACTATGACTTCGCTTACCGATATCTCGATCATTTCGGGAACCGATACTCGCCCACCTTTGCTCATCAAAGATTTATTTGAAGCATGGCAAGGTCGCATGAGAACGTACATCATGGGCAAAACTAGTGGTCGACTTATGCTTCAATCAATTGATAAAGGACCATTAGATTGGGGAGAGGTTACCATCAACAATGTGACAAGGGCAAGGGAGTATCATGAGTTAACCGATGCCAACAAAATCATTGTAGATGCCGATGAAAGGGCTGTTCAGACAATTCTTCAAGCCC
The DNA here is from genome assembly GCA_025667525.1 of Glebionis coronaria. NCBI lineage: Eukaryota > Viridiplantae > Streptophyta > Magnoliopsida > Asterales > Asteraceae > Glebionis > Glebionis coronaria. The sequence goes on along the minus strand of CM046882.1, from coordinate 94,847,774 downwards.
TTCCACCCGATATCTTTAGAATGGTAGGTGAACATAAAGTGGCAAAGGATCTTTGGGATCGACTTGCGGTTTTGTTACAAGGGACATCTCTCACTAAGCAAGAACGAGAGTGTCAACTTTATGATTTGTTTGATAGGTTTACATACCTTCCGGGGGAGACTCTTCATGATTTCTACTGGCGTTTTACAACGTTGATAAATGACATGAATGTGTATAATCTAAGAATTAAACAGTTTCAATTAAACACCAAGTTTTTGAACACATTACCCCCTGAATGGAGTCAATATGTCACTGATGTCAAGATGATTCGCGATTTACACAAGTCCAATTTAGATCAACTCTATGCTTTCTTACAACACGAGAAGCATGTGATCCAAAAACGACTCCCTCAGGGATCTTATCATTAACCAATGGCATTATTGGCAAACCATCCTACACTGTCATACCACAACTCTCAGCTTGCTTTAGGACACAAATCTTCATATCAACCTGTGTATCAAACACCAAGCTTCCCACAGTACTCGATTCTGCCACAGCCGCCTACATCTTATCACCAACCAGCAACATCATCATCACAAGGAGATTCAAATCCATTACCTTATGCTTCATACCAGTATTCACCGTATCAACCTCCAACAAACATTGCTTGTACCTATCCACAACTTGAGGCTCCTCAACCTCATTACTCACAACAAGTCAGTGCTCCATCCAATCAGATTATAGCTCAAGCAGCACCAGCATTCTACTATGAAGATGACATCCATGTCCCTGAGTTTAGACTAGGAGATATCCCTACTGATATCCTTGCTCAAATGTCTGCTTATCTAAGTCAAACATTGAACAAACGAGGTTACAGAGGTCCAGAAACAACTAACAATCAGTTAAGGAACTTAATAAGTGTGAAAACACTTATCCTTTTACCACTTATTTCCAATAATAACAAGACCAAAACGTGTGATTTATGTCGTAAAAGTCGGAATTATGCGTGGTTTGTGTTTTTATTGTGTTTTAGGACCAAAATATAAAAAAAGAAAGAAAACACGGGCTTTCACGGGCTTTTATTGAAGAAACGGGAAAAAGACGAAGTCAAAAGATCAAGAGTGCAAAAAGAACGGAAGTCCAAGACCTATTCTGAAGATTTATCGAAGAAAAAGTCAAAAGACGGAAGTTTAACGAAGTCGAAGAACTTTAGTCTAATAGAAGAAGAAAATTAAAAGACAAGTTCAAATCCCGAGACGACAAAGTCGAAGAATTAAAGTCGAGTCGAGAAGAAAGCAAGAAAGAAGATGCAACACATGCACTCCTTCCACCTTCCCTATAAATACCCTCCTAATAGTCATTAGGAGGGGAGTTAGAGTTTTTAGTTAATTTTCACTTTTTTTTTAGTTTTCTCTAGTTTTAGAGAGAGAAAGTCTTAAACTTTCTCTCACTAGTTTCATCTTTTTCTTAATCTTTCAAGATTAAACATCTTTGTATTGCTTATTTTATTAATCAAAGTTCCATTTTAAGCTTTTATTCCTTAATCTCATTCTACTTTTCTTTGATTTTAGATTGATTTTGGTGCGAATATCATAAGATCCGTGTTGTTCTTATTGATTTCGTGCTTAAAAAGTTAATCTTTTGATCATTCCATAACTTTTCATTTGATTAAGCTTTATGACTTTTGTGCTTATTGGCTTATTTTTATGATTAGCTTATTTACTTTATAAAAATCTTCTTTAAAAAGTTTATGTTTTTATTGTTTGATCCAAAAAGTTGATTAATTTCGAGTCGGATAAGTTGAGTTAAGTGCTTATTTGATTCGGTTTTGTTGATTCGATTTAGTTTTGGGAATAAGCTCAATCTAATAGCTTATTTTCTAGCTTTTCACTCGAATCCCTTAGATTTCGGAAAGGGTTTAAAACCCCTTTCCGATTGGTTTTTCCGATCAGCCCTCCTAACCGATTCCCACAATTTTAGGAAGAGGTTCAACCACCCTTTCCGATTACACCATTCCGAGCAGACCACCTTTTCCGATTGACCAATCGGAAAAGGGTTTCTCCTTTTCCGATCTGCACCCTTGAGTATTCCGACGGTGGCATTTCTCCAATATTCCGATTGGGATTTCGAGTGGCATTCCGATAGGTTTCATTTCTTGTTATTCCGATTGGATAAATATTGATTATTCCGATTGGTCCTATTTCGATTATTCCGATTGGTCCTATTTTGGTTATTCCGATTGTGTCCCCATCCCACATTCCGACCACCAGATCGGAATACATTCCGATCTGGGTTCCTTTTGGTTTATTCCTTTTGACTTGTTTTGGTTTCTTTCGATCTTACTTTCTTATGGTACTTTTTATTTTCAGAAAATTTTCCAAGTGTTAGTTTTATTTAAGTGTGCTAGTACTTTTCCATTGTTGCTTTTAAGTTTCCAATCATTTATTTTTACTCGTCATTTTTAATATTAATCTTTTAACTTTCATTTTACTCAACGACACTTTAATTACTTGCTAATAGTTTAAAACAAACAAACCAAACCATTCTCTTGATTCACCAAAAGACGATTGAGTTGCACTTAAGACCGGTTTTCAATTCGAAAAGATCGGTTTAACGAACTTTCATACTAGGCCTAAAAAAGTCAAGTATTAAATGGCGCCGCTGCCGGCTCTTTTCGTTAAGATAAACGGTTTCTAGTGAGAGACGCATTGAATTTTGGGATCCGTTCTTTGAACGTTATTTTCCTCGCTTCTAAAATTTTCAAAATCCAAAAAAAAATATAAAACTCTTCAAAAATACAAAAACATTAAAAAACCTATAAAAACCAAAAAGATTATATAGATATTCTTTGTGTATATTTTTCTTCTGCAGGTGTATGCGTACTAGATCTTCCAACTATTCTGAGCCCGAGACTCGTGAAGATTTAGATATGGCTGGTGTTAATAACAACAATAATCACCCACCTAAAACACTATTTGAATAACAACAACAACAATGTCCTTCTACCTGATTTACGAACCATGGAGGAATTATGCCAACCTACCATGAACGGACGCGGAGGCCCGATTGCGCCAATGCACGTCACGGCTCAGGAGTTTTCGTTGAAGCATCACATGATCCAGCAAGTGCAAACGAACCCATTTCGTGGAATTCCGGATGATGATGCCAACAAATACCTCGACAAATTCATAACCATGACCCAAAGCATGAAGTGCTCCGGTGTTTCTATGGATGACCTTCGCCTTCAACTTTTTCCACACTCGCTTTCTCACCATGCCGAAAAATGGTTTGACCGTCTTCCTAAGAATTCTATTCATACGTGGAACGACATGACTCAACGTTTTTTATCGCGCTACTTTCCCCCATCCATGGTCACTAGCCTTCGTAACCAAATCAGTGGATTTATGCAAGAGAATGATGAATCGCTTTTCGATGCTTGGGAACGTTACAATGATTTGATCGACCGCTGTCCTAATCACAATATGCTCCCTGTCACTCTCATTGACACCTTCTACAATGGTCTCACTTTTCGTGATCGTGACACGATCAATGCCGCCGCCGGTGGTACTTTTATGAAAAGGAGACCGGAGGAGTGTCGAGAGTTGATCGAAAACATGACTACTCACCACAAGAATTGGGATTCATCCGCATCCTCAAGATCTAACTCGAGAGTCAATGTTTCTTCTACTACCTCCAATCCTGAAATGTCTGAAATTTCTCGACAACTCGCTGAAATGAACAAGAATTTCATGGCCATGGCCACAAACCACTTTCAACAAGCTAAAGCTGTTGCTATTTCTTGTGACACATGTGGTGGCCCTCACTCTTATAATGATTGTCCTTCTACCCAAAGCAATTATTCTGAAAATGTTAACGCAGCTTACGGCACTTATCCCACGGGAGGCTATCAAGCTCGCCCTCAAGGAGACCGTGGCTTGCTAAGTTATCGTTCCAACAATTATCTTGCTCCTCCTGGTTTCCCTCCTGCAAACCAAAACCAACAACAAAGCTACAACTGAAACAACCAATCCCAACCTCGTGCTCAAAATCAATATCAATCCCAAAGAAACCCATACCCAACTCAAGGAAATTCTCAAGCTCCACCTCTCAATCAACCGATGGCAGTAAGTCCAGACGTCGAGACGTTCATGAAGACTAATCGAGAGTTGGTGACGAATCTTCAGAGTCAATTTGTCAACTTGAAGAATGATATGGTGAAACAAGGAAGCGATATTCGAGCCGAGCTAAGAAATGACATGGCCAAACACAGCAATGATATTAATGCCAACATGCAAAACTCTTTTAACAATCAAGCTCTTCACCTTCGTGATATGATTGGTTCGCTCATCCAAAGTAATCAACCCTCTGCTTCGGGTACTCTCCCGAGTAATACCGTTGCGAATCCAAGGGGGGAGATGAAAGCAATCACCACTCGTAGTGGAAAAGGTTATATGGAACCCGAGCTTCCTACACCTCCACCCGTGATTGTGACCAAGGAAACAGAGCAACTTTCCCCACCTCCTTCACCTTCTATCCCCATTTCCCCACCACCCGTGGTTGTGAGTGATCCTATTCCCTTAAAGCCTTCTTCTTCATCCAATGTACCTTATCCTTCAAGGTTGAGGAAAGAGAAGCAAAAGAGCAAGGATGATATTCAGGTTTCAAACTTTCTAAAAATGTTTAAACAATTGAATTTTAACATCTCCTTTGCCGAGGCTCTCGCTCACATGCCCAAATACGCTAAGATGTTTAAAGATCTTTTAAGTGATAAAGAAAAGCTTCTTGACATTGCTCAGACCCACCTTAATGAGAATTGCTCCGCAGTGCTCTTAAGGCAATTACCCACCAAACTTGGTGATCCGGGTCGCTTCTTGATTCCTTGCAACTTCCCGGGAGTAGAGAATTGCATGGCCCTAGCCGATCTAGGTGCCAGTATAAACTTAATGCCTTTAAGTGTTTGGAAGCAATTATCTCTCCCCGAGCTTGTCCCCACCAAAATGACTTTGGAATTAGCCAACCGTACGGTTGCTTATCCAGTGGGGATAGCCGAAGATGTCTTTGTTGGCGTTGACAAATTCACCTTCCCGGCGGATTTTGTCGTCGTTGATTACGAGATGGATCCCCGTGTTCCATTAATCGTCGGACGTCCATTTCTGAGGACCGGTCGCACTCTTATTGATGTAGCCGCAGGCGAAATAATCATGAGAGTTAGTGACGATAAAATTGTCTTCAACATGGGTAAGATTTCTAAGCAACCTTATTCGTATGAGAGTGTTAATGCTATTGATGTTCTCGATGAGGCTTGTGAAGAACATTTTCATGATGCTTGCAAAAGTACTCTCTCTTCTCTACCCAATGTTGAGACCGTTGCCTCAATTGCTCCAGCATTGACTCCTTTTGGAGAAAGTGACTTGGATGATTTCGAAGCTAGCTTGGGTCCTCTCGATATTAAGTATGATAATTTGTACACCAATTGGGATGAAGACATTCGTACTATTGAGAGACTTCTCAATGAGGACCCGTTGTCTCCTCCTGCTCCTAAAGAGGTGATTAATGATGATCCATCATTAGTTTCACCATCTATTGAGGATCCTCCTACTCTCGAGCTTAAGGACCTACCTACTCATCTTGAGTACGTTTTTCTGGAAGACGACGAGAAGCTACCGGTCATCATCGCAAAGGATCTAACAAAAGACGAAAAAGCCCGACTTGTCGCTGTGTTGAAGAAGCATAAACGAGCTATCGCTTGGAAAATCTCCGACATCCGTGGAATTGATCCTCACTTTTGCACACATAAAATTCTCATAGAGGACGACTTTAAGCCCACAATTCAAAGTCAACGAAGGGTGAATCCTAAAATCCATGAAGTCATCAAAAAAGAGGTTATCAAACTTCTTGATGCGGGTATGATTTACCCTATTTCGGATTCACCATGGGTTAGTCCAGTCCATTGTGTGCCTAAGAAGGGCGGAATCACTATTGTGCCCAATGCAAACAACGAGTTAATTCCTACCCGTCTCGTTACTGGGTGGAGAGTTTGTATAGACTACCGCAAACTCAATGATGCCACGAGAAAGGATCATTTCCCTCTACCTTTTATGGACCAAATGCTTGAACGTTTAGCGGGTAATGAATATTACTGCTTTCTTGATGGTTTCTCGGGTTATTTTCAAATACCCATCGATCCCCAAGATCAAGAGAAGACAACATTCACTTGTCCCTACGGCACATTTGCTTATAAAAGAATGCCATTTGGCTTATGCAATGCCCCCGGGACTTTCCAAAGGTGCATGTTGGCTATCTTCCATGACATGGTTGAGCAAACCATGGAAGTCTTCATGGATGATTTCTCGGTCTTCGGGGATTCCTTCTCATCTTGCCTTGCCAATTTGGAACGTATGCTTCAGCGGTGCGAAGACACTCGCCTTGTTCTGAATTGGGAAAAATGCCATTTTATGGTCAAAGAAGGCATTGTGCTAGGACATAAAATCTCTAAAGCCGGTCTTGAAGTCGACCGTGCTAAAGTAGATGTCATAGCCAAATTACCTCCACCTTCAACCATAAAGGGTGTGAGAAGTTTTTTGGGTCATGCGTGCTTCTATCGTCGATTCATTCAAGATTTCTCTAAAATCGCTCGCCCGATGACCCACCTCTTGGAAAAAGATACTCCTTTTATCTTTTCTAAAGAGTGTCTCGAAGCCTTCAATCTTCTCAAGGATAAGCTAACTAAGGCACCGGTCTTGGTTACCCCTAATTGGGAGCTGCCTTTTGAATTGATGTGCGATGCTAGCGACTTTTCTATTGGTGCGGTTTTGGGCCAAAGAGTGAATAAACACTTCCAACCAATCCACTATGCTAGCAAAACAATGACGGGGGCTCAATTGCATTGTACGACAACCGAAAAAGAGCTTTTAGCTGTTGTCTATGCTTTTGAGAAATTTCGCCCCTATCTTGTTTTATCCACCACCATCGTATACACGGACCATTCCGCGTTGAAGTACTTGATGACAAAGAACGATTCTAAGCCAAGACTTCTTCGCTGGGTTTTGCTCCTTCAAGAATTCAACATTGCAATTCGTGACAAGAAGGGAGCCGAAAACCTGGCCGCGGATCATTTGAGCAGAATCGAGGATCCATATCAGGGGGATCATCCGAACAAAGAGATCAATGACTCTTTCCCCCTGGAGACTCTAATGTCTATAAATCTCAATCTTGATGGCACCCCGTGGTTTGCGGACATCGCAAACTACTTAGCGGGTGGTATTCTCATCCAAAGGTTAACATCCCAACAAAAGAAGAAGTTCTTGAATGATGTTAAGACTTACTTTTGGGATGACCCTTATCTATTCAAACAGTGTGCTGATCTAATTATTCGTCGATGTTATGACGGATCGGGAGCTTTTGACATCCTCCAAGCTTGCCACAAAGGACCCACCGGTGGTCACTTTGGTCCCAACTACACCGCTAAGAAAGTGTTTGATTCTGGATTCTACTGGCCCACCATTTATCGTGACGCTCACGAAATGGTTAAGCATTGTGATGCTTGCCAACGTCAAGGCAAGATCACACATAAGGATGAGATGCCTCAAAATTTCATACAGGAATGTGAAATCTTTGACGTATGGGGCATCGACTTTATGGGGCCATTTCCATCATCCAAAGGGAACAAGTACATCCTCGTCGCTGTCGACTACGTCTCTAAATGGGTTGAAGCTAAGGCTCTTCCTACGAATGATGCGAGGGTGGTTGTGAAATTTTTGAAGCAGCTTTTCGCTCGATTTGGCGTTCCTCGTGCTATCATCAGTGACCGCGGGACTCATTTTTGCAACGATCAATTTGCACGAGTCATGGCAAAGTATGGTGTCAATCACCGTCTTTCCACCGCCTATCATCCCCAAACCAATGGGCAACCCGAAATTTCCAATCGTGGCTTGAAGAGAATTTTGGAGCGTACTGTGGGAGAGCATCGCGCCGCGTGGGTCGATAAGTTAGATGATGCTCTGTGGGCTTTCCGTACTGCTTACAAGACCCCGATCGGTTGTACACCCTATCGTCTTGTGTACGGGAAAGCCTGCCACCTACCCATCGAGCTGGAACATAAGGCGCACTGGGCCTTGAAGTGGGCTAACTTCGACATCATCAAAGCCGGTGATCATCGCAAGGTTCAACTCAACGAGCTAAATGAACTGCGGAATGAAGCTTATGAGAACTCGCTGATCTACAAGGAGAAGACGAAGATTATCCACGATGCTAAAATCAAGAACCGAGAGTTCCACGCTGGTCTTACTCTTTAACTCTCGGTTGAAGATCTTCTCTGGCAAGTTGAAGAGCCGCTGGACTGGTCCATTCACCGTCGCCAAAGTCTTTCCGTATGGGACCATTGAGCTTTCTCAGCCGAATGGGCCCAATTTCAAGGTGAATGGCCAGCGTTTGAAGCTGTACTTTGGTGAGGACATCTCTCAAGAGATGATTCCATCCCTCACCACATTCCCCATGAACTAAAATTGGGTCGAGTCAGGCTCATGACTCGGTGAACAAAAACAAGCGCTTCTCGGGAGGCAACCCGTGTTCTATCCTTTACTGCTTTCATAATAAGTGTAGGGGGAGCCCCGCATATGTTTGTTGTCTTGTTTCTTGTGCTGTGCAGGGATCAAAGCTTCAGAAAGCATCTTGATAACTTTTGACGAACCGTGATACCGTGTTTTCCATCTTCCCGGTTCTATCCTAAACTCTTGTGATTCAATATTTCATATTCTATATGTTCACATTGAATTCACTTTAGTTGTCCTTTCCTTAGCAAGATTTAAACAAAGTGCACAATGTCATAAGTGTAGGGGAGTTTACTCCCACATGCTTAAACATTGAGGACAATGTTTATCTCAAGTGTAGGGGGGACTTCTATCGAAGTAAGTGGTCTTTTCCATGAATTTGCCCTCATTTTAACCGGAAAATTTAATTTTTCGACATTTTTCAAAATTTTTAATCTATTTTGGCCTAGTTGTATAGTTGTATTTGCCCTTGTTATGTTTCCTTTGCTAGAATAAATTTTCAATAAAGTGGTTTTAGATTTTTCTTAGTCGTGAACATTTTGACTCAACCCGAGTTTACTTATCTAAGTTTGCTCTAGCTAGTATCCTTAACACGTTTAAGTCAAGTTTTGCTAGGCTTTTATATAGGGGGCTATAAAACGCGAAAGTCTTAACTCTCACGGGTTAAGAACAAGAACTTTTCGCAAGTTCCTATAATTGATCCTAGAGAGTCGTTTATCAAGGGAACTTTAAAATGCGATTTCTAAACTTGAAAAAGTCTAAGAATTTGCAAGATCCTATAGGCGACTCGAAAACCCAAAACTTTGATTTAATAGGCTAAGCATCCACGAGTCTCATTCCTTGAGATTTTAAATTGTGGAGAACGAGAGATGATAGAGCCAATTATAAGTTCGGTATTCTTTCGTGAATTTATGTGAGTTAATTATGAGCCTATTCTCCCTCCGCTTGTTAATAAATTAATCTGCGAATAAATAAGGTTGTACGATTTAAAAGGTTACTTAGCTTCTAGCCCCAGATCGTTTAAAAGTTGCTCGGTAATGACGAGAGTTCATAGCCAAGGCATAACTTATGAAGCGGGGCGCGAAGATTGGCGAGTCCGAAAAGGCCCTAACAAGGCATGAGGGCTACATTTTGTTGCTAAAGATCCAAAAGTGATGTGAAGAATCATTTATCGAAAATCAATATGAAGGATCGAGACACACGACGAAAAGCAAGAACTCCCCAAAAGTCATGGAGAAGTCTATCCGAAAAGACCCTAACAAGGTATGAGGATAAATAGATCCAAGTCCTAAAAGGAGGCGGATCGTTGTATATCAAAGTCCAAAATAAAGATTGGAGAAAAATGAAGAAGTCGTGGTTCAAAGATGAAGAATCTCTCAAAAACTTCAAGTGAAGAAATTCCTATTATGAAGAGAAGACCATAATTTCAAGAACGTCTCTCGAAGATTCGAAGTATGAAGTCGCTACCAAATATCGGCCCGAGAAAGGTCTCAAATCGCGAACCAAGTTATGCCAAGATATGAACTTTTTGATATCCCGAGAAGCAGTTTTAAAAGATTTGGTCCTTTAGCTAACTATTGATTAAATCGTTCACCTTATTTTCGGACTAAACTATCAAAATAAGTCAAACAATGCATCCTCGTGATCATTCAAGACAAAAATAAAATATAAGAGATACACCTAGGAATAAGGGAGTCTAAGTGAATAATTAGCCCACATGAGTTCGTGATAGTTTGCTAACTTATAATAACAATGATCTCGTTTTTAAGCTTGGTATGGGGAACGTGAAACTTGAGGATGATAAACGTTCATGGCCGCCAAAACCCAATGTAAGTTTTTTAATTTCTTTGCCTATTTCTATCTTTTATGCTTAGTATTTAATAAAGGCCAAAGTGGGTTATTTATGATGGGAAATGTAAACCGTGCTTTAAAAAAATTAATGCATTGCATGAGGGCATTGCAATGGTCAAGTGTAGGGGATTTAATAAGTGTGAAAACACTTATCCTTTTACCACTTATTTCCAATAATAACAAGACCAAAACGTGTGATTTATGTCGTAAAAGTCGGAATTATGCGTGGTTTGTGTTTTTATTGTGTTTTAGGACCAAAATATAAAAAAAGAAAGAAAACACGGGCTTTCACGGGCTTTTATTGAAGAAACGGGAAAAAGACGAAGTCAAAAGATCAAGACTGCAAAAAGAACGGAAGTCCAAGACCTATTCTGAAGATTTATCGAAGAAAAAGTCAAAATACGGAAGTTTAACGAAGTCGAAGAACTTTAGTCTAATAGAAGAAGAAAATTAAAAGACAAGTTCAAATCCCGAGACGACAAAGTCGAAGAATTAAAGTCGAGTCGAGAAGAAAGCAAGAAAGAAGATGCAACACATGCACTCCTTCCACCTTCCCTATAAATACCCTCCTAATAGTCATTAGGAGGGGATTTAGAGTTTTTAGTTAATTTTCACTTTTTTTTAGTTTTCTCTAGTTTTAGAGAGAGAAAGTCTTAAACTTTCTCTCACTAGTTTCATCTTTTTCTTAATCTTTCAAGATTAAACATCTTTGTATTGCTTATTTTATTAATCAAAGTTCCATTTTAAGCTTTTATTCCTTAATCTCATTCTACTTTTCTTTGATTTTAGATTGATTTTGGTGCGAATATCATAAGATCCGTGTTGTTCTTATTGATTTCGTGCTTAAAAAGTTAATCTTTTGATCATTCCATAACTTTTCATTTGATTAAGCTTTAAGACTTTTGTGCTTATTGGCTTATTTTTATGATTAGCTTATTTACTTTATAAAAATCTTCTTTAAAAAGTTTATGTTTTTATTGTTTGATCCAAAAAGTTGATTAATTTTGAGTCGGATAAGTTGAGTTAAGTGCTTATTTGATTCGGTTTTGTTGATTCGATTTAGTTTTGGGAATAAGCTCAATCTAATAGCTTATTTTCTAGCTTTTCACTCGAATCCCTTAGATTTCGGAAAGGGTTTAAAACCCCTTTCCGATTGGTTTTTCCGATCAGCCCTCCTAACCGATTCCCACAATTTTAGGAAGAGGTTCAACCACCCTTTCCGATTACACCATTCCGAGCAGACCACCTTTTCCGATTGACCAATCGGAAAAGGGTTTCTCCTTTTCCGATCTGCACCCTTGAGTATTCCGACGGTGGCATTTCTCCAATATTCCGATTGGGATTTCGAGTGGCATTCCGATAGGTTTCATTTCTTGTTATTCTGATTGGATAAATATTGATTATTCCGATTGGTCCTATTTCGATTATTCCGATTGGTCCTATTTTGGTTATTCCGATTGTGTCCTCATCCCACATTCCGACCACCAGATCGGAATACATTCCGATCTGGGTTCCTTTTGGTTTATTCCTTTTGACTTGTTTTGGTTTCTTTCGATCTTACTTTCTTATAGTACTTTTTATTTTCAGAAAATTTTCCAAGTGTTAGTTTTATTTAAGTGTGCTAGTACTTTTCCATTGTTGCTTTTAAGTTTCCAATCATTTATTTTTACTCGTCATTTTTAATATTAATCTTTTAACTTTCATTTTACTCAACGACACTTTAATTACTTGCTAATAGTTTAAAACAAACAAACCAAACCATTCTCTTGATTCACCAAAAGACGATTGAGTTGCACTTAAGACCGGTTTTCAATTCGAAAAGATCGGTTTAACGAACTTTCATACTAGGCCTAAAAAAGTCAAGTATTAGAACTCTTCTAACTCTCGACAACAGGCAACAATTCAGGACGGAAGAGTCATGGTGCAACCACTTCAAGGGAGATCTAATTCGTCTACTGCTGGTGCACGTTCATCCAATACTACTGCTACAAGAGGAAATAGCACTTGTAAAATGAAGGTGGTTATTTGCTATAACTGCAAACGGGAAGGGCACATGGCCCGAGAGTGCAAATAGCCTAAGAGGAAAAGGGACGGCACATGGTTTTAGGAGAAGATCTGCCTGGTGAATGCTCAAGCCCAAGGTCGTGAGCTTGATGAAGAAGAGTTAGAATTCCTTGCAGATCCAGGAGTAGCGGAAATTGACGGTCTCACAACAGTCATCACCAACAATGTTGCATATCAATGTGATGATTTGGATGCATACGACTCTGATTGTGATGATCTTAACACCGCCAAAGCAGCTCTCATGGCAAACCTTTCACTATATGGAGCTGATACTATTTTTGAGGTACCACATACTGCTACAGATACTAGTATTGAACCTTATCAAGTTGAGAAAATGTTTGAGTATTCAGAACAGCCTCCGGTGGTTAGTAACTCAATCGACGAGACAAACAATGATAGCAATATCAGTGAAAGTCCTCAGACTTTGAGTGAACCACAACCGGGAGCTATTACGACTACCAATTCGTCTGTTCAACCTGATTTGGTTATGGTCCCGGCATCTTTGCTTAGCCAAATGAATAACGCGGTCCTTGAAACCCTTAATGCTAATCAGACTTTATCTGTCGAGCTTGCTTTGCATAAGGACAAGGTTAAAACCTTGGAAATGACTCTTGTGTCCACTACCTTAACCAATCCTGAATTTGATAGGTTTAGGAAAGTTCAAATGGACAATCTGCTAGAAATTGAGAGTTTAAGAGCAAATCTTTCGAATGAACTTAAAGAAAAAGAGTCAGTCGTTAATAATTTTCAACAGCTTCAAACGGATTTTGAAATTCTTGAGTCCAAACAAATTGAAATGGAAATTAAGACGTCTGAAAGAATAAAAGAAACGGAAATTAAGCTTTTAAAACAATATGCTGCCTCACATCTAGTACACTTGTTTCATGCATCATTTAAAGAGTTCAATCTATCGCGTCTAATAGACCTACAACCTAACCCAGGGTATGCAAAACAAGCGCTTCACCATAACCCACGACTTTATGATGCAACCAAGTTAGGATTGGTATTAGATCCGATTGTGTTCTTGAATGATTCTGAGAGTATGACACCATATGAAGAGAAGCGGTTAAAATTACTTCCTACATATCCTGAATATGATTATGCTCAAATGAATGCAAAAATGTTACAATAGATCTTAGAACTCGATTTAATATGCAAAAGAGAACTATCCAAACATCCACTTTCATGCCTACTAGAGAATGCCTTAGTATAATTCCTACACTCGTTAACTCGGACCAACCGAAGGAAATTCCTAAGAATCTTCCACCGGTTAGTACGGTAAAGCTCAGCTTGGAAGAGATTGAGCGATACCTTACCGAGTTTGACAAGGTCATCCTGGAATGTACGACTTCAACGGTTCTAACCGCTGGAGAATGGGCGTTCGAACACATGAAAACGGTGTTTGAGAAAGAGATCGTTCCGTTTGTGGACCATATTAAACAAGGAGTCTATGATCTAGCGTGTAATCTAAGTTTTGAAATTGGTGAAGTTCAAAAAGTTTTCTATGAAATGGATGATGCTTATGAACAACATTTAATTGAAAAAGAAAAGATTTTATCCGAATATGACCGATTTTTAGAACATATGGTGTCTCTCGAAGTGATGCAAGTTGTTACTGTTAAATATACTCATGAAATTTCATCTACTATGAATATTTGTGATGATGTGCATGAATCTGTTAATACGGTTGAACATGTGAATACTGTAGATAATCATTCTTGTCATGAATCCAACGCTGAATTTTTAAAGCTTCAAGATTCGTATAATACACTCTCAAAAAGTTTTAATGAGCTTCAACAATATTCTATATCTCTCGAAATTGAAAATCAATCTAAAAATGAAACTCTTTCAAAACTAAATGATGGTAAAAACTCCATTGAGACAAGTGACAAGATGATTCAGATGGTTCAGGATTTAGAGGAAGAGATGATGAGAATTAAGAGAGAATTACTAGAAACAAAAACGGAACTAGAGGCTGCAGAGACTAAGAATCATGTCCTAGAAAATAGAATTAATTCTATGCTAGGAGAGCGTGAACAATTAAGGCAGGGTGACTCACAAAATTCTGGTTCAATAGAAGAACGCCTCGCTTTTAATGCGACAGAACAAAAGTCATTAATTGACAAACTAAACAGGAAATGTGAGAAATCCTCTGACCTAAAAATTTAGCTCATAGACAAAAACATGGTTATAGCAGAATTAAAGGAGACACTTCAACTCAAAGGACGAGAAAGTGTTGATAATCCAGCTACTATTTCTGCCTCGACCTCTAGTGCTCCCAAAACTAACCCACGTGTGCTATATCGGGATCCAAAATTTAAGATAAGTCTCACTAAGTTTCCACATATATGAAAAATGCCTTAGAACATGCTGATCTAGCTAGAGAGATTGTTGATGAAATACGTGAACGTGATCCCACAAGTCATAGTGTACATGAGCTTTTATTATATGTGGATCGCGTTCAGGATTGTTTAGCAAACTTAGAGTACATTGGGCAACTGATATCTGTACCATCTAAACAACCAACCACCATTGCCATTACTCCATTCAATAAGACCCCATGAGCTAAGCCTGTTTTAAACACACCCATCAAGGCTAAGTCAAAATCTGTAACTAATGTTACCTTGGCTTCTACAGGAGTAACTGTGTCCACTAAGGCTAAAGGATCTCAAGACAAGAAAGATAGGATCAAGCCTTCCACTAATAGGACTAAGAAGAAGAAAGTAGAAGTGAACCCTAGGAATGTTATTTCAGTTTTAAATAAAAAGAATCATGTAGCTAACACAAAAGGTTCTCTTTATGAATGGAAACCTAAGCAAAATGTGAATTCTAATGTGAAATGTTGGAATTATAATGAATGCATGTTTTCTCAGCGTCATGATTTATGCCTTGTTGATCACGTGAATGAAATGTATGCTATTAAGAACAATCTTGAATGGATTCCAACGGGGAAGAAATTCACCCAAGTTGGTTGGCAATGGAAACCCACTGGTAGGACCT
Organism: Glebionis coronaria; assembly: GCA_025667525.1. Classification (NCBI taxonomy): domain Eukaryota; kingdom Viridiplantae; phylum Streptophyta; class Magnoliopsida; order Asterales; family Asteraceae; genus Glebionis; species Glebionis coronaria. Next base: position 94,832,331 of record CM046882.1, on the reverse strand, counting down.
TCACTGCTAATGGAACTAAGTGCCCTTTAACTAGGATCACATCCACGGAAGTTAGGTCTAAGCGTCCTTTAAATAGGAACACTAGCACTAAGAAATGGATAAAGCGCCCTTTAACTAGGTCTGCCCCCACTATTGTGCCTACCAGTGGTAATGTCCCCAGTCAAAAAGTACCTCAGAATACTAGACAACTAGAATCTAAGCCAACCACTAGTAAGAAAATCTGGAAGCCTAAAGTTTCGTCTGATAGCAAACCTAAGATAATTACATCTGTACTTGCTAACTCAGAGGAACAATTAGAATCCGATACATCGTCTGTGTTTGGTAATATTTTCAGGTCGTCCAAATTATTCTTTGGTATTTGGACTCGGGGTGCTCCAAACATATGGCTGGAGACCGCTCGATGCTCAGAAATTTCGTCAGCAAGTTTCTAGGAACGGTTAAATTCGGCAACGGCCATATTGCAAAGATTATGGGTTATGGTGAATACCAAATTAGGAACGTTACGATTTCAAGGGTTTATTATGTGGAGGGACTTGGTCACAATCTATTTTCAGTGGGACAATTTTGCGATTCAAACCTTGAAGTGGCCTTTCGACAACATACTTTCTTTATTCGCGATCTTGCAGGAAATGATTTGTTAAAGGGTTCTCGAGGGGATAATCTCTATACATTGTCTATTCAAAACATGATGGCCGCCTCTCCTGTTTGCCTGCTCTCCAAAGCATCTAAGACCAAGTCATGGTTGTGGCATCGACGGTTATCTCATCTTAACTTTGATGCTATTAACCATTTGGCTAAAAACGAACTTGTTCGTGGTCTTCCAAAACTTAAGTTCGACAAGGATCATTTATGTTCCGCGTGTTCTTTGGGGAAAAGCACCAAGAAATCTTACAAACCTAAAGCAGAAGACACCAACCAAGAACCACTATATCTTTTGCACATGGATCTTTGCGGGCCAATGCGTACGGCTAGTGTGAGTGGTAGAAAATACATCCTCGTCATAGTGGATGATTTCTCAAGGTTTACATGGGTAAAATTTTTAGCATCCAAGGATCAAGCACCAGAGTATATCATTACTTTCTTAAAGATGATCCAAGTACGTCTTAATGCTACTGTTCGCCGCATTCGCATTGATAATGGAACTGAGTTCGTTAATCAAACTCTACAAGACTATTACGAAAAGGTAGGTATTTCACATGAAACTTCTGTTGCCCGCACTCCACAACAAAACGGCGTCATGGAAAGACGTAACCGTACACTTATGGAAGCTGCTCGAACTATGTTGATTTATGCGAATGCTCTTTTATTCTTATGGGTTGAAGCAGTGGCAACCGCATGTTATACCCAAAACCGCTCCATCATCCGCAAACGCCATGGTAAAATTCCATATGAGCTACTTCATGGACACAAACCCGATATTTCATTTCTTCATGTGTTTGGTGCACTTTGTTATCCAAATACAAATAGTGAGAATCTGGGAAAACTTCAACCGAAGGCTGATATTGGAATTTTCATTGGTTACTCGCCTGCAAAGAAAGCTTACCGGATTTATAACCGACGTCTTGGCAAGATAGTAGAAACTTTGGATGCCGATTTTGATGAGCTGACAGCGATGGCTTCTGAGCAACACAGCTCTGAACCCGCTTAACATGAGATGGGAACCGGTACAATCAGTTCCGGACTAACTCCTAACAATCCTACTTCTCCATCATTTATACCACCTACAAGGTCCGAGTGGGATAAGCTATTTCAACCTATGTTTGATGAATTCTTTGATCCACCGAGTAATGATTCTCCAGCACCTGTAGCAGTAGCTCCGGTTCCCGAAGTTGTTGCTCAAGATAATGGAAATCTATCCGAGACATCTACTGTTACTCTTGAACCAGATGTCCCATCCCCCACCAATTCACAAACAACACCTGAATCTTCACCCCCACTCATTCCTAATGATGTTGAAGAGGATCTCTATGATCACGATTTGGAATATGCTTACTTACAAGAGCTTCCCTTCTTTGGTTCACATATACCTGAAGACCCTACCGGTGCGTCTACCTCAGAGGAAGCTCCTGCAATCGTTCACTCCCGACCACCACGGATTGAAACTCACAACACAAAATGGACAAAGGATCACCCAATCCGCAATATTATTGGTGACATCGATCGACAAGTCTTAACACGCCACCAACTCCAAGAACATGCATTATATTGCTACTTTGATGCATTTCTTTCCGACACTGAACCTAAAACTGGCAACAAGCCATGACTAAATCATCTTGGATTGAAGCCATGCAAGAGGAACTTAATGAATTTCAACGTCTTGAAGTGTGGGAATTAGTTCCTTTACCCAGCAACGTTGAAATCCTTACATTGTTGTGGGTATATAAGGTTAAACTCGATGAGTTGGGTGGAGTGCTGAAGAACAAAGCTAGACTGGTTGCTAGAGGTTACAAACAAGCTTTGGGTATTGACTTTGAAGAATCCTTTGCTCCTGTTGCACGATTGGAGGCAATTAGACTATTCCTTGCTTATGTTGCTCACATGAACATGATCGTCTACCAAATGGATGTTAAGACGGCATTTCTCAATGGTGAATTAAGGGAAGAGGTCTAAGTAAGCCAGACGAATGGATTCGTCAATTCAGAGTATCCTAATCACGTGTACAAGCTCAAGAAGGCTCTTTACGGGTTGAAACAAGCTCCACGCGCGTGGTACGATCTCTTATCATCGTATCTCATCTCCAAAGGCTTCTCCAAAGGCAAAGTGGACCCAACATTATTCATTCTCAAGGAGGACAACGACATGATACTGGTACAAATTTATGTTGATGATATAATATTTGCTGCTACTAATCAATGTTTGTCTGACCATTTTGAGAAAATTATGTCCACACGCTTTAAGATGTCGATGATGGGAAAAATTTCATTTTTCTTAGGGTTGCAAATTTCTCAGAATCCCAGAGGCATCTTCATTAATCAATCCAAATTTTCTCTTGAATCATTAAAGAAATATCATTTTGAAAACTGTGACCCCGTGGATACTCCAATGGTGGAGAGATCCAAGTTAGATGAATATAAGGAAGGGATAGCTGTCGATCCTAAACTTTACCGTGGAATGATCGGCACCCTTCTCTATCTGACTGCTAGCAGGCCTGATTTGCAATTTGCTATATGCATGTGTGCCCGGTATCAGGCTCGGTCTACCGAAAGCACTTACATGTTGTGAAAAGGATCTTTCGGTATCTTAAAGGAACACTTCATCATGGTCTGTGATATCCGAAGGATTCCTCTATTGCACTAATCTCATATGCAGATGCGGATTATGTCGGGTGTCAAGATACCAGATGTAGCACTTCTAGCAGTGTGCAACTTCTTGGAGATAGACTTGTTAGTTGGGCATCAAAAAGGCAGAAAAGCGTTGCGATATCAAGTACGGAGGCTGAATACATTGCTATGTCCGGTTGTTGTGCTCAAGTTCTTTGGATGAGATCACAATTGACTGACTACGGTCTTGGATTCAACAAAATCCCGATGTACTGTGATAACAAAAGTGCAATCGCTCTTTGCTGCAACTACGTTCAACATTCTCGAGCAAAGCACATTGACATCCGCGACCACTTCATCAAAGAGCAAGTGGAAAATGGAGTGATCGAACTGTACTTCGTCAACACTGAGTATCAGCTGGCAGATATTGTCACGAAGGCATTAGATCGAGGACGTATCGAATTTTTGATCGAAAAGCTAGGCATGAAATCCTTCTCACCAGCGACACTTAAGGAGTTGGCAGAAGAATTTGAAGAATAGTAGTGGTAAACTATTCTCGAGTATCCTTTGATCGTGATCTTGTATATTATCGTATATATTTAAACCACCAAAAGAAAAATACAAAAATATAAAACATAGAAAAACCATAAAAAAATATAAAACATTCAAAATCCATAAAAAATATAAAATCAAGAAAATCCAAAAATATTTTTCATTTTCAAAACGGGCATGTCTTTTAGTATGGTAATATTTACGGCCTTAGAAATGTCGATTAATATTGACACGGCGCCATAAATAGAGTCCGTATAAAAGTTGTACAAGTTTTAAAACATGCCCGTTATGGCTTGTAGTTATTTCTGACTGCAACCCGCTTTTCGCATTAAAGTCACGTATTTCTTATGAAAATGTTGGCTCACAACGGGAATTAATTTTCTCGGGCAAGGTTTACTTTAAAACCTTGTAAGGGACTAAGTTTACTTTATAACTTAGTCTAACACAAATTTGTGTACGTATCAGTGCACTTATTTTGTCAAAATAAGAGAAATCTAATTGCCACCAGAATCGTTCTAACCAATCCCTTAACCGGAAAATATCCTCATGAATATTTGTGTCCTTAAAATCATTGACTACAGCTCTTTAAATAGAAAACGGGTCCGTGTTTAAGGGGGGCAAATATTAAATCTTCGTGGGATCAAATTTGGTCTTTAAAAAGGATTTTCAGAAAATATTAACTATTCATCATCATCAGTTTTATGCTACGTGTGCCTTGTGTGAAATAAAAATTCATGAATAGGTTACTTGAATTTTGGCGTTAAGTATTTGTGGTCGTGTTTGTGAGCGGGTTGGTATTTTGGTAAGTTGATTTGGTTAAATCAAATTCACTTTAACTCAAATACTATTACAAAAAGGGGGACCATACTTGCAACTATTGCAAAATGGGGGGTTAATGTGTCAACTTGGCAACAAATTGACCAAGTCAAAACATCACACACCCCCTTCCCTGTCACCATCGCAAACACACACAAAAACTTTATTCATCCGCCATTGTTGAACCCTGTTGTAACATTCATCTCTTGAGTTTTTGATTGCTTGCACGTTATCCATCTTTCTAGGTATTGTATCTTGCTAAAACCTTTATCCTATATCTCGTTTCTTGGCATCACAAACACTGCTGAATCCATAGTTTATCCCAAAAGTTAGGGTTTTTTGCGTTTTGCGATGAAAATAGAAATTAAGATGTGGGATTTGTTAAGAATGACTAGATACACACTGGTTTTGCCCAGAATTCCTTCAAACGTTGCCTAGCTCCCGGAAATGAGAAGTCAAACTTTAGATCGGATCCCTTTCACGGATTCCCCCGATACTCATATTGCGATGCCTGTCATTGCGATGAGTCATTCCGATGGCTCATTACGATGGGCTATTGCGATGAGTCATTTTGATGGCTCATTACGATGGCTCATTGCGATGTGTCATTGCGATGACTCATTGGGATGGGCTATTGCGATGGGTCATTCTGATGGCTCATTGCGATGGCTCATTGTGATGGGTCATTCTGATGGCGCATTGCGAGTGGCATATTGCGATGACGCATTCTGATGCGTTATTGCGATGGCATTGTAAAAGGTATTGCGATGGGACATATTGCGATGGTTTCTCATACATTCCGATGGAATTTCACTTATTGCGATGGATTTAGATATTGCGATAAGACACTATTTCAATAGGATTGCGATGCTTTAATCATTGCGATGGTTGGATAGGATTCCGATGGATTGATAGATTGCGGTGGACTTAGGCTTCTTATGATTCCGATACCTTGTAACTTTGCTATGGAATTTTAAGTATTATGCACTTGCCTTAGACTATCTAATGAGTTCGGCCTAGATTGCATCATTTTCTTATTAGGCTTTTAGTAAATTAGGGCCACTAACACGAAACCAAGTTTTATTGAAATTAATTAATTTTAAATCTTAAGAATACTTGAAAGGTTTCTTATTACAGAAGTTCATCTTATTTAATAAGTTGACTCCTCTGTAAACAAAAGAGATAGAAATTACTTATTCAATGTCTTGTGTTTTGTTTCCAGGCCATGGAAGACAAAGCTTCATCGTTGTCTTGTCCTTTGTTCAAGCCTACTATATTTTGGGTTGAGGATAATCCTACAATTCCTGACGTAGTGGTTGAAACTAAACCAAAACCCACTGAAGTTTTGGTTGAAACTAAACCAAGACCTACTGAGGTGTTAGTAGAAATCAAACCTAGACCCACTGAGGTTCTGGTTATGACAACCAAGAAATCCAAATATTTTAAGAACTAATGCTAAGTCGTTATCTCTTTAGAATAAAATGTCTTTGGCATATATGTCATTATCCTAAGTGTGTTGTTCAATGTAAGGACCTTGTTCATCTGAACTATGTTTGTATGTTGTTTCTCTATAATATGTGGTAATAATTGTTATGAATTATTCCCTATGATTCAACTTGGCATAGACTTAAGATATATATATATATATATATTGTGTATATCATTTGTGCTTATGTCATCAAAGCAGGAAAATGTCAATCACAGAGGAACAACAACGACTTCGTGATCTTGAACTTGTTTCGCTCAGTGATAGGCTTCCATATGCTGAGAACAATTCTCGATTACAAGAGGATTTTGATCCGTCCTTACCAGCTTTCAAAATCACCACGGATATCCTAGACATCTCACCCATCAGAGATACACTCAGATGTACTGCCTCTGTTCCCGAAGTCTACATGCATGAATTTTGGAACACTGCATCTTTCTCCAAAAAGACTATCTCTTTCCAACTGAACAAAACACCAAGGGTACTCAACTTAAGCATTTTTCGGAAATTGTTTAAACTTCCTAGGTTGGCACAAGGAGAACAATTTGTGACTAACCCAAAGAACGATGAAGTGCTTCGAATCATTCGTGCTATGAATTATGAAGGTGAAATCCACAACCTATCCCAGTTTAACACTTCTCAAATAGGGCAACCCTGGAAAGCACTTATCACCATCATTGTCAAGTGTCTTACTGGAAAAACTAGGGGCACCGATACAATGAGACCACCACAGGCTCACTTATTTTGGGGATTGTACACTGCATCTAAAGTAGACTATGCACTTCTTCTCTGGCAAGAATTTTGTTATTAGTTTACTGGAACGAAGAAGAAATCCGTGCATCTTCCATTCCCGAGATTCACCAAGCTCATTATCAGCCACTTTATGAAGAATGACCCAACCATTGACACTCGCGGGAATTTCTTCTATCATACCAAAGATGATGATTATGTGATTCTCACAATGAATGCAGACACTAATTCCACAAAGTATGCATTACTTCCTGCCCTAGTACCCGACATAATGCTTAATGATGGAATCAAGGAAAGTGATAAATACCAAGAGATGCTTAATGATATTGACGCACAGTTTAAACGTGCAAATTCACATCCTTCAGAGAAGCAAAAAGGTAAACGCAAGAAAAAAGTTTCAAAGCGCCAATCAACTGCTTCTTCTAAAGATAAAGGCCCAGGAAAAATGCAAATAGTTGATGAAGATGATGAAGATGAGCTGATCCATACTGAGGAAGAACATGAAGAAGTACCACTCCGTAGGCCTAAGAAAGCAAAGAAGACTAAAGGCAAAGAAGCAAGTGTTGCTTCAGATGAACCTGCTCAACAACAAATTTCTGAAGCCAAACGACTACGTATCGTTCTTCAACAAATCAGACAGGAAGCTTTTGCAGGATCAGGCTCAAGAATGTTTGAAGACTTAGCAGATTTTGGTGATCCTGATGCTGAAATGACATTTTATGAAGATCCTACTGATGAAGATGCTTATGAAGATGCTGCTAACTTTCATTTTGAAATTCGTGAGCAGAGTGAGCAGAGTGGTTGCAGTGCAAACACAGATACAAGTTTGATGTATCGAGACGCCAATATAACCACATCTATACCAGAACCAACTTACACAGTGGTACACGATGATGCTCATGCTACTTTCATACCAGAAACGCAACTTCAAAGTAAGTCTACTTCCAACTCTGATGATGTTATGAAATATCTAAATTTAGAAGGGGAGGGTGTCGAGGTCACAAACACTGACCCGTCAACAAATGAAGGAATGGTAGATGTTCTTATAACTACTGTTACATCAACCACCACTCCACTATTATCCACCCCGGTCATCAGTGAGGTCATAACAACCACTATCACACCCGCACTTGTTGAACAACCAGTATCAACCACCACCCTAACCACTGAATCTACACCGTCATCCACAGCTGAACAACCTGTATCAACCACCGCCCCAATCACTGAATCTACACCAACACCTATCCCTGAACAACCAGTATCATCCACCACCACCTTAACGGTTATGGTTACACCTCGACCAGCAGTACCACAAGTATCATCCACATCCAATCCATTCCTCACAGTCAATGATCCACTGATCCAGTATCTTCAACAACAGCTGGAGGCTCAAGCTACACAAATAGCTACATTGACTGAAAGGCTCACCACTCCTCCCAAGGAACTGTAACCTGATGAGCCTACACTTCAGAAACTAACAGACAGAGTGTGTTAGGACCATTGTAATAGTTATATGTAATAGGTAGACTAGGAGGTATGTAGTTCTTCCTGGTCCTAGTAGTAGTAGGAGCAAGTTCTGCTCCTGGTCCTAGTCGAAGTCAAACTTTATTATTTACTTAATATTTTGTTAGGATATGCATGAGATATGTTAGGAAAGGATATGCATATCAGTTTTACACGTTTTCTTTAATGATGTATTAGGGTTTCCTTGTAGTATAAAAGGAACCTTAGGCAGAAGGGTTAGACACACCTTCACAAAACGCAGTTCTAGTAATTATTAATATTAGAAATCCTTAGAAAGGATCAAGTCTTTATAGTTATTCTGTTCTTCTTAATTATATTTATATTCTACATTCATATTGTATATAGAGTCTCTTTGTGATTTGACTTGTGATTACAGAAGTCATTCACCGGTCCTGACAGGCTGCAAGATCTACATCTAGTAGACCCAACAAGTGGTATCAGAGCCTGTAAGGGTCTCTATACAAGAAGAATCAAGTTTTCTTATTTCTGACAATTTGTTTATCATGTCTGCCTCAACTTCTACTCAAACAGGAGAAGACAGCACTCCTAAAATTGTGCAACCTCAGTAGATCCTGGCTACGGTCTCCAACACGAATGGAAAATTCCCTCTTCTGAAGAAGGGTGAATATGATAACTGGGCAATGAAGATGGAATGGTGGATCACCAACACTGATCAAGATCTTTGGAAGATCATTCTAAATGGGAACAGCAGGAAGCTTACTGGACGAGACAAGAACGGTAATATTACTCTTCTTGACCCTAAATCTCATGAGGAAATCATAGCTATTCAGAAGGAGGTAAAAGCAAAAACGATTTTGCTTCAATCTCTTCCTGAAGATCACATGGGTGACTTCTACCATTTGGATGATGCCAGAGAGATCTGGAATGGCATAAAAGCAAGGTTTGGCGGGAATGAGGAGTCAAAGAAAATGCGAAGGTCCATGCTGAGAGATGAATTTACCGAATTCAAAATATCAGAAACTGAAGGTCTAAATCAAGGGTATGATAGGTTCCAGAAGATATTGAGCCAGTTGAATCAACTTCGATCAAAGCCTGATGATGGTGACGTTAATGCAAGGTTTCTTAAAGCCTTACCCTACTCATGGAATCAGGTGGTGATCTCTCTCAAAGCCAAAGGTGGGCTTGACTATCTCACCTTTGATGATCTGTTTCATAGGCTTAGAACATTCGAACCTCATGTATGAGGATTTCCTAGTGACTCTTTTCCCACCCCTGCTAATTCAGCCTTTGTGAGTTCTATGGCATCTAGTCCCATGTCATATGCAAGTAGCCCAAGCAATACTGTCTCCTCTCAGCATACTGTTCAGCATACTTCTGCTCCTGATCCTACTGCCAAGTCTGGTAGTATGGTAGAAGCTGTTCTTCATTCTTTTGTGGCTGATGTTAATGCTGAACAACAACTTGCTTTTGATGACTTCAAACAGGTCGATAAACTTGACCTGGATGAGATGGATCTTAAATGGCAGATGGCCATGCTTACCCTTAGGGTTCACAAGTTCGAGAAGAAAGCAGGAAGGAAATTTAATTACAACCCTCGGGAGCCAGCAAGATTCGATAGAAGCAATGTACGATGCTATAACTGCCAGCAACAGGGTCACTTTGCAAGGGAGTGCCCTAGCAAGAATGATCAGGAGAAGAGCAGGTACTCCGCTTTCAAGGTTCAGGAGGTAAAAGATGACAGGAAGGCATTGGTATCTGTTGACTCTATGGTCAACTGGAATGATCATCAGGCTTCTACTCTGGAATCAGCTGAATCCTCGACTGACGTGTTTGCAATGATTGCTGGGAATCTCTCTGATGCAGAAGAAGCAGACGAGTTTGCTCTTATGGGCATCTCACCTCAGGTACAACATTGTCCTCTTGGTTGTCATGATAAATACTCAGAATTGTTGTCCCAATTTAATGAAGTAAATGATCAAAATGATAAGTATTTTTTAGAGGTTCAAGCCTATAAGGCTTCATTAAACACATTGGAACAACAAAAGAGGTGGTTACAAGATACACAACGTGCGTATGAGGATAAAATCAGGATACTAAGCATTAATTTAGAAAACACTACAAATATGCTTAAATATACAGAAACTGAAAGAGATGCTAGTATCAAAGAAAAAGAGGAGATGCAAGCTAAATTAGATGCTACAATGCTAAGATTTGACAAATGGCAAGAGGCACCTAAAAATCTTTCAAAATTAATTGATAGTAGCATGTCTGGCAGAACTAAAAGAGGCTTAGGATTTGAAAAATATATTGATTCAGAAGATGTATTTGATTTATCTTTTTCAAGTGTCTTTGATGCCGACAAAGAGGATGAGGGCAAACCTAGTTACAATAGGTTTAAACCAGCTGCAGAAATGCATGCTGTCCCTCCTCCTCTTACTGGAACTTTTATGCCCACCTCATGGCATAATGACTCGGATGGATCACAGATGCTTGAGTCCCCAACAAGTTCTACTAATACTAATGACTTTGTCTCATGTACTTTTAGTGACAAAGCCGGTGACTCTGCATCTAATGGTTCAAGTGAAGAGTCAAGACCTACAAGTTCCAAGTTGAATGAACATGCTGCTACTGGTGCTAGGAAGTGTGAAGAAAAAGTTACTGTCAAGTCAAGTGTGTCTGGTCCTTGTTTATTGAGTCCTAGGAAGAATGTTTTTCCTAGAAATGTGTGTAATAAAGTAGGCAGTATGAAACAATCTCATTCTAATAAAAGGTCTTTTAAAACATGTTTTGTTTGTGGCAGTTCCTTTCATTTAATTAAAGATTGTGATTATTATGACACACATGCATCTGTTAATCATGTTTTTCCTGCTCCTGGTTCACCAGGAGCTGCTTCATATGCTTCTAGAAGAATTAATCCTAGTGCTCCAATGTTTAATAATTCTAGAGTATCCTCTCCTTTCGCGTCTGATTATTGGAGAGATAGTGGATTCCAAACAACCAGTACTTATTTTCAAAATTTTAATCCAATCTATCCGCATAATTTAGACCACACGTATTTTGGTTTGGGAAATTTGGGAACTGCTGTTAAGCCCTTAGCAGGTTGTTCTTGGTCAAATAATAATACCCATATGATGCATAGGCAACCAAGGAACAATGGTGGATCTCATCAATCTTCTTGGCATTCTTCTAATGATCCACAAGGCAGGCTCAAACCTGAAAAGGTTTGGGTCCCCTTAAGACACTAACTTTTGCATTTTTATTATCTTGTTGTTGTAGGTTACTCCATACCAGGATCCTAGTCTTGGCATTGTTGATAGTGGTTGCTCCAGGAGCATGACTGGCAATAAAAGTCTTCTCTCTAACTTTGTACCATTTTATGGAGGCAAGGTCTATTTTGGTGGAGGTGAAGGCAGAATCACTGGCAAAGGAACGATAAAGACTCCAAATCTAAATTTTGAGCAGGTCTACTATGTGGAAGCACTTCAACACTTCAACTTCATATCGGTCTCTCAGATTTGTGACAAGAAGCAGTTTGTACTCTTCACCGATACTGATGCACTTGTGCTTTCCAAAGATTTTCAGCTTCCGGATGACTCACAAGTTTTACTCAGAATACCTAGAAGACACAATCTATATAGCATCAAGTTGAATGAAGTCAACCCTACTGGTCAACTAGCATGTCTGGTTGCAAAAGCCTCAGAAGATGAAGCCACTAAATGGCACCGAAGGATGGGGCATGTGAACTTCAAGACCATTCACAAACTTGCAAATCTGAATCTGGTCTCTGGTTTACCTCCCAAGACGTTTCGAAATGATATAAATTGTATTGCCTGTAGCAAAGGCAAACAACACAAAGCATCCTTCAAGGCCATTACTGCTCTAAGTCTAATTACTGAACCATTGCAGCTTCTACACATGGACTTATTTGGTCCTACTTCCATCAGGAGTCTTGACCACAAGCAATTCTGTTTGGTGGTAACTGATGGTTATAGCAGGTTTACGTGGGTGTTCTTCGTGGCTTCCAAAAGTGAGACCTACTCAATTCTTAGAGATTTTCTTACCTTGATAGAGAATCAGCTGTCCAAGAAAGTTAAAGGTATTCGTTGCGACAATGGAACCGAGTTTAAAAATAAAGACCTCATCGCACTTTGCAATGCTAAGGGCATCAAAAGACATTATAGTGCTGCTAGGACTCCTCAACAGAATGGTGTGGCAGAAAGAAAGAACAGGACACTAATAGAAGCAGCAAGAACTATGCTTGCCGATTCTAAGCTTCCAACCATGTTCTGGACAGAAGCTGTTAATACTGCAAGTTATGTTTTGAATAGGGTTTCTATTACCAATCCTCACAAGAAGACTCCTTATGAGCTTCTCACGGGCAAAGTTCCAAATATTGCTCATTTGAAGCCTTTTGGGTGTCCAGTCACCATTCTGAATACTAGTGACTATTTGGGGAAGTTTGATGGCAAGGCAGATGAAGGATACATTGTGGGATATTCAGCTCATTCTCGGGCGTATCGTGTCTACAATCTTCAAGCCAAACGGATCATTGAAACTATTAATCTCAGGTATTTTGAAGAGAAGTCAAACATCCAAGGCAAAGGTCCAGAATGGTATTTTAATCTTGATTATCTTAGTGATTCGTTGGGATATTTTCGTTTCAAAACTAACCATGATGCAGGACCACAAGTGTTTGCAACTTCTAGTACTGGTGTTCCTTCTAGTCTTTCTGATTCAGATGATGAGGATGACATTTTTGTGGTTCCATCCTACTCCACCACGGTTTCTCCTACTCCTCCTAGTGATGCAACTCCATTGGATGTACAGGATTCCCAAGCAGCTCTTGACACTCTTCTCAAACAACAACACGAAGCTACTAAAGCAGCTGCTCACGGTAGTTTTGAGTTTCCCTTGGTTGAGCCTACTGACAAAGTTGCTTCTGGTACTCCAGCTTCTGCTCCTAGTGCTAGCTTATCACCTACTGGTACTCCGGCTAGTGAGTCTGCTTCCAATACACGTTTCTCCAGTCCTTCTGATTTTGGGAACCATGAAAAAAAGTCTTCTACCAAGCTGGATGATATTCATAAACAACCGGTAGATGGGATTTTACAAAATGCTTCATATGATGCTAACTTTGTTGGTGATCTCAATAACTTGGCACCAGAAGTGGAGGTTTCTTCCAATCTAGTCTTGCAATCACATAAAGATCATCCTACCACTCAAATCATTGGAGATCCTGGTTCTACTGTCAAGACACGCAGAATGCAGCAGAAGGCCTCGTCTGATCATCATGCTCTTGTGGGCTATATTGAGGATCAAAAGCGTAATAATCATACGGACTTTCAGCACTGTTTGTTTGCTTGTTTTCTTTCACAGGTGGAACCTAGGTCTGTTTCTCATGCACTTGAGGATCAAAGTTGGGTGGAGGCTATGCAGGAGGAAATGCAGCAATTCTTGTTTCAGAATGTTTGGGTTCTGGTTGACTTACCAGATGGAAAGACAGCTATCAATACCAAATGGATTCTCAAGAACAAGAAGGATGCACGGGGAATTGTCGTAAGGAATAAAGCTAGGCTTGTCGCACAAGGACACACTCAAATCGAGGGCATTGACTATACTGAAGTCTTTGCACCGGTTGCACGGATCGAGGCCATTCGTCTGTTCTTGGCCTTTGCTTCTTATGTTGGCTTTACGGTGTTCTAGATGGATGTCAAGAGTGCATTTCTCTATGGCAAAATTGACGAGGAAGTGTATGTTACTCAACCTAAGGGGTTTGTAGATCCACTTCATCCCAAGAAAGTCTACAAGGTGGTCAAGGCTCTTTATGGGTTACATCAGGTTCCTAGAGCTTGGTATGAGCGTCTTTCAACTTTCTTGTTAAAGAATGGCTATAGAAGAGGTACTATTGACAAAACACTATTTCTTCGGCGGAATTCCAAGGATATTATCCTTGTTCAGGTTTATGTGGACGACATTATCTTTGGTTCTACAAGGAAGGAGTGGTGTGATGAGTTTGAACACTTGATGAAAGGCGAATTTCAGATGAGTGCAATGGGAGAACTGTCATTCTTCCTTGGTCTTCAGGTCAAGCAACAATCGGATGGGATTTTCATCAGTCAAGATAAATATGTCCATGAGATTCTTCAGAAGTTTGACATGGATCCTCTTAGACCAGCAAAAACTCCTTATGAAGTTGCTAAAATCAAACTTAAGAATGAGCCAGACCCCCCGGTAAATGTTCACATGTACAGGTCTATGATTGGCTCTCTCATGTATTTGACTGCATCACGTCCAGACATTATGTTTGCAGTAAGTGCTTGTTCTAGACACCAGGTGACTCCAACGGTTTCGAACTTAAATGCCGTGAAGAAGATTTTCAAGTATATCAAGGCTCAACCTAAATTGGGTCTATGGTATCCTAGAGAATCTCCTTTTGTTCTAGAAGCCTATAGTGATAGTGACTATGCTGGTGCTAATAATGATAGGAAGTCTACTACTGGTGGTTGTCAATTTTTGGGTCGTCGACTTATTTCATGGCAATGCAAGAAACAGACAATCGTAGCTACTTCTTCAACAGAAGCTGAATACGTTGCGGCTGCTAGTTGTTGTGGACAAGTTTTTGTCAAACTTTATTATTTACTTAATATTCTGTTAGGATATGCATGAGATATGTTAGGAAAGGATATGCATATCAGTTTTACACGTTTTCTTTAATGATGTATTAGGGTTTCCTTGTAGTATAAAAGGAACCTTAGGCAGAAGGGTTAGACACACCTTCACAAAACGCAGTTCTAGTAATTATTAATATTAGAAATCCTTAGAAAGGATCAAGTCTTTATAGTTATTCTGTTCTTCTTAATTATATTTATATTCTACATTCATATTGTGTATAGAGTCTCTTTGTGATTTGACTTGTGATTACAGAAGTCATTCACCGGTCCTGACAGGCTGCAAGATCTACATCTAGTAGACCCAACAGAGTGTCCAGACTTAAAGCACAACACAAATCATTTCTTGGAGAGAAGAAAACTCGTGACAAAGAAAATGCTGCTTTTCTTGGGTCAATTGACGAGAAGATGACCACGATCATTCGACGAGAAGTCAAGTCTTATGTTGATCAACAACTACCAAATCTTGTCGGTAATGGTTTATCTACTCTTCAACTAATGACATTTTTACAGACACGTCTGCTAGATATGGGAGCTCATAAATCGAAACACAAACGAAAAGTTCTGCAATATCTCAACAAAGCAATTCTTGAAGATACACCTGCAGACACTACCGACTCTGAGTCTGACGATGAAGATGAGCTAGAGGAGGAAGATGACGAGGGTAACGGTGAAGAGGATGATGGTAATAATGATCAAAATGAGGATAAGGATAAGGAAGGAGATGAGGAGGAAGAAGAGGATGAGGAAGAAAAGGATAAGGATGAAGATGAAGATGAGGACGAGGATACATATGACGATCAGGATGACGATGATGATAATGACAAGGGTAATGGAATCAACAAGGGTGATAAGAATGACGAAACGGGTACAAATGTCGAAGAGTCAAACAAGGATGACAGTGATAAGGCTACTGAGAAAGGTTTAGAGGAAGCTGCAGAAAACATTGCTGAAACCACAGAAAAGACGCTGGAGTCAACAGTACCAGAAACTTAGCATGTTGACACAGGTATATCTACTGCACCAGTTTTTACTACTGATTCTTACAATGAATTTGTAGAATATATGCAAGCAGAAGAACCGACAGAGTCAATGCTTGAAGAAGAACCTCACGATGAGATACCGGTGATACAAGATCAACCTTCAACACCATCTGAAGATCAGCATAACGTTGATATGGAAGTTGAAGATTTAAATGTTCCAGAACCGACGTTTGCTGAATCTCTTATCATCGATGATATTGTACAAGAGCAACTTTGGCTAACAAATGCAGCACCACAGCATCCTTTTGACACTGCAACTGAAATGGAGCTGACTCAATTCCTCAACAACCCTATCGATTTCTCGGCTTTTCTAAGGTATTCTCATGGGAAACCGACAATGACTCCGGATCTGATCAAAATGGTAGCTGCAAATGTGGACTTCTTTGACACTTTAAAGATCAGCCATAATGAAGCAGAATATCACTTAAATGAGCTTACAAAGGCAATGAGAGCGACAACTACAGGAATTCAGACTCCCGTGTTGCGACCTCTTACACCAACGGTCATCACCGGTTCTGCAACGATCCCAATAGAGCACTTTGTCTCTCACGATCTTGAATACCTTGAAAATGGAGCAAAGAAATATGCCACGTCACTCACTATGCTCAAGGCTGTTAATTTGGAGAATGTTCCATGGATAGAGGATAAAGTGCCTGACACAATATGGAGAAAGAAGCTGCTCAAGTTTTATGATACCTATGCTTCACTTGGCATCTCTCACTGGACTGCAAAGAAAAGGTTAGCTTACAATCATTTCCATCGTCCTAAGAGAGGTTCCTCTATTGTCTCAGCTCACAGAATCAAAAGCATCCAAGGAGCAACCACTCAGACTGTCTTCGGTTATGATTACTTGAATTTAATCGTGTTCAAACGTACCGATGAGAAAGAATACCGAATTGACGAAAGTGATCTCCAGTACCTTCAACTTGAAGACATCAAAGACCTTTTGTTGCTATTGGCTCAAGAAAAAGTTGACCATCTACCACCTGAGATTGTCATAGCCATGAGCTCCAACTTTAGTCAATATGCAAGGAAAATCGTCATTCAAAACCGGGTGGAAGACTTTCAACTTGGAGTAGAAAGCTATCAGAAGAAGCTAAACCTGGAACATCCCCATACGACTCCACTCACTAATTTCCATAAGAACAAGAAGGTTTACATGGGGACCACAACGCCGGAAGCAGGGATCTTTTATCCAAATGAGAATGGCGTCATTCAATATATGCGATTTTCCGAACTGCACAAATTCAGTGATGGAACGCTAAAGCATGTTCGAGATGATCTGTCGGTTCTCAATGCCAACTTACCACTTCCGGCAGTCAAGTACACCTGGACAACCCAGTGCAAAAAGGGAGCATCGTACGCAATCGGGAAGATTGAGGAACTTCTAAGGAAGCGCCGGTTGCTACGAAGTATAGAACGATTCGTCGGTGGACGACCATATGGAGCTCACCATAGGTTCACGGAACGAACCATTTAATTATGGTTCGTCTTATAACAGGTCAACTCCATATGTCTATAATTGTGAATATGTTACTTTTTGTATAATCAGCTTTTGTGGCATGTTGTAGTGTAAAAGTATGATATTTTTTCAAGAATTTCTCTCGAGATTCCAAATCTTTCAAAATATATCGTACTCAAGCACTACAACTAACCCTCATTAATTTGAGGGGAGCATTAATATGTTCTTTGGCCAACATCTGATTTCATTTTATTACCCAAAGACCGGTTAATCCATTAATATCCAAAATATTGATGGTTAACATTTTGGAAAGGGGAGAAAATGAGATTAAGGAGACTTAATGATATTTGGCTAAACAATAAAAAGGCTTAAAAGATAAACCAACCTAACATGTGTAATGCACAAGTTAAGGGGGAGCGTTTTTGATGATCAAAACCACTTAAGGCACTAAACCTTTGATTACAATATCACAAGTGCTTTAAGTGATTTTTCAAGGATTTTTCATGTAGACAATACTTACCCAAAACACACTTAATTCACGACGAATGTGGTGACAAAAGGGTGGTAGGTATAGGTATTAGTCCAATGATTCATCAGAACCGGTGGAATCTTCCCAAGGACAATTCCCTAGATAGAATTAGAAGTCCTAGGAAAGAAGGAGAATGATTGTGAACGTAGCTGAATGCAGACCAAGTACTTAAGCTAGCACTGGAACAATCACAACAAGGTGCTAGTGATGACGTATTGGTAAGCATTGAAGGGGTTGAAGAATGAAAAAGAATTGTAAAGATAAAGGGTGTAAAGAAAGAAGCCCTCCTTACAACTTTAGGCAGAAACCGGGTCAATACATATGCTATTGAGATCATTTGTTAATGATTCTCGATATTGAAGAAAGACATCATGGACCCAGTGATGCAATGCACAACCCTCCCCAGCTAACTCAGATATCTCTCAAAAGGTATTTGTTTTAATCACACGGAGATCAACACGTTATCTATTGGTTTATTCACTCCGAATAGACTGATATTGAATAGGTGGCACTCCTCTCCAACCATCGATCACTAAATCAAAACGCACTATCGAGTCTAGAGCCACGAGATCATCAAAAGTCTCATTAGGACACTTTCCATTTATTCCTTGCTTCTTCACACACTGTGAAAAGTAAGAGATCTTTATGAGTCCTACGCAGTATTCTTGTAATATTTCCAGAACATCCGAGTGATACGCAAGTATTACAATGAAGATGGAAATCCTGCTTGAGCCAACATCAAGCAAGCTCATGGTAGGTGACACGTGCGGTTCTTTAAGAACTAATCTTGTGACAACTGGAAAGAAACAGTAGTTTAATTCTTAATTGAACTTAAACTCGTTCCAGGCCTCTACGCATTATCTTATGATCTTGCCAGAACACTCAGAGTGACACTCTTTAGTTTTCATAGTGACGAGTGGAAATCCTTCTAGTGTTAACATCAAACAGCACTTGGTAGGTGACAAGCAAGATTCAATTTGAATTAAGTTTGTGACAACTGGAAAGCAACAATGGTGAATATCTTAATTGAAATTCACTTGTTCCAGGCATTCATGAATTGACGGCTTCAATCATAAGGATTTTAAATCCAAATGATTCACTCTTTATGTTCGCAGTCAGCTTTGGACGGTCGAATAAAGAGAACGGGTGTACCCGCGAAATCCTGTCAGGAAGTTACTTAATTGAAACTATCCGTCACGGGTACGATATCTAATATCGTCCAACGGTCTTCACCGACCGGAGGTAAAATGCTACCGAATTAGAATAAAATGTCAAAGCCATTTTATTCGTGTCTTATTATGTTGCTGCATTCGAAGACGGTGGCGTTGCGGTGTACCTGTTGAAGACGTCCTCACATGCTTATTCCTTCTGCACCAAATACTTCTGCAAATTCAAGAAAGTATGACCTAAAAGTCTTCCGCTATATCGACTCTGAAACTTTCAAGAATTTAACAAAGGATAAGTGTGTGGGACATGAAGTCACAAAGAGGCGAACATCACAAGAAAATAAATATTGCACGTGAAAGGCCAAAAGAACGTATTCCAAGCAAAAGGCTGATATTATTCAACACATATTCACAAAAGGAAGAAAAAGAAAAAAAACGAGCTCAAGAACAAGATGTAACATGCTAGATTAGGAATTTGTAAATTTGGAGTGACCTCCCTTTGGGGGAGATTGTTGGAAATATGTTTTACGTATATAGAAAGTCTCGGTCACTCCAACAATGTAGTTATAGGCTCGTAGTAGTGTTTAGTAACATTTATTAAATAGCCCGACCCATGAGCATGTTCATGGGCCGGAGGCCCAAGTCCATTAAGTACTTGGGTATTTAAACCTCTTTCCACCATGGAAAGAGGTGTTGGTTGTTTCATTTCTCATTTTCAATATAACAAGTTTCTTTCATTTCTCTCTCTAAGTTTCTCTCTCTAGAAAACATCAACCCTCTTGATTCATAAAGATTATCATTGTTCTACACGGGCTTTTCTATTGGACTATATTGTTTTGGGCCGGGCTTGAATAAATTCTTAGTACCTTGAAAGAGGCCTTTTAAGCTAACCATCAAGCCCGTAATGGCACGACTATTTTAACTAACTATTACAACGTTCTAGTAAATGTTACAATATAAACCTATGACCGAACATTCTTGCTTGACTCAATAATTTGAGGCTAACAATCTCCCTCAATGTTAGGTCATTCCTCTTCGATATTTGGAGTTCAATGGAGATTACGAATTTCGTCATAAATGAATCTTGAACGTGTAATAGTAGGTTTGTTCCTTCATGCTGGGATCTTTGAGCCTTTGTCATTGTCTTTCGACTTTGCCTTTTATCTTGAGATCTTCAAATTATTCTTGGCTTGTCTTTGTCATCTTGCGATCTTGTGTCTTCATCCACATGCTCATACATTGCACTATCTTGAAAGCTTGCTAACAATCTTCTTTGAAGAGAGGTCATTCCTCTACATTAATTGATAAGGAAGATTTTGATCATTAGAGTTGCGGAAGTCTTTAGATTTCTTGATTATTGAATGTCTTTGGGCATAAGTATGTGGTTTTGAATCTTCGACTTTGCTGAGTACATCGTAACGTCACCCTCTCGAGACAAAACTTAGACACGGACTGAATGGCTTTGACAATCATCCTAAATCGGCAGCGTTTTACCTCCGGTCGGTGAAGACCGTTACACGATATTAAATATCGTACCTGTGATTAGGTAGATTCAATTAAGAACCTCCCTGACAGGGTTTCGCGGCAGTACTAGCCGTTCTCTTTACTCGACCGTCTCAAAGCAAGACTGCGAACATAAAGAGTGAACCATTTGGATAAATATCCGCATGATTAAAGTCATAAATTCAAATTCCTGGAACAAGTTTGATTCATTAAGAATCTTACCATTGTTGTTTTCCAGTTGAAACAAGCTTGATTCATAAGAATCTCGCAAGTTACCTATCGTAGCGCTGATTGATGTTGACGCTAGAAGGATTTCCATTCGTCACTGTGAATATTAACAAATATCACTCTGTATGTTCTGGCAAGACCATAAAGATATTGCGTAGAAACCTGAAACGAGTTTGAATCGATAAAGAAACAAACCATTGTTGCTTTTCAGTTTTACATATGTTCAATTCATAAAGAATTTTACACATGACCTACCGCAATGCTGTTTGATGTTAACACTGGAAGGATTTCCACTCATCATTGTGAAAACTAGGCAGTATCACTCTGAGTGTTCTAGCAATATCGCAAGGATATAGCGTAGGACTCTCTTGATCTTCATTCGTGTGTCCTAACGAAATTTGATTGATCTTTTGGCTCTAGACTCGATTTGTGCACTTTTAGTGGTCGGAGGCTGGAGCAGATGCCACCTATTCAATATCAACTATCTCGGAGTGAGAAAGTCAATAGAAGTCGTGTTGATCTCTATGACAATAAAACAAACTTATTTTGAGAGAAGCCTGAGTAGCTAGGTAAGGGTTGTGCATACATCACTGGGTCCATGATGAGTTGTCTTCATGATGTGTTGACCCGGTTTCTGTCTAAGTTGTATGGAGGGATTCTTTGTTTACACCCTTTATCCTTACATTTCTTTTTCATTCTTCAACCCCTTTAATGCTTACCAAGACATCATTACTAGCACCTTGTTGTGATTGTTCCAGTGCTAGCATCAGTACTTAGTCGACATTCAGCTACGTTCACATTCTACTCCATCTTTCCTAAGGACTTCTAATAATCTATTGGATGGTCCCTGGGAAGATACCTCCGGTTCTGGTTGGATCATAGGACTTAAACCTAACCACCCTTTTGACACCAATAACGTCGTGAATTAAAGATGTTGTGGGTATTTGATCGTAACCATGAGTGTTTGAGTCTTTAGATCACATTTTCTCCCTCTATCTCTAATATATAAAACCGTTTGATATTAGAGATACCAAATTTGATTAAAATATATTATGAAGAATAGTCTTGAAAATCTTCGGGAGAAGAATGTGTCAAACTAAGCATGAATTTGGAACGCTCCCCCTCAAAAATTGATCCAATGGAATTGTCATTACGAGGATATGATCCACATTTCACTTTTTGAGGATAGCAGTTGTTGAACACACAATATTTGAAAGATTTTGAATAATCATTGAGAAATTCTTGAAAAATTTTTGTGTTCAACGCTTTTTGAAAAACTCTTATTCTTTTTGGCGAAAAGGTTTTTCTAAAGCATAAACTCGAGTTCATAGACTTTGAATGTCTTGACAAATCCACTCAAGTGTAAGAAGATTTAACTTCTTTTGCTGAGGGTAAGGTCACTAAGTCGTACACTCCCCCGTGAATATCAATCCGGGTTGCAATCTAAAAGTGATTACAAGCCATTGTGTTGAGCTCAAACGTTGAATGTTTTGTGACAAGATCAACCCAAGATAGATTGCTCTACCCGTTGTTGGAAATATTGTCCAAAAGAAACAATTTCCTTTATAAAAGATAGAAATGACATGTTTTGAAAAAATATTTACAACTTTTATTCGAGCTTTATGTACACACCCGTATCGTTATTGAGCGACATTTCTAGGCACGTCCATATTATCGATACTGAAAGACATGTCGAGAAGAATCTTTTTGGATTATCAAAGATTTTTTAATTTTGTATTTTGCTTTTTCATTGATATTTACATGTAAATGTTGATAGATGAATCAAGCAGGCTTCTTTGTTAGAATCTCCAGTTCTGCTGGAGTCAAACATCTCATACCAATTTGCCAAACTAGATACGCATACCTCTCTTTCGAAAGAGCTTTTGTAAACAAGTCAGCTAATACGTAATCAGTTCCAACAAATTATAATTAAACGATACACCTTTCAACTTGTTCCTTAATGAAGTGATATCTGACATCAATGTGCTTCGTGCGGGAATGCTGTACCGGATTGCAGGAGATGGCTATGGCGGACTTTGAGTCACAATACATAGGTACTTTATCAAAGTGGAAGCCATAATCTGTGAGTTGTGTTCTCATCCATAGAACTTGAGCACAACACGCAGATAGAGACACATACTCCGCTTCGGCTGATGACAATGATGTGAAATCCTGCTTCTTGGAAGACCATCCCACAAGCTTATCTTGACCTAGAAATTGTGCACCACCAGAAGTACTTTTTCGTGTATCAAGACACCCTGCATGATCAGAATCTGAATAGGCCGTTAGAAAGAAATCGGTTTCCCTCGGATACCAGAGTCCCATGTGAATGGTATTCTTGAGGTACCGAATGATTCGTTTAACCTCCTTGAGGTGCTTTTCAGTGGGCCGTGCTTGATATCGTGCACAATAACATGTATCATGTGATATATCTGGTCGGCTTGCTGTTAAGTACATGAGGGAGCCGATCATGGAATGATATCTCGTTTGATCTATGGCATCTCCCTCTAAATCATCATCTAAGGATGTAGTTGATAATGGTGTCCCAACAGGGTCACACGAGGTCATACCATGCTTTTTTATTATCTCTTGACAATACTTAGCTTGGTTGATAAAGATACCACTTGGAGATTGGTGAACTTGAATTCCTAGAAGAATTTTAGTTCACCCATCATTGACATTTCAAATTTGTTGTGCATTACTTTTTCAAACCATTTTGAAAGTTTTGGGTTTGTAGACCCAAAAATAATGTCATCAACATAAATCCGCACAAGCAAAATGTCATCCCCATATTTATAAGTGAACAAAGTTAGATCAATGGAACCTTTTGAGAAACCTTTGGATACCAGAAATTTCGAGAGTTCGTCGTACCACGCCCTTGGAGCTTGCTTGAGTCCATAAAGTGCTTTGTGGAGATGATACACCTTGTCAGGATAATGAGGATTGACGAATCCTTCCGGGTGAGTGACATAGACTTCTTCCTTCAAAGGACCGTTAAGAAATGTCGTCTTTACGTCCATTTGATAAATGATGAATCCCTTATGTGCAGCATAAGCAAGGAAAATCCTGACCGCTTCCATACGATCTACTGGTGCAAATGATTCTTCAGAATCAATGAATATCCTCTTTCTGGCCATAGCCTTTAGCCACTAGCCTAGCTTTGTTCTTGATGATTGTGTTTTCTTCATCCATCTTGTTTTTCCAGACCCATCGAAGATTTAATGGAATTACATCGTATGGTCTATCAACAAGTTCCCAGACTTTAAGTCTTTCAAATTGAAGAAGTTCATCTTGCATTGATTCAATCCAAGCATGATCAGCCAAGGCTTCTTTGATATTTGTTGGTTCAGCTGTACTCACGGCGAGTGCGAACATACAAACATCACCATCGGTTTCAAGTTTTTGTCTTGTACGAACGGGATGTGAAGGGTTTCCAATTACTTCAACCAAAGGATGATCTCAGGTACAATGATGTGTTGAAGGATGTCGTTGATAGAACGTATGCATATTTGACGGATCAACATGGCGAGTAGAAGACTCTCCAATTTCATGTACCGGTGTACCGAATGGGTTGATAAAGTCGTCTTCGTCATTTAATGCATAGTCTGCTTGATTTCTGTTCTTTGGAGCAATGACATTTGATATTACTGAATTTTATTAAGTTGAAATCGTCTCGTCTCAATTCGAATTGACAATGGTTAAAAGTGTGACTCAGTCGTCTTTTGGTGGAAAAGAAATAGATTTGGTCGTTGTTTAAAATAAAATTGCAAAACTTTAAAATAAAGGGCTAGTTAAATAAAACTAAAAATGATTAAAACGTAAATGGTGTAAAATTAAGACTTTTAAAAGTAAATTAATTAAATGACGGGAAAATACAACTTGACGAAAAGTAAATTTGAAAACTTTAATAAAAATACAGACTTGAAATAATTCTAAGATGAAACAATTAAAAATAAAGCATAAAGAAAATGGCGGGAAAAATAAGGATTTAAAAATAAAACAGGAAATCTAAATCAAACATATAAGTTGGGAAACACAATCCTAAACCTAATTCGGAATTAGTGAATACTCAACGTAGTTCGGAATAGGCACCAGCATTCAATTCGGAATACGGAAACTTAGGTCTAATTCGGAATCCATGGGTTCCAACCTAATTCGGAATGGGGACTTAGGTCTTAGTTCGGAATACATGTTCATAACCTAGTTCGGAATACATGATTCATGACCTAAGTCGGAATAAAGACCCCTAACCTAATTCGGAAAGTGTGATTCTCAACCTAATTAGGAAAAAGGCTCGTTCACACGTAATTTGGAATGCAGATTATGGACCTAATTCGGAATACCCCATGTGCATTCAATTCGGAATGCAAGGTTTTGAAAGTAGTTCGGAATCCGTGTCTTATATATAATTCGGAATGGGTTCAATCCAACACCTAATTCGGAATAACCCTTAAGCATGCAATTCGGGAAAAGGGATTCTACAAGTAGTTCGGGATATTAGGGTTTTAAAGAACCCGGATTAGATCAAAACTAAACAAAATCTAAAAATAAGCTAAAACCAAATAAGCACTTATCTAAAAGTTTAACCAAATCAAGTTTAAGAAAAAGCAAATAAGCCAAAATTTAAAAACTTTTAAAAACACTAAATAATCAAAATATTTTAAAATCAACTTTTTATAAAATAACTTTTAAAAACACTTAACTAATATTAAGAAAAGCACACAATAAGCTATAAAATCAATAAGCTAACATAATCAAACACATAAAAACATAACAAACAATCAAATAAGCATGCCAATAAGCAAATAAGCATAAAGATTAAGCAAAACAAGAAAGGTAGAATGAGAGATTAAAAACTTGATTAAAGATAAAGATTCAACAACTTACTTGAAATAATCTTGAAATTAAGAACAATTAAGTAAATGACAATATGAAAGTGCAAGAAAATAAAATGGAAAGACTAATGTGTCAAATTAGCTAACACCTCACAAATGAGGTTAAGGATTCTATTTATAGGGGATAAGAGTGTTGTGCTTATTTCTTTCTTTCTTCCTCTTGTCTTTTCGTCTTTCGTCTTTGACAATAAACTCTTCATTCTCGACTTTGTCTCGGGATTTGTCGATAAATAAAATGAACTCGTCTTCTAATTTCTTCATTAATTAGACTTGGTTCTTCGACTTCGTTAAACTTCCGTCTTTAGACTTTTTCTTCGATAAATTTTCAGAATAGGCCTTGGACTTCCGTTCTTTTTGCACTCTTGATCTTTTGACTTCGTCTTTTGTCTTTTTCTTCGATAAAAGCCCGTGAAAGACCGTGTTTTCTTCCCTTTTCACATTTTGGTCCTAAATCACAACAAAAACACAAACCACGCATAATTCTGCCTTTTACGACATTAAATACACGTTTTGGTCTCGTTTTTAATTGTTTTAAATGGTAAAAGGATAAGTGTTTTCACACTTATTAACAGTAGTTGTGGATGTTGTAGGAGCGGTTGTTGATGTGATATTCTGAGGAGGTAAATCTGCAGCAACCCGTGTTGAAGTAGATAAAGTTGTATCCTTTTGTTGACGATGATCAGTATCATCATTCTTATCATGAGTGACCGTGGAAGACTTCGATACAACATGTTTCTCCCACGTGAAATATTCATCATACATTTGTCCATATAACATTTCCAACTCTTAAATTGTCGTGCTGACTGTTATATCTACTCTTGGAACATTTCCTTGAACCAACTTTAAACTTGACGGTTCATTGTTGTGGTCTTGAGTTCCGAGTTCCGTGCAGTTGTGAACGGAAGTCGTTTGTCGTTGTGGATCGGGACTTAAACTGTTTTGTTCAAGTGCCATTTCTTGCAATTCATCAAATCTGATATGAATAGTCTCGACTATCAATTTTGTTCTCTTGTTGTAAACTCTATATCTCTTAGACTTAGTTTCATATCCCACTAGAATACATGCGTCACCTTTCTCTTTCATCTTATCCAAATTTTCACCATCTCGAATTATGTAACAAGTACATCCAAAAACGTGAAGGTGTTTGAGTGAAGGTTTTCGATCATGGATTATGTGATATGGTGTCTTTTCGTGTCTTGGGATAATTAAGGATCGGTTTTGTGTGTAGCATGCGGTTGACATGGCTTCGGACCAAAAGTATAGTGGGAGTTTTGAAGCAGATAATAATGTTCGAGCAGCCTCAATTAAAGTACGGTTTCGTCTTTCAACAACGCCGTTTTGTTCGGGTGTTCGAGCAATAGATGTTTCATGTTCAATTCCTTCAAAATAGTTCCTCAAAGTTGAATTCAAAATTTTGTGCCTCTGTCAGTACGAACCACTTTTACTTGAGCTTGAAGACCACGTTGTATCAGTTTAAGGAAGTTGATGAGAACTTCGGGTGTTTCATCCTTGGACCTCAAGAAGTGAGTCCATGTGTACCTTGAGTAATCATCGACAATTACCAGAATATATTTCTTCCCATGGATACTTTGAACACGCATAGGGCCACACAAATCCATATTAAGAAGATATAACCGTCCTTTAGATCTTGGCGTAGTCTTTGTCTTGAAGCTACTTCGTTTAGCTTTACAAAGCTCACAAGAAGAACAAAGATGATCTTTGATGAATTTCAAGCTTGGAAGGCCTCTCACAATATCTTTCTTGGAAAGCAAGTTGATGGTATCAAAGTTGAGGTGAGATAGACGTTGATGCCATAACCATGCCTGAGTCGTTGAAGCTTTAGCCATGAAGCAAATTGGAGTTGTAGAAGTTGTGTCTTGAAGTGAAATAGTGTAGAGATCAGTACCCCGTGTACCGGTAAGTAAGTCATTCCCATCATAATCACGAACAAAACATGTCTTCTTTCTGAAAGCAACCTCCAAATCCGCATCACAGAATTGACTTCACCATAATTATTCACTTCACCACAAACCACCCTTTTTCACCGATAACCACAACAAATCAACCTTATCCGACGACCTCCGCAACAAACCCACCATTTTCTGGCGACCTCCACAACAAACCTCCATTATCCGACGATGCAGATGTAGCTGTTTGTAATACAAGTAATAATCTAGGTAAAACACATGTTATGATTGTTGATGCACACCATGTGTTTGATGAAATGACATAGTGATAATCACATGTGATTTAGTGAGTTTTATTTAATGAATGAGCATTTTTATTGAAGTCTGATCGATTTTTATAGTTGATAAGCTGATTAAAAAATGGGACTTATGATTATAGAAGTGGGACTATGACTCGTATATGAGTCGCGGTGACTCATGTATGAGTCGCGGTGACTCATGTATGAGTCACCCTGACTCATATATGAGTCATGATTACTCATATATGAAAATGTACATATGTAAGTCTTTTTTTGTAATACAGGTAATAATATAGCCTCTTCTGTAACAAAACCATGGTGACTCATATATGAGTCATTATAAAAAAATATATGATTTATGCTCCGTTATTAACTTGTTTTGTGTTTATATTTTATAATAAGGTTCTTTGTAATCTTGAAGATGAGTCAGTTGAGTGTACATGTAAGCATTATATGCTTTATGGATTTCTTTGTCGCCATATATTCTGTGTTTTGAAGAATTGTGATATTGAAGTGATTTTGAAGAAGTAAGTTTTAAGGCACTGGAGAAGGGATTTGATACCTCTTTCATTAATAAGAATCACAAAAGAGTTATGGAGAGAAAAAACGAAGCAATTGAGAGAATAACAAATCATGTATGAAAAAGAAGCACAAGAAACTAGAGAATCTAATACAACAACTACTTGATTATTTTTGTGTTTTCTTTTTTACTATGTTTAGATTTAATTTTCTTTTTTTTGTTATGATGTTGAATTGTTGAAAACATGTATTGAATATCTGATTTGTTATTTTCGTATGATGTCTGATGATTGTGAAAAGACATCATAAGAATATTTTGTAAAAATGACTAGTGACTCATATATGAGCCATTATAAATCATATATGATTTATGGGCATATATGATTCATGGTGAAACATGTATGCTTCATAGTGACTCATATATGAGTCATGGTGAAACATGTATTTTTCTTAGTGACTCAAGCATATATGTTTTCTAGATCAGATTTAACACACAACATAAGAAGTAAATACTTAAAACAAAATTGTAAATTGCTTAAATAAAGAAGCATGTAAAACGCATTTCATACAATGAAAAGAAACCATCAAATAATTATGTTCCGACTACAATCAATTCGAAATAACTTAGCATTCACAAAAGAGTACATAACTACAACTATCATCAGTTTTACCATCCAAATACAATTCATGAGACTCCTCATCATCAAAATCACCAGACCCCTTCTACTCCTCATCATAACCAGACCCCTCCTCCTCATTATCACCTCATCAAACTCCTCCACCTCACAATGCGAGGCGGATAAGGGTCCAAGAGTTGGTGGACATTTAAGAACTGCAAACAAAAAACATTTAGTAAAGTACTATAAGTTTCAATACAAAATCTATATGTTTTAGTTTCATATATGAGTCATCATAGTGACTCATATATGAGTCATCATGATTTTGTTGCAAAAGAGTCTATATTATTACCCGTATTACTTGAAAAGACTTACATATGTACATTTCATATATGAGTAATCATGACTCATATATGAGTCACGGTGACTCATATGTGAGTCACGGCGACTCATATATGAGTCATATAGACTCATATACAAGTCATATTCCTAGTTCTGTAATCATAAGTCCTACTTCTGTAATCAGCTTATCAACTCCAAAAAACGACCAGACTTAAATAAAAATGCTCATTCATAAATTAAAACTTGCTAAAGCACATATGATTATCTTTGTGTCATTTCATCAAACATATGGTGTTCATCAACAATCATAACATGTGTTTTACTTAGAGTAGATATGAAATTTTCTAAGCAAAATCAAAATGAAAGAAAACTTAAAAACAAGCATGATCAAAACAACTTACAATCATCGACATGAAACTTAGCGCTAAAAATTAAGGTTTTGTGGTGTGGATTTGATCGGGATAGTGTGAATCTCATCGTGGTTGCTGTTGGTAGTTGGTGTTGGTGTTGGTGGTTGATGTTGGTGGTGGCGGTGGTGGGAGGCAGTGGTGGGTTGATGGTTGTTGGTTTTTTATGTTCACGGTTGAAGATTGGTGAGTGGGGTTTTGTTTATTTTTTTTAATCTTGGATCATAGGATGAAAGTGGATTGGATGGTGTTGATGAATCAATTGAGACTTTGATAAATTAAGGGACTCTATTGAACTTTTGGCGTAAAAACTATATGTTTTGTAAATAAAAATGTTTATCAAAATTAGTTGCTTACTGTATTATTAAGATGTAAAATGACTAAAAATGATATATTTAATAGATTATAGTATATTTTGAGGGTATATTTTAACGGCTTTTAATAATTTAAAAAATGTTATAAATCAGTTTTTCATTTAAAAGTTGGTTGTTTAAAATAAAAATTTTAAGCTCATGTTTTCAAACAAAGCTAATTGTTTTGAAAAAGATTATTTTTTAAACAAAAAATTAATAGCTTTAAAAAAATTCTAAAAAAACTGTTGTCAAACGTAGCCGCAATTTTTTTATATTTTTAGAACCTTGACACGAATTTGTCGTTTATAACAAAAAGATGGACACAATTGTGATCTCTTGGATAGAATTTTTCAATGTTGCAAAATAAGGCTTACAAGGTCGATTAATCGCCGCTTAATCGTTACAAGACTATCAACCTTACCGATTAATATAAAAGCGATTAATGACGGTCAATTGAGGTCATATCGATCAAGAGAGGTCAAACTTTTCAAAAATGTGCAAATCTTACAAAAATACCAACAACTCACTACAAACTTGTGTTTATCACTTATAATAAATATTTATAAGTATGATAAGTTGGATTTTAGGAATAATAATGCCGAAAGTACCTAAAACTCATTAAAAATACCTAAAACATGTCGGAAATACCCAATTTGCTAAAAATAATCACTGAGTAATCCCACATAAAACGATTACAAGCTAAAAGACGGTCGACCGACCGACTAGCGATTCACGATTTTTGCATCATTAGTATTTTCTAACTAGTTGAGTATTAATACTTAAAGTAAGGTTACCCACAACGGTGAAGATTTGTCCCGGTCGCGACCTAGGTCGAACTCGGTCGTCCCGTTGCGGCGACTGAGTCGACAAACTTTTTCCTCCCAACTAGATCGTTCCTACGATCCACTTCTCCAACTTCCTTTCTCTTTATTCATTTTCTTTTTATTTTTTTAAATCAAATTTGTTTAGTTTAAATTAAGTTTTAATTAGATAAAATTTAAAATAAATTTTCCAAATTTTATATATTTAGCTTTGTTTAATTGCTCACAACATATATTAATTTGACCATTTTTAAAGTTAGTTTTAAATAATACATTTTACCTTCTCTATCTCTAATTAAATCTTTTTTAATCATTTTTTAGCAATATTTAAGTATAAATATTATTGTAATATTTTTTATTTTATTTAAATAATTATATGTAAAAAAAATATTTAAAAAATTAAACTAGGTCGCTTTGTTGTGGCAAATAGGTCGCATTAGATCGTAAGAGAGAGAAAACTAAAAAAATTAGGTCGTGACCTATTACCGTTGTAGGTAACCTAAGTTTTTTTTTTTAAGTTAGCACAAGTAAGGTTTTGTTGAACATTAGTTGAATCCATATTTGTAATAACTGAATTTGCCCAAGTTTTAATAAAAATCAACATATTTTGCCACAATAAAATTCAATTTCAGTAGTAGGTACTTGTACATAAAAGTTACCAAAAGAATTATTATTGGGAAGATAAAATAAATAGAGACAAAAAAGATTGTGGAAAAGGTTTTTGTCATGTCTTAAGGTGGAGCGGGAATCAAAGAAGGGTGGCCAAAACAGCTTTTGCTTTTATTCTCTCATCTATTTGCATCCTTCCAAACAAACTCTAACAAAACCAAACGCTAAATGCTCATCATCACAATTTACCACCTTGGCACCTTTTTGTAAATTATAAAAAAGCAATCACACCTTTTGTTTGAGCTAAAAAAAAAACATTTAACGTAAACACCCGATTTAATCTTAAGAAATGTATAGTTGCTATAGGATAACAAAATCACACTTTAGTTTTTTTTGGCTAGTGATAAAACACACAAAATTTGTGAAGCCAAATTTACTACGTAGTAGTAAACTTGTGAAGCCAGATAGAAGGAATGTTGAAAAAGTCACTAATCACTAGCCAGGTTTGTCTAATTATTAATTGTTATCCGACGATTAACGTATTGAATATTTAATATTAAAATTAAAAAACTTATAAATTATATGTTCGATTTAACTGATTTTTATTCGTAATCGAGTTGACGGTTTTAATCGATTGACGAATTTATGTTTAATTTGATCGATTAACCGATTTGTTAACTGATTATTAACCTGCCAATTAATAAGGCCGATTAATAATAATCTGAATTATTAATCTAACTACTTTATAAAAGGTTTATAACTTATTCTAATTATAGAAGTCTTAAAAATTTAAGCCACAAACATTACTATAAAAAGAAATTAAAAGGTTAAACCAATATTTATTTCGTAATTAAGCGTCTTTATGTTTAGTCCATTTTATAACCGTCCTCATTAACTTTTGTAATGACATTTAAGTATTTTCGGTTACGTTTTAATTAAATCATAATTCTATTTTTAATATAACTTTCGTAACGTTTACTTTATTTAAGTATAAAAGCATCATTTGGTTAATGCAAAAATCACAACAATTTCTATCCCTCTATTATACTTCTAAAAAATCTTACTTTTTTTGGTTTCTTTTTAGAGTCTCAGAAAATTTGTATACGTCATCAAATTCAAAAAGAATGTTTCGCTTCAACTATTACTATGGTGAACTTATTGTTACTATACATGCAATTTCCTAACGTGAAAATAAAGATCGAGTATGTGATTTTTGTGTTATTTTTCGAATACTATGCAATGTGGCGTGATCATCTTTTCAATAATATGCATCGCATAAGCAATATTGTAAATACGTTATCCTCATAATAAACGTACAAATGAAAAACGTTCAATCGTAAGAGAATTTTGTTACACGGGTATCCACCGCTGCAATGCGCGGGTACCCGACTAGTCTCTCATAATGTCTAAACGTCGATTAATTGGCCGTGTAAGCCGATTTTTGCTCACCGGCAGTGATTCAACACAATTTTATGGAATCAAAATGTCAAATCCTTCTTTCCAACATAGGGCCTGAGATCAAGAAGCAATAGTATTGAGTTGAAAAAAACATAGTACAATTTTGAAGAAAATACTATTTGAAATATTTGTGTGTAACAGTATAATACTAAAATGCCTAATAAAAAAAGAGACATACAATCACGAGAATAATAATAAATGATTTAATTGGAAAGTATGGTAGAATATATTTTTACAAGTTAATAATTTGTTTGAATTTGAAAGTCTAAAGTGGTTAAGAAAAAGTTAAAAGATTTGTTTGGTAGTGGAGGAAGAAGGCAAAAGAGGCTTCAAATGGGCATACTCAAGACAAGAAGACAATGAGTTTATGCAAAATTCCAAATACGAAATGCCACCGTTTCTCCACTTGTTACCTCTCGTGGGTGCCACCCATCCATCATCTTCATCTTTTCTCACCATTCCTTTTCATTCTCTAGCTGCTCTCTTTTCTATTAATATGTCGTCTCTAAATAAATTACTTTTTATTTCACAACTGTAGAATCAAAATATTTGACGTAAAATGAAGAAACGTTTTGTCAAAAATATATATCAAAGCGTAACATTTGTTGCAATTGTTTACCTTTTAAATATTTTATCAATTTTAAGGTAAGAAAAAGTTCATATGGATCCCAACTTTATCATAGATCAATTGGGATAATTTTGGCCCTCCATTTTAATTCATTTCAACTGTTGAAGTATTTTCATTTTATTTAATTAAAAAAATAAAACCGTTTATACTTTCCACTTTTACACACATCTTTCTAAATTTACACACATTCTCTCTACACCGCAACCACCCCAACCGCCACCGCAACCACCCCAACCCCATCTCAACCACCTCTGTTATAGATCCGATCTATTCGGAATCATCTAATCATAACTGTAACCTCCATTTGTTCACCTAATGTACATATAATCGTAACCCTAACCCTATTTTTTTACATCTATATGGATATACGAGATGAGTATGCGGCTGCTAACGAGGCTAAGGTGAAATCATCAGCTAACCCGTCTGGAGAAGCTGGTAATGGTTTTTTTTTTAATTTTTATGCTTTTGATTATGCTTATTATGTTTATCTGGTAACTTATTTGGGTTTTATGCTTATTACACTTATCTGGTAACGTATATTTGATTTATGAAAGGAAAAAACTTATTACACTTATCTGGTAACTTATTATGCTTATATTTGATTGTTTTATTTTGAATCTGACGAATCATGTATGTTTCATGGTGAAACATATATGATTCATAGTGAATATGTTGATCCCATATCAATCCATAACACAAGATTTAGAAGAGATATTTAGAAAGAGAAAGAAAAGAAAGTAGAGAGAGAAACAAGAGAGATTTTGGAAGGTTAATGTTTACTAGAGAGAGAAAGTAAAATGAACCAACACCCTCTTCCACATGTGGAAGAGGGTTATATATGCCACGACTCTAAGGCCTTTGTGGGCTTCATCTTGGGCCGGGCTTGGCATTCACTTGGGCATATAGCCCCTAACAAAGACAATATTAGCTTAAAGTCTAAGCCCGCTTTTCCCGACTAACCTATTACTATACAAGACCAATAACGACTAAGATGACCTATTACATTCTTGTTCGACTACATAAAATATAGGGCTAACAATCTCCCCTAATGTATCGGTCATCTTAAAAAGCTTAAAAAGCATAAGATGATTGAGTGAATACATTCTTGTAGAAGAGATCTTCCTGCTTTGGTCTTGTATCTTGGTCTTGATCTTGTTTGTAACGGCTTTGTTCCTTCATGCCTTGTGATCCTTATCTTGAGCCTTTGTCTTTTGACTTAGAGTGCTTGAGATCTTCAATCTATCCTTGATAGTGTTCATCTTGTGCTCTTGTGCTCTTGTGGCAAGATGACCTATTACATTCTTACATTCTTAAGTATCTTGAATATCGCCATCTTGTGCTCTTGTGACTTCTGAATCGACATCGGTTACACAGCTACGCCACCTTCTTGATATGCAACAACATATATAGACACGGATAAAATGGCTTTGAACATTTCATCCTAACTCGGTAGCATTTTACCTCCGGTCGGTGAAGACCGTTTAGACGGTATTCGATACCGTACCTGTGATCGGGTAGATTCGATTAAGAATCTCCTTGACAGGATTTCCCGGCGGTAGCAGCCAGTTCTCTTTACTCGACCGTCTCAAAGCAGACTGCGAACATAAAGAGTGATTCATAAGGATAAATTATCCGTCTGATTAGAGTCGTCAATTCAGATTTCCTGGAACAAGTTTGATTCTAAAAGAATCGCACCATTGTTGCTTTCCAGTTTGTCACAAGCTTGATTCATAGAGAATCTTGCGAGTCACCTACCGTAGTGTTGTTTGATGTTGACACTGGAAGGATTTCCATTCGTCACTGTGAACACTAATGAGTGTCACTCTGAATGTTCTGGCAAGATCACAAGGATTTTGCGACGAAACCTGGAATCAAGTTTGAATCAATTAAGAGTCGAAACTTAGTTGCTTTCCAGTTCTCACAAGTTTGATTCGTGTAGAATCGCACAAGTTACCTACCATGAGCTTGTTTAATGCTGGCTCAAGCAGGATTTCCATCTTCATTGTGAATCGTATCACTCTGATGTTCTGACAATATCACAAGGATAATGCGTAGGACTCGATTGTGTCCTAATGAGATGATAGATTGATCTCTTTTGGCTCTAGACTCAATAAGTGCATTTTGGTAATCGGAGGCTGGAGCAGACTGCCACCTTTTCAATATTAACTAACTCGGAGTGAGAAAGTCAATAGATACGTGTTGATCTCCGTGACAATGAGACAAGTTTCTTTTGAGAGAAACTCGAATGGCTGGGAAGGGTTGTGCATTGCATCACTGGGTCCATGATGACTTGTCTTCAATAGATGTATTGACCCGGTTTCTGCCTAAGTTGCATAGAATATTCAACTCCTTCAATGCTTACCAATACGTCATCATTAGCACCTTGTTGTGATTGTTCTAGTGCTAACTTAAGTAATTGGTCCGCATTCACCTTCATTCAACTCCATCTTTCCTAAGGACAACTATTTCTAGCTATGGAATGTCCTTGGGTAGATCCCTCCGGTTCTGGTTGGATCATAGGACTTAGTTTCCTATCCTAAACCACCTTTTGACTCCATCGTTCCGTCGTGGATAGTAGGTTGTTTTGGGTAAAGATCGTAACCATAAAACTATTGAAAACCATTCAAAGTGCTTGATAAAAATTAAAACTTTTAACACTTTGAAAGTTTTATCTTTTCGAAAAGCCCCCCCTACACACATGCATCGATATACGAAATAGTTTAGCATGTGAAGGAAAGAGTTGCACTTGAGTCTTTAAGATCAAATGTTGCGATATATTACATTTTAATCACATTTTCTCCCCTATCTCTAATATAAAAATATAATATTAGAGATACCAATTGATTAAAATATGACAATTTTCTAAAAAACGACGGGAGAGAAACATGTGTGCACGCATGAATCATGGAACGTTTTCAGTCGGGATGATCCCCCTCAACAATATATGTGTGTCTTGAGTAAAAAATTGACAAATTTTTTGAGAAAGGACACCACAAAATATGTTGAGGTACGGAGATGAGATGCCTTTACCGATAATATATATGACAGATTTATTATCATTTTCGGAATGTGTTGGATACAAAAAAATATGACAATCTTAGAGATGTACCCAACAACATTAAAAAGCTTGATTTTAAAACGCTCCCCCTCAAATATTGATCAAAATAACATATGACATTTTGAGATATAAAAACCTATTATGAGGAAGGGAGTGTTGAACACACAATTTTGAAAGATTTAGAAAAACCTTTTGAGAAAGTCTTGAAAAATTGTGTTCAACGGTTTTAAAAATAATCAGGATATAAGACTTCTCTTCTATTGCTTAAGGAAAGCGCACTGAAACGTACACTCCCCTTTCGGGTCCGTTTTTCATGAGCTCAAAACTTTGATTGTTTTGTGACTAGCTCATGACCGAGAAAAATAAATTTCCCGTTGTGAACGATAAGTTATCATGCGTGATAAACTTTCCTTAAGTTGAAGTTCGAGTTCTAAGATGACATTTACTTAGAAATCGTTTTTCATGAACTTAAAAACTTTGAATATTTTTATGAGAAGCTCATGACCGAGAAATATGAATTTCTCGTTGAGAAGGATAAGTTATCGTCCGAGATAAACTTTCCTTAGTTGTGGTCCGAGTCCTAAGCTGTGATGCGCTTAGAAGTCATTATGAGAGAAAAATCAAGCAGCTTCATTTGCCAAAACCTCCAAGTCTTCTGGAGTCATATACTTCATACCAAGACGGCCAACGAGATACTGAAACCTATTTTGAGATAGGGCTTTTGTAAACAAGTCAGCTATCTGGTACTCAGTTCTGACAAAGTATAATTCCACGATACCACGTTCTACTTGTTCATTGATGAAGTGATATCTGATTGCGATGTGCTTGGTACGGGAGTGTTGAACCGGATTGCAAGAGATGGCTATGGCCGACTTTGAGTCACAATACATAGGTATTTTATCAAAGTGGAAGCCATAATCCGTGAGTTGAGTTCTCATCCAGATGACTTGAGCACAACACGCGGATAGAGCCACATATTCTGCTTCAGCTGATGAGAGCGAAGTGCAATCCTGCTTCTTTGACGACCAGCTCACAAGTTTGTCTTCCCCTAGAAATTGTACGCTACCAGAAGTGCTTTTTCGACTATCAAGGCAACCTGCATGATCAGAATCTAAAAAAGCTGTTAGATGAAAACCGATTCCCTTCGGATACCAGAGTCCCATGTGAATGGTATTCTTAAGGTACCGAAAGATCCGTTTAACCTCTTTGAGGTGCTTTTGAGTAGGTCTGGCTTGATATCGTGCACAATAGCATGTGGCATGATGAATATCAGGCCTGCTGGCTGTAAGGTACATAAGTGACCCGATCATACTGCGATATCGCGTTTGATCTACGGGATATGAGTACAAGTCAGCGTCTAGGGATGTGGTCGACAATGGTGTACCAACGCGAGCACATGAGGTCATACCATGCTTTTTAAGTATCTCTTGAGCATACTTAGCTTGGTTTATAAAGATACCACGTGGGGATTGATGAATCTGGAGGCCTAAAAAGAATTTTAGCTCCCCCATCATTGACATTTCAAATTTGTTGTGCATTAATTTTTCAAAACGTTTTGAAAGTTTTGGGTTCGTAGAACCAAAAATAATGTCATCAACATAAACTTGCACCAGCAGTATGTCATCCCCATATTTATTAATAAAAAGAGTAGGATCAATAGAACCTTTGGAGAATCCTTTCGAGACCAAGAAGTTGGATAGTTCTTCGTACCATGACCTTGGAGCTTGTTTAAGTCCATACAGCCTTCTTGAGACGGTAGACTTTGTCAGGATGATGAGGATCGATGAATCCTTCTGGCTGATTCACATACACTTCTTCCTTCAAATGACCGTTGAGAAAAGCAGTTTTAACGTCCATCTGAAAAACCGTGAAGCCCTTATGTGCAACATAAGCAAGGAATATCCTGACTGCTTCCAAACGAGCGACTGGAGCGAATGATTCATCGTATTCTATGCCTTCTTGTTGACGGTATCCCTTAACCACAAGACGAGATTTGTTTTTGATGATGGTTTGTTCTTCATCCAGTTTGTTTTTCCAGATCCATTTGAAATCTAGAATTGACATTCCATAGGGTCGGTCAACAAGTTCCCAAACATTTAGGCGTTCAAACTGATGAATTTCGTCTTGCATTGATTCAATCCACGCATGATCTGTCATGGCTTGTTTGATGTTTGTAGGTACAGTTGAACTCACGGTGAGTGCATACATACACACATCGCCATCGGTTTTGAGTTGCCTGCGTGTTCGAACCGGTTGTGAAGAATTTCCAATGACTTGCTCCAGTGGATGATCACGTGTCCAATGGTGAGTGGATGGATATCGTTGGTAGAATGTATGCATGTTGGACGGATCAACATGTTGAGTAGAAGACTCTCCGACTTCGCGTACCAGTGTACCGAACGGGTTGATAAATTCTTCTGGTTGTGCATCGACTACTTGATTATTGTTTCCTCCTTCAGCATTGACGGTTGGTGATGTTGGTTATATGATTGTTTCTTGAGTTTGTTGAGTAACCAATGGAATTGTCTCTTGAGCAACGGTTGCTGAAGTAGAGGCAGTTGTGTCTTGTTGATTTTGTTCGGGTGCATCAGCAGCATTGACAGCGGAAGGCTTTGACACAACTTCATTGTTTCCATAGTAATATTCATCAAACATTGGATTATATAAATCAACCAACTCATTCATTTGTATCGTATCCGTCGAGTCTGCTGTAGGAGTACTTTGTTGGCATTCTTACACGGGACGTACACTGTTTTGTGTAGGTGCCATTGCTGGACATTGAGGTGCGGGACTTGAGCTGTTGTGATCAAGTACCATTTGTGGCAATTCGTCAAAGTTCACATGAATTGTTTCGACAATAATCTTTATTCTCTTTTTATAGACCCGATATCATTTCGACAATGTAGCATACCCCACAAAAATACATGCATCACCTTTTTCTTTCATCTTGTCGAGATTCTCACCGTCTTTAAGGATGTAGCATAAAGATCCAAAAACGTGAAAGAATTTTACAGTAGGTTTCCTGCCATTGATGATGTGGTAAGGTGTCTTTTCATGTCTAGGGATGACGAGAGAACGATTCTGAGTATAACAGGCAGTTGCAATTGCTTCAGCCCAGAAGAATAGCGGTAATTTTGAAGTAGAAAGCATTGTTCGAGCAGCCTCAACAAAAGTACGGTTCCGTCTTTCGACAACGCCGTTTTGTTCAGGAGTTCGAGCAATAGACGTCTGATGTTCGATGCCTTCTGCTTGAAAGTAAGATTGCAGGTTCTTGTTCAAAAATTCAGTACCCCTATCCGTTCTTACGGTTAAAACTTGAGCTTGAAGATTGCGTTGTATCATCTTGATAAAGTTTTTGAGAACCTCTGGTATTTCATCTTTGGACCTTAAGAAGAAAGTCCATGTGTATCTAGAGTAATCATCAACAATCACGAGAATATACTTTTTCCCGTTAATACTCTCTACACGCATGGGACCACATAAATCCATGTGTAGAAGTTCCAATCGTCCTTTTGAGCTTGGGGTAGTCTTTGTTTTGAAAGACTTCCGTTTTGCTTTCCCCAACTCACAAGAAGAACAAAGATGGTCTTTGACGAATTTCAACTTAGGAAGACCGGCCACAATATCATTCTTCGAAAGCAAGTTGATGGTGTCAAAGTTGAGATGTGACAATCGTTGATGCCATAACCATGCTTGAGATGATGAAGCTTTAGCCATTAAGAAAATTGGATTTGTTGAAGATGTGTCTTGAAGAGTTACTGTGTAGAGATCAGAACCACGAGAACCTGTAAGAAGGTCATTCCCATCGTAGTCTCTAACATAGCAAGTAGATTTCCGAAAAGCCACTTCCAAATCCACATCACAAAATTGACCAACCGAGAATAAATTGTGATTCAGTCCCTCGACGTAATAAACCCGTTTTATAGTGATATTCCCTTGAACCAAGTCTCCATATCCGAGTATCGGTGCAAATTGATCATTTCCAAACCGTACCGTACCCAGAAACTTCTCCACGAAGTTAATGAGAAGCTTGAGATTACCCGTCATGTGCTTTGTGCACCCGGAGTCCATTATGAATAGGATGATTTCGACGAGCTGTAGAAGAATTAGAAGACAATGTAGCATTTGACAAATGGGAGCCCTTGATAGAAACGGGTTCCAAAATAGTAGTGGACCTAGATTCTAAAGGCAAGCTAACATTCATAGACCTAATTAGAATGGGGGTTGTCTTAGGTACCCATTTGTATCCGGGTGGTGTAAATCTTGAATACCCCCATGTACATGTCCTAATCATGTTCTCATAAAGCTTCTTTAACCTGCTTTGTTTATGTAGAGTAGTAGATTCTAACGCACTTAGTTTCTTAAGTGGTTGCTCAGTGGATTGGTTCAAAGTTCTTGTGGGTTCACTAGTACTAGTGGGCATACGAATAGGCTTCCTAGTTCTAGTATTCACGCCATTATGATTAAGAGCACAAGCATCATGATTGAAAGTACGAACACATTTGCCACATTCAACACAAACAAATTCAACATTCGAGGTCTTAGCATTTAAACTGTCATTACATGCAATTACAGACGTTTTATTCTTAGAAAACTTAAAATTCCTATGGTGGTCTTCTACTTCCAACTTCTTTCCTTGACTATTGTTAGGCATGACCTTATCGTGCATTCTATCACTCTTAAGCTGTGGTCCGCTAACGCTAGTAGTGAGGATTACTCCTGTAGAAGAAGACACGCGTTGATTAGTTTTCTTAATATTCTGAGGTAACCGCGATGTTCCAGTTTGAGTGGGCTTAGTGTTCATCTTATACATTCTAGGTGCTATCACATTGGTACTCTTATCATTTCCTATTTTAGGAAAAGTCTGTGGGGATTGTCCCAAAATAGATGATTTAGGGCATTTAACCGTATTCGGTTGACGAACGACAGATGGTTTACCCAAAACAGACTTTCCTTTCATTTTCTCAATGAGTTTCTGCAACTCACTAATGGCTATGTCCCTTTCTTTTAGCTGAGCTTTCAAATCATTTATTTCGAAATCTTTTTCATTTAGTAGACGAAACGAAGAAGCTGACATTTCTTGACACTTTTTATGATTATGAGATTTTTCACCTTTTTGTAAACCAAGTTCAAGGGAAATGGAGTGTTTCTTAAGTTGAGAAAAACTTTTCGAAAGTTTGTTATATGACTGAATTTGTTTTGAAAGCTCTACTTCAAGATTGCGACATTTCTCGTCCGATTCTGACACTAGACATGCTACATGACAATATTGATCAAGATCGGTATACACACCAAGTATAGCATTCATATGGTCAGCATAAAAGTATTCCTTAGAAATTCGATCAATTTCGTTAGAAAGTTAGTGTTCTTGTGTCTTTAATTTAATTTGACAAAAGTCAACTTCATCTTCAAGAGATTTGACATAGCTTAAATCAGTTAACATTTCCTCAGTGAGAGCATTATAAAACATTTCCACAATTTTTGAAAGATCATTAATTGTTGGAACAATGCATTGTTGAATGACGACTTCTACTTGTGGGTTAGGTTTAATATTCCAAATGGTATCCCTAGAAACTTTTTCATAGTCGACGACACCTTTGTACAAATTTAAAACCCCTTGTTTTATAAACTCAAATTGCTGAACACTTTTGCTTTTCTCATCCCATTTACGTTTTTAATCCAAAATTTGTTTTTCTTACAAAATTGATTGCTTTTTGAAACTCCTTTTTAAAGAAACTTTCTTTTGGGGTTCATCACTTGGTGGTGGAACACTATTGTACATATTTTGTTCTTTGGAAAGTTCTTTTTAAGGAACAAACTTAATATAGTTATCAGAATCAGAAAGGTTTATTAAATCACTTAAGTTTGATCGACTTTCTTCTTGTTGGCGAATGATTTCGTCGCAGTCAGGGGAAAGCATAAGAGCAAGATTATCAACATAACAACCGATATCATAAAAAGCAGGATTGGTGCTTTGAACTTTCTTGAGATATTCAG
This sequence comes from Glebionis coronaria, assembly GCA_025667525.1. Lineage (NCBI taxonomy): Eukaryota > Viridiplantae > Streptophyta > Magnoliopsida > Asterales > Asteraceae > Glebionis > Glebionis coronaria. The sequence goes on along the minus strand of CM046882.1, from coordinate 94,789,473 downwards.
GCTTGACAAAAATCGTTTTCATATTTCTATTGAGCATATTCATAGTTTGAATAGACTGACTCGTTTTGTAAACAATGTTGTTTAATGATAACTGATTTTTTTTTTCAGTTAAAATTTATCGTTCTAGTGTTCTCTTCGAATTGAAAAACTTATTGTTTAATGTGTGACTCAGTTGAACTTTGGTGAAATAAAGATGTGTCGTTGTAGTTTTGAAAATAAAGGTGCAAAACAATTAAAGTATAGGTGCAATTAAAATAAATCTAAGTCTAATTAAAATAAAGTGCAAGTATTTAAAGGCGTGACTAAAATTAAAGGGCAATAAAGTAAATAATGCAAACTTAAATCTAACTAAGGCAAACTTAAAACGCAACTAAAACTAAAACTTAATCTAAGGCAAATAAACTTAAAGTAAAGTGCGACTAAGTAAAAAGGCAGGAAAATTAAAGCTAAGATTTCCCTATCCGGAATAAACTCCTATTCGGAATAAGTGCTATTCGGAATAACTGTCACCTATTCGGAAAAATAAGCCCTATTCGGAATATTTGTCTACTCGGAAAAATCACCCTTATGCGGAATGTGCCTCCTATTCGGAATAACACCTCTATTCGGAATAGCTGTCCCTATTCGGAATAAAGTTCTACTCGGAATGTTTAGCCTATTCGGAAAAGTGCTTTATGCGGAAAAATCCTCCTATTCGGAAAGTTGTGCCCGTTCGGAATAACCAGTCCTATGCGGAAAGATCTTCCTATGCGGAATACAGGATATTCCGAATAGCAATTTTACAAAAACCCCTATGCGGAATAACTAAGTATTCCGAATAAGTGATTTCTACAAAACTGTTACGCGGAATAAAACCTCTATGCGGAATATTTAATATTCCGTATAGAACACAAAATTCCACACCTATTCGGAATGATTGCTGGGGACGAATCTCAGGGAAAGAACAGTAACAGTGAAACGAAGAACAAGTAAGGTAAAAACATACGGATCTAAACAAAACTTAACCAAATCAACAAAAAGATTAAACCAAACAAAAAGATAGACAAATATAAAGCATAAACAATCAATCCAAATCAATAAAACTCACAAAACTTAATCAAATTAATCAAAACCCACTTAATTAAATCAACCAAAATCAAGAACATAAACATAAACAAATCAACACAAAGATTAAGAAAGGAAGAATGAGATTAACAAGATAAAGGTAAAGCTCGACAAGAATTAAAAAGAAACACTTACTTGAATTAAATGGTAATTAAGGTGCAAGACAAGGTAATTAAATGACAAGTATTTAAATGTTCATAAAATAAAGGTGGAAGAGCTAATTTGTCAAGTTAGCCAACAACAACAAATGCTTAATAATCTAAACTATTTATAGGGGAGGATTAAGGAAGCTTCCTCCCCTCCTTCATTTCTTGTTAATTGCGGGGTTAAGTCCCTCCTTCATTTAATCTTCATTAATTGCATCATTAGTCCTTTTCTTCTAATCTTTCTTTTAAATTTGGACTTTAAGGACTTGTGGCTCGGGATATCTTTTGAACTCGTCTTTAATTTCTTCAATAAAATAGACTTGAGTTTCTCGACTTTTGATAAACTTCCGTCTTTTGACTTTTTCTTCGATAAATCTTCAGAATTGGTCTTGGACTTCCGTTCTTTTTCCACTCTTGACTTCTCGACTCCGTCTTTCATTCTTTTCTTCAATTAAAGTCAGTAAATGCCCGTGAATGTCCGTGTTTTCTCCACTTTTCACCTTTTCATCCTAAATCACAATAAAAACACAAACCACGCATAATTCCGACATAAAAGACATAAAATACACGTTTTGGTCCGGTTATTATTGTAATTAAGTGGTAGAAAAGATGGGTGTTTACACACCTATCAAATCCCCTACACTTGACCATTGCAATGTCCTCATGCAATGCATTAGTTACAAAGCATGTTTACCTATTTCATCATAATCAATCCACGTTGGCCTTTATAAAAGGGATAGAAAATTATAAAAATGCAAAGCAAAGAAATTAAAAGCATACCTTGGGTTTTGAAAATGTCGTGAATAATCATCATCCTCAACTTTTCACTTTCTCCAAACCAAGCTTAAAAACGAGATCATTGTTATTATAAGTTAGTAAACTAACACGAACTCATGTGGGCCAATTATTCACTTAGACTCCCTTATTCCTATGGGTATCTCTTATATTTTATTATTTGTCTTGAATGATCACGAAGATGCATTGTTTGACTTATTTCGATAATTATTTATTCTGAAAATAAAGTGCACGATTTAATCAATAGTTAGCTAAAGGACCAAATCTTTTAAAACTGCTTCTCGGGATATCAAAAAGTTCATATCTTGGCATAACTTGGTTCGCGATTTGAGACCTTTCTCGGGCCGATATTTGGCAGCGACTTCATACTTCAAATCTTGAGAGACGTTCATGAAATAATGGTCTTCTCTTCATAATTGGAATTTCTTCACTTGGAATTTTTGAGAGATTCTTCATATATGGACCACGACTTCTTCATTTTTCTCCAATCTTTATTTTGGATTTTGATATACAACGATCCGCCTCCTTTATTGACTTGGATCTATTTATCCTCATACCTTGTTAGGGTCTTTTCGGATACACTTCTCCATGACTTTTTGGGAGTTTTTGCTTTTCGTCGTGTGTCTCGATCCTTCATATTGAATTTCGATAAATGATTCTTCACATCATTTTTGGACCTTTAGCAACAAAACATAGCCCTCATGCCTTGCTAGGGCCTTTTTGGACTCGCCAATCTTCGCGCCCCGCTTCATAAGTTATGCCTTGGCTATGAACTCTCGTCATTACCGAGCAACTTTTAAACGATCTGGGGCTAGAAGCTAAGTAACTTTTTAAATCGTACAACCTTATTTATTAGCAGATAAATTATTAGCAAGCGATGGGAGAATAGGCTTATAATTAACTCACATAAATTCACGAAAGAATACCGAACTTATAATTGGCTCTATCATCTCTCGTTCTCCACAGTTTAAAATCTCAAGTAATGAAACTCGTGGATACTTAGCCTATTAAATCAAAGTTTTGGGTTTTCGAGTCGCCTATAGGAACTTGCAAATTCTTAGACTCTTTCAAGTTTAGAAATCGCATCTTAAAGCTCCCTTGATAAACGAATCTCTAGGATCAATTATAGGAACTTGCGAAAAGTTCTTGTTCTTAACCCGTGAGAGTTAAGACTTTCGCGTTTTATAGCTCCCTATATAAAAGCCTAGCAAAACTTGACTTAAACACGTTAAGGATACTAGCTAGAGTAAACTCGGATTGAGTCAAAAGATTCACAACGTTTGAAAATTAAAACCACTTATTAAACATTTATTCTAGCAAAGAAAGAAAATAACTATACAAAGGGAAAAATTAATAGGCCAAAATAGATTTAAAATTTTGAAAAATGTCGAAAAATTGATTTCCCGGTTAAAATGAGGACAAATACAAGGAAAAGATCACTTAACTTCGATAGAAGTCCCCCCTACACTTAAGATAAACATTGTCCTCAATGTTTAAGCATGTGGGAGTAAACTCTCCTACACTTAGGACATTGTGCACGTTGTTTAAATCTCGCTAAGGAAAAGACGACTAAAGAGATTCCTATTTTAATATTGAGAAAATAGTGAATCAAAAAGAGTTAAGGATAGAACCGGGATAAAGTAGAACATGGAATCACGGGTCGTCAAAAATCATCAAGAGTGGATCATTGAAGCTCGAATCCCTGATTAAGAAGTGAGGAGAAGAAATAGCAATCCAAAGGGTCCCCCCTACACTTATGGTAAAGAAAGCGAAAAGATAGATGCATGGGTTGCCTCCCAAGAAGCGCTTGGTTTTTGTTAACCGAGTCGTGAGCCTGACTCGACCTTGATCATCAACGGAAGAAACATGAAACAAATCCACCAGGATCGAAGACATATTTTTCATCCATAAATAAGCAAGAGCTTAAAGCGAACAAGGCAAGCCAAAAGAGAAGTGGCAGGGTTCCCTTAAGCAGTGATGGAGCACAGTAGAAGCAAGGATGAAGCGGTGCGAGCATGTCTTCAAAATTTCCAAAGGTTTTTCCTTTTATTTCATCAGGTGGATACTGATATGGCTCTAAGATTGCAATACCGGGATCGAACACCTTTTCCTTCAGGGGAAAATAGCACTCCGGCTCAGCCGAGTGTGAAGAAGATCCGCAAAGAAGCACAACCTCGTCCTCAGAAGTGGGACAAAGAGGTGTCAAATCATACGTGCAACGGATTTCGGTGTCAACCGGTTTCTTCTCCTTAGAAAAAATTTTCTTCAAATCCAAAGTAGGATCAAGACGATAAGATTCAAAGTCCAGAGGAGGTGCATCACTCTCATGCGGGAAGTATGTATTGAGAAACATAGAGAAGTCTTCCTCAAATGAGTAATCGTCCAAAGTAGGATCGAGTGATGGCGGAGGATCTTCATCATGTGAAGAATCGCTCGAAAGAGTATCGGCCTCATCAAAATCATCGAATGTGGGCAGCTCGGGATACGCAGAAGTACAGTCAAAATCATCCGAATCTGAGCTAGAATCATCATCATCATAAGCATCAAAGACCGGTGGTGAATCATAAATGGGAGAAGCGTCCAAAGTAGAGTGAGAATCATCCACATTATCTTCAAAGAGTGGATTGTCAGTGGAAGACTCGAATAGCGGATTGTCATGGACGGTAAAGTCATCGAGCACATTTATCATATTCACTGATTCTCGGCCTCCAAAGGATTTGCCTGTAAGCTTCCCCATTTTAAAAACTTTAGAATCATCCCTGACTCGTAAGATTAACTCACCTTCGGCCACATCTATTAAAGCACGTCCGGTTCTCAAGAATGGCCGACCAAGTATTAAAGGAATACGAGGGTCCATTTCATAATCTACTACGACAAAGTCAACCGGAAAAGTAAATGTGCCAACTTTAAGAAACACATCTTCGGCTATACCAACGGGGTAAGCGAGAGTGCGATTAGCAAGTTCGAGAGTCATCTTTGTTGGAATGAGGTCGGGCAATGATAGTGTTTTCCAAACACTCAGTGGCATAAGATTAATACTAGCCCCGAGATCGGCAAGGGCAGTAAATTCTTCAGTTTTGTTGAACACACAAGGCAACACAAAACGACCGGGATCTCCAAGCTTTTCCGGAAGTTCTCTAAGAAGGACTGCAGAGCAGTTTTCATTTAAGCGTGTGTTGGCGAGTTCAATCAGCTTCTCCTTCTTGCTAAGCAATTCCTTGAATGCTTTGACAAATTTCGGCATGTGGCAAAGTGCTTCAACAAGGCTAATGTTGATGGTCATTTTAGATAGCATATCCACATATTTCGATACTTGGCAGTCATTCTTGGTTAGATCATTGGTCTTGCCTATGCGAGAAGGGTATGGGATTCTAGGTTGATAAGGGTTAGGTGAAGGTGTAGTTGGTGAAGGTTGTGATGTTGAAGGGTGTGATGTTGAAGGGTCCTTCCGAGATACATTGTCATGACGAGGCGGAGACGGTAATGGTGCACTATTACTAGGTGTAGGAGGAGTAGGGATACATGGTGGTGGAGGAGGTGTAGATGATGGTGGTGGGGTAGATGGATTGACAATGGTAATTCCACTACGCGTAGTTATAGCACTCACATTAGCTCGCGGATTAGTGACGGTGTTTGAAGGTAGAGAACCCGAAGAAGAAGAAGGTTGAGCTTCGGGCAAGAAACTAGCCGACAGATTCTTCAATTCAGTTGTTTGAGTGATGAAAGAGGATTGAAGATTATCACGAACCTCGGTTCTGATGTCATTACCTTGCTTCAAGATATCTCCTTTCAAATTGATTATTTGGCTCTGTAGATTCTTGATTTGCTCACCTTGAGTTCTCATGATGGTGTCAACATCAGGATTAATGGGTGGGTGTTGTTGGGTGGGTGGTTGATAAGGGTTAGAAGCACGAGGTGGGATTTGGTTGCTTCTATTGTAGTTGTTGGCGGGATTTTGGTTTTGAGGAGAAAAACCGGGTGAAAGGTAATTGTTTGAACGATAGCTCAGCAGATTTCTATCCCCTTGTTGTCTAGCTTGGTAATTTTCCGGTGAATAATTACCGTAAGCTGCATACACATTTTCTGGATTTCCTTGTGTCGAAGGACAATCGGTGTATGAGTGAGGACCGCCACATGTTTCACAAGGATTAACAACCGCTTTAACTTGTTGTTGTTGTTGGTTTGAAGCGAGAAGCGTAATACTTTTGCTCATTTCAGCCATCATGCGGGTGAGTTCGGTCATCTCAGGGTTTGCTGAGGTAGAAGAAACATTGACTCTCGTGTTGTTTCTAGAAGAAGTAGAGGAATCCCAGTTCATATGATGAGTAGTCATGTTCTCTATTAACTCTCTACACTCCTCGGGTCTCCTTTTCATGAATGTGCCACCGGCGGCTGCATTGATCGTATCACGATCTCGAAAAGTCAATCCGTTGTAGAAAGTATCGATCAAGGTGACCGGAAGCATGTTGTGGTTTGGACAACGGTCGATCAAGACATTATATCTCTCCCATGCATCAAAAAGAGATTCATCGGGATCTTGCATGAAACCACTGATCTGATTGCGAAGGCTTGTGACCATGGATGGTGGAAAGTAGCGCGAAAGAAAGCGTTGAGTCATGTCATCCCAAGTGTGAATAGAATTCTTCGGGAGACGATCAAACCATTTCTCGGCATGATGTGATAGAGTATGTGGGAAAAGTTGTAAGCGGAGAACATCCATTGTGGCACCAGGCAACTTCATGCTTTGGGTGATTGTAATGAACTTGTCGAGGTGTTTGTTGGCATCATCATCAGGCAATCCTCTAAATGGGTTTGTTTGCACTTGCTGAATCATGTGGTGCTTCAACGAAAACTCAGGAGCGTTGATTTGCATCGGCGCAATCGGTCCTCCTCGTCCAAACATTGTTGGTTGACAAAGTTCCTCCATGGTCCGAAGATCGGGCTGTGGAAGAGCATTGTTGTTATTATTATTATTCAGGTTCGGTGGAATGTTGTTGTTGTTAACACCTGCCATATCTAAATCTTCTTGAGGCTCGGGCTCTTGATAATTAGAAGATCTAGTACGCATACACCTGAAAATGCAAAAGAAAACAAAACCAAACACAAAGACAATATATATACACAATAAAAAGAAAATCTTTTTGGATTTTTGATATTTTTTTAATTTTTATGGTTTTTATGAATTTTTTAATTTTTATGATTTTTTGAATTTTTTAGGCAAGAAAAATAACGTTCACAAGTGAACGGATCCCAAAAAGCAACGTGTCTCTCACAGAAAACTGTTGATCTTTACGAAAAGAGCCGGCAGCGGCGCCATTTGATAACTGATTTTTTTTTTCAGTTAAAATTTATCGTTCTAGTGTTCTCTTCGAATTGAAAAACTTATTGTTTAATGTGTGACTCAGTTGAACTTTGGTGAAATAAAGATGTGTCGTTGTAGTTTTGAAAATAAAGGTGCAAAACAATTAAAGTATAGGTGCAATTAAAATAAATCTAAGTCTAATTAAAATAAAGTGCAAGTATTTAAAGGCGCGACTAAAATTAAAGGGCAATAAAGTAAATAATGCAAACTTAAATCTAACTAAGGCAAACTTAAAACGCAACTAAAACTAAAACTTAATCTAAGGCAAATAAACTTAAAGTAAAGTGCGACTAAGTAAAAAGGCAGGAAAATTAAAGCTAAGATTTCCTTATCCGGAATAAAATCCTATTCGGAATAAGTGCTATTCGGAATAACTGTCACCTATTCGGAAAAATAAGCCCTATTCGGAATATTTGTCTACTCGGAAAAATCACCCTTATGCGGAATGTGCCTCCTATTCGGAATAACACCTCTATTCGGAATAGCTGTCCCTATTCGGAATAAAGTTCTACTCGGAATGTTTAGCCTATTCGGAAAAGTGCTTTATGCGGAAAAATCCTCCTATTCGGAAAGTTGTGCCCGTTCGGAATAACCAGTCCTATGCGGAAAGATCTTCCTATGCGGAATACAGGATATTCCGAATAGCAATTTTACAAAAACCCCTATGCGGAATAACTAAGTATTCCGAATAAGTGATTTCTACAAAACTGTTACGCGGAATAAAACCTCTATGCGGAATATTTAATATTCTGTATAGAACACAAAATTCCACACCTATTCGGAATGATTGCTGGGGACGAATCTCAGGGAAAGAACAGTAACAGTGAAACGAAGAACAAGTAAGGTAAAAACATACGGATCTAAACAAAACTTAACCAAATCAACAAAAAGATTAAACCAAACAAAAAGATAGACAAATATAAAGCATAAACAGTCAATCCAAATCAATAAAACTCACAAAACTTAATCAAATTAATCAAAACCCACTTAATTAAATCAACCAAAATCAAGAACATAAACATAAACAAATCAACACAAAGATTAAGAAAGGAAGAATGAGATTAACAAGATAAAGGTAAAGCTCGACAAGAATTAAAAAGAAACACTTACTTGAATTAAATGGTAATTAAGGTGCAAGACAAGGTAATTAAATGACAAGTATTTAAATGTGCATAAAATAAAGGTGGAAGAGCTAATTTGTCAAGTTAGCCAACAACAACAAATGCTTAATAATCTAAACTATTTATAGGGGAGGATTAAGGAAGCTTCCTTCCCTCCTTCATTTCTTGTTAATTGCGGGATTAAGTCCCTCCTTCATTTAATCTTCATTAATTGCATCATTAGTCCTTTTCTTCTAATCTTTCTTTTAAATTTGGACTTTAAGGACTTGTGGCTCGGGATATCTTTTGAACTCGTCTTTAATTTCTTCAATAAAATAGACTTGAGTTTCTCGACTTTTGATAAACTTCCGTCTTTTGACTTTTTCTTCGATAAATCTTCAGAATTGGTCTTGGACTTCCGTTCTTTTTCCACTCTTGACTTCTCGACTCCGTCTTTCATTCTTTTCTTCAATAAAAGTCAGTAAATGCCCGTGAATGTCCGTGTTTTCTCCACTTTTCACCTTTTCATCCTAAATCACAACAAAAACACAAACCACGCATAATTCCGACATAAAAGACATAAAATACACGTTTTGGTCCGGTTATTATTGTAATTAAGTGGTAGAAAAGATGGGTGTTTACACACCTATCATTTAACGTGTCGACTCTCTTTTCCAAAGCAAGAATTTTTTCAATATCCTTTTCTTCACGAGTTTTATAAAGCTCAGTTTGTTCATTGTTAACCGACTATAATTCAGTAATTTGGAGTTTATGTAGCAGCAGTTGTTCTTCAAGGTCCAATATCTTTTGTTTTGACACATGAATTTCGTGTGTTACTTCAGAACAATATTGTTCATTGAGCACTTTACGTTCATATACCAAACCATTAGCTATCGCAACCCGTCGATCAACTTCTTTTACATAATCACACTCTTTAAGCCTGTCTATCTCCTCGGCTAAGGATGTGTTTGCTTGCTTCAAACGTTTATTAGCCTCTTTGTTTTCCTCAATTTCATGTTTTAAAGAATCAATAATAGACGCAAGCAAATCACGGTCCTCATCCGAGTCAGTATCCTGAACAGCTTTTCTGTCATCATTACACATATGCTGTGAATCCGTAGAGATATTGCTATCATCCGTGTCCATTACATATGTGTCATTGATGCTTTCGGGTTGCTCAAGATGACGTCGTTCATTAGCAAACACATTATAGTTATCATGTGATGGTACCTTTTCAAGTGGCTCAGAATCATAGATGGGTCCAGAAGTATCATCAGTCTCTGGGATCACTTCTTGAATCTTTGCCATGTACACATAATGTGCCTCCAACTCTTGATCATCGGCTTCATCATCAGTGTCATCACGCCATTCAACGTCATCTGCTGTGAGTGGAATTCCTGCTTCTTCTTTCTTACACAGCAACATCTTTTCCTTGTGATACCCTGAGTCCTTAACCCGTTTTGGCTTCTTGCATTCCCTAGCCATGTGCCCAAATCCCTTGCAGTTGAAGCATTGAATCCCAGTCTTCTGCACAACCGGAGTGCCTACAGTATCTCTAGCCCCAACTTGATTCAGCATCCTCTGATTATCATACCTAGCATCACGATCATACCTAGGTGCATGATCAAATTCCTTATATCTGGCATTGGATGATGATCTGAGGTTGTTGTTGGTAGGTTTGTAGATCTTCTTATAAGTTGTGGTGAGTAAAGACATGAGTTCTTCAATCTTCTTATCCCTTGAAGTTTGTTCATCATCACTGTCTCCATCTGACTCGGTGTCATACTTTGGAGGTGGAGTGGGGACAATTGCTTTTGCTTTGTGTTTAGCAGCAGCTAGAGGTTTGGTGGATGAGCTTGATGACTTTTAGGAATGAGTAGGTGGTTGTTGACGGGGAACGGGTTTTGTTGAAGTAGCAGCCACAAAAGCAATAGAATTTGCAGACCGTTCTGCCTTTTCAGCCCTTAGTTCATTCACTTCATTCTGATGTTGTTTTAAGATATCATAAAGTTTGTGATAGGAGATGGTCTTGATATCTTCCCTTTGTTTAACCAAGGTCATAAACCTTTGCCATTCCGGTTTGAGTTGAAGTAGAAACTCAACATTGGCATGATGATTGGAGATGGTGCACTGATTTCTGACAAGCTCATTCATCATTTTGTAGAATCTCGAGTAATATGAGTCAATGGATTCACCATCTTCAGATGTGAATTTTCCAAACTCCCAAAGTAGATTAGTCTCGAGATCTTGAACATTGATCGACTCACCTTGCTTCAATCGATGAATTGCATTCCACATTTCCATAGCATTAGGACATGCATTAACTGTGGAATAGATATCGTTATCAATTCCAGTGAGTATGAAGTTTACAGCATCAGCTTCAGCTTGGAGGAGTTTCTTTTTCTCAGCAAAACATGTGTCAAAATCCTCCATAGCTCGTATAGTTGATGAAGTACCATCCTCTGCCTGTGTGGTAATTGGTCTGAATTCAAAAACTGGAGGTGGATTCTCAAGGCAGTGACGAAGAGCAGTTCGGTTTTCTTTTCCGTCGAGAAATATGAGAAAACGAGATCTCCATTGAACGTAGCAACCGACAGTGAGCATAGGTGGATTACCGTTGCCACCTTGTTCCAAACGAATTTGATTAGCAGTTGCAATGTTGATGTTGTTGTTAGACATGGTGAATACTTGTGAATGAATTGCAGATCTTAGTGGATTTGTTGTGATGAGGTGTGGTTAAAATTTCGAAAATTCCAGAAAAATTTCTCAGTCCGACAATAAATTCCTCAGTTCGACAAAACGGTAAGCTGAAAAATTTTGAATCGCCAAATTTTGAAATTGAGTTAGAAATAGCCAAAAACTAGTAGGGGAAAAAAATTGAATTTACTTGACCTAAAATTTTTAACTCTTTTTTTTTAATCTTCGTGTAAACTAAGTTCCGAAACTAGTCTTGATAGTGGCTAAGTTTAAAAATTGCTCAAACAAACTTTATCTGTCCATCGCAATATCACCCATCGTAATACCAATCGGAATGTCACCCAATCGCAATATGTCCTCTATCGCAATACCAATCGATCGCAATGCCCCGATCGCAATATCCAATCGCAATATCCCTTTGATCGCAATGTTTTGATCGCAATAACACAACTTAGATCGCAATATCAGATCGCAATATGGATCACAATTGGATCGCAATATCAGATCGCAATATCAAATCGCAATATGGATCGCAATTGGATCGCAATATCAGATCGCAATATCAGATCGCAATATCAGAACCCTTTTGCGATGGCAGTACACTTTGCGATGGAAGGACAATTTTTGCACATTTCTCGGACAGAACACACCCAATACGTGATTTTGAGCCAAAAAATGATCCAAACACCCTAAATTTTTGTGTTTTTAGCCAAAGTAACAATACCAAATCTCTACCACAACTATGTAGAAGACTTGTATCAAGATCAAACCAGAAAAAACACAAAAAAATTGGTTCGTGTGTTTAGAGATCAAAAAATGGACGAAAATCAACAAGAACACCACCACGAATCTTCAATCACCTATCCACTATAGGTTCTTGATACCAAATGTTGATCCCATATCAATCCATAACACAAGATTTTGAAGAGATATTTAGAGAGAGAAAGAGAAGAAAGTAGAGAGAGAAACAAGAGAGATTTTGGAAGGTTAATGTTTACTAGAGAGAGAAAGTAAAATGAACCAACACCCTCTTCCACATGTGGAAGAGGGTTATATATGCCACGGCTCTAAGGCCTTTGTGGGCTTCATCTTGGGCCTGGCTTGGCATTCACTTGGGCATATAGCCCCTAACAAAGACAATATTAGCTTAAAGTCCAAGCCCGCTTTTCCCGACTAACCTATTACTATACAAGACCAATAACGACTAAGATGACCTATTACATTCTTGTTCGACTACATAAAATATAGGGCTAACAGAATCATATATGTTTCACCATGAAACATACATGAAAGGGAAATAGCTTTAGGTTTTGCTTTTAGGTTTTGTTTTTTAAAATTATGATGGTTTTATTTTGAATCCTGACGAATCATGTATGTTTCACCATGAAACATATATGATTCATAGTGAATCATATATGTTTCACCATGAAACATACATGATTTACTATGAATCATATATGTTTCATGGTGAAACATACATGATTCACTATGAATCGTATATGTTTCATGGTGAAACATACATGATTGTTAATATTTTTGTATGAGCAACATATATAATTGTAACTTTGTATTGTTTTGTTTTAATGTGTTTTGTGTTTTTTTGCAGTTACTAAAACTAAAGATACAAAAACAACCGCGCCTCCTAAACCTAAACCTGTCAAAGCAACCACGCCTCCTAAAGCTAAACCTGTCAAAGCAACCACGCCTCCTAAAGCTAAACCTGTCAAAGCAACCACGCTTACTAAAGATAAACCTATCAAAGCAACTACGCCTCCTAAATCTAAACCTGTTAATATATCCTTGCTCCCTAAAACCACTATCCGAACTAGACAATTTAGCACAGATAATCCTGAACCACCTCCACTTGTTGTGGAGCCTGATGTTGCCGAAAAAGTAGCACATACACCTCCTCCAATCACTTATGGACCCAAATATCCTACTAAAGTTAACCTTATATTCTCTCGGAAACCTAAAGCTAATATAGCATCAACAGGGTTAGCTGTTGCTGAGGCATCTGATGGAGGAGAGGGTAATGACGGTTCTGAGGGAAAGGGTGGCGAAGATGGGTCTGAGCCGGCTGAGAGTGGTTGTGAGTATGCGGCCGATAGTGGGAGTGAAGAAACTGATGAGATGATTAAGACAAATGATGAGCTGCTTGAGACAGACGAAGAGGTTGAAGAAGGAGTAGTTAAAGTTGAAAAGGAAAGTCAGAAAGAGCCTAAGAAACGTGTTGGGAATGTAGCTGACAAAGTTGGTACGGGGAAAAAAGCAAAGGTTGTGAAGAAAGAGGGTGCTGTGAAAAAAGAGTGCGCTGTGAAGAAAGAGGGGGTTGTGAAAAAAAGAGGGTGAGAGCAAACGTTAGACAGAATCCACCATGGTTTGCTATGAACCACCATCTAAGAAGCAGAGGGTGAAGAATAAGAAACAAAATCTCTTACTGCGGAACAGACTAAGAAGGTTGCCTACTCGAATGAGTTTCCGCCTCTTAAGTCTAGGATTGTACCAAAGTCGCTTTTGGATGTCATAAAAGATGCTTCTCACGTTGACATGGAACAGTTTTTGAATGAGATTGGTTTTTCTAACTGGTGGGGTCTTAAGGTTGATCATTTGCCAAATCGTTTAACGAGGGTTGCTGTGAAAGCTTTCAATAAGTCCACGTACGAATTTAAGGTTGACACATGGAGCTCTCAAGTCACGCCCGAGAAGATCCATGAAATCCTAGGACTTCCTATAGGTGGAATTCCCTTGTTTGATTTGCCGAAGAGATCTTCAAAGGACAGTGTTGTGAAGTCATGGCTACAACAGTTTGCGCCAAAGATTCCGAAAAAAATCACGGCTAAGGACATCAATAAGAAGTTGATGGAAGCGACAGAAATTGACTTTATGTTTAAACTCAACTTCCTGACACTTTTTGCAACTGTTATGGGTGACGCGAACACCATGAAAGCAGTTCCAAGGCTTAATATGGTTCGCCATATTTATGAAGAAATGGACATTGCTAAAGTGGATTGGTGTCGTTTCATTCACTCTTGTTGTCTTCAAGAAGGTGTATTACCTAACACTCTCAACGGCTTTTACACAGGTCCCTTGTATTTTCTGATTGTAAGTCTCCTATCTTTTTTATATTAACTTTTTTGTTCTACATTTTTAACTAATTTTAACATTCTTGATGAATCATATATGTTTCTAGATGAAACATATATGATTCACTATGAATCATATATGTTTCATCTTGAATCATATATGTTTCATCTAGAAACATATATGATTCATATATGTTTGTAACACTAAACATATATGTTTTTTTGTATTGTGTGCAACTCCTTTATCTTGATTCTACTAAGTATGACCGATATACAGTCGTTCGATTAAGACCAGCCATCAGGGACTGGAGTTCTAGTGACATGCATAAGTGACAAGAACTTGAGTTTGAAGATCAAGTTTTTGGTAAGTTGAAGCTTCATGGAGTATGGAGTGTGTCTGAGGCAATGCAAACAGAGGGTTTCTTTGGGGCCACTGATGTAAAAAAGAAGAAGAAAGCTCCAGATGTACCTTCTAAGGACAAAAAGGTATGAATCAACCATCCCTATATATGAGTAGTTATTGAATCATATATGTTTCAAGATGAAACATATATGATTCATACTGAATCATATATGTTTCATCTTGAAACATACATGATTCAACATGAAACATATATTATTCACTATGAATCATATATGTTTCATGTTGAATCATATATATGTTTCAAGATGAAACATATATGATTCATATATGATTATAATACTATATATGATTCACCACCATTAATTGTATTTGATTCTAACTTGAGTATGTTTACATTTGTTTATAGAGTATGTTCAAAGATATTGAAGTGAAGCTATCGAGAGTGATGAAGGAGAAGGGTGAATTAGAAACTCTATTGAAAAGGGCTAGCAAAGAGTTTCGGAATGATGTTGAAGTTGATGATTTGTACAATAAATATCTTAGATTGTTTAGAGATACTTTGTGTCTGCAATAAAAATCACCGCATCTTGATGATTTTCCTGATGTTAGTCCTAAGAAAGATGATGAGGATAAAGACAATCCGGCGAATGAGAAGAGAGATGAGCCGGCTGCTGATGAGGATAAAGACAATCCAGCGGATGAGAAGAGAGACGAGCCGGCTCCTGATGTTAGTCCTGATAAAGTTGTTGTTGAAAATGTTGTTGCTGAGGAGGGGTGTGTTGATGAGTTCACTATGGAAACGTTTACTCAGTGGATTGAAGGGAACATATGATGGTATGGAGATATGGTTGTTGATGTCATTGTTGAATCTTTTGGCCATGAAGTAATTTGTTAACCTTTCATTATTTATTCATATTTTTTACCTTATGTTATTATGAATTGTTTTAATTAAAAAAAGTTCAATGTTTCAGGAGGATTATTGGGCTTGGCCTACGGATCTTCCACTGGCTGGTGTTGTGCCTGCTGGGACTGCTCCACCGCTGCCTGGGGTTGTGCCTCCTGCGACTCTTTCACAACAAACTCCTCCACAACAGACTCCTCCACTGAATAACAAGAAAATGACAATGGTCCAACCAGATTCTCCAATAACTTCTGTTTATCAGTATAAGAGAATCAATGTTGCGTCTTTGATTAACAGAGTTGAGTTTATCATGAGAAACAACTTGTTTTCTATGCAAGGCGACAAATAGTAAGCTCTCTTTGTCATGTCTTTTATATTTTTTTGTTTAACTGTTATGAATCGTAAATATAATCCTTGATGAAACATACATGATCCATGATGAAACATACATGATTCATCATGAATCATGTATGTTTCATTATGAATCATGTATGTTTCATCTTGGATCATGTATGTTTCATCTTAACTTTTTGGGTAAATTACTGGATAACACCATTTATTTTCTTATTTTGTAGTGAAACTGTTTTTCAAACTTCATTTGGATATCATCTATCAGCTGTACGTGTCAATTTAGAGACTTTGGCACCAAGGTTATGGATAGATTCTAGTGTCATAGACTGTTTTGTTGCCATTATGAATGTTGAGCATGATACCAAACTTCTAGAGACGAAATTTCACTATTTTTCGACTGGTTGTATTGTAAGTTTTCATTTGACTATTTTTCGAGTGGTTCTATTAGTTCCGTGTTTTCTTTTAAGACTTTTTTTCTTTATACAGACACTAGATATGATTAGCGTAGTTCTTAGTGAGGATCCATCATACAAACTGTTTAAGGAAACAATATTGGCTCAGTTTAAAGATGATGAAGCTTCTGCATCTCTCTCACGCGTTGAGTTGGCTTTTTTTTTCCTATATGTGCTTCAAATCAATTTTATGTGTTTTTTTTCAACCTCAAAATGCCAACTAGAATGTTGATTCTAGATAATGCTTATGGATATTCCTATCCAGCAAAATATAAGGGAGCTGGCAATATTTTGGTAAGTTTTTTATGGGGGTTTTTATCTAATTATGGATTATGATTGTATTTCGTTACACATGCATCTTTTTTGTATTTAATCTGTTTTTGTGTTTTTCTTTCTCGTTTTGTAGAAAAATTTCTTTGCAAGGTATTTACAGGAGCAAAAGCATCCAAGTCACTCCAAAGTTTCAAAAATGAAAGCCTATGTTCCAAAGTTGAGATGGAGTACTAAAGAAAATCATGAAGACTACGGGATATTTGCTATGATCCATTTGGAGAACTACACTGGTGACAGTAAGAGGAGCTGGGATGTTGGTCTTTGCGAAGAATCTGCTAAGCAAAGAACTTTGTTGATGCGTATGAGGTTCAAGATAGCTACAAAGATTCTTCTTCATAATTTCAACAAGGAAAGAGCCAAAATGTTCAAGCTAGCCTATGATTTTGAGACAAAGGTTGACAAGGAAGAAAGAATCTCAATCATTGTTCATACGCTAAACAATAGAAATGAGCGTGATCCAGAGAAAGCTTCAACTCAGAAAGGAGGGGAGAGGAGAATGGAGAGGAGAAATGAACAATGACTTTATTTTAATGATTGTGAATGGTAATTTAGGTATTCTAATGATTGTGAATGGTAGAAGCATAGGTAAAAACACTAATATGGGTCTCTTTTGGTAGATCTAGCTGTTGGGCCCCCTGATGTTTCTAATTCGTAGTTATCGTTGTATTTTGAACAAGGTAGTCTAAACAATTTAGTCTGTACAACGTAGTATGAATTACATGTTGGTATTTTATATGTGTTCAAATATTTGATAATCACCAGGTTTAACTTTGTGTACAAATAATGATAGATGTGTCTTGATGAATCATATATGTTTCATCAAGAATTATGTGTGTTTCATCATGAGTCATATATGTTTCATGATGAAACATACATGATTCATGATGAAACATATATGATTCATGATGAAACATATATGTTTCATCATGAATCATGTATGTTTCATCCCCAAACACTTCTAAACACTTCAAATTAAAATGATAATGCAGAAATAAACATGTATGATTCATCCCCAAACACTTCCAAACACCTCAAATTAAAATGATAATGCAGAAATAAACATGTATGATTCATGATGAAACATATATGATTCACCATGAAACTTATATGATTCATGCTGAAACATGTATGATTCATCATAAATAATATATGTTTCATCCCCAAACACTTCCAAACTAAAATGATAATGCAGAAATATTAAGTATTTGAACTAAATACTGCAAAGTTGATTCAAATTAGATCCTAACCACCAAATATAAAACTAAGTATGAAACAAAGTATCAATTGAAAAACATATTGAAAGTAAATATGACTTGAAAAAACATAGAATGATCAACAAGCTGTGTTTGTTGTTTGTTCTGTAGCAGCAACGTTTCCAGCTTCTGTAGTAGCAACATTTCCAGATTCTGCTTGAGCAGCTTCCATAAGCGCCAACTTTGCAATATACTTTGGATTTAATGGACATGTGTTCTTGGTATGTTGATTTGTCACTTTTTTGCAACATAAACATTTCCTAGCCTGCATTTTCTTAGCTTTTACAACGATTTCTCTTGCACTTTTCATACGTGCTCCATTATGTGCTGCTTTACGTTCTCCTTTAAGACCGGCTTTGTTTCGAGCCCCTTCTGGATTTCCTATGATCGGTTTATCAACAACCGGCTTTCCAATTACATATAAAACTAGAATTACATCACTCGTTTTCTGGGAAGGTGGCTTAGGAATTTGAACTTCTATTTCCTTCTTAATTTTTTCCAACGTTTGCACAAATTCTACCAACTTTGCTTCATCTTTACTCAACCAAAACAAGCATTAATGGTTACGTTCTTTTCTCCGTATCTGTTTGTCTTTCTTCTAAATCCAAGTGGTATTAAATCCCTTCTCCAACGCCTTAGAATGTATTTTTCTGGAATCTTTTCAACATCACGGTTCTTCAAAACATAAAATAAGGGTCGACACAGAAAACCATACCGAGTGAAATGTCTACAAGTATAATTAACTGAGACGTCTTTTTGTTGACGCAGAACCTGATTATGAAACATTAAAAACAAAATTAATAATTGGGCATTTACCAAAATAACTATGAAACATGTATGATTCATCAGGAAACATGTATGATTCATCATTAAACATGTAACACCCTATTTTGGTAAATGGAATGTCACGCGTGATTATGGCGTGTCATCAAAGCATACAAGGATAATGTCTTAAACATTACATAACCATAAAGGAAATACCAGAAACAATCATCAGTACCTCAAAGTAAAAGCTCATCACACATAAACATAAGTACTGTAAAGGAATAGGACTAAACAATGTACACGGAAATAAGTAGCAAAATGTATGATGAAATGCATAAAGTAATGAAGGCTAGTAAGCTTCCAATCCATATGCAGCTACGCTTAGAATATACGAGCGCCCTTGAGTACCTGCCATTTTGGGAAACATGAAAGGAAAACGGCTGAGCATAACGCTCAGTGCACGGATAAACAAGCATAGAATGAATAACATAAGCATATACAACATATTGCAGCGGAATTGATTAAGTCCTGGACAACCTGGTATAACTTAGTAAAACTGGTTTTATAGTTTGAAAAGCCTTATGTTTATCTTATGAAAACTGTTTAACATGTTAAACATTAGCCAATATAGGTCATAAAATATCAACGTGCATGAATACTTGGAGGGGTGACCTCATCATGCAATTAGAGGGGTTGCCTCTAATTAATATAAGTTTGGGTAGGAGGGATCAACTCCTTGTGAAGGATGCAAGGCACACACCACATTCACCCAAATAATCTGTAAAAAACATGTAACCTAGGATGCACCATACGTCCCACATGATAACATAATAATATGGCCAAAAGCTGAAAGGGGCGCCACGAGCTATCACTCCGCCGTGGTGAAGTCATAACACTAGTGCCTCTAGTGTTATGGTTATGGTACCTCCATAACTAGGTGAAACTGGTCATGCATGTATATGGCTTAGGCATTTAATTAAACATAAGCAAATCAAAACATATAAAACATATACTGGGAAAACAGTTGGCTGCATACGGGGAAATCCTAATAAGGAAAGAATGTCCATACTGAAAGGACGGAGAATCCGTACCTTATGTCCAGTGAACGAAGAAGACGAACAAAAGAAAGTCCTACTTCGATCTCACTAATGCTACATAAATAGTATACGTGTATAAGTATTCTGGTTACTAAGTACATAACTGGCTTTATATCATGTCTTAGCTTGTTTTATATGTTCATGTCTTGTTTTACTGATTTTAACGTTATGTTGTGTTTATCATGTATTCTGGATATTATGATTAAGTATTACTTGTATTTCTTGTATTATTATACTTGTTGTGTAATAATAAGTAACTTCCTAAAAATAGCAGGTTTCCTAAAATAGAAAGTTTTCAAAAATAGAAAGTTTCCAAAAATAGAAAGTTTCCAAAAATAGATTAACTGCTTAAAATAGACAAGTTTCTAAAAATAGAAAGTTTCCATAAATAGATTAACTGCTTAAAATAGATAAGTTTCTAAAAATAGAAAGTTTCCATATTTAGAAATAAGTTGAATCATTAAGCTAATAAAATAAGCTTAAGTTTTACTACATATACTAAGTCATGTGATTAATAGTATAGTTTATTAATTAATGCATGTAAATTATAAACTATATGTTATAAGATTTAATTAAATATAACATGATTTAATTAAATTAAAGTGTATATAATACTTAGGTTAAACATGTATTAATGTTTATATTAATATAACCTAAGTCACAGAAATTAATTAATTATATGTCATGTTTTTAATAATTAATTAATTACTATAGTTTAAATTACATAATAAAATACTTAGGTTATAATCATGTATTATTATTAATAATAATAAACCTAAGTCATGTTTCAATTAAATTAATTAAGTACCATGTTAAATTAATTTAATTACTTGTAAAAATAAATGCACATGTGAAATAATTAAGCTTGTAAAATAAATAACCCGATCCCGTGTATTATTCTATTAAACCGTGTCGTGAACTGAACCCGTGAACCCGTGAAATCCCGCAAACAAACACCCCCGAAAACAGTGGCAAACCGGCCTAAGTCGGTTGCCCCTGCTCTCGGTAAGTTTCCACCGGCTGTGTGCCGGTGGTCTTGTTCTTCGGCCAGCCGCTGACTACATTGGGTTCCCACTGGCAGTTGCCAGTGGTTCCCCCTGCTGTTGTGGTTCCCCCTTTCTTACCATAATTAGCCACCGACTTTGGCCGATGGTGGGGCTGTGGCTGCCGAGACAAACCGAACCACAAGGACACCCCCGACACACGTCAGGGTGCCTTGCCCTTGCTGCCAACTGAACACCCAACACCACCGAGACATGGTCTCGTGTGGTGGTGCGAACCAAACGCCACCGAGAGCATCATGGCTCTCGGTTTGTGTGGCGGTCAAACACCAAAACCCGAAAACAACCCAAATAATTTACCCCCATGATTATTAACATGTAATTAATCTTGTTTTATTTAAACCCCCATGATCATACATGCATAAACATAAAAAGAAAATAAAAAGAAAATAAAAAGAAGGTTTTCGGATTACCAAAACACGTGGAATCAATGAGGAATGAACACACGAACACGTGCTAATGATTTGTTAAGCAAAAATCAAACGAACACCCCTTGTTCTTATGTGTAGCCGCCGGCCTAAGGGAGAGAGAAGGAGGTCTAGGGTTTTAAATTTTCTAAAAGTTTACTGTGAATGAAATTATGTTTCCCTAAATTGTTATTTATTATAAATTAAACATGGGTTGGGCCCCTCCTTCTTTGTGTGCCGCGGCTACTAGGGCCCACCAAGGGAAACCCGTAGCAATTTCGTGTTCTAATTTATTACGTGTTCCCGTGCTCGTATTTACGTGACTTAATTATTAAATGTTCATGTTATCTTATATACTTATACGTAATCGTAATAATAATTACGTAATTACATAATAATATGCTCGTGATTATTTACGTTCATGTTTACATGTTCGTGATTATAATTATTGTTGGTAATAATTATCGTGCATCAATACGTACTTAATACTTATCGTGTAATAATACGTACGTAATTCTTGTAATTAATATTCGTGAAACGTAAACATGTTATATAAGGAAAGTTTTAATCATGTACGTACGATTATAAGTGTATTGTTCATGGTAAAAGCATGCGGGTTTTACAACTCTTCCCCCTAAAAAGAATAATTCGTCCCCGAATTATAGATAACGCAAACTGGAAAAAGAGGAACATACCCGAATTCAAAATTTGAAATGAGGGTAAGAATTCTGGATAGACTCCTCGGTCTCCCAAGTGGCTTCCCGCTCGGTATGATCCTTCCAAAGGATTTTGACGAATGGAATCGTCTTCTTCCTCATGACTCGTTCTTGCCTGTCAAGAACTCGTTCGGGTTCCTCTAAGAGGGTAAGATCTTCACGAGACTGTTCCAATGGATACTGAACCATGTGAAAGGGATGATACTTGTACCCTTTGAGTAAGGACACATGGAAAACATCATGAACGTGAGAAAGCTGCAGAGGTAACGCTAAACGATAAGATACTTCACCGACTCGATCAATGACATCAAAGGGTCCGATGAATTGGGGACTGAGCTTCCCTTTGATTCCAAAACGTCTAACACCACGTGCCGGCGATACCTTAAGGAAGACGTGATCTCCTACGTTAAAATGTAAGTCCCTACGATGCTTGTCGGCATAACTCTTCTGACGTGACAGTGCTTCTTGCAATCTCTGCTTAGCTACAGGGACCTTCTCGTTGGTCAACTCTATCATTTCTGGTTCTTCAAGTGTTCACTCACCAACCTGATCCCAGCAGATTGGGGCGCGACACTTTCTGTCATACAACATCTCGAATGGAGCACACTTAATACTTACGTTCCAACTGTTGTTGTATGCAAACTCTACCAGACATATGTAATCGTCTCAATCTCCCGTCCATTCCAACGCACATGACCTCAACATGTCTTCTAATGTCTGAATCGTTCGCTCCGATTGCCCATCTGTTTGAGGATAAAAAGCCGTGCTAAGCTTAAGTTTTGTACCCCAAGCTTTCTGCAGACTCCTCCAAAATCGTGAAGTGAAACGAGGATCTCTGTCCGAGACGATGCTGGATGGAGCACCATGAAGTCTCATGATCTTCTTCTTGTAAGTATCGGCGAGTTTACTGACCGAATCTTCCTTGCGGATCGGTAAGAAATGAGCTGACTTAGTAAGTCGATCAACGATAACCCAAATCGCATTGTGCCTCCTCTTTGTCTGCGGAAGACCGGTAACAAAATCCATGGTGATCTTGTCCCACTTCCACTCTGGAATATCTAACGGTTGTAGGAGACCGCTAGATCGCTGATGCTCGATCTTAACCTGCTGGCAGGTAAGACATTTGGAGACGTAAGTCGCAACATCCTGTTTCATACCACTCCACCAAAAGTATTGCTTGATGTCGTGGTACATATTGGTCGAACCAAGATGAATGGAGAATGGGGAGCTATGAGCCTCAGCTAACAATGCTTCTCGGAGTCCTTGATCATCAGGAACACAAAGTCTCGTGCCCTGCCATAAGATACCGTATGCGTCTACCCGAAATTCTGTCTGCTTCTCCAAATTCGAAATTATCGCTCAGATTTCACCATCATCCTTCTGAGCTTCCTTGATCCTAGAGATTAACTCAGGTTCTACTCTAAGATTAGCCCAGTAACCATGCTGTCCACGTATCATGATCTCAATGTCTAGTCGCTCTAAGTCTCTTATAATTTCCTCCTCAATTTTAATACCGTTTATCATTCTGGACTTTCTACTAAGTGCATCTGCCACTACATTTGCCTTACCGGGATGATACTGCAGATTAATGTCATAATCATTCAACATCTCTAACCATCTCCTCTGTCTCATGTTTAGTTCATGTTGAGTGAAGATGTACTTCAGGCTCTTGTGGTCTGTGAAGATGTCACATGATTCTCCATACAAGTAGTGCCTCCATATCTTCAATGCAAACACGAATGCTGAAAGTTCCAAGTCATGCGTAGGGTAATTTTCCTCATAAAGCTTAAGCTGCCGTGAAGCGTACGTGATCACTTTCCCATGTTACATGAGAACACAGCCTAGTCCCTTCCTTAAAGCATCACTGTAGATTTGAAATCCACCTGTACCAGATGGGAGAGTAAGAATCGGTGCAGATACTAACTTCTGCTTTAGGTCTTCAAAGCTCGTCTCTCTTTCTTTAGTCCAGACGAATTTCTCCCCTTTCCGCATCAGTTTGGTCAATGGTAGTGCTAAACGGGAAAAGTTCTCTACGAACCTACGGTAGTAACCTGCTAAGCCTAGCAAACTGCGAACCTCAGTCGCTGATGTCGGTCTTGGCCACATGGTAATAGCCTCAACCTTTGCTGGATCCATGGTGATTCCTTTTGCTGATACAATGTGACCTAAGAATGCCACCTTGTCTAACCAGAACTCACATTTGGAGAAATTAGCATACAACTGCTTCTGGCGAAGAATCTGTAACACTGTACGAAGATGGTCTTCGTGTTCCTCCTTGGACTTAGAGAATATCAGGATGTCGTCAATGAAGACAATGACGAACTTGTCCAGAAATTCATGGAAAATTATGTTCATCAAATCCATGAACACAGCTGGAGCATTGGTAAGGCCGAATGGCATGACTACAAATTCGTAGTGTCCATAGCGTGTACGGAAAGCAGTCTTGGCGATATCCTGCTCCTTAACCCGTAGCTGATGATAGCCCGATCTCAGATCAATTTTGGAGAAATGTTTGGCCCCTTGGAGTTGGTCAAACAGATCGTCAATGCGTGGTAAAGGATACCTATTCCTGATCGTGATCTTGTTGAGCTCGCGATAATCTATGCAAAGACGCATACTATCGTCCTTCTTCTTCACGAATAAGACCGGTGCGCCCCATGGAGATACGCTCGGTCGAATAAAGCCTCTTTCCAGAAGTTCTTGCAATTGGTCATTCAGCTCCTTCAACTCTATGGGATCCATGTGATAAGGAGCCTTGGAAATCGGCTCAGCTCCTGGCATGAGCTCGATATTAAACTCTACTTCACGTGCAGGTGGTATGCCTGGAAGTTCTTCTGGAAATACATCTGGAAATTCTGACACTATCGGCTGATTCTGAATTAATGAAGATTCAGCATCCATGTCATGAACAATAGTTAGATAGCCCTCGCAACCATGTGAAAGTAATGCACGTGCTTGCATGGTTGATATGATTTATACATCCCTTCCAGGTACGAACCCGTTGTGAATGTACTCTGGTGCATTAACATCACCGAAGATGACCTGATATGTATGGAAGTCTATGGTGGCATGATATTTGGATAGCTAGTCCATGCCCAATCTCATGTCAAAATCATTCATGTCCAGCGGAAGTGCGTCAACAAGACGGATCTTGTCATCAAACTCTAGGGAAGGCTCTTGTACACATGGGTTATGCGTACAGAGTCTCTTAAAGGCGTGGAAATGTTTAGTACATTCTCTAATGGCATATGGGATATCCTAACATTCTTAGCATAGGAAGTAGAAATGACCGAATGAGTAGCACCCGTGTCAAATAAAACACATGCAGCTTGACCATACATATACAAGATTCCAGTGATGGTACATGTAGACTTGTTGGCCTGATCGCAAGAAGTTGTGTAAACGCGTCCACTAGTAGGAGGTGGCTTTGAATCAACATGTCCAGATGTGCCCTCAATCTCGCCCTTGCGGCAGTCCTTCATGCGATGACCAGTAAGGCCACACTTGTAGCATGCGTCGCTGTCGCGGCGACATGGCCCTGGATGCCTACGGTTGCAGGTGGTGCAAAGAGGATGAGTATACCCTCCAACACGTCCCCTTTTTGGGTGGGAGCCTGTTAAGAACAATATACATGAGAGATAGTTTATAGGTACAAAGGACAATGCGGAAAATCGTAAGATGTATTACCAGTAATAGCTGGACGGTTAGGTTGTGAACCTCTATGGTTCTGGTCCCTCCCGTTACCATGATTCCTGGTAGAAGATTGCTAATATGTCAGAATTATGAAATATTGCGTGTAATGTAAGAAAATGAGTAAGTATAAGGACCTGCTACTGTTGGAGTTTCCAGTGTTGTTATGGTAATTATCATTACCTCCATGCCTATCTGTAGCAGAACGGTCTTGAGTCTGACCGTTTCCCTTGGGCTGAGTAGGCTGTTGCTGAGTAGCCGGCTGAGACCGGTTCCCAGTCTTCTGCCTGGAAGATACAGTTTAAAAGAGATATAAATATTGAAATATACTGAAAGAATTTGGTATGGTCACCGCTGAATAACGAATGTTTACATCTTCTCGGGTCTCTCTGCTTCCCCGAACTCTTCTCTTTCTTGCAGCATCTCCAGCTTACGTGCTGCATAGAAAACTTGTGCCACCGTGTTGAACGTAGCACACACCATGTTGTTGGCGACCGATGTACGAAGAGCCCACCGGGAGTGGTATGCTTGCTCTTCAGCAGTACCTGCTGTTGCGCCAAGAAAACCAGCCAAACGAAGAAAGCGCTGCATGAACTCATTGCTGTTCTCCCTAGCCCTCTGCCTGATTCCATGGTACTCCCTCTTTAGCTTGTCTTGCTCAGCCTTGGGGAAGAATTGTCCCATCACTAACTCCCTGAACTGAGCCCAAGTCAAACCAGCCACCCAATCATCACCTCCCTCAAACTGTTTGAGTGCCTTCCAGCATCCTAGCACATCACCTTCGAACTTGTAACAGGCCAACCTCGACTTGAAGACGGGGTCACAACCCATTGCATCGAAGATCTTCTCAATGTGAGCCAACCAGCTTTCAGCTTCACTGGGGCTATCAGTTTTCTCGAAGGATCGAGGGCGTTGCTTGTTGAATCTCTTCAGCCATGTGACCAATGTTGCTGGAGGAGGAGGAGGAGGAGGTACTGGGTGCTGTTGCTGATTGTTGGCAGCCTGCACCTCAGCCCTGATCTCGTTCCTCAGCTGAGGAAGCAAAGCTTGCATCGCAGCTTGGACTGCTGCATTGAGTTGTTCCTGCTCGTGCGTGAGAACCATCTGACAGTATAACATAAAGATTACATGATTAAACTGATCAAAACATAAAATATATACATGAAAAAAAATTATACCAATAAATCATGAGAAAAATTTTATGTAGGAAAACTAGTATATGAATGCATGATGCAGTTTTATGAAAACTTTTATATGCGCGAGAGTGAACGCCTATGGCCAGTTCACTCAAAACAAAAGACATGGCGAGGGTACGCCAATGGGTCGGTCCCAAAGTTAAAAGTTTCGATAAAAGCACATGCGACTAAATAGGGCCAACCCTGTACCAACCATTACTTAGTCATAAACCTACGACAATGACATATATGTGAATGCATGAAAACAATGAATGCATGTGATGAGACTGCAATTATACATAGTCTCATCGTCCAAATCGGGCTTAAAACGCTTAAAATATTATCAAAATACCCCTATATATGCTTGTATTTGTGTCTTGTGTATTTTAGGTACGGATATCGTGAAATCAACAAATGATCACAAGAATAGAGCAAAAACAAACACGGGAAACGAAGCCGCACAAAGAACCGGGCCCGAGAAATGAATTTCCTTTGAAGTCCTTGAAGTTTGAAGAATTGGCAAGAATGGTCCCTCAACTTTTAAAGATTTGTCATTTTAAACCCTTGTAAAACTCAAAAATTACATAAGGGTCCCTAAAATAACAAGATTGTGCATTAATGATCCTTGAAGAATGCAAATATTGCATTAAATGCCCTTGGAGCATGTTTTATAAAACTATTGTGGCCAAAATAGGAAGTTTTGAACTTTATTAACAAAGGGGATGGAAGAATTGCTGTTATAAACATGGAATGCCAAGATATGCAAAGTTAGGGGGTTAAAGGTGGACAAAGCAAACCCAAACCCAGTCTATACCCGAAATAAGCCCATCATAACCCACCACCCAGCCCAATTCCCTTTGCTTAATTACGTTTTTTTGGGCCCAAGTTTTAGTCAGACGAAAATTAAAGCCCATAACCTGGCCCCTTATCTTGGTTTAGTTATCAAGTATGTTAAATTGGCTCTTTGGATATAACGAAAAAAAAGAGAGGGGTAGGGTTCCATGTTTTATATCAAAAGCAGCCATCAACAATCTTAATCCTCAAATCACACTAACCCTAATCTCAAATCGTATCCTTCCAAAAACCAGTCACTATTAACCCTCAATACACCCTTCTACCCCACACCAACATACCCACGTGATTTCTATCATTCCACATCAGCAAGACAGCAAGAAGAGTCACGAGTTTGCACAAATTCAAATTGCTTTGACCGATTGGATGTACGAGATTATTTGGCAGCAAATCCAAGGGTCTCAGAAGGCTTCAAGATACCAAATGACGACATCTACTCACATGAATTCAATTTCAGAAGGTACTAGAAGAGTTTGGAGGGCATTTTTGGAATTTTGGAAGACAAGAATGACAACATCGGGTTCTTGGTTTCTTTCTCTATAAATGTAATAGGGTAGATAGTATTTATTTTGTTCCAGTTTTTAAATGTATATTTTTTTTTCAAGTGAATGAATAAAAGTTGGTAATTTAATCTGAGTTCCATCATTTTAATTTCTGTTTTTTTTTATTTTATGTTTGAAGTCATTTTGAGATAAAGTTGTTATTTAATTTCAAAAGTGTTCACAAGTTTTGGGTAAATCTTGATTTGAAAAAGAAAGGGGATTTATATTTTTGTTTACTGTTCGAAACTAAAAAAAGTGTTTCATTTTTTTTGTCGCTACTGATTAATTCGAAAAAAAAGGTTAGTGTTCTTGTTATCTTTGTACCGAAAGAAAGAAAAAAAAGAAGTTTCATATTGTTTGAAAGCTACTGTTTGAGAAAAAAGTTTCAAAGGGTGCTTGTTTTAATGCTTACTGTAATCGAAAAAAAAAGGATATGAGTTCCTGGTTGCTTTGTTGTTCCAATGATAAAAAAGGGGTTATTGTTTAATTTTTGTTGTTGTTCACTGCTCGAAGATACTGTTATTCACTAGTTCATTAGAATTGTCCAAACGAAAAAAGGGACTGTGTTGTTATTCGTGGGCTACTGTTGAAGATAGATTTGGTTGTGTTAACTGCTGCGCTCACTAGTTCGAAGACCAAGATTGGTGTCGATTGCAAATTGGTATTGAATGAATGTTTTGGTTTGAAGTTGTTTTGGATTCGATTCATTTTCAATGTTCTTTAAGTTTGCTTTGTATCAATTGTGGTATCCTCAGTACAATCTTTAAGTTCTTTTTATTGTTCTTGAATTTTTATTGTTAATTTTACTCTAAATATGTTGATGTTGCTGTTTTAGTATACTGTGGTGTAACAGATTGATGATACGTTCATAATATAGTTTTTAATGTCATTAAGTGTTAGTCAAGCCTATTATTCATAAGCAGTGTGATTTGTTCTTTGTTGGTATGCTGTGAAAAGTCAGGCAGGCAGAAATAGAAAACAAAGAAGAGTTGTAGGACTGATGATGGGTTGTTGGTTAGAACAAAAGAACAACACAAAAGGATAAAAAAAATGATTTCCAAAGTGACAGAGGCAGGGATCGACCACCTGACCTCCACAACACACCAAACGTAGCATCCCCTTACATAACCAACTGCTCTGTTGAGGTTTTTGTTAAATATCTCCTTTTGTTATGTTTCTATATGCTTTTTTTAAATTTCCTGAAAGATAAAAAAAAATGTTTTCAAAAACTGTCAAGGGTTGGATTCGAACCTCTCATCTCCAGCATTTTTAATCAGCGTCTCAACACACATTTAGGAAACCAACTGCTCTACACCACTTTTCTTGTTAGACTTTCTAAACTCTTTTATTTGACCCCATTTTCTCATTTTAAGCTAACAGCTTATTTAGCTTATTTCGCAGCTTATACGAGCTTATTTATTAAACTTTTTATTTTTCTTAGCTTTTAAATAGTCTTTAGCATTTTCAGAATTTTTTTGGATTTTTAATAAAAGTGTTTAATATTTTTAATCATTTATTTAGTTTAAATTCGTATTTAATTCATAAAAAATTATTTAAAAGTAAAAAAAATGTAATTCTTTTTTCTAAAATTTTATTTTGTCATTTAGGACTTAAGAAAATTAGGTTTGTTTTGGTAGGATTTAAAATTATTTAATTTGTGTAAATGTCGCGTTTTTACGTTTTACCGTTAGTTAATTTTTGCCTTTTCTTTGTCCCCATAGACGCTTTAAGTTTTTCAATGCCTTTTTATGCTTTCCCGTAGCTTAGGTTTCATTTATTGCTATTTTTATTACTAAAAATAAAGATTTAACTAAATTTAGTCGATTTTTACTATTCGCGCGTAACGCGTATTCGTCGTTTTTAATTTTTAGTGTAATCCGTCTTATGTGTTCTTTTCTTTCCTTCTTTCTAAAAACGAAATCACTCGATTAAATACGTCTATATATTTTGGCTAAACACCATACCTCCACCGAGAACGAACTCGATTATTCGTCTTTACGTTTTTCCTAAAACGTATTGATTAATACTTACCACGACTTAGCGTTTGCTTACTTTTTCATAAAGGTAAGTAAAACGACTAAAAAAACAACAACACCAAAAATGGCGCCGCTGCCGGGGAGGTGTGTTTAGCCATATTTATTTATCGTGTTTGTTTGAGTGTTTACGTTTTATCGTAAATACTTCTTTTTATTTTTCTATATTATTAACCATAGAAATAAATAAGTGTTAAATAGAACTCTATTAACACAAAATCGTTTTCTCGTTTTTATTGTCCATAATATATTGTATTTACGTAGAACAACTAATACACAATAATTATCCAAATACGCGAGAAATCGCACCTCAATAGTTGAGCGTTCCGGTCACTATTGTTGTATCGAATTCAAACGAAATCAAAGGCAAAATAGATAAATACTCTTAATTGGTTTAATCTCGATAAATACAAACTATAAGGTGGGTATAAGGCGGTTGTATTTCACGACCTAAGGAAAAAAGGCTCTTAAGTGCTTCGCGCCGCCTCGTTTTCTCCGCTCGCTTGTGCGTAATTTGAAAGTGACGATTAATTAGGGGTTTGCCAAATCAAGTATTATTAATCTATTTTTGTGAGTTTTAATTATTGAACCTCGAAACTTTTTGGCGTTCCGCCAACGTTTCAAAGTCGACGAGGGTTTTTACTTCACGTAATTACCTTCATTCTTCTTGGATTCATTAATCGAGACCTTTGATTAGTGGATAGTTTTTGTAGATTAATTTCTACGTAATACACCAAAATTCCAAAAAAATTAAAAAACCAAAAACACAAAAATAATCTTCTCATTTTCCCTCTATTTTCATAATTCTCTTCTTGAACCCTCTAATTTGTTTAATTCTCGATTACGAATTTTCGCGTTACATCATGTCGAACGATGGTTACTATTCTGTCCATATTGTGGAGGACCACCCGATGGTGGTAATTGTTATAATTGCGAGATCTTAGGAGGAAGGGAGGGTTATATCTACAACTCTCCTCAAAACAACAATGGTGACGGATTTCAATCATACGACCAAGGTCACCAATCGTCTTCGTTTTATTCGTCGAATGATTCGTCTTATTATTGTGATAATAATCAAGACGATGAAACGAATCAAAACGCCTATGGTTACGAATTCCAATCATATGACCGTACTCCACAACCGCCCTCGTCTTATTCATGTGATTTTTGCGGTTTGGAGCATGATTTCGGATTTTGTTGTACGAATTATAATAACCCCGAACCGAATCCTAATTTCTTTGATCAATCATCACAATATCCATCGTCATATTCATGTGAGTCTTGTGGAAACGCACCTCATTATGGGTATGATTGTCAACCGATGAATCAAAATACGTCTTTCGACAACCAATTCAATGGATTTGACGAATCAACTCCACAAGATATGAATTACAATTGTAACAATGGGAATTTTTATCCACACAACGAACCGGATTTTTCTCAAAATCCGCATTGCGACAATTGTGGGGGGCCTCACGATACTTATTCTTGCCAACCAATGCATTATAATGAACCCAATTCATACTATAATTCCGGTTTTGATAATTTTGAGGCCCCACCATACGATCTCGAACACCAAAATTCTCATGAGTCAAGTAATGAGAGACAAAATTCCTTTGGCACTTTCTTACATGACCATGAAGAAGAATTCTTGCAAGGTGTGATGGACATTTTTAGAAGTATAAGGGGAGAGATTGAAATGGAAATACAACGAGTGCAAGCGTCAAATATTGATACTTATGCCTCTACGTCTCTTGAGATTCCATATGATTACCAATACGAAGATGACGATAGCAATATTTTCAATCTCGCCTTATCTTATGAATCCGTTGCTCTCATGCTCCCTAGGGAAACCGATGCCTCTCTAAGTATGGGGGAGACGAATCTTAGCACTAATCCTAGTGTCGAGATCCCTATTCCAATCCAAAGTGAGCCTACGGTTTTCTCCGAAGATGAGGTAAGTGATTTTGCTCTCGATGAATTTTTCCACGAAGATTCTAGCGAGGCAAATTACAATAGTGAGTGTGATTCTATATCACGTGATGATGTCTCTCCCATTGACACTTCGGGGAGAGAATCAACGACTTTTTCGAACCCTCTTTTCAATGACGATGATTTTTCCGCTAGTGATGACGAGTCACTAATCGACGAGGACGTTCAAAATACCGATTTTAAAATCTTCTCGAACCCTTTATTCGAATTTGATGACGCGTTCATCTTTGGTGACGTAAATCCTCTCTTTGATGAGACGTTCGAGGACATCGAGAGTGAGGATTCTAAGGATCCTAAACTCGATGAGCCAAATTTGCTAGTCACCCACCCGACGTCTCATACCGTTGAGACTACTCTTTCTACTAATGACGTTTCCATTCTCGAGGGGTTCACCGATGGACCGCCTCTCGATGAGAATGAGGATTTTAGTGAGGCTTTTGCCTTTGATCCGGGGGGAAATTTTGAAACTCATATTTTGAGCAATTCTCTTTCGATTTCACCTTTGTTTCAAAGTATACCAACCCACCCCCTCGGATATGATGAGTTTTCATACGTTGTAAGGAGTTTTCTTCCATACAAGACGTATCCTCCGGCTTTACGTGTTTTATTTCCAACAAAATGTGAGGATACGATCTTCGATCTCGATATAAAGGCTTTGCCTTTATTCACGGTTGCTTTTGGGCCTTGATTACATGTAAGTCCCACTAAAAATGACCGAACCATGATTATCCCTAAATGATCACATTTATGGGGATTCGAGTCGAGCTTTTGACTCGGTTATCAAAAACAAGGTGCCTCGTGGGGGAATTCTCATGCTTATCCTTGTAAATATTATTGCTTTTTAGATTAACCTAATGAGGGGATTTGTGCCCTTCCAACCTTTGTTCTGTGGTTGTTTGTGAATTGTGGTTTTTAGATTATCATCTTCACGATTGGAGCCTCTCGTGTTCGTTTTATGGGAGCACTCGATCGTTTGCTTTGAAGACTTTCTCAATATCCAAATGATATATCCTTTGATGTTCTAACCTTAGGTTTTTAGCACACTTCATAAACGGATTTAAATTTAATGGTTACACCCTTTCCATGCTAGATTAGGCATTCGACTACGTCTCTAGTATGGGGGTGTTTGCACCCCTAGACTCGAAACATTGAGGACAATGTTTAACTTTAGTATGGGGGGGGGGGGGGTGAATAGATACTTTCCTTGCCAAACCTTCACGCAATCCAATATTCATCTTTTTATTATCGTTTTATGCAAAATAAGGCTAAAAATGGCCAAATTTTTTTTTCTAGTTTTTCATAAGTGTTTAAGACACGAATGTAGGTTTTCCGATGGTGAGAATGAGAGTAATTTTTGACTCGACCGTGCGTGTTGAGCACTTAGCTTCGATTCCTTAACTTTTTAGGCTAAGTCTCTTAAATGAGGACGAGAAATGATAGAGTTATTTATAAGTCTCGTAATCGTCCCAATCTCATGTGTAGTAATTATTAGCTTATTCTCCCCACGCTTTTGCATAATAAATTGATTAATAAATATTGATTTAGCGGTTTAGTCACTATTGTTGGTTTCTAATTTGTTTTAGTAGCTTCCATGTAATTAAATTGGGAAAACATTAAGGTATCGCCAGCGTCACGGTTTTGAAGTATTGGCACCCGAATAATCAAAAGCTTCACTCAATAATAAGATTTCAAGTGCTCACCTAAATCTAGCAAAAAATTTGAAGCCCCACAAGGCCTAAAATCTATGCAAAATTGAAAGTGAATAAGCCTTAATCTTCGAAGCTTTAAAGATCCAAAATTCGCTTTAGCGTGAGGATATACGTCTTTGGCTAATAAAACCACCGATGAGGCGGATAATAAAAGGCAAGGCAAGACCGAAGTCATAATAAAAGCTTCATGGCGAAGTTGAATAAAAGATGGAGGTAAACCAAAGATAATAAGGCCCTTCCGTTAGGGGGCGTATAAAAGTCTTGGTAATAAGTCTCATGTTCAAAACCGTTATAAAACCGTGTTTATCGATCCTTCTTGTTGACTTAATTTTTTGACATCGTTGTCTATTAGGATGAATTATTAATTTAATGATTTTGGTTACACCGTTAAGACTATATTTTTAGACTTAATCTCTATTCACGCATAAGTCAATGATGTATCCTCATGATCACTAAGACAAAATAAAATATAAGAGATACCAAGTAGGAATAAGGGAGTTTAGGTTCGTAATTAACACTCATGAGATGTGTTCGTGTTGCTAACTTATAATAACAATGATCTCGTTGCACGCTTAGCATGGAATTGGGTGAAAATCGAGGACGACGAAATTATTTCTAACGAAGCATTCACGTGTTCTTGTTCTATGATCCCAAAAGTCACGTTCTCGTGATGAAAACATTACATTATGTCTAAAACACGTGTAGTAGTTTATTTAAATTTACGTCTTCAATAAATGTCATCATAAAATGAATTTTGGAAGTGCTAAGATACTTAATTCTAGCATTGCGTGGGTACACGGCAATGGTTTAGTATGGGGGAGTGATGAGACTGCAATTATACATAGTCTCATCGTCCAAATCAGGCTTAAAACGCTTAAAATATCATCAAAATACCCCTATATATGCTTGTATTTGTGTCTTGTGTATTTTAGGTACGGATATCGTGAAATCAACAAATGATCACAAGAATAGAGAAAAAACAAACACGGGAAACGAAGCCGCACAAAGAACCGGGCCCGAGAAATGAATTTCCTTTGAAGTCCTTGAAGTTTGAAGAATTGGCAAGAATGGTCCCTCAACTTTTAAAGATTTGTCATTTTAAACCCTTGTAAAACTCAAAAATTACATAAGGGTCCCTAAAATAACAAGATTGTGCATTAATGATCCTTGAAGAATGCAAATATTGCATTAAATGCCCTTGGAGCATGTTTTATAAAACTATTGTGGCCAAAATAGGAAGGTTTGAACTTTATTAACAAAGGGGATGGAAGAATTGCTGTTATAAACATGGAATGCCAAGATATGCAAAGTTAGGGGGTTAAAGGTAGACAAAGCAAACCCAAACCCAGTCTATACCCGAAATAAGCCCATCATAACCCACCACCCAGCCCAATTCCCTTTGCTTAATTACGTTTTTTTGGGCCCAAGTTTTAGTCAGACGAAAATTAAAGCCCATAACCTGGCCCCTTATCTTGGTTTAGTTATCAAGTATGTTAAATTGGCTCTTTGGATATAACGAAAAAAAAGAGAGGGGTAGGGTTCCATGTTTTATATCAAAAGCAGCCATCAACAATCTTAATCCTCAAATCACACTAACCCTAATCTCAAATCGTATCCTTCCAAAAATCAGTCACTATTAACCCTCAATACACCCTTCTACCCCACACCAACATACCCACGTGATTTCTATCATTCCACATCAGCAAGACAGCAAGAAGAGTCACGGGTTTGCACAAATTCAAATTGCTTTGACCGATTGGACGTACGAGATTATT
The DNA here is from genome assembly GCA_025667525.1 of Glebionis coronaria. NCBI lineage: Eukaryota > Viridiplantae > Streptophyta > Magnoliopsida > Asterales > Asteraceae > Glebionis > Glebionis coronaria. The sequence goes on along the minus strand of CM046882.1, from coordinate 94,753,718 downwards.
TGGCAGCAAATCCAAGGGTCTTAGAAGGCTTCAAGATACCAAATGACGACATCTACTCACATGAATTCAATTTCAGAAGGTACTAGAAGAGTTTGGAGGGCATTTTTGGAATTTTGGAAGACAAGAATGACAACATCGGGTTCTTGGTTTCTTTCTCTATAAATGTAATAGGGTAGATAGTATTTATTTTGTTCCAGTTTTTAAATGTATCTTTTTTTTTCAAGTGAATGAATAAAAGTTGGTAATTTAATCTGAGTTCCATCATTTTAATTTCTGTTTTTTGATTTTATGTTTGAAGTCATTTTGAGATAAAGTTGTTATTTAATTTCAAAAGTGTTCACAAGTTTTGGGTAAATCTTGATTTGAAAAAGAAAGGGGATTTATATTTTTGTTTACTGTTCGAAACTAAAAAAAGTGTTTCATTTTTTTTGTCGCTACTGATTAATTCGAAAAAAAAGGTTAGTGTTCTTGTTATCTTTGTACCGAAAGAAAGAAAAAAAAAAGAAGTTTCATATTGTTTGAAAGCTACTGTTTGAGAAAAAAGTTTCAAAGGGTGCTTGTTTTAATGCTTACTGTAATCGAAAAAAAAGGATACGAGTTCCTGGTTGCTTTGTTGTTCCAATGATAAAAAAGGGGTTATTGTTTAATTTTTGTTGTTGTTCACTGCTCGAAGATACTGTTATTCACTAGTTCATTAGAACTGTCCAAACGAAAAAAAGGGACTGTGTTGTTATTCGTGGGCTACTATTGAAGATAGATTTGGTTGTGTTAACTGCTGCGCTCACTAGTTCGAAGACCAAGATTGGTGTCGATTGCAGATTGGTATTGAATGAATGTTTTGGTTTGAAGTTGTTTTGGATTCGATTCATTTTCAATGTTCTTTAAGTTTGCTTTGTATCAATTGTGGTATCCTCAGTACGATCTGTAAGTTCTTTTTATTGTTCTTGAATTTTTATTGTTAATTTTATTCTAAATATGTTGATGTTGCTGTTTTAGTATACTGTGGTGTAACAGATTGATGATATGTTCCTAATATAGTTTTTAATGTCATTAAGTGTTAGTCAAGCCTATTATTCATAAGCAGTGTGATTTGTTCTTTGTTGGTATGCTGTGAAAAGTCAGGCAGGCAGAAATAGAAAACAAAGAAGAGTTGTAGGACTGATGATGGGTTGTTGGTTAGAACAAAAGAACAACACAAAAGGAGAAAAAAAAATGATTTCCAAAGTGACAGAGGCAGGGATCGACCACCTGACCTCCACAACACACCAAACGCAGCATCCCCTTACATAACCAACTGCTCTGTTGAGGTTTTTGTTAAATATCTCCTTTTGTTATGTTTCTATATGCTTTTTTTTTAATTTCCTGAAAGATAAAAAAAAATGTTTTCAAAAACTGTCAAGGGTTGGATTTGAACCTCTGATCTCCAGCATTTTTAATCAGCGTCTCAACACACATTTAGGAAACCAACTGCTCTACACCACTTTTCTTGTTAGACTTTCTAAACTCTTTTATTTGACCCCATTTTCTCATTTTAAGCTAACAGCTTATTTAGCTTATTTCGCAGCTTATACGAGCTTATTTTTTAAACTTTTTATTTTTCTTAGCTTTTAAATAGTCTTTGGATTTTTAATATAAGTGTTTAATATTTTTAATCATTTATTTAGTTTAAATTCATAAAAAATTATTTAAAAGTCAAAAAAATGTAATTCTTTTTTCTAAAATTTTATTTTGTCATTTAGGACTTAAGAAAATTAGGGTTGTTTTGGTAGGATTTAAAATTATTTAATTTGTGTAAATGTCGCGTTTTTACGTTTTACCGTTAGTTAATTTTTGCCTTTGCTTTGTCCCCATAGACGCTTTAAGTTTTTCAATGCCTTTTTATGCTTTCCCGTAGCTTAGGTTTCATTTATCGCTATTTTTATTACTAAAAATAAAGATTTAACTAAATTTAGTCGATTTTTACTATTCGCGCGTAACGCGTATTCGTCGTTTTTAATTTTTAGTGTAATCCGTCTTATGTGTTCTTTTCTTTCCTTCTTTCTAAAAACGAAATCACTCGATTAAATACGTCTATATATTTTGGCTAAACACCATACCTCCCACCGAGAACGAACTCGATTATTCGTCTTTACGTTTTTCCTAAAACGTATTGATTAATACTTACCACGACTTAGCGTTTGCTTACTTTTTCATAAAGGTAAGTAAAACGACTAAAAAAACAACAACATCAGCATGAACACCGACTGTCAGTTCTAGGAAGACCATAGTGACTACCCACTAATCACAGGTCGTGTTTTGAGAGCCTATAGATCGAAGCCTTGGCTCTGATACTATAATTGTAACACCCCATTTTGGTAAATGAAATGTCACGCGTGATTATGGCGTGTCATCAAAGCATACAAGGATAAATGTCTTAAACATTACTTGACCATAAAGGAAATATCGAAAACAATCATTGGTACCCCAAAGTAAAAGCTCATCACACACAAACATAAGTACTGTAAAGGAATAGGACTAAACAATGTCCATGGAAATAAGTAGCAAAATGTATGATGAAATGCATTCAGTAATGAAGGTTAGTAAGCTTCCAATCCATATGCACCTACGCTTAGAATCTACGAGCGCCCTTGCGTATCTACCGTTTTGGGAAACATGAAAGGAAAACGGCTGAGCATAACGCTCAGTGCACGGATAAACAAGCATAGAATAAATAACATAAGCATATACAACATATTGCAACGGAATTGATTAAGTCCTAGACAACCTGGTATAACTTAGTAAAACTGGTTTTATAGTTTGAAAAGTCTTATGTTTATCTTATGAAAACTGTTTAACAAGTTAACCATTAGCCAATATAGCTCATGAAATATCAGCGTGCATGAATACTTGGAGGGGTGACCTCATCATGCAATTAGAGGGGTTGCCTATAATTAATATAAGTTTGGGTAGGAGGGATCAACTCCTTGTGAAGGATGCAAGGCACACACCACATTCACCTGAATAATCTGTTAAAAACATGTAACCTAGGATGCACCCATACGCCCCACATGATAACATAATAATATGTCCAAAAGTTGAAAGGGGCGCCACGAGCTATCACTCCGCCATGGTGAAGTCATAACACTGGTGCCTCCAGTGTTATGGTTATGGTACCTCCATAACTAGATGAAACTGGTCATGCATGTATATGGCTTAGGAAATTAATTAAACATAAGCAGATCAAAACATATAAAACATGTAATGGGAAAACAGTTGGCTGCATACGGGGAAATCCTAATAAGAAAAGAATGTCCATACTAAAAGGACTGGGAATCCGTACCTTATGTCCAGTGAACGAAGAAGACGAACGAAAGAAAGTCCTACTTCGATCCCACTAATGATACATATATAGTATACGTGTATAAGTATTCTGGTTACTGAGTACATAACTGGTTTTATATCATGTCTTAGCTTGTTTTATATGTTCATGTCTTGTTTTACTGATTTTAACGTTATGCTGTGTTTATCATGTATTCTGGATATTCTAATTAAGTATTACTTGTATTTCTTGTATTATTATACTTGTTGTGTAATAATAAGTAACTTCCTAAAAGTAGCAGGTTTCCTAAAATATAAAGTTTCTAAAAATTGAAAGTTTCCAAAAATAGAAAGTTTCCAAAAATAGAGTAACTGCTTAAAATAGATAAGTTTCTAAAAACAGAAAGTTTCCATAAATATATTAACTGCTTAAAATAGATAAGTTTCTAAAAATAGAAAGTTTCCATATTTAGAAATAAGCTGAATCATTAAGCTAATAAAATAAGCTTAAGTTTTACTGATTAAATATATTAAGTCATGTGATTAATAGTATAGTTTATTAATTAATGCATGTAAATTAAATAAACTATATGTTATAAGATTTAATTAAATATAACATAATTTAATTAAATTAAAGTGTATGTAAAACTTAGGTTAAAACATGTATTAATGTTTATATTAATATAACCTAAGTCATGGAAATCAATTAATTATATGTCATGTTTAATAATTAATTAATTACTATAGTCTAAATTACACAATAAAATACTTAAGTTATAATCATGTATTCTTAATAATAACAATAAACCTAAGTCATGTTTTAATTAAATTAATTAAGTACCATGTTAAATTAATTTGATTACTTGTAAAAATAAATGCACATGTGAAATAATTAAGCTTGTAAAATAAATAACCCGATCCCGTGTATTATTCTATTAAACCGTGTCGTGAACCGAACCCGTGAACCCGTGAAATCGCGTGAAAAAACACCCCCGAAAACAGTGGCAAACCGGCCTAAGCCGGTTGTCCCTGCTCTTGTCAATTTGCCACCGGTTGTGTGCCGGTGGTCTTGTTCTTCGGCCAGCCGCTGACCACATTGGGTTCCCACTGGCAGTTGCCAATGGTTCCCCCTGCTGCTGCGGTTCCCCCCTGCTTACCATAATTAACCATCGGCTTTGGCCGGTGGTGGGGCTGTGGCTGCCGAGACAAACCAAACCACAAGGACACCCCTGACACACGTCGGGGTGCCTTGCCCTTGCTGCCAACCGAACACCCAACACCATCGAGACATGGTCTCGTGTGGTGGTGCGAACCAAATGCCACCGAGAGCATCATGGCTCTCGGTTTGTGTGGCGGCCGAACACCAAAACCAGAAAAGAACCCAAATAATTTACCCCTATGATTATTAACATGTAATTAATCTTTTTTTATTTAAACCCCCATGATCATACATGCATAAACATAAAAAGAAAATAAAAAGAAGGTTTTCGGATTACCTAAACACGTGGAATCAATGAGGAATGAACACACGAACACATACTAATGATTTGTTAAGCAAAAATCAAACGAACACCCCTTGTTCTTGTGTGTAGCCGCCGACCTAAGAGAGAGAGAATGATGTCTAGGGTTTTAATTTTTCTAAAAGTTTACTGTGAATGAAATTATGTTTCCCTAAATTGTTATTTAGTAAAAAATAAACATGGGTTAGGCCCCTCCTTCTTTGTGTGCCGCGGCTACTATGTCCCACCAAGGGAAACCCATAGCAATTTCGTGTTCTTATTTATTACGTGTTCCCGTGCTCGTATTTAAGTGACTTAATTCTTAAATGTTCGTGTTATCTTATATACTTATACGTAATCGTAATAATAATTACGTAATTACATAATAATATGCTCGTGATTATTTACGTTCATGTTTTCATGTTCGTGATTATAATTATTATTGGTAATAATTATCGTGCATTAATACATACTTAATACTTATCGTGTAATAATACATACGTAATTCTTGTAATTAATATTCGTGAAACGTAAACATGTTATATAAGGAAAGTTTTAATCATGTACGTACGATTATAAGTGTAATGTTCATGGTAAAAGCATGCGAGTTTTACAAAATATGTATGATTCATGATGAATCATACATCATTTTGGTAACAGTAACAACAGTTAATAATGAATCATGTATGTTTCATCATGAATCATACATGTTCATCATGAATCATATATGTTTCATGATGAAACATATATGATTCATGATGAATCATATATGTTCTAGTATGAATCATATATGTTTCATCATGAATCATATATGTTTCATCATGAATCATATACTATTTTTGAAACACCAACCACATTTAATTGATTTCACTCACTAACCTTGTAGGTAGCAACCTTGTCTTCTTCTTGTATAACCATCTCTTTGCCTTCCTCGATTTAAATTATCCGGTACTCCCCTGCCCTAGCGTCTTTAACATGAACCGTCTCAACTCCCTCTTCCGTTCTAAGCTCTACTATTTGACAAGCCCAAATCAATTCCATTATTTCCTTTTGAACAAGCAAAAATATTGTCCTAGTATATATCTTAGACGCATGTGTTTCCATCTCTAACCTTGTATAAGGTTTTGAAGCTGCTTCACATGTTTTAAAGTCTAAAAACTCTTGCCTGTGTCTTTGTCTTTCCATGGCCGCTTCATAGCACATCATGAAATTGATTAATGTTGACCCATGATTCGTGAAACATTTGAAAAATGCATTTTCACTCTTGGATCTGGAAGTGGTTCTCATTAAGCCAAACAAAGGAGATGTAATAAAGTATGCCGACACATTTCTCGAAGGGTAAACATCTTCGTCATCCACTTGTGGTCTTGAAATTTGAAGTCTTCGATTAATTTATTACATCTTTCTTCAAAGTCCTTAGGCTCTATGAACATATTCCACACAAGTTTGTTGAAACGTTCTTTGAAGTTTGTTTCTTCATATGTTTCTTTGCATATCTGTAAAAATAATCAGACGAGAATGATTAGATACATGGTTCATCATGAGTCATGTATGTTTCATCATGAAACATATATGATTCATCATGAATCATATATGTTTCATCATGAATCATGTATGTTTCATCATCAATCATGTATGTTTCATCATGAAACATATATGATTCATGATGAAACATACAGAATTCTACAAGAAAAATACAGACTTATGTTAAATGAAATTCACCTTTGATGGAATTTTTTGCATGATGTGCCACATGCATAATCTATGTTTAGACTGCGTAAACACTTCTTCAATTGCTCGCTTCATTGCCCCATCTTGATCTGTTACAACCATATCGGGTTGCTTTGGGTGAGCAGTCAAGAATGAAGTTAATAGCCATATATAAGCATCTGTGTCTTCACATAACAGCGATTCCGCGTCGACTGTCACTAACTTTCTGTGATTATCTATTACGGTGAATGGAACAAAAACCATGTCGTACCTACAAATTAAGTAAATCATAATCAGACAAGAATGATTAGATACACGGTTCATCGAGAATGATTAGATACATGTTTCATCATGAAACATATATGATTCATGATGAAACATATATGATTCATGATGAAACATATATGTTTCATGATGAATCATGTATGTTTCATCAAGAAACATATATGTTTCAATATGAATCATTGTTTCATGATGAATCATATATGTTTCATGATGAATCATATATGTTTCATAGTAAACCATACAAAATTCTACAAGAAAAAGTTTTTATTCAACAACTTACTTATTCGTTCTGAATGTTGCGTCAAATGATATTACATCACCAAACTCATTGTAGTTGCATTTATCTACTTCACCTGCCCAAAAAAGTGCAACTAACACGCCGTTTTCAACCTTATACTGAAATGTAAAGTTTGGCGCAAACAACTTCCTATTTTCCATCTTTTCTATCAGCATATGTGTATCACTTTCTCCTATAACCTCATTAACGTCTCTGACATGATTCTTAAAATCGTTAGTCGTGCCATGAACATACTAAGAACCCCCTTTCATCGTAGAAAACAAGTGGTGTGCCTTTGTTCCACCAAGTTTCATTGTTGAAGCTTTTATAACAAACATTTTTTCCGCTTAAGTCATCTTTCGTTGTTTCTTTGTAAGATGCTCAAATTCTTTCGGAATCATTTTGTGGTTGTGTCTCGGATCAAATGTAACTATTTCATACTTTCTGAAACGACTATCCAAAGCAATCTTAATTCTTTCACGGTAACCCGTTAGTCTATGCCTTGTATTTCTAACTTGCTTATCATTGTGTTGAGGATCTAATGTGTGAATATTAATCTCCTTTGGATTTCCTTCTCGATTACACATGACATACTTTGATTTCACCAAACCACTTTTTTTTTCTTTTGGCATGTCATCTTAGCTTCAAACCCTGCCCTTTCAGCGTAAGTGTTATAAAAATCGACACCTTGCTCTATTGTATCAAAAGTTTGCCGCATAAAAGGTAGGTATTGCGTTTCAACATTTGGTTCACAATATATCGTTCCTCCAGGTGTCTTGCCTTCTGGGAACAAAGTTGGTGTGCTCCTTGAAACTGTTAAACAATAACATTTAGGTTTTGTTTTAGTAAATTATTTTTACATTGAATCATGTATGTTTCATGTTGAATCATATATGATTCATCATGAATCATATATGATTCATGATGAAACATACATGATTCATCCAACTTGTTTTTGAAGTTTTTACCAATTACAGTGTTTTAAAGAATAACTATTTTAATAGAACCATAGAATCATATATGATTCATTATGAATCACTTGTTTGTATATTGAATGAATCATATATGATTCATGATGAATCATATATGTTTCATCATGAAACATATATGATTCATTATGAAACATACATGATTCATGATATGAGCAAAAACTCATCTCAATTTATCAACAAATCACCCTAAAACATAATAAAAATACCTAAACTTTGTGCTATAAAGCGGAATTATGTGGTATGTTTTTTGCTTGTGCTCAAATAGGTAAGAAGGATACATTTTCAAGCAAACAAAGGAAAATCAAGCTTAATTTGATAAAAAGACAAAAGAGGATCAAAAGTGACAAGACTTTGAAGACAAAGGACCTATCTTGACAATCTGCCAAAGATGAAGGACTAAAAGTGTAATTTTGTAAAAGTCAAGATCATAGTCAAATTTGGTCAACTCTCAACTCAACTCAGTCAAAGGATCATATTTGTTCAAGAATGAAGTTTGAAGGACCAAATATGCCAAAGAAATGAAGTTACTAGCTCAAATATACAATCTGCCAAAGTTGAGGGGTTAATTCTGCCAATTGTGGAAGTTATCTTGTGTTCAATTCGTGTGTAAAGCTCTAAGCCAATGAGAATGCAAGAAAAGTGGAACATGGATTGCCAACTCATGCCATTAAATGCACTCAGCCGCCAGCCATTTATTGGCCAAAATCCTAACAGTAACTCCCACTCACTCTATTTTGAGCCAATCAGGGAACGCCATGCAATATTCACTTTATCCGGTTTGGATTATGATCCGTGTGCATTTTATTTACCCAATAATATCATGACACGTGGCATCTTCAACAAAACGCATTGCCAGGGACGATTTTGAGCTAGAGTGGATTTCAAGAGAAGATATAAACATCAAACCTGCTTATTTTTAAGGACGAATCCATTGGTCACAACCAATTAAGATGAAATCAACTCAAGTCAAAACCCCCAAATCTGTTCTTCATCAACAAAATTCATTATGCAGATTTTTGACACGTGGAAGCCTGGGATTGGTTCCAACACGTCACCAACCCCAACTGCTCTTCCCCTGAAGTCTATAAATACCATGTTTAGCTTTCATTTTCAGAGTTGTAGAAAGTGTGAAAATTTCACACACTTAGATTTCCTCTCATCTCATTTCTAGTCCTTAGCTTAACAACTCAAGAGTTTGACACACTCTTGAGTCTGTTATAGTAGTTGTAACAGTTTAACTACCTTTGTAACTACTTTTACTCAATAAAATTCAAATTCAATTTTTCCCTCTAAAACTCTATTACCTACATACTGTTCATCTCCTGCTACCTTGATACTCTTGTTGCTGTTATTAGTTTGTTATGATCATAATCTGATAATAACTGGCTAAAGTTAAAGATTGTTGCTGTTTGATCATTCAGTTCAAGTTCATAGCAGTTTCTGATGAGTTCCAGTTCTTTCATGGTGATTTTGATGGTTGATTGCTGTTGATTAGCTTGTTGATAGTGATTTCTAGTGCTAAGGTGGTGGTTAGCACTAGAATAGAGAGCTCAGCGCTCCTCTACTCCCCAAAGGAGGCCCTTGCTTAAGGTTTTGAGTTCTGATTTTTCAATTCCTCTCAGTTGTTGATGCATGCTCAATTCTTAGATAATTTTGCCTGATTGAATGATAAAATGTGTTTTGATCTGTTTCTGATCTGATCCTAGTGATTTGTTAGTTTAATTGTAGCTTAATATAGCTTAATATAGCTTATTAGCTTTATACTTTACTTGTTTTCAGCTTTTATCAGTCACAATAGTCTTGCTTATCATTTTGTGTTCTAGTTGTGTTCAATACTTGAAACTAGTTCTCACAAACTTCATTTTGGTTACCAAACTTAGCCTGCTAAAGTTCTTAACTCAGTTTCATCATTTGATCAATAATCATTCACAAAAAGTTCATAAAAATCAGTAAGTTGGTGTTTGGCATTAGCTTGCATTGGATGATCAAGTGTTGATTTTTGGCAAGTTCTGGTCCATTTTCAGTTAGTGAGTGATAACAAGTAGTTTTAAGCCATTTTCTAGTCAATTATTAAGTCAAAAAGGCAAAAGGTCAATAAAAAGTGTGGGTCAGTTTCAGTCAAGTGTTGTTTCAAAAAGTGATGATTTTGATTTGCTTAGCATTTACTTGTTAGTTGATGAAATTCCACCAAACCAGTTCTCAATTCTCACTCATAATATGAAGTTTCAGATTCTATAAGGAAAGTGTACAGTATTCAGTTTTCAAGTAGGAATAAGCAAAAGTATGAACCAATAAGCAAACTCAAGTTACTGTAAATGGAAAACTGCTTTTTCATATCTCATTATCTACTTCATTAACTGGTCTATTTTCTTTCACAAATTCAATTAGTAAGTGCTCATGGTAAATTTTTGAGATTTTGGGCTTATTGAAAAATCTTGGTCAACGCTGATCAACATAAGCACTAATTTTGCTTATTTTAGGATTCTAAGCTTATTACTGGATGCTTTTTCATGAAACTTGATTTCCCGTTCTTATTTTGAGCTTATTAATCATTTTCATCACTAAAATTGAGTTGTGCAAGTCTAGATTAGCTTATAGCTTATTTTGTGCTTATTGAATTCTGCTTATCAGCTTTTTAGTAAGTTTCAGCTTAAATCCTTGGACAAGTGTAGCTTATTTCTGATTTTAAGACTTTTGCAAGTGGTTTGGTTGAATTTGGTTGAAAAATAAGCTCAAACGAGCTTATTTGAGTTTGTAACCCGTTTTTAGTTAAAACTTTTCAAAAATTGTTTTTTGGTCCTTGATGTATTAGATTGTTTGTAATGATGGCTAATCTTGCAAGTTTTTAGGGTTTTCAACTAATCAGTCCTTTAACTTTCAAAGTTGTTAAAATTCAGTTAGGAAGTTTGGAGTTTGTTAGGAAATTGGTTACTTGTTGCATAATTTTCATTTTCAGTCCTCCTAGTTTACTGATTTTGCACAATTAGTCCTTGTATTTTTCAGATTTACATTTTGAGCATTTACATTTCATAGAATTTACATTTTCAGTCCTTATAGTTTGTAAAATTTACATTTGGCATTTTAATTGAATAAATACTTGGTATTTGCACTATGTTTTACATATAAGTAGACATTATTTTTCATTTTTGCAAGGCATTGTTTGAATTAGCAATAGAATATCCAAAAAAATATTAACAACCAAAAACAGTTAAAAACTCGATATTGTTAGGACTTTCAGTTTGTTAAGAACTGAGAATAACGAACTTCAACTATACACATTTCAAATGGCGCCGCTGCCGGTTCTTTGACTTTACGAGAGACTATCGATTGACGGTTTTCATTGGCTTTTGGGATCCGTTCACCTTGTGAACGTTATTTTTACGTATCATAAATAAAAAACAAATAAAAAATAAAAAATATAAAAATATATAAAAACTAAAAAACTAACAAAACAATTCTTTTCCTAAAGAATTGATCAAACAAATTAAAAAATCCAAAAAGCAATCTTTTTCCTAAGAGATTGCACCCAAAGATATATATTATTGGATTCTCTCGGTTTTTATGTACATATAGTATTTTCTCTTAAAAACTCATAAATACAAAAATATTTTCCATATATTATTATAAGTAAATACGTATACGTATAAGAACAATGAAGGTCTACGCAATTATTGGCCTATTCTACATGATGGATTTGATGGATTTGATGGATTGATTAAATGATAAATATAAAGAAGATGAAGGAAGAAGATGAGGGATTAGAGAGAGAAAGGAGAGAAAAAGGGAAAAATAGAGAGAGAAAGTAAAAATGGAATTATCAAAAATGTGAAATGAACAACCAACAACCCCTCCTAACATGCTAGGAGGGGATATATATGTAGCCCACCCTACATGTGGGCTATATGGACTATACATTACTAAATGGATCACGAGCCCACTACATAATTATCATTGGAGCGACCGATCCTTCATAAATACGTAAAACGTATTTCCAACAATCTCCCCCTAAGGGAGGTCGCTCCAAGAGACAAAATTCTAAATAGTCTATATCTCGTGATCTATGCTAACTAAGATGTGACCGAGACTTTATTGGGAAAAAACGTATTTCCAACGATCTCCCCCTAAGGGAGGTCACATCTTTTTACAAAATCTTAAACCTAGCATCTATGCTTGAGTCTTCGATCTTGTTCTTGTGAATATGCTTGATGTGATCTTTGACTTTAGTCTTGAGCATGTTTCCTTTCCTTGACCTTGTGCATTCTTCACTTGTGATATTTGCCTCTTCGTGACTTCATGTTCCACATACTTATACTTTTAAATTCTTGAAAGCTTCAGAGTTTGATACAGCAGAAGACTTGACCTTCAGGCTTTCTTGAATTTGTTGAAGTACTAATTGTATGTAGTATAAGCATGTGGTGACGACTTCTTCTGGATTATACACCGCAATGCCACCTTCTTGTTACGCTGCATAAGACAGTTAGCAACAAACAATATACACGGATGAAATGGCCTTGAACATTTCATTCTAATTCGGTAGCATTTTACCTCTGGTCGGTGAAGACCGTTGGACGATATTAAATATCGTACTTGTGGCAGGTAGTTTCAATAAAGAACCTCCTTGACAAGATTTCGCGGGTAAACCCGTTCTCTTTACTCGACCGTCCAAAGCTGACTGCGAACGTAAAGAGTGAATCATTTGGATAATATTATCCGCATGATTTGAAGCCGTCAATTCATGTTCCTGGAACAAGTGAAGTTCAATTAAGAACCGCACCATCGTTGCTTTCCAGTTGTCACTAGCTTGATTCATATAGAATATTGCAAGTTACCTACCAAGTGCTGTTTGATGTTAACACTAGAAGGATTTCCATTCGTCACTGTAAATACTTAATAGTATTACTCTGAATGTTCTGGCAAGATCACTAAGATATTGCGTAGAGGCCTGGAACGTGTTTAAATTCATTTAAGAATTAAACCACTGTTGCTTTCCAGTTATCACAAGTTTGATTCATAAAGAATCGCACAAGTCACCTACCATGAGCTTTTTGATATTCGCTCAAGAAGGATTTCCATCTTCATTGTAAATACTTTCGTATTACTCGGATGTTCTGGCAAGATCATGAAGATTTTGCGTAGGACTCTTAAGATCTTTCTTACTTTTCACAGTGTGTGAAGAAGCAAGGAAATATGAAAATGTGTCCTAATGAGATATTTGATGATCTCAAATGGCTCTAGACTCAATCGTGCATTTTGGATTTTTAGTGAGCGGAGGCTGGAGAGGAGTGCCACCATTTCAATACCAATTTATTCGGAGTGAATAAATCAATAGATAATGTGTTGTCTCCGTGTGAATAAAACAAATATCTTTTGAGAGATATCTGAGTTAGCTGGGATGGGTTGTGCATTGCATCACTGGGTCCATGATGTCTATCTTCAATATCAAGAATCATTAAAACAATGATCTTAATAGCATATGTATTGACCCGGTTTCTGCCTAAGTTGTAAGGAGGGCTTCTTTCTTTACACCCTTTATCTTTACAATTCTTTTTCATTCTTCAACCCCTTCAATGCTTACCAATACGTCATAACTAGCACCTTGTTGTGATTGTTCCAGTGCTAGCTTAAGTACTTGGTCGGCATTCAGCTACGTTCACAATCTTTCTCCATCTTTCCTAAGGACTACTATTTCTAGCTATGGAATATCCTTGGGAAGATTCCTCCGGTTCTAGAGGAATCATTGGACTTTAACCTATCCTACCATCCTTATGTCACCACAATCTTCATCATCGTGAATAGAGATGTTTTGGGTAAGTGTATGTCACCATGAAATCCATTTGAAGTGCAAATCCATTTTGCTCCCCCTTAACATATGCCACGATATCCGAAAACATTTCGCACATGTCGGGATGAGCTAGCACGTTAAGTCAAACCATTTGTGATTAATCATTTCCCATATTAAATCACATTTTCTCCCCCATATTAAAAATATTAACTCAATCAATGTTTTTAATATCAATTGATTTAATAGCGTTTTAAGAAAATTTGGGAAGAAAAATGCAAATCCAATTATCTTCATGAATTACACAAGCTCCCTCTCAAATTAATGAGGGTCTACTTGAAACGTAAATTAAATACCTTTTAAACACAAGTGTAAGGTATTTAACACGTGCAAAGATCATATATGATAATGAATTCACAATATTAACAATTTACGAGGTTGGACCTGAATGATGGAGAACATCATATGAAAGAAGCACATGGTTCTTGTTCACGAATGTTGGTCTTCCTCGTAACTTCTGAAGTTATCTCTTGACTCCATGTGTATGATTGATATCGTTGTCTTAACACCAATATGTGAACTTGGCACTCTCGGCATCAAGGATTCTGAATGCTGGACAATTGCTCCCCCTCAATTGTTGACCCGTGTTCTATTGAAAGACCTCTAGTCACCGTTTGAGTAGTCACATCGTCGAGTATGTAGATATCAATTGCAACGAACTTCGGATTGTGGAGTTGATAACTTCGGATTTTGAAGTCAAAGCTTTCCGGTGAAATGCTTGACTTCAATGTGAAAAGCGGGTTACTATCGGAAATAATAGCAAACCATATGGAGCATGTTTTAAATCTTTTAAACTTCTGCTCGAACTTTATTTACAACCCTGTGTCATTATTGAATGACATTTCTAGGTTCGTAAATATTATCGATTCCAGAAGACATGCTCGTTTTATCAAAACGTTTTTGAACACACAATTTTGAAAGATTTAGAAAAATCTTTTGAGAAATTCTTGAAAAATTGTGTTCAAAGTTTTGAAAAACAATTACTTGAGCTTAAGATGTTGAATATCTTAAAAGCGAGCTCAAGTCCGAGAAGTTGTGAACTTCCCGTTGTTAAGGATAAGTTACCATCGGCGATAAACTTTCCTTTTATCTGAAGGACGAGTCCTAAGCTGACATTTACTTAGAAGTCGTGTTCATGAGCTTGAAAACTTTGACTGTTTTAACGGAAAGCTCATGACCGAGAAAGGTTAATTTCTCGGTACGAGGAAAAGTTCTCTTAGTTAAAAGATACACTTTCCTATATGAGCTTAAAACTTCGAATGTTTTAATACAAGCTCATGACCGAGAAAGATGAATTTCTCGTTAAGAGGATAAGTTATCATAAAAAATAATCTTTCCGTTATTTGAAGAACGGGTCATGATCTGTTATTTAATGATGAGCCTTATACACGAGCTTAAAACCTTTGAATGGTTTTTATGATAAGCTCGTGTCCGAGAAAACTTAATTTCTCGTTTTGAGGGTAAGTCATCGTTGCGTAGATAAACTTCCCTGTCTCTGAAGTCCGGGTCGTCGTCTGTCATTTAACGAGGAGCCATTGTGCATGAGCTTAAAAAACTTCGAATGTTTTTAATATTAGCTCATGCCCGAGAAAACTTAATTTCTCGTTGTAAGGATAAGTTTATCATCGGCGATAAACTTTCCTTTCTTTGAAGACCGAGTTATAGTCTGTGATGTGACTATAAGTCCTTTGTTGCAGCTTAACCATGAATCCCCTGAGACATTTGTTTCTCTGATATCTGCTTCTTCAGCAACCAAACTCTAAGAGTGTCCTTAGTTGAACGGTATACAATGATTAGACCGCTTCGTTCTTTTGGAACATCAACTTTGGTACCTGCATTCTCATTAGGAATTTGCTTGCTTTGACATGGGTTAGAGATATCTATTTTTGAAGCACGTGGGGGTTCACAGTTGGCTTTACTTGTGTCAGAGGCGACCTGAGTAGATGATTCACTTACCTTAGCTGGCAAACGTTTCCTTTTATAGAAAATCTTAAGTTTAGGCTTAAGTGAAGTATCATCTTTATCAATTTCCTCCCTAGTAGTCTTAGTAGAATCAGAGACTATCCTAGTTAAAGGGCACTCGTTTCCTACAAGAGTGAAAGATCTACCAGTGGGGCGCCACATTTTGCCAACGGGTTTGATTTTAGCAACCCACTGGGATTTAAGTCTAGCACGGGAGTTCACCTCATTAAGCAATTTCTTGATACAGGAATCATGATTTGCCGTAAAGACACATTTTCTACATGTTTTACAAGTAGCATATTTAATGTCCGAGTAATTCCTAGATGATTGATCGATGCTCCTAGGAGACGTCATGCTACGGTTAGCAGTGTTGGGTAATCTAGAAGGCATCTGACTAGGTTTGACATTGCTATCTCTTACATGTGTCTTTTGCTTAGTGATGTGTCGTGGATTAACACATATACGTTATAGGACGAATTTAGGTAATTACCTTTAGGAAAAAGTAATTAACCAAAAATAAGTCAAAGACGGATACGATTAAACACGTGAGTGAGTCGAGTTCGTTGTACACAAAGATCTTATGAATTTGAGACGTTTCGTTTTGATTTGGACAATTGATTTGAATGCGTCGTTGGTTTTTAAACTACAATTAAACTCTACGAATTTTAAACTATTTAAAATTAATCCTAAGTGCATGAATCATTTACCCCACCTTTTTTTAAAAATAAATCTAAACAATTACTTAAAATTAAAACGCTAATTAAAAATTAATCTATTTTAATAATCTATAAAAATTATAATCTATTTAAAAATTAAAACTATTAATCTATTTAACAATCTATTTAAACAATTTAAACGTGACCAAAATAGTAAGCTAAAACAAAAGCTGCCAAATGTAAAAACACTATATTAATTAAACAATAGAAAACAAGTTCAAAAGAGCGTCGAGCTCAGTGGTAAACATGCTATGACTACAAGCAGGAGGTCTCGAGTTCGAGCCCCTCATGCGACATATTTTTTTTGAATAATTTCTTATTGACAGATAATTGAAAAGAAGCCTTAGGGAAGACTTTTGAAAGCTTATTTGCTTATAAAAGCTGTGAGGACTCAGCTTGTGGGCTTATCAGTCAGTTGGACTGATAAGCTGATAACTGATCAAAAGACAAAAAAAAAAAAAAAAAAAATTCCAACAGTCCAATCAAACAAAATTACAGAAAAAACAGTCAAAACAAACACCCCAGTTAATCAGCTGAACAAAATAATATCAACACAACAGCAATACAATCCAAATTCAGAGATCTCAATGAATCAGATAAATCACATGAATTATTCAGTTTACTTTAATACGACCAATTCAAAGCAGATAGTATTCTAACTTAAGCAGAAAATTAGCTCAATTCTTATGACAATAAGATTAATACACAGAAAAGACAGTTAACTAGGACCAATTAAAGTAAGCATCAGCTGGGAATCTAGACCAGATGAGCTATTAAAACCATATCCATAACAACATTCAGCAAATCAAAAATTCAGCAATCATACATCATAGAGCATCAACAGCTTGATTCACTTACGTTCTAATCACAACAATGTTTCACAAGCTTCAATCAAATTACACCGTATCCTATTCAGAAACCACTTAAATCCTACAACTATTAAACTACAAATGACAGATTAGTAAGAGCAGATTCACGATTACTAAAATCAGAAAGATCTAATCCCAAAGAGATGAACAATCAGTGCATAAATATATATGCCAGAAATCAAACAGTTGAGCAGATTTAACACGAGGCGAAACCAACAGATTCATAGACATCAAACAATAATAGAAATCCAAATTCTAAATAATACAGTAAAGTAAACAGACCGTACCGATTCTCATATAACCAACTTAACTAAATGACTAATTAAACTAAACTTTATGAAAAATTAAACGTGCTTAACCATTGTTTGACGAAATCCGTTGAGACGAAGTGCAGCGCTGAGCTGACTTGGACTAAACGATACCGTCACCAATACCATCATCAAACGTCAAAACAAACGACCATTAACCAATATCACGTTCCACCATGAAACTTGAACCACGAACATTACGAACCAACAGCCTTGATTAGTTGATAAATCAATTTTATCAACTCGATTCTTATATTAATTTCTCTTTATCAATTAGATAAACGAGTACCCTTCTTCACTCTAAATTAATCATAAAAGCTATTGATTCAGCTTTGATGAATAATAATCAGTTAAAATGATAAATTCAATTTAGATTGCAAACAGTAACTTATAAAGATTAAATAAGAGCTTGAAAAATTAAAACTGAAATTTTATTAAATCTAAATAGCATTACAATATCTTTAATAGAAAATACAAATCTAACTAAATTTAAGCATTATAACAATAAAAGTAAAAGAAGGGATGAAAAATACAGGGAAAATGGGGGTATTTATAGCCCCCCCATAGGCTTCCTCTTGCGAATATTCGTATCTTCAAGGGATATTCCAAACGATTTTTGAGCCTTTGGATCTTCATTCATTAATCTCTCTCTTCTTTGATGGCTGAGATCTCTCGTAGCTCACACGGATTGCCAACGTGGCATCCGTGTGTGCTACTTGTGCTTCTTTTGAGAATGCTGATTGGTGGAATTGGTGGAATGAGGTGTTAACGCCAATCTTTGACTGCCACGTAGCCTAGCTGCCCATCTCTTCTCTTCCGAATCAATTGGGGATTTTATTCCCATGCGTGTGAAATACCCATGTGAACAAAACCCCTTTATTAATTTGATTTTTTACCCCATTAGGGTTTGATGGGAATAGTGATTATTTTAACAGTTAGGGTGGGTTGAAGAGTTTGGGGAAGAAGAAAGAGTTTACATAGGTTTTATCGAAAATATCATTTATGTGTGAATGGGTAGAACGGTTTGGGTGTGGGGATAAAATAAGAGAGTAGAAACGTGTGAAAATAATAAGTGGGTGAGGTAGGTTATTTATTTTATTATGAAAGTGAATTTCACGTTTTAAGACCAGGCAAACCCTAGAAGCCCAATATCACAAGAATTCGTTTCATTCTTTTCGTGGCTTGGGCCTTTATATTTTCTTCACTTTATTTCAGTTTGGGCCTGGCCCAATGTAACCATATATTCGTCCATTTGCAATTTGGGCCTTATGGGTTATTCACCATTTGTAACTTGATTAGTAAATGGGCTTTTGAGCCCATTTACCATTGTGGGGCCCACTTGACCATAAACTAGCAAACTTATTAAATCCACTATTTGTCGAGCTCGATTTTGGCTACTCTGATCTTTCTCAATCTCGTGTCGGTTTTCGTCGGTTTTCACGAACTTGGTACCTACACACATTCAAACAAGAAACAAACAAATACAAGGCATATTTGATATGTTTTGTGCAATATTTTCATTGTTTAAAGCTATAAATGATATGAGTAAAAACACTCATATCAAATTCCCCCATGCTAAGCAATTGCCGTGTCCTCACGCAATGATAAAATAAAACTATGACTACACCATTATTTAACTTATGACTCTTTATTATGCAAAGACATAATGTATTGTTTTCATTATTGAAAAATAACTTTTAGGATCATAAAACTCAAATAGATTCATCGTCCCCGACTTTTCACTTTTCCATGCCAAGTGCAAAAACAAGATCATTGTTATTATAAGTTGGTAGACTAACACGAACTCATGTGGGCCAATTAATCACTTAGACTCCCTTATTCCTATGTGTATCTCTTATATTTTATTGTTGTCTTGAATGATCACGAGGATGCATCGTTGACTTATTTCGATAATTTATTAAGCCGAAAATAAAGTGAACGATTTAATCAATAGTTAGCTAAAAGACAAAATCTTTTAAAACTGCTTCTCGGGCTCTCATAAAGTTCATATCTTGGCATAACTTGTTTCGCGATTTGAGACCTTTCTCGGATCGATATTTGGCAATGACTTAATACTTCCAACCTTGAGAGACGTTCTTGAAATAATGGTCTTCTCTTCATAATATTTCTTCACTTGAAGTTTTGAGAGATTCATACTTGGACCACGACTTCTTCATTTTTCTCCAATCTTTACTTGGGATTTTGATTAACAACGATTCGCCTCCTTTTTGGACTTGGCTTCATTTATCCTCATACCTTATTTTTGGTCTTTTTGGATAGACTTCTCCATGACTTTTTGGGAGTATTTTGCTTTTCGTCGTGTGTCTCGATCCTTCATATTGATTTTTGAATAATGAATCTTCACATCACTTGAGATCTTTAGCAATAAAACATAGCCCTCATGTCTTGTTAGGACCTTTTTGGACTCGCCAATCTTCGCATCCCGCTTCAATAAGTTATGCCTTGGCTATGAACTCTAATCCATACCGAGCAACTTCTAAACGATCTTGGGCTAGAAGCTAAGTAACTTTTCAAATCGTTCAACATTATTTATTGCAATTAAATTTATTAACAAGTGATGGGAGAATAGGCTCATAATTAACTCACATAAATTCCCGAAAGAATACCGAACTTATAATTGGCTCTATCATCTCTTGTTCTCCATATTGTAAAATTCCAAGAATGAAATCAATGGATACTTAGCCTATTAAATCAAAGTTTTGGGTTTTCAAGTCATCTATAGGATCTTGCATCTTCTTAGACTCTTGCAAGTTTTAGAATGTGCGTTTTAAAGTTCCCTTGATAGACGACTTTCTAGGATCAATTATAGGAGCTTGCGAAAAGTTCTTGTTCTTAACTCGTATGAATTAAGACTTTCGCGTTTTAAAGCTCCCTATATAATAGCCTAGCAAAACTTAATTCAAATACGTTAAGGAAAAGCTATGGTTAAAAACCAAGTCGAGTCAAAAACTATTCTTATTGAAAACTTACATTCGTGTCAAAACACTTATTTTATTTATTAAAACTTAAAAATAACACAAAAAATTTTAAAATTTTATGAAAAATGAGAAAAACTACACGTTAGGACACGACAAAAGCAATTGCAAGCGATTATATCGATTGACTCCCCCATGCTAAAACCAAACATTGTCCTCAATGTTTCTTAGCTCAAGAGTAACACCCCCTTGCTAAGACACGAAGAGTCTAATGCAATCTCCTAGCATGGAAAGAGCACGCAAATCTATAAGCCGTTTATTAATTATGCCTCAAGATAAAACGTTAGTCGATAAAAATCAAGGGTAAAAAGTGTGCCCCTTTTGGCATTCAAAGAATGGAAGATCAAGTGGACCGGCAAAAACCAAACACGAGAATCTTCAAATATTAGGGTCATACCTAAGATCACAACACAACAAAACACGAGCACGAGCTTGAAAGATCAAGCCTTATTAGGTGTTAGAAAGTAGAAAGAAGATAGAAAGAACTCGTTTTTGTTCACCGAGTCATGAGCTCGACTCGATCCCCGCATTCATTGGTCCTTAGGGAAAGTGGTGCAAACCGGCATATTAAGATAAAAACCAACATAAAGCACGATGCTGGGGTCAAAGATTACATCCTCGTTGTCGGATGACAAACGAAAGGATAAAACTCTAACACAAATCTCTAATAAGAGATGGTAGTCACAACTAATGGTATGGATGTAGCATGCTCCACGAGATAAACTCGCACCAAGATGATTGAAAAGTCTTTCAATTATTGCATCGGTGAAAGGCCGAGATTTCCCTAAATCAACGATTCCGGGGTCGAACACCTCGTCCTCGGTGGAGAAAGGAATAGACAACAAGGTGTCGTCCCCCCATGCTAATCCTAAGTCATATGAAGCACATGGTAATGGTGGTACAAAAGTCTCAACCATAGTGGTTTCAACTTGCATGACTTTGTCGACTTTTTCACTCTTAGGAACGTGAACAAAGGGGTCATGGTACTCAATATGAGTCACATGAAAAACCCGCACATTAAGATCAACGCGAGTGGGAGGGAGATTGGGAATAATGTAAACTTCTCCATCCGAGTCGACATACTCATCACAAAAGGTGTGATCATCATCACAAACCTCATCAACCTCCTTCATAAGAAGATCATCATCACAAAGGTTGTGAGATGTAGGAGGTATGATGTTCTCAAAATCCTCTTGAAACAATGGATTATTGTTCAATGAAGCTTCAAATAGAGGATTTGAGTAAGTCACAAAAGTGTCGTCATCCTTGTCATCACAAGAAATTTCCGACAAAGTATCGAGTGTGTCACACTCGGATACTAGATCATCATTCTCATTTGAAGGCAATTCATCGACGAATTCCTCGAGAATGGTAGGTAAAACACAAGAATCACGTTCGATCTCGAGATCGGAAACGTCTTCACTTCCCCGTGGAAGTGGATCAATGATAGCAAAAAGTTCATCGACGAACTTATCCAACGAATAATCACTAACCTCACTCAGTGTGAAGCTAGGAATCAAAGGCTCTTTAATGGAAGATTGTGCCTTAGGAACATCAACATGATCCATAGAAGAGAGTGAAAATGAGTCCATTTTCAAAGATTGTTCAATTAAAGCAATGTCACTCTCGGGATCAAAATTCTCATTATCAAACTCACTAGCATCGAATGGCTCACTCAAGTAATCATCAATTTGTTTTTCAATCTTATCATCCTCGTGTGGAGTGAGTATAGATGAGGTAACATTACAACATGATTCAACAAAATTAGGTTTTTCACTTTCCAATTTCTTAGGAACCAATCTTGAAATTTTTTCCGGTTTGAAAATCATATGTTTATCCCCATGAAACAATTTAAGCTCCCCTTCTTTCATATCAACTAAAACACCGGCCGTACACAAAAATGGTCGTCCTAAAATTATAGGCGCACGAGGATTCGGCTCATAATCAATGATAGCAAAATTGGCTAGGTAAACGAACTCCCCCACTTTAACAATGACATTTTCCGCTATACCAACCGGTCGAGTGGTGGTACCATTAGCAAGCTCAATGATCATTCGAGTGGGTATAAGTCGCAAATAGTCAAGAGTTTTCCAAATGGACAAGGGCATAACGTTAATACTAGCTCCTAGATCGGCTAGAGCTTTGTATTCCCCAAGCTCATCGAAAACACAAGGTATCAAAAAGTGACCCGGATCATTATATTTCTTAGGAATGAGATCAATGAAATCCGAGGTACTAATCACATTTAAAGTAGCCTTGGTGACATTCCAAAAAGTTTCTTTAGGTGGCACAATAAGCTCAAGCTTTCTTTCTAAATTATCATAAGCGGTGATAGCCTTAAGCTCTCCCCTCGGGTTTGGAATGGTATTACTAGGTAAGCAACCCGAAGAAGTAGATGGTTTAGACATGAATCCCTCAAACATCGAAAGCAATTTATTTTGATTTTGTTCCACACTTTGTTGCAAA
The DNA here is from genome assembly GCA_025667525.1 of Glebionis coronaria. NCBI lineage: Eukaryota > Viridiplantae > Streptophyta > Magnoliopsida > Asterales > Asteraceae > Glebionis > Glebionis coronaria. The sequence continues at coordinate 94,730,502 of CM046882.1, read as the reverse complement.
CGATTTTGACTTTGTTCTAACATTTGCTCAAATCTTTGTTCCATTCTTTGTTGATTAAGCTCAATCTTGTTATTTTTCCCCTTTAGCGTATTTTGAAACTCGTTTTTCAAAGTTGCCATTTGTCCTTGAATGTTATTTTGCAAAGCTTTCATATTCGCCTCATTTGACTTCATGTAACTTGACAAATCATTTTGATTATTCCCTTGAAAACCTTGATTATTTTGATTAGCATTAAACCCATTTCCTTGATTATAATTCCCTTGGTTACCACGGTTAAAATTATTCCCATTATTTCCATTGTTGTACCTATTTTGAACCGGTGGAAAACCCGGTGGAGCAACATGATTTTGACGAGGAACTTGACCGTTGGAGCCATAAGTTCCCGTCGCGGCAAAAGCACTAGCTTGATCAAACCCCGCGTTTAAACAAGCATAATTAGGATGTGCTCCACCACATGATACACAAACATTCCCAATCATATTAATCGATCCATGAGGATTCTTCCTAATCTCACTCAACAAGGTCGCAAATCCACTATCAATCTTAGAGTCCAATCTAGCAATCTCGTGATTAGATGAATTCACATTAGAAACAACCGGTGTGTTTCGTGAATATTGTGCTCTAGACTTATCCTCAATTATTCTCCACGCGTCTCTCGGTGTTTTTCTTAAAAGATTACCACCCGCGGCGGCATTTAAAGAATCTTGTTCAATCATATTTAGCCCATTATAAAAAGTATTTATTTGATGCAATTCCGAGAAACCGTGGTGTGGACATTGTCTCAACAAATCCTTAAATCTTTCCCAAGCAACCCCAAACGATTCATGCACTTTTTGTTCAAATCTAGTTATCTCATTCTTAAAATGTGTTGTTTTGGACGGTGGAAAGAAGTAATTCATGAATTTTGACACTAAATCATCCCAAGTTAAGATCGAACCCGGTGGTTCTTTCTCATACCAAAGCTTAGCATTACCCTCGAGCGAGTACGGAAAAAGCATGAGCTTAATCACGTCATTCGGCACATCTCTAAACTTGAGAGTTGAGGTAATTCGATTAAAATTTCGTATGTGAGAATGCGGGCTATCGGCCTCATTGCCACGAAATTGGTCGGCACGAATGAGCGATAGAAGACCCGTCTTAATCTCAAAATGATCCGCCAAAATAGCCGACACAACGATTGCTTCCCCATACCCTTCGGTGGGTGCACGGAGCAATTCCTCCATTGTACGGTTATCGGCCATCTCTACAACAATAGGTGGAATCTCGGGTTCCACTATTCGTTGTTGACGATTTCTATTTCTACGAGGAATATTTTCAAGCCTATTAAAATCAATAACAAGACGTGAAGATCGTAATTGCATACACTACAAAGACGAGAATTTAGAGGATTGAAGAAAAGAAATTAGACAAGAAAGAAGATTATTTTTGGTATTTTTATTTGGTATTGCTCAATCAATAATGATCGATAAAAAACAAGGAATAAGGATAACTACTATGGAAGTAAATTACCCTAGGTCGACTTTGAAACGATAGGTGAAAACCTAAACGTCTCGAGGTTCAATAAGTAAACAACAAAAAATAAGATTTATTACTACTTGAGTCGGCAAACCAATAATAGGTTGTCCCTCTCAATATACGCACAAGCAAGCGGGGAAACGAGGTGGCACTAAGCACTTAAAAACCTTTTTCCTTAGACGGCCTTTTATAGCACGTCGCCTTATACCCACCTTATAGTTTGTATAAATCGAGTTCAAACTTCTTATTAGTATTTATCTATTTTGCCTTTATTTTTGTTTGGGGTTCGAATACAATAGCTAGGTGATGAAATCCCAACTAAGGCTTATTTGAAAAGTATTTAAAATTATTGTTCTACGTAATACAATATATTATTCACAAAAAACGAGAAAAACGATACATACTACTTAATAGAAAAATAACAAAACTTTCCGAGGACGGAAAGGGTCTTCAAATCCACGATCAACAAATCTCAACAAAGACGAATCGTACACAAGATCCCCGGCAGCGGCGCCAAAATTTTTGATGTGTCGTGGATTAACACATATACGTTATAGGACGAATTTAGGTAATTACCTTTAGGAAAAAGTAATTAACCAAAAATAAGTCAAAGACGGATACGATTAAACACGTGAGTGAGTCGAGTTCGTTGTACACAAAGATCTTATGAATTTGAGACGTTTCGTTTTGATTTGGACAATTGATTTGAATGCGTCGTTGGTTTTTAAACTACAATTAAACTCTACGAATTTTAAACTATTTAAAATTAATCCTAATTGCATGAATCATTTACCCCACCTTTTTTTAAAAATAAATCTAAACAATTACTTAAAATTAAAACGCTAATTAAAAATTAATCTATTTTAATAATCTATAAAAATTATAATCTATTTAAAAATTAAAACTATTAATCTATTTAACAATCTATTTAAACAATTTAAACGTGACCAAATAGTAAGCTAAAACAAAAGCTGCCAAATGTAAAAACACTATATTAATTAAACAATAGAAAACAAGTTCAAAAGAGCGTCGAGCTCAGTGGTAAACATGCTATGACTACAAGCAGGAGGTCTCGAGTTCGAGCCCCTCATGCGACATATTTTTTTTGAATAATTTCTTATTGACAGATAATTGAAAAGAAGCCTTAGGGAAGACTTTTGAAAGCTTATTTGCTTATAAAAGCTGTGAGGAATCAGCTTGTGGGCTTATCAGTCAGTTGGACTGATAAGCTGATAACTGATCAAAAGACAAAAAAAAAAATAAAAAAAATCCAACAGTCCAATCAAACAAAATTACAGAAAAAACAGTCAAAACAAACACCCCAGTTAATCAGCTGAACAAAATAATATCAACACAACAGCAATACAATCCAAATTCAGAGATCTCAATGAATCAGATAAATCACATGAATTATTCAGTTTACTTTAATACGACCAATTCAAAGCAGATAGTATTCTAACTTAAGCAGAAAATTAGCTCAATTCTTATGACAATAAGATTAATACACAGAAAAGACAGTTAACTAGGACCAATTAAAGTAAGCATCAGCTGGGAATCTAGACCAGATGAGCTATTAAAACCATATCCATAACAACATTCAGCAAATCAAAAATTTAGCAATCATACATCATAGAGCATCAACAGCTTGATTCACTTACGTTCTAATCACAACAATGTTTCACAAGCTTCAATCAAATTACACCGTATCCTATTCAGAAACCACTTAAATCCTACAACTATTAAACTACAAATGACAGATTAGTAAGAGCAGATTCACGATTACTAAAATCAGAAAGATCTAATCCCAAAGAGATGAACAATCAGTGCATAAATATATATGCCAGAAATCAAACAGTTGAGCAGATTTAACACGAGGCGAAACCAACAGATTCATAGACATCAAACAATAATAGAAATCCAAATTCTAAATAATACAGTAAAGTAAACAGACCGTACCGATTCTCATATAACCAACTTAACTAAATGACTAATTAAACTAAACTTTATGAAAAATTAAACGTGCTTAACCATTGTTTGACGAAATCCGTTGAGACGAAGTGCAGCGCTGAGCTGACTTGGACTAAACGATACCGTCACCAATACCATCATCAAACGTCAAAACAAACGACCATTAACCAATATCACGTTCCACCATGAAACTTGAACCACGAACATTACGAACCAACAGCCTTGATTAGTTGATAAATCAATTTTATCAACTCGATTCTTATATTAATTTCTCTTTATCAATTAGATAAACGAGTACCCTTCTTCACTCTAAATTAATCATAAAAGCTATTGATTCAGCTTTGATGAATAATAATCAGTTAAAATGATAAATTCAATTTAGATTGCAAACAGTAACTTATAAAGATTAAATAAGAGCTTGAAAAATTAAAACTGAAATTTTATTAAATCTAAATAGCATTACAATATCTTTAAAAGAAAATACAAATCTAACTAAATTTAAGCATTATAACAATAAAAGTAAAAGAAGGGATGAAAAATACAGGGAAAATGGGGGTATTTATAGCCCCCCCATAGGCTTCCTCTTGCGAATATTCGTATCTTCAAGGGATATTCCAAACGATTTTTGAGCCTTTGGATCTTCATTCATTAATCTCTCTCTTCTTTGATGGCTGAGATCTCTCGTAGCTCACACGGATTGCCAACGTGGCATCCGTGTGTGCTACTTGTGCTTCTTTTGAGAATGCTGATTGGTGGAATTGGTGGAATGAGGTGTTAACGCCAATCTTTGACTGCCACGTAGCCTAGCTGCCCATCTCTTCTCTTCCGAATCAATTGGGGATTTTATTCCCATGCGTGTGAAATACCCGTGTGAACAAAACCCCTTTATTAATTTGATTTTTTACCCCATTAGGGTTTGATGGGAATAGTGATTATTTTAACAGTTAGGGTGGGTTGAAGAGTTTGGGGAAGAAGAAAGAGTTTACATAGGTTTTATCGAAAATATCATTTATGTGTGAATGGGTAGAACGGTTTGGGTGTGGGGATAAAATAAGAGAGTAGAAACGTGTGAAAATAATAAGTGGGTGAGGTAGGTTATTTATTTTATTATGAAAGTGAATTTCACGTTTTAAGACCAGGCAAACCCTAGAAGCCCAATATCACAAGAATTCGTTTCATTCTTTTCGTGGCTTGGGCCTTTATATTTTCTTCACTTTATTTCAGTTTGGGCCTGGCCCAATGTAACCATATATTCGTCCATTTGCAATTTGGGCCTTATGGGTTATTCACCATTTGTAACTTGATTAGTAAATGGGCTTTTGAGCCCATTTACCATTGTGGGGCCCACTTGACCATAAACTAGCAAACTTATTAAATCCACTATTTGTCGAGCTCGATTTTGGCTACTCTGATCTTTCTCAATCTCGTGTCGATTTTCATCGGTTTTCACGAACTTGGTACCTACACACATTCAAACAAGAAACAAACAAATACAAGGCATATTTGATATGTTTTGTGCAATATTTTCATTGTTTAAAGCTATAAATGATATGAGTAAAAACACTCATATCACTTAGCTTCCCTAAGACCAGATTTATGGCTAACGTCATTTGAACTAGTTCTAGACATGGTCATTGAACTATTCTTAAAGAAACTAGAGGCAATCATATGATTTGGTCATGCTAAAGCTGTTGTGGTCACATAGGGCCTAGATGGTGGAGTGACTGGTCTAGGAAAGTGAACCAAATCAACTTGGGAGGCAAACCGCGGTCTCGAGGATTGTGGTCGCTCGGATATAAATGCAGTAGGTTGTCTGACAATCGGTTGTCTGACGAACTGATTTGTAGGCGGTTTCCCCAAGATTGATGGTTTTTCAAGCTTAGTGTCCACACTAGGTCCTCTAGTTTTCCTTAACTCGTTTTTCAACGCAGCTATAGCAAAAACCTTTTCCTGTACTTGGGCCTTTAAAGTCTCATTCTCTTTGAGCAAGTTATCTTGGGATGCCAACTTAGATTCAAGCAGTTAAATTTGTTTCAAAAGATTATCCTTTTCAGCTTTAGAATCTAGAACAGTTTGATCCAATTTTCTTTCAAGAACAACGTTTGACTTTTCAAGTTTTTCAAAGTATGTTTCAAATTTGTCCGTTTTCTTAGAAAATTCAAGTTTGGCATCCTCAAGATCTTTTGATTGTTGAGCTACAATCGTTTCGAGCGCTCTAATCTTGGAATCAGAAGCAGTCAATAAAGCAGTTATAATACAATCATCATGATGTACTATAGCATTCTGAACAATCTCTCCCCCATTATGACTTACATCGGATGAATCAGAATTGGTATTGCTATCACTCATTTCCATCCCATGTTTGTCATAATTAGGTTCAGAATTCTCAATATGCGGCATATCATCAGCATGTATATCATAAACAACATGACATTGTACCATGTTTGCAGGCTCTTCGTCATAAACGGGTAAGGCTTCATCAAGAAGGATCTCGTTAACATTCCCTGACGTGCCACTGGTATCATGTTGACCTTCCAATTCCGTGCTCTCACCATCGTTGTGTTCCAAGTTGTCAACTGTATGACCAGTTTCCTCTTGCATCGAAGAGTCTTGCACTCCATTATCATACCCTTGCTGAAGTCGAGATCTTTCATAAATCGAAGACGAGACCGAGGTCATGAGTTTCAATATTGTATCACGAAAAACTCGAAGCTCGGTATGTGTATCTCGAAGAAATGATTGGCAAAGCATCGAACTTTCAGACTTGATGATATTGAATTGGAGGAAAGGCGTGAGTTGTGTCACAAGAGCCTTATAAGCAAGTGCCGATGCAGAGTGATTAAAGTATTCATTGTTGAGTTGCTCTGCTAGTTGGGTCAAGATGGTGAACATTGATTCCATGAATATATGACGATCTTGACCAAAGATTGTCACAAATTCGCTCCCTCCTTGAATCCGTGAAAACAACTAGATGACACTGAAGCATTTGAAATGAATTTATACCACTTTCTCTAGCTTTGTCTTGCATTCGATGCAAGTCTCCCTCTTTAAGTGTCGAATTGAACGAATCCATTGAAAATCGAGGAAAGATAAAGAAAAATGATGTGGATGTTGTTGTTGTCGGGTTTTTACAATACGACTCGACTCAAAAATTGTTGTCGGCTCAAACGATTATGAATTAAACCCGATCAAAAATCCGTATTTGCTAAAAATATATCCCGTCACGTTGACTCGTCACTTTGTCTTTAAATCCGGCCACAATAACGTTTAACCCGACAATTATTTTTCACGTTAACTTTGAAAATACCCGCCTCGACACGATTTGCCAAAAAAACAAGTGACAAAATATATAAAATTAATTTAACTTAAAAATGACTTAAAACTATATAATTTTAAACAATTTAATTTTTTTAACTAAAAATAGAAAAATAATAATAATAAAAAATAACTGATATTTGAAAGTAGAAAGAAAAAATAAAATACAAAAATAAAAAAATAACAACGTCTTTTAAAACAACAACAAACAAAAAAAAAACAAAAACAAAACGAAATGCTTTACTTAAAAAAACCGTGTACCCTCACCAAACTATCTTTGTTTTACACGTAATGTTTTACACGTGGCTTAGTCCCACTCACACAATCTTTGTTTTCTCCGCCCAGATTTATACCTTCTTCGCCTTCACCAAACTCACAATATCTCTCTCTCTCTCAAAACCTAATAATACACCTCCGTCTATACCTTATCTCTCTCTCTCCTCACAAACGCAGTCCCAAAAAAAAAAACAAAACTAACCTAATCCTCCATCTTAACATAACCAACAATTAATATATGTTTACTTCAAGATCAAACGGCGTGAGCACTCGCAAATCTTCAAGATCCGAAAAGGGGTCTCACGTAGGTTAATTATATGTTTTATTTTGTTGTTGAGTCTGTCTTCTATCATCTGTTCGAGTCATTCTGTCAATTGATGTTTTTCTTTGATTTGATTGATCGATGATGAAAAAAACTCGTTTTCGTGTTAGATCTTAATTGATCTATGCATGCAAAATGAAATGATTCTGAGATCAGGTTGTGTCGAGTCTTTGTTTGAGGGTTTCGGTGAGGGAGTCGAGGGTGATGTTGAAGAGGAGTCTGTGAGGATTGTGAGGTCAAGATTGTGAGGATTGTGATGTTTAAGTATGTGGAGTCGAAAGTGTTGTGTTTGTTGGGTAGAGAGTTTGGTTTAGGTATCTGTCGAGCGGGGGGTGAGGGTGTGAGGGTCTTGTGACGAGGGAGGGTATGAATCGAGAGAGGATGGGTCGATGTTGGATGTGAGTCGAAGCAGTTTGGATGTGTTGTTAGTTTGAGTCGAGAGTATTGATGATTGTTTGTCAGTCGAGAGTCGTGAAAAGATTTGTGTGGGTTTGTGTTTGGTGTAGAGACGAGAGTGTTGGGTGGGTAGTTTGGAGTCGTGACGAGTGAGGGTCGAGAGGTGAGGGTGAGGGTGTGGGTGTAACGAGAGGTGTCAGGGTGTGAGGGTCGAGAGGGTTTGAGTGAGGGTGAGTGTTGTGGGTTTGGGGGTGAGCTAAGGTGTGAGTTGGGTTTGTTTGTGAGTATTGGTGATTGTGTTATTAAGTGAGAGTGAGTCGAGAGGAGGGTGTGGAGTCCGAGAGTTTGTTTGTGTTGATGGGTTTGGTTGTCGAGTCAAGGGTCGAGAGTCAGACGAGGGAGAATTGGTGATAGTGTTGCGTTGAATGCGATTAGTTGGTTTTGGGTCGAGTGTGACGTCCGAGAGTCAAGTGAGTCTAGGTCTAGAGTGTGAGTCCAGTGTTTTACGTTATGTTTGAATTGGATGCTTCGTTCGGAACTTCCGTTCGTTCGGAACTTCCATTCGTTCGGAACTTCCGTTCGTTCGGAAGTTTCGTTCGTTCGGAAGTTTCGTTCGTTCAGAAGTTTCGTTCGTCCGGAAGTTTTCGTTCGTCCGGAAGTTTTCGTTCGTCCGGAAGTTTTCTTTCACCCGGAAGTTATCTTTCACCCGGAACTTTATTTTCACCCGGAACTTTTCTTTTCACCCGGAACTTTTCTTCACCCGGAACTTGTGGTTTGATTCGGAACTTTTAGAATGACAGTTTTGTTGGGAGTGAGTTGGACAGAAAGATTTGGACAGAAAGATTTGGACAGATTTGACAGTTGACCAAAAATTAAGAAAATCCAAAAATGATAAAACTGATAAGCGAAAAGCAAGCTGATAAACAAAAATGATAAAACTGATAAAAAATTTTATATAAAAAACTGATTAAAAGAAAAAAACTAATAATAGAAAAATTAAAGTGGAAATTGATTAAAAAAATAAAAAAGGATAAAATTAAATGTTCAATTTAAGGAACTCAAACAAAAAAGGAATCAAAATAGAAAGGATTTAATAAAAAAATACAAAATTAAAAAGAGAAAAACACAAACTTTTTATAAAAACACAAACTTTTTAAGATTTGAAAATGAAATTTTTGCTTTTTATATAAAAAATTGTGATTTTTATCTAAAAAGGTAAGTAAATCTAAAGATTTGACATGATTTAACACATAAAAACACAAACTTTTTATAAAAAATACAAACTTTTTAATATTTAAGCATGATTAAATCAAAACCCACCAAAATCAAAAAGAAATAAAAGCAAGAATAAACCAATCAAACCGTGGCTCTTGATACCAATTGAAGGTCTACGTAATTATTGGCCTATTCTACATGATGGATTTGATGGATTTGATGGATTGATTAAGTGATAAATATAAAGAAGATGAAGGAAGGAGATGAGGGATTAGAGAGAGAAAGGAGAGAAAAAGGGAAAAATAGAGAGAGAAAGTAAAAATTGAATTATCAAAAATGTGAAATGAACAACCAACAACCCCTCCTAACATGCTAGGAGGGGATATATATATAGCCCACCCTACATGTGGGCTATATGGACTATACATTACTAAATGGATCACGAGCCCACTACATAATTATCATTGGAGCGACCGATCCTTCATAAATACGTAAAACGTATTTCCAACAATCTCCCCCTAAGGGAGGTCGCTCCAAGAGACAAAATTCTAAATAGTCTATATCTCGTGATCTATGCTAACTAAGATGTGACCGAGACTTTATTTGGAAAAAACGTATTTCCAACAATCAACCAATCTACATATTCTCCATAAGTATTGCCAAGGCAATACACCGTGTTGAGGGGCGTTCCGGTCGTTGACACGTGTATCGATCAAACAAAATAAAGCAAGAATAGATAAATATTCTCAATAAGCAACAATTCGAAGAATACAAACAATTAAGTGAACAAAAAGGCGATGTGCTATAAAATTCCATCTAAGGGTCAATAGGTACTTAAGTGCTTCGCGCCACCTAACCCCCCGTTCACTTGTGAGTATTCTAAGAAGGAAGGCTTCATTGGGGGTCTTGCACCCATGTAGTACATACATATATATTATTTTCTTGTGGATATTTCATATTGAAACTCGAAGAGGATAATCCTTTTCTCTTCAAAGTCACACGAGAGCTTCTCTCTCATTCCTCGTATTGAGTTGCATGCTCACTCGCGGGCGTGCACAAATACCGATTGGTGTACAAACTCTTCCTCCGAAAAGGAAGAAAAAGAGAAAGAGTAAGACCACCACCGTCCATCAAGCCGATCACGAGAATCGTGCTTTGATTCATCCACAACAAGAAGCCATGGCCGTTGATAATCGTTCTTTGATGGAACGTTTGCAATCCAATGTTCATGGATATGCTAGTGCTATTAGGATTCCCGACATTCCCGCAAATACATTTGAGCTAAAAACGGCTATGATTACCTTGGTTTCACAAACACCTTTTTATGGTCACAAGAATGATGATCCTCATGATCACCTTAAGAGATTCCTTGCTCTTTGCAATACCATTAAGTACAATGGAGTTCCACATGATGCTATTAAGTTGTTATTAGTGCCATTTTCACTAGAGGGAGCAGCTAAGCATTGGTTAGACACCCAACCACCCGATAGTATCACCACATGGGATGGTTTCACCACTAAGTTTTTGAACAAGTTCTTTCCTCCATCTAAGACCACGGCTTTGAGGAACTTAATTATAGGCTTTCAACAAAAACCTAGTCAATCCTTTAGTGATGCTTGGGAGGAGTATAGAGAGTTATTGAGGAGATGCCCTAACCATGGATTGGATGAAGTTCACCAAATCAATACTTTCTATGATGGCCTTAAACCTCATCACCAAGATTCACTCAATGCTTCCGCGGGAGGGAATATTCTTCTTAAATCCATTCAAGAGGCCTTGGACATCATTGAGACTAAAGCAATGGTTCAAACAAATTCTCAATTTGAAGAAAGGGTTCATGTTATTCAAAACACTTCTCAAACACCTTGTGATAACCAATTCCTCAAATATCAACAAGAGATCCTTCAACAAATGAGTAAAGGTCAACAAGAGATGATTCAAGCCATTAAGGGCATTTCATTAAACAATTCTTCAAATGATGTGAATGCCATTACTCTTTCTTGTGTCACTTGTGGAGGTCCCCATTCTTATGAACAATGTGATAAGGTGCAAGTTTATCAAGGGGAATGCTATGCTTACCAAGAGGAACATCGTGAACACTTCAAGCCAAATATCAATCCAAATAACCTTTCTTACAAGTCCTAAAATTACCTTACTCCACCGGGATTCCCACCCCAACCACCCACCCAAATTCAACAAAACCCTCCTCAAATTTTACCAAGGAATCAAGGGCAAAGACCACCTTACCAAGGGAATAACTACAAGGCACCCAATCATTTTCAACCTCAAGGAAATAACTTCTATCTACCAAACCAAGGATTTAATGCACCACCTCCACCTTTTCCACAACAAGGTTTTTATCAAGGAAATGTGCAACCTAACCCCATGGATTTGATCCTTCAAAAGCTTACTTCTTATGAGAAACAAATGAAAGATGCTCAAGAGGAAAATAACAAGAAATTTGCTCTTCTTCAAAACCAAATTATGTATAATCAAAGACCACAAGGGGCTTTACCATCCAACACACAAACAAATCCAAGGGCAAATGTCAATGCTATTACAACAAGAAGTGGAAAGACAACAAAGGATCCTTCACCTCCTAAACCTCCTATTGTTCCACCCACTTTTATTCCTACTTGTGACAAGCCTTCTACCTCTACTTCACCACCTCATAATGCTCCCATTCAATTAAACACACCTTCTCAACCCATTCATACTTCTCCTCTACCTTCCACACTTCCCAATGAAGAAGCTAACAAAGATAAATCTTCCACTACAACACCTATTCCACCTACACCAAAACCTACTCTTCCGTATCCTTCAAGGTTGAAAAAGGACAAGTTAAAGAACAAGGATGACATCCAAGTCTCAAATTTCTTAAGGATGTTCAAGCAACTCAACATAAATATATCCTTTGCGGAAGCTCTTGCTTATATGCCAAAGTTTGCTAAGATGTTCAAGGATTTACTCTCCAACAAAGAAAAATTGGTTGATTTGCCCAACACATCTCTTAATGAAAATTGTTCCGTCGTGTTACTTAAAACCTTACCAATAAAACTTGGAGATCCGGGGCGCTTCTTGATACCTTGTAACTTTCCCGGTGTTGAAAATTGCATGGCTTTGGCGTTTAGGGGCAAGCATTAACCTCATGCCTTTATCGGTTTGGAAAAAACTCTCTCTTCCCGAGCTCACTCCCACTTGGATGACCCTTGAATTAGCCAACCGAACCATAGCTTACCCCGTAGGTATAGCGGAGGATGTGTTTGTAGGTGTGGATAAGTTTACATTTCCGGCCGACTTTGTAGTGGTTGATTATGACATGGATCCTAGAGTTCCTTTGATTGTTGGTAGACCGTTTTTGAGAACGGGTCGTACTTTGATAGATGTGGCGGAAGGAGAACTAATTATGAGAGTAGAGGATGAGAGAGTGGTGTTTAAGTTAGGGAAAGTTTATGATAGGAAAGAGGTTAAGGAGTCTAGACCTTGTGAGACTATTAACATAGTTGATGTGCTAGATGAGGTGTGTGATGAACACTTTCATGATGCTTGCAAGAGTACTAGTGATGAGATGCCCCATGTTGAAACCGTGGCCTCAATTGCTCCATCTTTAACACCTTTTGGAGAGAGTGATTTCCTCTTGGAGGAATTTGAGTCAAACTTTCTTGGTGATGATGATTCTCCCATTAATTGCGAAGAAGATATTCTTACTATCCAAAAGTTGCTCAATGAGGACCCTATTCCTTCTCCTATTCCACAAGAAGTTACCATTGAGGATCCTTCCATAGTAAAACCTTCCATAGAGAGTCCACCTCCAATTGAACTTAAGGACCTTCCATCCCACTTAGAGTATGCTTTCTTAGAGGGCAAAGACCAATTACATGTGATAATTGCTAAAGAGCTGAAAGAGGATGAGAAGGAGCAACTTATTGAAGTCCTTAAGAAACACAAGAAAGCCTTAGCATGGAAAATATCCGACATAAGGGGAATTGATCCACATTTTTGTACACACAAAATCCTTATGGAGGATGACTATAAATCCGCCATTCAAAGTCAACGAAGAGTTAACCCAAAAATCCATGAGGTCATTAAGAAGGAAGTGATTAAACTCTTAGATGCGGGTATGATTTACCCCATTTCCGACTCTCCATGGGTTAGCCCGGTACATTGTGTTCCAAAAAAGGGTGGAATCACCGTAGTGCCTAATGAGAACAATGAGCTTATTCCTACGAGACTTGTCACCGGTTGGAGAGTTTGTATTGATTATAGGAAACTCAATGAGGCTACTAGGAAATACCATTTCCCATTACCTTTTATGGATCAAATGCTTGAACGTTTAGCGGGAAATGAGTACTATTGCTTTCTTGATGGCTTTTCGGTTTATTTCCAAATACCTATTGACCCTAAGGATCAAGAAAAGACAACATTCACTTGTACCTATGGTACATTTGCTTACAAGAGGATGCCTTTTGGCTTATGTAATGCACCGGGGACGTTTCAAAGGTGCATGATGGCGATTTTCCATGACATGATAGAGCAAACTATGGAGGTTTTTATGGATGACTTTTCCGTCTTTGGAAATTCATTTACCTCATTTCTCACCAATCTAGAGAGAATGCTTAAGCATTGTGAGGAAACACGTTTAGTGCTTAACTGGGAGAAATGTCACTTTATGGTGAAGGAGGGAATTGTTTTAGGACACAAAATATCCAACAAGGGATTAGAAGTGGATCGAGCTAAAATTGATGTGATTGCTAAGCTTCCCCCACCCACCTCGGTTAAAGGTGTGGGGAGTTTCTTAGGTCATGCGGGATTTTATAGGCGCTTTATACAAGATTTTTCTAAGATAGCTAGACCGATGACTCATCTCTTGGAAAAAGAGACTCCTTTCATTTTTAACCAAGATTGTTTGGACTCTTTTGAGACTCTTAAGGAGAAATTGACAAAGGTTCCCGTTTTGGTTTCTCCAAATTAGGAATTACCTTTTGAGCTTATGTGTGACGCTAGTGATTATGCGGTGGGGGCCGTCTTAGGACAAAGAGTTAATAAGCATTTTCAACCTATACACAATGCGAGTAAAACCATGACCGGTGCACAACTTCATTACACTACCACATAAAAAGAGTTGCTTGCTATAGTCTATGCTTTTGAGAAATTTAGACCATACTATCCAAAACCATAGTGTATACGGATCATTCCGCTCTCAAGTATCTTATGACAAAACAAGATGCTAAGCCTAGGCTTTTGAGATGGGTTTTGTTGCTTTAAGAGTTTAAGATAGAAATTCGTGATAAGAAAGGGGCCGAGAATTTAGCGGCGGATCATTTGAGTAGACTTGAGCATCCTTTTCAAGGAGATTTTCCACATCAAGAAATTAATGAATCCTTTCCATTAGAGGAGCTCATGTCTATCTCTTCCCTAGAGGATGCCACTCCTTAGTTTGCGGATATAGCAAACTATCTTGTGGGCAATGTGCTTATTGAGGGTCTTACTTATCAACAAAAGAAGAAATTTCTTAAGGAAGTTAAGTACTACTTTTGGGATGATCCTTATCTTTTTAGGCACTGTGCGGACCAAATCATTAGACGGTGTGTAGATGGGCCCGAGGCATTTAAGATCTTAGAAGTGTGTCATAAAGGACCTACGGGTGGACATTTTGGGCCTAACTATACCGCCAAGAAAGTCTTTGATTCGGGTTACTATTGGCCTTCCATTTACAAAGATGCCCATGAAATGGTGAAATTTTGTGATGTGTGTCAAAGACAAGGAAAAATTACGCAACGTGATGAGATGCCACAAAATTTTATTCAAGAGTGTGAGATATTTGATGTATGGGGCATTGATTTCATGGGACCTTTTCCATCCTCTAAGGGAAACAAGTATATACTTGTGGCGGTGGATTATGTGTCCAAATGGGTGGAGGCTAAAGCCTTACCTACCAATGATGCTAGAGTTGTTGTGAAGTTCTTAAAGCAATTGTTTGCTAGATTTGGTGTACCTCGGGCCATCATAAGTGATCGTGGTACGCACTTTTGTAATGATCAATTCACGAGAGTTATGAAGAATTATGGAGTTAATCATAGACTTTCTACCGCGTATCACCCTCAAACCAATGGCCAAACCGAGGTCACAAATCGTGGTTTAAAGAGAATTTTAGAGAGAACGGTGGGAGAGCATCGAGCTTCTTGGTCGGATAAGCTTGATGATGCTTTGTGGCTTTTAGGACGGCTTTTAAAACACCAATTGGTTGTACTCCTTATAGGCTTGTCTATGGAAAAGCGTGCCACCTCCCATTCGAGTTAGAACACAAGGCATCTTGGGCTCTCAAGTGGGCTAACTTTGATTTAAACCAAGCCGGTTCACATAGGAAATATCAACTCAATGAGATGGATGAATTGAGAGCCAATGCCTATGAAAAGTCTTTGCTTTACAAGGAAAAGACTAAGAAATTGCATGATGCTAAGATCAAGAACCGTGAGTTCAAAGTTGGAGAGCCGGTTCTCTTCTTTAACTCAAGGTTGAAACTTTTTGCGGGCAAGCTTAAGTCGAGATGGTCCGGTCCATTCACTATTGCTCAAGTGTTTCCATATGGAACTATTGAGTTGTCACAACCCGATGGTCCAAATTTTAAAGTGAATGGTCACCGTGTGAAGCATTATTTTAAGGAGGACATTTCCGTTGAAATGGTCCAAGAGATCCCCATTTTCCCCATGAATTAATTCATTGAGGGACGAGTCGAGCTAGAGACTCATTAACTCAAGCATCGTATAACTAGGTTTAGAGTGTTGTAGGATAGCAATAAAGGTATAGGCTTGGAGATAAGTGTAGGGGAGACCTTCTTTTGTCTTCATATTGTTTGTAGGGTTGCTCACTCATTTCATGCTTTGGAGCTTATGGAGGAGGCCCTTGTATCCGGTTCACTTCGTTACTATTGTGATCTTTCATTGACACCTTGTGCTTAAACATGAATTCACTAATAGTTGTCCTTTCCTTAACTTGGGTTAAGCAAAGTCTATTCATTGTCATAAGTGTAGGGGAAGTTTTTATACTTCCATGCTCTTAAACATTGAGGACAATGTTTAGCTTAAGTGTAGGGGGGGTCTTCTATCGAAGTGACCTTACCTAGAACTTGTCATTGTCTTTCATGATAACATGGAAAATTAATTTTTCAAACATTTTTCAAATTTTTGATCTACTTTGGCCACCAAAAATATGCATTCATATTTTTCATTAATCATTTTTCATTTGCATATCACATTTGCATTGTATATATTTTTTCTTTATTTTTCATCAAAAATATATAAAAAGGAAAAATATAATAAGAACATGGTTTAACAAATTTAGACTTCTTTGACATATTAGGCCCGCCATGGATATTTTGACTCAACCCGAGTTTGATTTTCTTAGCATTCTCTAGCTAGTATCCTTAACCATGTAGTCCTTCATTGGTCTATTAGGCTAAGCATCCACCACTCTCATTATTTGAGATTTTGAATTTGTGGAGAATGGGAAATGATAGAGTTGAAGAAAGTATAAAAGGGCTAGATAAACTTCATGATAATTACTTGTGGCTAAACCCTTCTCTTCTTAACCTCTATTTTCTTCGCTTGTATATATGTTAATAAATAATCAAGAACGGTTTTAATCGGTTTGTAATCTCTTATGCATTTTTGTCTAATCATTCATGGTTGATATAAGTACGTCTTAAGATTCTAAGTTAGAACGTTTTATGTGTACTAGACTTATGTCATGCTCAATATTTAGCGGGTGTTTTTCCTTTTATTCTTTTAAACTTTCTTAGTGAGGAATAAAGAAAAATAAGAGCGGCTTATGAAAAAAATGAGTGGCTAGAAAAAAAAAAGAGAAAAAAAAAATAAATATACAAGACTCCCAAGAGGGGCAGTGTGGTGTTAATTATAGTGACTATTGAGTTCCAATATTACCTTGACGGGTTGCGGGGATTCAATAGATTGCTCCAATCTAATATTACCTTGACGGGTTGCGGGGTTGAAGATCCAAAGTCTCAAAAAGATGGCGGATGTAAATTATTGCGTGAGTTTTATTTTTCTTTCCTTAGCGAGTGTGTAGCTACTTATGAAAGCATGACATGAGGATTTTACACATAAGGCGAATGACTTATTACTCTTGAAACGGACTTATATTAATTGTGAGCGGTTTTTCAAGTAATGGATGAGATGATTACTTAGGATTAAAACCGTGCTTCCTTATTTTTGGATTTTACACTTCTTATACTTCACACTTGAATAAATAACAAATTTGCTCACAAGCAATTTGCTCAAATAATAACCGGTTCCACATTTAATTGTCATGAATAAGTTGATGCACTTTTTACTTGTGAATACAATGATCTTATTTTTAAGCTTGGTATGGGGAAAGTGAAACTTGAGGGTGATAAATGTCCATGGTACCCAAGCCCTAATCAAAGTCATTGAATTCTTTATGAGTTATTTCCATCAAAACCATTTCAAGAAAAACCAAAAAGATATAGATAGAATTGTATTTTTTTCATTGCATTGTTAAAAATCAAAATCATGCATCATTTAGTTGAGAGTAGTGTAGATGCATTCTATATGGCCAAGGTGGATTAATTATGAGGAGAATGTAAATTTGTGCTTAAATGTGTAGCATTGCATAAGGACATGACAATGTTCAAGTGTAGGGGATTTGATATGAGCAAAAACTCATATCAATTTATCAACAAATCACCCTAAAACACAATAAAAATACCTAAACTTTGTGCTATAAAGCGGAATTATGTGGTATGTTTTGTGTTTGTGCTCAAATAGGTAAGAAGGATACATTTTCAAGCAAACAAAGGAAAATCAAGCTTAATTTGATGAAAAAGACAAAAGAGGATCAAAAGTGACAAGACTTTGAAGACAAAGGACCTATCTTGACAATCTGCCAAAGATGAAGGATTAAAAGTGTAATTTTGTAAAAGTCAATATCATAGTCAAATTTGGTCAACTCTCAAGTCAAATCAGTCAAAGGATCATATTTGTTCAAGAATGAAGTTTGAAGGACCAAATATGCCAAAGAAATGAAGTTACTAGCTCAAATATACAATCTGCCAAAGTTGAGGGGTTAATTCTATCAACTGTGGAAGTTATCTTGTGTTCAGTCCGTGTGTAAAGCTCTAAGCCAATGAGAATGCAAGAAAAGTGGAACATGGATTGCCAACTCATGCCATTAAATGCACTCAGCCGCCAGCCATTTATTGGCCAAAATGCTAACAGTAACTCCCACTCACTCTATTTTGAGCCAATCAGGGAACGCCATGCAATATTCACTTTATCCGGGTTAGATTATGATCCGTGTGCATTTTATTTACCCAATAATATCATGACACGTGGCATCTTCAACAAAACGCATTGCAAGGGACGATTTTGAGCTAGAGTGGATTTCAAGAGAAGATATAAACATCAAACCTGCTTATTTTTTAAGGACGAATCCATTGGTCACAACCAATTAAGATGAAATCAACTCAAGTCAAAACCCCCAAATCTATTCTTCATCAACAAAATTCATTATGCAGATTTCTGACATGTGGAAGCCTGGGATTGGTTCCAACACGTCACCAACCCCAACTGCTCTTCCCCTGAAGTCTATAAATACCATGTTTAGCTTTCATTTTCAGAGTTGTAGAAAGTGTGAAAATTTCACACACTTAGATTTCCTCTCATCTCATTTCTAGTCCTTAGCTTAACAACTCAAGAGTTTGACACACTCTTGAGTCTGTTATAGTAGTTGTAACAGTTTAACTACCTTTGTAACTACTTTTACTCAATAAAATTCAAATTCAATTTTTCCCTCCAAAACTCTATTACCTACTTACTGTTCATCTCCTGCTACCTTGATACTCTTGTTGCTGTTATTAGTTTGTTATGATCATAATCTGATCATAACTGGCTAAAGTTGAAGATTGTTGCTGTTTGATCATTCAGTTCAAGTTCATAGCAGTTTCTGATGAGTTCCAATTCTTTCATGGTGATTTTCATGGTTGATTGCTGTTGATTAGCTTGTTGATAGTGATTTCTAGTGCTAAGGTGGTGGTTAGCACTAGAATAGAGAGCTCAGCGCTCCTCTACTCCCCAAAGGAGGCCCTTGCTTAAGGTCTTGAGTTCTGATTTTTCAATTCCTCTGAATTGTTGATGCATGCTCAATTCTTAGATAATTTTGCCTGATTGAATGATAAAATGTGTTTTGATCTGTTTCTGATCTAATCCTAGTGATTTGTTAGTTTAATTGTAGCTTAATATAGCTTATTAGCTTTATACTTTACTTGTTTTCAGCTTTTATCAGTCACAATATTCTTGCTTATCATTTTGTGTTCTAGTTGTGTTCAATACTTGAAACTAGTTCTCACAGACTTCATTTTGGTTACCAAACTTAGCCTGCTAAAGTTCTTAACTCAGTTTCATCATTTGATCAATAATCATTCACAAAAAGTTCATAAAAATCACTAAGTTGGTGTTTGGCATTAGCTTGTATTGGATGTTCAAGTGTTGATTTTTGGCAAGTTCTGGTCCATTTTCAGTTAGTGAGTGATAACAAGTAGTTTTAAGCCATTTTCTAGTCAAGTATTAAGTCAAAAAGGCAAAAGGTCAATAAAAAGTGTGGGTCAGTTTCAGTCAAGTGTTGTTTCAAAAAGTGATGATTTTGATTTGCTTAGCATTTACTTGTTAGTTGATGAAATTCCCCCAAACCAATTCTCAAATCTCACTCATAATATGAAGTTTCAGATTCTATAAGGAAAGTGTACAATATTCAGTTTTCAAGTAGGAATAAGCAAAAGTATGAACCAATAAGCAAACTCAAGTTACTGTAAATGGAAAACTGCTTTTTCATATCTCATTATCTACTTCATTAATTGGTCTATTTTCTTTCACAAATTCAATTAGTAAGTGCTCATGGTTAATTTTTGAGATTTTGGGCTTATTGAAAAATCTTGGTCAACGCTGGTCAACATAAGCACTAATTTTGCTTATTTTAGGATTCTGTGCTTATTACTGGATGCTTTTTCATGAAACTTGATTTCCCGTTCTTATTTTGAGCTTATTAATAATTTTCCTCACTAAAATTGAGTTGTGCAAGTCTAGATTAGCTTATAGCTTATTTTGTGCTCATTGAATTCTGCTTATCAGCTTTTTAGTAAGTTTCAGCTTAAATCCTTGGACAAGTCTAGCTTATTTCTGATTTTAAGACTTTTGCTAGTGGTTTGGTTGAATTTGGTTGAAAAATAAGCTCAAACGAGCTTATTTGAGTTTGTAACCCGTTTTTAGTTAAAACTTTTCAAAAATTGCTTTTTGGTCCTTGATGTATTAGATTGTTTGTAATGATGGCTAATCTTGCAAGTTTTTAGGGTTTTCAACTAATCAGTCCTTTAACTTTCAAAGTTGTTAAAATTCAGTTAGGAAGTTTGGAGTTTGTTAGGAAATTGGTTACTTGTTGCATAATTTTCATTTTCAGTCCTCCTAGTTTACTGATTTTGCACAATTAGTCCTTGTATTTTTCAGATTTACATTTTGAGCATTTACATTTCATAGAATTTACATTTTCAGTCCTTATAGTTTGTAAAATTTACATTTGGCATTTTAATTGAATAAATACTTGGTATTTGCACTATGTTTTACATATAAGTAGACATTATTTTTCATTTTTGCAAGGCATTGTTTGAATTAGCAATAGAATATCCAAAAAATATTAACAACAAAAAACAGTTAAAAACCCGATATTGTTAGGACTTTCAATTTGTTAAGAACTGAGAATAACGAACTTCAACTATACACATTTCAAATGGCGCTGCTGCCGGTTCTTTGAATTTACGAGAGACTATCGATTGACGGTTTTCATTGGCTTTTGGGATCCGTTCACCTTGTGAACGTTATTTTTACGTATCATACATAAAAAACAAATAATAAATCAAAAATATAAAAATATATAAAAACTAAAAAATTTACAAAACAATTCTTTTCCGAAAGAATTGATAAAACAAATTAAAAAATCCAAAAAGCAATCTTTTTCCTAAGAGATTGCACCCAAAGATATATATTATTGGATTCTCTCGGTTTTTATGTACATATAGTATTTTCTCTTAAAAACTCATAAATACAAAAATATTTTCCATATATTATTATAAGTAAATACGTATACGTATAAGAACAACCAATCTACATATTCTCCATAAGTATTGCCAAGGCAATACACCGTGTTGAGGGGCGTTCCGGTCCTTGACACGTGTATCGATCAAACAAAATAAAGCAAGAATAGATAAATACTCTCAATAAGCAACAATTCGAAGAATACAAACAATTAAGTGAATAGAAAGGCGATGTGCTATAAAATGCCATCTAAGGGTCAATAGGTACTTAAGTGCTTCGCGCCACCTAACCCCCCGTTCACTTGTGAGTATTCTAAGAAGGAAGGCCTCATTGGGGGTCTTGCACCCAAGTAGTACATACATATATATTATTTTCTTGTGGATATTTCATATTGAAACTCGAAGAGGATAATCCTTTTCTCTTCAAAGTCACACGAGAGCTTCTCTCTCATTCCTCGTATTGAGTTGCATGCTCACTCGCGGGCGTGCACAAATACCGATTGGTGTACAACCTCTTCCTCCGAAAAGGAAGAAAAAGAGAAAGAGTAAGACCACCACCGTCCATCAAGCCGATCACGAGAATCGTGCTTTGATTCATCCACAACAAGAAGCCATGGCCGTTGATAATCGTTCTTTGATGGAACGTTTGCAATCCAATGTTCATGGATATGCTAGTGCTATTAGGATTCCCGACATTCCCGCAAATACATTTGAGCTAAAAACGGCTATAATTACCTAGGTTTCACAAACACCTTTTCACATATATGTTTCATGTTGAAATATACATGATTCATCCAACTTGTTTTTGAAGTTTTTACCAATTATCGTGTAATAATACATACGTAATTCTTGTAATTAATATTCGTGAAACGTAAACATGTTATATAAGGAAAGTTTTAATCGTGTACGTACGATTATAAGTGTACTGTTCATGGTAAAAGCATGCGAGTTTTACAAAACATGTATGATTCATGATGAATCATACATCATTTTGGTAACAGTAACAACAGTTAATAATGAATCATGTATGTTTCATAATGAATCATGTATGTTTCATCATGAATCATACATGTTCATCATGAATCATATATGTTTCATGATGAAACATATATGATTCATGATGAATCATATATGTTCCAGTATGAATCATATATGTTTCATCATGAATCATATATGTTTCATCATGAATCATATACTATTTTTGAAACACCAACCACATTTAATTGATTTCACTCACTAACCTTGTAGGTAGCAACCTTGTCTTCTTCTTGTATAACCATCTCTTTGACTTTCGATTTAAATTATCCGGTACTCCCCTGCCCTCGTGTCTTTAACATGAACCGTCTCAACTCCCTCTTCCGTTATAAGCTCTACTATTTGACAAGCCCAAATCGATTCCATTATTTCCTTTTGAACAAGCAAAAATATTGTCCTAGTATATATCTTAGACGCACGTGTTTCCATCTCTAACCTTGTATAAGGTTTTGAAGCTGCTTCACATGTTTTGAAGTCTGAAAACTCTTGCCTGTGTCTTTGCCTTTCCATGGCCGCTTCATAGCACATCATGAAATTGATTAATGTTGACCCATGATTCGTGAAACATTTGAAAAATGCATTTTCACTCTTGGATCTGGAAGTGGTTCTCATTAAGCCAAACAAAGGAGATGTAATAAAGTATGCCGACACATTTCTCGAAGGGTAAACATCTTCGTCATCCACTTGTGGTCTTGAAATTTGAAGTCTTCGATTAATTTATTCCATCTTTCTTCAAAGTCCTTAGGCTCTATGAACATATTCCACACAAGTTTGTTGAAACGTTCTTTGAAGTTTGTTTCTTCATATGTTTCTTTGCATATCTGTAAAAATAATCAGACGAGAATGATTAGATACATGGTTCATCATGAATCATGTATGTTTCATCATGAAACATATATGATTCATCATGAATCATATATGTTTCATCATGAATCATGTATGTTTCATCATCAATCATGTATGTTTCATCATGAAACATATATGATTCATGATGAAACATACATAATTCTACAAGAAAAATACAGACTTATGTTAAATGAAATTCACCTTTGATGGAATTTTTTGCATGATGTGCCACATGCATAATCTATGTTTAGACTGCGTAAACACTTCTTCAATTGCTCGCTTCATTGCCCCATCTTGATCTGTTACAACCATATCGGGTTGCTTTGGGTGAGCAGTCAAGAATGAAGTTAATAGCCATATATAAGCATCTGTGTCTTCACATAACAGCGATTCCGCGTTGACTGTCACTGACTTTATGTGATTATCTATTGCGGTGAATGGAACAAAAACCATGTCGTACCTACAAATTAAGTAAATCATAATCAGACAAGAATGATTAGATACACGGTTCATCGAGAATGATTAGATACATGTTTCATCATGAAACATATATGATTCATGATGAAACATATATGATTCATGATGAAACATATATGTTTCATGATGAATCATGTATGTTTCATCAAGAAACATATATGTTTCAACATGAATCATATATGTTTCATGATGAATCATATATGTTTCATAGTAAACCATACAAAATTCTACAAGAAAAAGTATTTATTCAACAACTTACTTATTCGTTCTGAATGTTGCGTCAAATGATATTACATCACCAAACTCATTGTAGTTGCATTTATCAACTTCACCTGCCCAAAAAAGTGCAACTAACACGCTGTTTTCAACCTTATACTGAAATGTAAAGTTTGGCGCAAACAACTTTCTATTTTCCATCTTTTCTATCAGCATATGTGCATCACTTTCTCCTATAACCTCATTAACGTCTCTGACATGATTCTTAAAATCATCAGTCTTGCCATGAACATACTAAGAACCCCCTTTCATCGTAGAAAACAAGTGGTGTGCCTTTGTTCCACCAAGTTTCATTGTTGAAGCTTTTATAACAAACATTTTTTCCGCTTGAGTCATCTTTCATTGTTTCTTTGTAAGATGCTCAAATTCTTTCGGAATCATTTTGTGGTTGTGTATCGGATCGAATGTAACTATTTCATACTTTCTGAAACGACTATCCAAAGCAATCTTAATTCTTGCACGGTAACCCGTTAGTCTATGCCTTGTATTTCTAACTTGCTTATCATTGTGTTGAGGATCTAATATGTGAATATTTATCTCCTTTGGATTTCCTTCTCGATTACACATGACATACTTTGATTTCACCAAACCACTTTTTGTTTTCTTTTGGCATGTCATCTTAGCTTCAAACCCTGCCCTTTCAGCGTATGTGTTATAAAAATTGACACCTTGCTCTATTGTATCAAAAGTTTGCCGCAGAAAAGGTAGGTACTGCGTTTCAACATTTGGTTCACAGTATATCGTTCCTCCAGGTGTCTTGCCTTCTGGGAACAAAGTTGGTGTGCTCCTTGAAACTGTTAAACAATAACATTTAGGTTTTGTTTTAGTAAATTATTTTTACAGTGAATCATGTATGTTTCATGTTGAATCATATATGATTCATCATGAATCATATATGATTCATGATGAAACATACATGATTCATCCAACTTGTTTTTGAAGTTTTTACCAATTACAGTGTTTTATAGAATAACTATTTTAATAGAACCATTGAATCATATATGATTCATTATGAATCACTTGTTTGTATATTGAATGAAACATATATGATTCATGATGAATCATATATGTTTCATCATGAAACATATATGATTCATTATGAAATATACATGATTCATCCAACTTGTTTTTGAAGTTTTTACCAATTACAGTGTTTTAAAGAATAACTATTTTAACAGAATCATAGAATCATATATGATTCATTATGAATCACTTTTTTTTATATTGAATGAAACATATATGATTCATGATGAATCATATATGTTTTATCATGAAACATATATGTTTCATGTTGAAATATACATGATTCATCCAACTTGTTTTTGAAGTTTTTACCAATTATAGTGTTTTAAAGAGTAACTATTTTAACAGAATCATAGAATCATATATGATTCATTATGAATCACTTGTTTGTATATTGAATGAAACATATATGATTCATGATGAATCATATATGTTTCATCATGAATCACTTGTTTGTATATTGAATGAATCATATATGATTCACCTGGAGTTTGAATGATATTGGCTTTAAACATTTGACTCTTGATTTTCATTCTGAGTTATAAGGTTTTCATCTTCTTCGTATTGAACTATACTTAATTCTGCATCAATTATATCGTCATCATCCATATTTGTGGTAGTTGTGAATAGGGAAGAAGGTCCGTGATTAGGGAAGGTAGTTGTGGAGGTTAAGGTCGCCGGAATAAATGGAATGGAGGTTTTTTTTGTTGTGGTGGTTAAGGTCAACGAAAAAATTAGGGTTTATATATCTCCACAGAAAACGAGATCTGTGATTAAGGAGTTGTGGTAGTTGTGGTGGTTGAGGTCGCCGTAAAATTTGGGTGGAGGTTGTTGTGGTGGTTGAGGTCGCCGGAAAAAACGGTTATGGAGGTTGTTGTGGTCGTCGATGATAGCTCAGAGAGCGCTCAGGAGAGTGTGTGTTTTTTAAAGAAAAAAATGAATTATAATTTGTAAAATTCTATTTATATTTTTAATTTGTTAAAATTGGGTGTAATCTTGACCATTGAATGCAAAATAAATGGATGGTCCATATTGTCTCATTTGGTCTATGCTATATATTGTGTCTAGGGGGATCTCAACTCTTTTAAGGTATTCTTTTACAGATTTGTTACGTAAAATGTCAACATGGCCAAGGACGGAAAAATTTATTTTGTAAAATGAGTTTTTGCAAACTTTGAACATAATTTAATATATGTATATGTTATAGATATTTGTAATAAATAGCAGCTTTACGTTTTTTTGAAAAGAGCTTCGCAACGAGATAAAGTACTTCCAAAATGAGTTCGAAACATTTGAACTTGTGCGAGCCCGCGCGACTTGGAGACACGAATGCAGCTTCGTAACCTCGCATGCGGGCTATCTTTTTGTTGTTGATTCGGGTTTTCTTTTCCAAATTTCTATAATCAATTTTAGAAATAGATATGAATTTATTGATTAAGTTTACATAATTCAGTTTTGTGTATTAAAAAGATTTGCGAGTCCGTGTTAGAAATAACCAATTTTCATGTTGGTTTAATTTAGGAGAGAATAAGTTTTAGAATATAACAAATTTACATATCAGTTTAATTCTAGAACAAATATTATGTCTTAGTGACCAAGACACATAGCCCTCTATGAATTAAACTCGAATTTCATCCATCCATATCATCCAAAAAGCATATTTTCTGCGATCAACTTCCAACAATCTTTTCGATCAGAAACACGCAAGACTTTTGTGATCTTTCATGCAAGTTTGTCTAGTCCAATCGTGCAATAGTGGACGTTATACCCTAAAAAACAGATTGTGAATATGTTTTAAAAGAATCGTGTTAAACACGAGTCTCGTCTTCTACCTTTACTGCTTTTTTATTATCAATTATTTAATTTTCTGTCATTATATTTTTGTTAGTTTATTAATTGTAATTTGACTTATATTAATAAAATATACAACATTAATCTTAACCTTTTCTTTCTATGACAAGTATATGACTAACTTGGTACATTAAAAAGACAAAAAACCAATGTTCCAAAAATCGTGAAGCGCTAGTCGGCCGGTCGACCACCATGTAACCTGTAATCGCTTTAGGCGGGATTAATCGGTGATTAATCGGATTGGCATTTTTAGCAATGTTTTGGTATTTCCAGCAAGTTTTAGATATGTCTAACGAGTTTTAGATAATTTTGGTAATATTATTCTTAAATACAACTTATCGCACACATATAGTTACTAAAAGTGATAAACACAAGTTCAGAGTGAGTTAGGTATTTTTGGCAAAATTCGCAAGTTTTCGGCAACTTTAACCTCCTTTGACCGTCGTTGACCACAATTGACCGCTATTAATCGCCTTTTCATTAATCGGCAAGGTTGAGCGCCTTGTAACAATTAAGCGATGATTAATCGGCCTTGTAAACCTTTTTTTTGCAACATTGCAAAAAAGACACAAAACTCATATCTCATTTGAACACAAATAAATCTCATAAAACAAACTTGTTTTTAAAAGACAACAGTATATGAAAACAAAAGAAACAATACAATTAAACGACATCATTATTTTCTAACAAGACGATTAAAAAGAAGAACTTAAACAAAAGAAAAATAAATACAAAAAGAAAACAACTAGAAACAAAACTAATTTAACTTAACACAAAATATTTTTTTTACTAAAAACTTTACATAAACTCCCACAAACAAACATGCTCACACAACTCGGTCTTTATTTCGATTGAGTTGATACAAAAACCTATGCACGCATCTTGTATAAAGTGTAATGGAGCGACACATCCTCATTATCAGTCAACCGACATGAAAACTTCTTCTCGACAAAATTATATTCTGATTTTTGATGAATAGTGACATCCACTTAGGGTATATTTAGCACTGGTAGGTGTGAAAATACCCATCCTTTTACCTCTTATTTCTTGCTAAAACGAGACCAGAACGCGTATTTAATATCATTTGTTTGGAATTATGTGTGGTTTGTGTGTTTGTTGTGTTCTCAGAGCCAACCGGATAAATATTGAAGAAAACATGGGATTGCACGGATTTTATCAAAGAAAAAAGACTCAAGACGAAGTCTATTGTCCAAGAGATGCAAAAGATTTGAAGTCAATGGGCCTGTTTGAAGATTTATCGAAGAAAAAGACCAGAGATGGAAGATTTATATATGTCGAAGAACTCAAGTCTATAAAATGAGGAAATTAAAAGACGAGTTGAATTTATTCGTCGACAAATCCCGAATCGAAATCGAAAACGTCAACTTTTCTGAAAAGACGAGAATACAAAAAGAAAGGAAGAAAGCCCATTCACCAACCAAGCCCAAGGCCTATATATATAGAAGATCCCTTCACACATTAGAACTAGTTCATTTTCTGTTTCTTTTCTCCTATTTTGTAGGAAACCAACTCCCTTAAGGAGATTGGTTATTTTTATTTCCTTTGATTTCCTTCATAATCTTGTAAGTTTAATCTTTCATTTTGTTTGTTAAACCTTAATCTTTCAATATCAAGTTTCCTTTTTATCTTGTTCTACCTTTTCTATTTGATTCTCTAGTTCTAAGCTTTTATTTTATTGGTTTTGATCTTCAAAAACAAGTGGGTTTCGAGTTTTTGTTGATTTGGTTTGATGTTTATCATTAGTAATTGATTAGTGGTTAAATTGGTTTAAGTTTTGGTTAAAAACTTGGTGTATTTTGGTTAAATTCGTGGTGTTTGGTTTTCCCCTGTTCTTCGGACTAATTCATCAACCCAGATTCCGAACCAACGTTTTCTTCCAATTATTCCGAACGAAGCTTTCTTTCCGAATGAAGGTTTTAGTTTAAGATTATTCCGGATGAAGAGTCCTTTGTTTTAATTTATTCCGGATCAAGCTTCCCATTTAGTTATTCCGAGTCAAGAAAACATTCCGAACCAAGGCCTTTCAATTTTATTCCGAACCAGTAGATATTCCGGATGAGTTGATTATTCCGAATAAAAAAGTTATTCCGAACCAACCAAGTATTCCGAATAAGCATTTTTTCCGAATGAGTTTTCTGTTTCAATTATTCCGAATAAAGGGATATTCTGAATGAAGGTCATGTTTTCCGAATGAAGTGTTTTGTTTGATTATTCCGCATGAACTTTAAATATTCCGAATCAGCAGTTTTTCCAAGGGAAGGTATTTTACTGTTTTACTGTTTAAATTTTAATTCAAGTTTTATTTTCATTAATTGCTTTTAGTTTAATTTTATTGCTTCACGCATTTACCTTTTTAGTAGCATAGAAAACCAATCCCCTTTTACTTTCCACCAAGAAAAACTGAGTCGCACTTTTAATCGGTAATCAATTCGAAAAGATCGGATCTACGAACATTCATACGAGCTTAAAAAACCTTGTATTAAATGGCGCCGCTGCCGACTCTTTTCGTTAAGATTAACGGTTTTTAGTGAGAGACGCGTTGGATTTTGGGATCCGTTCATCTTTGAACATTATTTTCCTTGCTTTAAAATTTTCAAAAATACAAAAAAAAATAAAATTAAAAAACATAAAAATCCAAAAATAGTTCTGCTTTGTTATTTCTTTTGGAGGTGTATGCGCACTCGATCAACGTCTTATCCCGAGCCCGACACTCTCGATAAATTAGACATGGCTAGTGTACACAACAATAATAATAATCCACCTCAACCCAACATGAATAATGACAACAATGAACCTGTGACAACCGTGGTTTTGAGGTTCGTCCCTTAATTTTATTTTGTGCTAGTTACGTGTCTTTACGTGTTTATGTGCTTATTGGTGTGTATAGATTGTGGTTTGGATATCGTTTCCGGTACGGGGTACCTTGTGAGTGAAACGATGTGTGATGATTTCATGTTCATGAGCTCACATGGTAGTGACTATGAAGTGAAATGGTGTTATTTAGTGGTTTTACGTATACGTATATGTATTATAGAAAATCTTATTTTTACGATTTACGGTTTAGCATTTTGAGGTCTCGGAAGAGGTATTTAGTCACGGGAATATTTTTCGGGATGGTTTTAAGTCATTTAGGACTTGGTTATAAAGTTTATTTCAAAATTTGAGATTTTTTTAAAAGTGTATATTTTACGACTTTTACGGTAAAACGCGTAAAAATTGACTAGTTTTACGGTTTTGAGGTTTTGGAGGTTTTAGGAGCTGAAATAAATTAAGGTAAATTAAGGTATTGTTAATAACATAATATTAAACAATAAAAAGAAAAAAAATCGAAATTTAATGGATATGGAAAGGGTATAGACGGTTGGAAAAGAAAAAAAAGGAAAAAAGGAAAAAAGGAGAAAAAGGAAACATTGTATTGGGCTAGGATTAGTATGGTAATTATATGAAGACTTTTATTAACTAAAAACACATCATAATCCCCTGGAGATCAAGCTTAGGTCGAATTTAATGGAGAATATTAGGGTTCTTCATAAAATTTTGGGGTTTTCATAAATCAAAGCTTGTTGCTAGTGCGAGGACTTGTGAAGAAGCTATCAGGTGAGAATGTGGTTAAGCTTGAGGGTAGAAGTGGCTAGACTTGGATGCCTTAGGATTGCATATAGAAGGAGATCCCTGTTCCTTCTTAGCTTTGTTTGTTCATTTATCTAGTGATACTGTTGGCACCTATATGTTTATTTGTTTGTGTTATTTGTTTGTCTTTGTTAAGAGGTAGGACTGTTACCTACTTACCTAGACTCATGCATTGTTGAGATATTGTCATGACATTTGTGTCACCATTTTATGACATTTCTTATATCATTTAGTTATCTCTATAGACACGCTATTGTTGTGATGATATCCATACGTCGTGCCCCATATTCCGCCATGGTGGGGTGTGACAGAATGGTATCAGAGACAATGGTTATAGAGAATTAGGTTGCCTAGTCGCGTAGCCTAGTCTATAGCTTAAGGGTCCCTGTATATAGGCGTCATAGGAGTATGTGTGCATTTTACATAAATTGATGTGTTGGGATATTATTTATTGCGATGTTTTGACTAGTATGAATTGAACCATAGTAAGTTCATACTTAGCCACATGTTATTTTCTTTTCGGGTTGTGACTAGTGCGGGTTGAACCATAATCGTCCACGCTAGTCATTGTCGTATTTTGCTTAAGTTGTACATTATAGTACATAATTTGGCACATGGTAGTTTCTATCTTTTGTCGAGATTTTACATACCTGAGGTATGTTATTTTTCTTTTGATGTTTAAGTCATGTTCCCTAAGAATCGTGTGGTGGTTCGAGTTACTAGGAGTACATGGGTAGGAAGGATTTTAAGCTGTTTCCACTCTTATGGGCGACATGACTTATATCTGATTATGTTTTCGTTTTGGATTTAGTCTATGTTGTTTTAGCTAGACTATGGATTTCGGTATTCCAAGAGTTTTACTATGTTATTTTAATAGATGGGGTTTTGGACCTATTTGGTTATGTGGTTATGAGCTTATGTGAGTAGATGGATTTATGTGTTATATGTTGTATTGATTCTTATAAGTGTCATCATAGGAGGGAGTGCATTGGGGAAAGGGTAATTGTATATGTATGGTGGCCAACATAGTTATACAAGTACCACAACTTCAATGGGTTCTCAAGTATGATTGCATGAAAGAGGGTTAGTACATGCTTGTATATGATGAGATGTGGAT
The DNA here is from genome assembly GCA_025667525.1 of Glebionis coronaria. Taxonomy (NCBI): domain Eukaryota; kingdom Viridiplantae; phylum Streptophyta; class Magnoliopsida; order Asterales; family Asteraceae; genus Glebionis; species Glebionis coronaria. Next base: position 94,699,101 of record CM046882.1, on the reverse strand, counting down.
TTTGGGTATATTTATAATATATGGGTATATGTAATGGTTGCCTACGATATGGCTATTTTTTAGTGTGTTATATGTTTTGAGTTATAGTCGTGTTATGTGATTATGAGGTCACACGATATGGGTTGGTTTTGGTAATGGGTTTTGTGCCTTGTTGTGGCATGGTGAGATGGTGAGATGGGGATTACTCGTATGGAAAAACGAGTGTATGACGCGATTGGTTGATCTAATATGTATAGTAACGAGTATGTTTTGGGTGATTTAATAGGTATATATATGCGGATGTATATATACTACTATGTGTTAAGTTATGGTATATGGTCGTTCACTCGTTATTATAACTTGAACGTACCTTGTGTTTGCTCGTGTTTTATGGTGCTGGAGTTTAATGGAGTTCCAACGACGTTTTGAATCTTTTGAAGTGTGTCTGGTAGCGTATTCTTTGAGTTTCGTATTTCACGTGTACGTTTTAAAATGGTGTTCTTGGTTTTAAGTCTATTGAAATAACTTGGGATTCCTTTTGAGATAATGAAATCTTTTGTGTTGGGTCTTACATTTTTTTTGGTCGGTATATGTTGAGAAAAAGGGGGACTTGGAAATCTATTATAGGGTTAGATAGTTGGTTGTATTCGGTAAAACAAGGGTAAGGTGTTGAAGTCATGTTTCAAACAAGATGTAACATAAGATTTCATTTTAATCAACACTTATATATTTCAAATTCTAAAAGATTTTCTTTGAAATAAAGCGAAATAAAAATTTCTTTCTACCTACATAGTTTATATAATTGAGTTCGACCGATTTATGTCATTTATAATTATTTGTACAAGGTTAAATTGAGTTTATTAAGATTTCACGTACTATTATATATGTTATTTAAAAGGATTACATTAATCACTAAGTTTATTTTTTAGTTTTTTTTAAAACAACTAGTATAAAACTGTTTTGGTCATAACTTGTTCGTTTTTAGAGCTTTTTGAGTGATTCAAAAGCCAAAAATTATGTACTCGGAACGTACTTTTAAAATATTCAGAAAGTATAGTCATGGGAGGTCAGTGGACTGGTCAGAATTGTTGTACAAGTGTTGGGTTCAAGGTTGAGTTTTGAATAGTAGTTTATTTTTATTTGGGGTGCACGGGATATCTAGTCTTTGGGTTGAGTTTTGAGATCGCCTAGAAGGTTGTTGGTATATTGTTTAAGTCACATAGATATGGGAGGTAATAATAATAAAAAAAGATATATATTCTTTTGGAAAAGTCGATCTTTTGCACGGTTTAAAGAATATGTCGCGGGGCGTAATATGTTTGGTTGCCATTGGGTGTTTCTTGGATTATTTTTCGTTGTCATGGATCGTTTTGAATTGATACACGTTTTGGGTTTGAGTTTTCTTTCGAGTCTCATGGTTTTGACTTGTTTTAACTGGTGCACGTGAAATGTCGTTAGTTATCCGTTGGTTTGATTTGTTGATCGTATCTGATGGATTCAGGATGTAGTTTTGGTTTCGTATTGTTCGGGAGCGTTGAGGTAGTCGTATGAAAGACTTGGTCGCGCCTACACGCTTAAGTAGGTGACCATGAGAGAACGGTCGGAATACCCTTAGTGGGGAGGAAAGAAGTTCGTAGACAAACTAATGTGGTCATGAGGTCTCTTAGGAGTACCAAGGAGATGAATAGATATCTGTGGGATACTAGCACAAGTAACGCGCCATAGAGAGTGTTGGAAGGGGATACAATACCTCAAAGGTATTTATGATTGTTCGTAGGTCATGTAAGTTTTTCGAGAATTTCCTGAAATTTAGTAGGTTTGCCTATTACCGTGAGGTAGAACCATAAATAGAGCAAGTAGGAGAAGTGAGAGGAGTTGTAGTTAATGCCTTTTCAAGGCAAATCGTTGATGGAGTGATTTAAAAACAAGAGCTGTTAGAAATTGCAAGGAATGCCGGATAGAAGGTGAGTTGCTTAGTAGTAGATTGGATGAGGAAAGAGGTTGAGTGGTCCGATGAGAGGAAGTACCGATCTTAAAAATGCGTCTAGAATTTTGCAAGTAGAACGAGGTAGGAATTTATTCGTATTGCCGCTAAGAGAGGGTGCAAGGAGGACATAGTTGAAACTGCTAAAGATGTTGTATGAACGCTTTGGGTTTACGGTTATTCAGGACTTGTATTAATAAGAGTCTTTGTTTTATCAAAGAGTCATCTGTGAGATTTATTGACTGTGAGGTCAAGAGTTTGGCAATGAGTTTAATTATTTTTTGTTTGTATATGTGGTATTTTGAAACTCGAACTAAAGTTCACGTGGAAATGAGGGGAGTTCGTTTAGAACAAGTATCCTCATGTGATTTGTTGTTTGTGTGTTTGATCCTAAGGAGTAAATCTCGGGACGAGATTTCTATTAGGAGGGAGTGATGTGACAACCGTGGTTTTGAGGTTCGTCACTTAATTTTATTTTGTGCTAGTTACGTGTCTTTACGTGTTTATGTGCTTATTGGTGTGTATAGATTGTGGTTTGGATATCGTTTCCGGTACGGGGTACCTTGTGAGTGAAACGATGTGTGATGATTTCATGTTCATGAGCTCACATGGTAGTGACTATCAAGTGAAATGGTGTTATTTTGTGGTTTTACGTATACGTATATGTATTATAGAAAATCGTATTTTTACGATTTACGGTTTAGCATTTTGAGGTCTCGGAAGAGGTATTTAGTCACGGGAATATTTTTCGGGATGGTTTTAAGTCATTTAGGACTTAGTTATAAAGTTTATTTCAAAATTTGAGATTTTTTTTAAAAGTGTATATTTTACGACTTTTACGGTAAAACGCGTAAAAATTGACTAGTTTTACGGTTTTGAGGTTTTGGAGGTTTTAGGAGCTGAAATAAATTAAGGTAAATTAAGGTATTGTTAATAACATAATATTAAACAATAAAAAGAAAAAAAAATCGAAATTTAATGGATATGGAAAGGGTATAGACGGTTGGAAAATAAAAAAAAAGGAAAAAAGGAAAAAAGGAAAAAGGAGAAAAAGGAAACATTGTATTGGGCTAGGATTAGTATGGTAATTATATGAAGACTTTTATTAACTAAAAACACATCATAATCCCCTGGAGATCAAGCTTAGGTCGAATTTAATGGAGAATATTAGGGTTCTTCATAAAATTTTGGGGTTTTCATAAATCAAAGCTTGTTGCTAGTGCGAGGACTTGTGAAGAAGCTATCAGGTGAGAATGTGGTTAAGCTTGAGGATAGAAGTGGCTAGACTTGGATGCCTTAGGATTGCATATAGAAGGAGATCCCTGTTCCTTCTTAGCTTTGTTTGTTCATTTATCTAGTGATACTGTTGGCACTTATATGTTTGTTTGTTTGTGTTATTTGTTTGTCTTGGTTAAGAGGTAGGACTGTTACCTACTTACCTAGACTCCTGCATTGTTGAGATATTGTCATGACATTTGTGTCACCATTTTATGACATTTCTTATATCATTTAGTTATCTCTATAGACACGCTATTGTTGTGATGATATCCATACGTTGTGCCCCATATTCCGCCATGGTGGGGTGTGACAGAACCTCTACCGGACAATCGTCCAATGATCGAACTTTTGCAAGCACATGTAAAGGGCAACCACGATGCTATTGTCATACCCGCGATTGGAGCCAACAACTTTGAACTCAAATCCAGCTTCATTCAAATGGTCTCTGCTCAACCATTCTTGGGGCGTTCAATTGATGATCCTCATGACCATATTAAGAGGTTTCTTCAACTCACTAATACGGTTAAGTATAATGGGGTTTCACAGGAGCTAATTCGCTTGCAACTTTTTCCTTTCTCCTTAGAGGGACAAGCCCGACACTGGCTTGATAAGGAACCGCCACAAAGTATTCTTACGTGGACGGACTTAGAGACAAAATTCATAAACTACTTTTTCCCACCCTCTCGTACTACCGCTTTGCGGAATGAAATCATTACTTTTGAACAAAAGTACGATGAGACTTTTAGTGAATCTTGGGACCGTTTTAAAGAACTTTTAAGAAAGTGCCCACAACATGGTTTTACCAAAGTGCATCAAATTAATACTTTTTACAATGGTTTAAGCATTAATGACCAAGATTCACTAAATAGTGCCTTGGGGGGTAATCTTTTGGTTAAGTCTTCTAATGCCGCTTGGGATATTATTGAGAACAAGTCTAGAGTGCAAACCAAGAGTGTTCAGACCAATGTGGCTAGTGCTAGCACTAATGAGAGCGACAAGAGACTTGATAAGCTTACTTCGCTTGTTGAATCACTTGCTCTCCAAGCCGCCAACAATACCAAAGCTATCACTGCCCAAGCTAGTGCTTTGACTCAATCATATGATATATGCGGGGGATCTCACTCATACACTTATTATCCTTCGACTCACGACAATCCGGAAAATGTGTATGCCGCCAACGGTACCTATTCTACGGGAGGCTATCAAGCACGTCCTCAAGGTGACCGCAACTTGCTCAGCTATCGCTCAAACAACTTTCTTTCACCTCCGGTTTTCCCCCACAAAACCCGAACAACCTCAATCGCAACAATCAAAACCAACCACGTGCTCCAACTCCATATCAAAACCAAAGAAACCCATATCCACCTCAAAGAAACAACCAAGTTTACCAACAGCCTGCTTACCAACCACCCGCCTACCATGCTCCTCCTTCCAACCAACCCACCCTATTACACCAAGATGTTGAAACCTACATGAGGACTAATGATGTGATCGTGCAAAATCTTCAGCGGAAAATGGCCAACATGAAAGCAGATATGGTGAAGCAAGGGAATGATCTTCGAGCTGATATGCGAAACACTTTGGCAAGTCAAACGAATGACTTAAGGAACATGATGGCTAGTTTCTTCCCAAGTAATCAAGCCTTTGGATCGGGTTCTCTTTCGAGTAACACCGTTGCTAATCCAAGAGGGGAGATGAAAGCAATCACCACTCGCAGTGGAAAAGGTTTAAAGGAACCCGAGCTTCCTACACCTACACCGGTGATTGTGACAAAGGAAAACGAGTCTCCTCCTCCAATTCCTCCATCTTCTATTCCTCCAACTTCTACTTCTCCAATTCCACCACCTTCTACTTCTACCCCTCCACCACCCACGAATGTGAGTGCGAATTCTATCTGAAAGCCTTCATCTCAACCCAATATACCTTATCCTTTTAGGTTGAGGAAAGAGAAATTGAAGAACAAGGATGATATTCAGGTTTCGAACTTTCTTAAAATGTTCAAACAACTGAATTTCAATATCTCCTTTACTGAGGCTCTCGCTCACATCCCCAAATATGCTAAAATGTTTAAAGATCTTCTTAGTGATAAATAGAAACTTCTCGATATTGCTTAGACCCAACTTAATGAGAATTGCTCCGCAGTGCTCTTAAGGAAATTGCCAACCAAACTTGGTGATCCGGGTCGTTTCTTGATTCCTTGCAACTTCCCCGGGAGTAGAGAATTGCATGGCCCTATCCGATCTAGGTGCTAGTATTAACTTAATGCCATTAAGTGTTTGGAATCAATTATCTCTCCCCGAGCTAGTCCCCACACGAATGAATTTGGAATTAGCTAACCGTACGGTTGCTTATCCGGTGGGGATAACCGAAGACGTCTTCGTTGGCGTCGACGAAATTCACCTTTCCGGCGGATTTTGTTGTCGTAGACTATGAAATGTACCCCGTGTTCCATTAATCGTTTGACGTCCATTCCTGAGGACCGGTCGCACTCTCATCGATGTAGCCGCGGGCGAATTAATCATGAGAGTTGGTGACGATAAAATCGTCTTCAACATGGGTAAACTTTCTAAGCATCCTTCGGAAAACGAGAGTGTTAATTTTATTGACGTTCTTGATGAGGGTTGTGAAGAACATTTCAAAGACGCTTGTAAAAGTGGTTCTTCTTCTCTACCCATTGTTGAGACCGTTGCCTCTGTTGCTCCATCACTAACTCCATTTGGAGAAAGTGATTTCATCTTGAAAGAATTTGAAGCAACTTTGGAAGATGTGGACTTAAAATATGACGATTCTCCCTCCAATTGGGATGAAGACATTCGTACCATTGAGAAAATTCTCAATGAGGACCATATTTCTCCACCATCTCCTAAGGACATCTCTATCGATGAACCGAATTTGACTACGCCTTCCATCGAAAATCCTTCGGATTTAGAGCTTAACGACCTACCGTCTCATCTCGAGTACGTTTTCCTTGAAGACAACAAGAAGTCACCCGTGGTCATCGCTAAGGACTTGAAAGAAGACGAAAAAGCTCGCCTTATCGCCGTGCTTAAAGATCATAAGAAGGCAATTGCTTGGAAAAAATTTCCGATATCCGCGGAATTGATCCAAACTTTTGTACTCACAAAATTCTCATGGAAGATGACTTTAAACCCGCAATCCAAAGCCAAAAAAGGGTTAATACTCGAATTCATGACGTCATCAAACAAGAGGTTATCAAACTTCTAGATGCCGGAATGATTTACCCTATTTCGGATTTGCCATGGGTAAGTCTCGTCCATTGTGTGCCCAAGAAAGGCGGAATAACCGTTGTTCCCAATGAACACAACGAGTTGATTCCTACTCGTCTCGTTACTGGGTGGAGAGTTTGTATCGACTATCGCAAACTCAATGATGCCACGAGAAAAGATCACTTTCCTCTTCCTTTCATGGATCAAATGCTCGAGTGTCTAGCGGGTAATGACTATTACTGCTTTTTAGACGGTTTCTCCGGGTATTTTCAAATTCCTATCGATCCCAAAGACCAAGAGAAAACCACATTCACTTGTCCTTACGGAACATTTGCTTATAAAAGAATGCCTTTTGGCTTATACAATGCTCCTGGGACTTTCCAAAGGTGTATGATGGCTATCTTCCATGACATGGTTGAAGAAACCATGGAAGTCTTCATGGATGATTTCTCAGTTTATGGTGATTCTTTCTCTGCTTGCCTTGCCAATTTAGAACGTATGCTTAAGCGGTGCGAAGACGCTCGCCTTGTTCTAAATTGAGAAAAATGCCATTTCATGGTAAAAGAAGGCATCGTGCTAGGACATAAAATCTCAAAAGCCAGTCTTGAAGTGGACAGTGCTAAAGTGGATGTCATAGCCAAATTACCTCCACCTTCAACCGTGAAGGGTGTGAGAAGTTTCCTTGGTCATGCGGGCTTCTATCGTCGATTCATCCAAGATTTTTCTAAAATCGCTCGCCCGATGACCCACCTCTTGGAAAAAGATACTCCTTTCATCTTTTACAACGAGTGTCTTGAATCCTTCAATCTTCTTAAGGATAAGCTAACTAAGGCACCGGTCTTGGTTACCCCTAATTGGGAGATACCTTTTGAGTTGATGTGTGATGCTAGCGACTTTGCTATTGGAGCGGTTTTGGGCCAAAGAGTGAACAAACACTTCCAACCAATCCACTACGCTAGCAAGACAATGACGGGGGCTCAATTGCATTATACCACTACCGAAAACGAGCTTTTAGCTGTAGTGTATGCTTTTGAAAACTTCCACCCCTATCTTGTCCTTTCTACCACCATCGTGTATACCTATCATTCCGCATTGAAGTACTTGATGACTAAGCAAGATTCTAAGCCAAGACTTCTTCGTTGGGTTTTGTTCCTTCAAGAATTCAACATTGAAATTTGTGACAAGAAAGGAGCCAAAATCCTAGCCGCGGATCATCTAAGTAGACTTGAGGATCCTTATCAAGGGTTTCATCCGAATCAAGAGATCAATGACTCTTTTCCCCTTGAGGCCTTAATGTCTATCAATCCAAATCTCGATGACACCCCGTGGTTTGCGGACATTGCAAACTACTTAGCGGGTGGAATTCTCAAGGAAGGGTTAACGTCTCAACAAAAGAAAAAGTTCTTTAGAGATATTGAACATTATTTCTGGGACGACCCTTACCTCTTCAAACAATGTGCGGATCTTGTTATTCGTCGATGTGTTGATGGGCCGGCAGCGGTACAAATCCTTGACGCTTTCCATAAAGGACCCATCGGTGGTCACTTTGGTCCTAATTACACCGCGAAGAAAGTATTTGACTCTGGATTTTATTGGCCCACCATTTACCGTGACGCTCACGAAATGGTTAAACATTGTGATGCTTTCCAAAGACAAGGCAAGATCACACATAAAGATGAGATGCCTTAAAATTTCATACAAGAATGTGAAATCTTTGATGTATAAGGCATCGACTTTATGGGACCATTTCCATCATCTAAAGGCAACAAGTACATCCTCGTAGCCGTTGACTACGTTTCTAAATGGGTTGAAGCTAAGGCTCTCCCTACGAATGATGCGAGGGTGGTTGTGAACTTTTTGAAGCAACTTTTTGCTCGATTCGGTGTTCCTCGTGCTATAATCAGTGACCGCGGGACTCATTTTTGCAATGATCAATTTGCAAGAGTCATGGCTAAGTATGGTGTCAATCACCGTCTTTCCACCGCCTATCATCCCCAAACCAATGGTCAAGCCGAGATTTCCAACCGTGGATTGAAGCGAATTTTGAATCGTACTGTGGGGGAGCATCGTGCCGCGTGGGCCGATAAGTTAGATGATGCTTTGTGGGCTTTCCGTACCGCCTATAAGACCCCGATTGGTTGCACACCTTATCGTCTTGTGTATGGGAAAGCATGCCACCTCCCTATTGAGCTGGAACATAAGGCATACTAGGCCTTGAAGTGGGCGAACTTCGACATCAACAAAGCCGGTGATCTTCGCAAGATTCAACTCAACGAGCTTAATGAATTGAGGAATGAAGCTTACGAGAACTCATTGATCTACAAAGAGAAGACCAAGATCATCCATGATGCAAGGATTAAGAACCGAGAGTTCCACGTTGGTGATCAAGTCTTACTTTTTAACTCTCGGTTGAAGATCTTCTCGGGCAAGTTGAAGAGCCGCTGGTCTGGTCCATTCACCGTCGCCAACGTCTTTCCCTATGGCACCATTGAGCTTTCTCAGCCAAATGGGCCCAATTTTAAGGTGAATGGCCAGCGTTTGAAGTTGTACTTTGGTGAGGATATCTCTCATGAGATGATTCCACCCCTCACCACGTTTCCCATGAACTAGTTTTGGGTCGAGTCAGGCTCGTGACCCGGTTATAAAAAACAAGCGCTCCTCGGGAGGCAACCCGAGTATCTATCCCTTTCCATTTTACCTCCTAAGTGTGGGGGACCTATATAGGTCGCTGGTGTTTGTATGGTGATGTGCTTACAGGGATAAGTGCACTTTTGGAATATTTGAAGACCTGTGCTCCCGTGTTATCCGCAATCTGGTTCTATCTCTCAACTATCATGATTCAATTTTCTTCATACTCACATTTGAAATTGATCACGTTAGTTGTCTCTTCCTTAGCTTGATTTAACCAACGTGCACAATGTCATAAGTGTAGGGGAGACTTTTCACACATGCTTAAACATTGTGGACAATGTTTATATTAAGTGTATGGGGGACTTCTATCGAAGTAAGTGGTCTTTTCCATGAATTTGTCCTCATTTTAACCGGAAAATTTGATTTTTCGACATTTTTCAAAATTTTTAATCTATTTTGGCCTAATTGTATAGTTTTATTTTCCTTTGTTATGGTTATTTTCTTTCCTTGCTAAAATAAAGTTCAATAAAGTGGTTTTAAAAATTTTTCAAAGTCGTGAATATTTTGACTCAACCCGAGTTGACTTATCTAAGTTTACTCTAGCTAGTATCCTTAACGTGTTTAAGTCAAGTTTTGCTAGGCTTTTATATAGGGAACTTTAAAACGCGAAAGTCTTAACTCTCACGGGTTAAGAACAAGAACTTTTCGCAAGTTCCTATAATTGATCCTAGAGAGTCGTTTATCAAGGGAACTTTAAAATGCGAATTCTAAAACTTGAAAAAGTCTAAGAGTTTGCAAGATCCTATAGATGACTCGAAAACCCAAATCTTGATTTAATTGGCTAAGCATCCACGAGTCTCATTCCTTGAGATTTTAAATTGTGGAGGACGAGAGATGATAGAGTCAATTATAAGTTTGGTATTCTTTCGTGAATTTATGTGAGTTGATTAAAAGCCTATTCTCCCATCGCTTGCTAATAAATTTATCTTCAATAAATAAGGTTGTACGATTTGAAAAGTTACTTAGCTTCTAGCCCAAGATCGTTTAAAAGTTGCTCGGTATTAATTAGAGTTCATAGCCAAGGCATAACTTATTGAAGCGGGATGCGAAGATTGGCGAGTCCGAAAAGGCCCTAACAAGGCATGAGGGCTACATTTTTTTGCTAAAGATCCCAAGTGATGTGAAGAATCATTTATCAAAGATAAATATGAAGGATCGAGACACACGACGAAAAGCAAGAATTCCCAAAAGATCATGGAGAAGTCTATCCGAAAAGGCCCTAGCAAGGTATGAGGATAAATAGATCCAAGTCCTAAAAGGAGGCGGATCGTTGTATATCAAAGTCCAAAATAAAGATTGGAGAAAAATGAAGAAGTCGTGGTCCAAATATGAAGAATCTCTCAAAACTTCAAGTGAAGAAATTCCTATTACGAAGAGAAGACCATAATTTCAAGAACGTCTCTCAAAGATTTGAAGTATGAAGTCGCTGCCAAATATCGGCCCGAGAAAGGTCTCAAATCGTGAAGCGAGTTATGCCAAGATATGAACTTTATGAGGTCCCGAGAAGCAGTTTTAAAAGATTTTGTCCTTTAGCTAACTATTGATTAAATCGTCCCACTTTATTTTCAGCCTAAATAACTATCGAAATAAGTCAAACAATGAATCCTCGTGATCATTCAAGACAAAAATAAAATATAAGAGATACACCTAGGAATAAGGGAGTCTAAGTGAATAATTGGGCCACATGAGTTCGTTCTAGTTTGCTAACTTATAATAACAATGATCTCGTTTTTAAGCTTGGTATGGGGAACGTGAAACTTAAGAATGATGAACATTCATGACAACCTAAAACCCTAATGTAAGTCTTTGAATTCTTTACTTGTTTTGTTCTTTTGTTTTCCTTAGTGTTTAGAATTTAAAAAAGGCCAAGGTGGGTTATTTATGATGAGAAATGTAAACCGTGCTTTAAAATTAATGCATTGCATGAGGGCATTACAATGGTTAAGTGTAGGGGATATGATAGGTGTGAAAACACCCATCCTTTTACCACTTATTTCTTGCTAAAATGACACAAAAACGCGTATTTAATATCATTTGTTTGGAATTATGCGTGGTTTGTGTGTTTGTTGTGTATTCAGAGCCAACCGGATAAATATTGAAGAAAACATAGGATTGCACGGATCTTATCAAAGAAAAAAGACTCAAGACGAAGTCTATTGTCCAAGAGATGCAAAAGATTTGAAGTCAATGGGCCTGTTTGAAGATTTATCGAAGAAAAGGACCAAAGATGGAAGATTTATATATGTCTAAGAACTCAAGTCTATAAAATGAAGAAATTAAAAGACGAGTTGAATTTATTCGTCGAAAAATCCCGAATCGAAATCGAAAACGTCAACTTTTTAGAAAAGACGAGAAGACAAAAAGAAAGGAAGAAAGCCCATTCACCAACCAAGCCCAAGGCCTATATATATAGAATATCCCTTCACACATTAGAACTAGTTCATTTTCTGTTTCTTTTCTCCTATTTCGTAGGAAACCAACTCCCTTAAGGAGATTGGTGATTTTTATTTCCTTTGATTTCCTTCATAATCTTGTAAGTTTAATCTTTCATTTTGTTTGTTAAACCTTAATCTTTCAATCTCAAGTTTCCTTTTTATCTTGTTCTACCTTTTCTATTTGATTCTCTAGTTCTAAGCTTTTATTTTATTGGTTTTGATCTTCAAAAACAAGTGGGTTTCGAGTTTTTGTTGATTTGGTTTGATGTTTATCATTAGTAAATGATTAGTGGTTAAATAGGTTTAAGTTTTGGTTAAAAACTTGGTGCATTTTGGTTAAATTCGTGGTGTTTGGTTTTCCCCTGTTCTTCGGACTAATTCATCAACCCAGATTCCGAATTAACGTTTTCTTCCAATTATTCTGAATGAAGCTTTCTTTCCGAATGAAGGTTTTAGTTTAAGATTATTCCGGATGAAGAGTCCTTTGTTTTAATTTATTCCGGATCAAGCTTCCCATTTAGTTATTCCGAGTCAAGAAAACATTCCGAACCAAGGCCTTTCAATTTTATTCCGAACCAGTAGATATTCCAGATGAGTTGATTATTCCGAATAAAGAAGTTATTCCGAACCAACCAAGTATTCCGAATAAGCATTGTTTTCCGAATGAGTTTTCTGTTTCAGTTATTCCAAATAAAGGGATATTCCGAATGAAGGTCATGTTTTCCGAATGAAGTGTTTTGTTTGATTATTCCGCATGAACTTTAATTATTCCGAATCAGTAGTTTTTCCAAGGGAAGGTATTTTACTGTTTTACTGTTTAAATTTTAATTCAAGTTTTATTTTCATTAATTGCTTTTAGTTTAATTTTATTGCTTCACGCATTTACCTTTTTAGTAGCATAGAAAACCAATCCCCTTTTACTTTCCACCAAGAACAACTGAGTCGCACTTTTAATCGGTAATCAATTCGAAAAGATCGGATCTACGAACTTTCATACGAGCTTAAAAAACCTTGTATTAGGCACGGAGAGTTGATAGACTTTTTTAGAGCATTGAGTAAGAGCATTTTGATTTTTAGTGCATATTTTGGAAAAATGAGCGGTGAGTGTTTTGATTTTTATTGGTTGTTTAGTAAAGGAGTGGTAAGAAGGGTGGAGGCCAAGGTGGATGCAAAATTCAGGATTACTTTTTCTAATGCTTCTTTAAGAAGTTGTGGCAAATGAGCACTAAGCTGTGACAACTACTGCTCATGCTACTACTCACTACTATTGCTCACACATACTGCTCACTTCTAATGCTTACAACAAAAACATACCTTAAATGATATTCTCATATCGAATTTGTTAGTGCAAACATTACAATGTTTAATAGATATAACTCCTTTATGTTTTGGTGATGACAAATTTATAAGTCGCAATACATTATGTAAAATGTGTAAGGTACTCGTAATCACTTATACATCCATATGTATATGTTGGGAATTATTTGTAATAGTACCAAGTATCGTTAGTATGTGTTAGTACAGTGATCAGTCGGGGTTGAAAGTAGATCTAAGTACTCGTCGGGAAGTACTTAGATGCCTTGTGTTATGAAAGGATCTTGTACTATCAAGAGATGTAGTTGACGATTTCCTGCACACGTAAAGTAATACTGTTAGTCCTTACCATGGGGACGGACCCTACGATTAGACTCCGGCGTGAGAGTAAGTATTCATACCGTTCGAGATATTTGTGTATGTAAAGATGAGTGAGAAAATTATACCTCTTTTGAAGTGCAAGTGGGTACTATTTATAGGGGAAAGTACTGGGCATTTTTGCTGTTTCTCGAATAGTACTTGAGAGTGGGCCTTTGTGGTCCAAAAGCCCATTTGTATGTTTGTTGTCTAATCGTGTCCTACAGATTGATTCTTTGAGGACTTATCCGCATAGGTCTCGTACATGCTCGCTGTAAGTATGTCCGGTCATTGTGTAGCGGCACCGCTTGCTCGGAGCGGATCCGCTTGGAACTTTTGCCATCGTGGTGGGCTTTTGTGTACTTGGGTCTAGGTCCAAGGTTTGGTGTATGGTTTTAGACCCAATGGGCAGTATCCATGTAATACGCCATCAAGTCCCCCCAATCCAGTAGTTCTTGCGGACTACGGATGGACTGCTGGACTTTTTGTCTTCGCTCTTGGGGTTTGTATCCATACCTATTGTTTTATTTTCTTGAGGCACATGGCGCACCCCTTTCTCTCCTTTTTAACTGTTGATTCTTATGTTTGTCAGATACGTTGTATCTGTCATATCTCCATGCCCCTTACGGATGGACTGCTGGGCTTTTGTTTAGTACCACTTTCCCTTTTTCATATCCGGGCGTTAATCTCTTTCACTTGGGGTTTTGTGTCCACTGTTATTTTCTATTCCAAGATAATGTTGCATGCTATATTTAGCTACTAGTTGTCATTTAATGCTTGAAATGACGATCGCTAGCCAAGTTGGTTTGCACAGCTCATGATGACCTTTGGTTGTACTAATCTTGGTCGTTCGTTTTTGTAAGTGTATTCCATGTGTGCGTATCTTGTTTGCTATGCTGATTTCATTAAAGTTATTGTCTCCTTATTAATTTTTACTGCTTCCCTTTTTGTCTCTCCTTTGAGAAGGGTTTTATCATTTCCAACCTCTTGGTTTTTTGTGGAATCTTTCTTCATTCTTTCGTTTTGACTTGGTTTTCACAATGTTGTTGATAGATGCTCGTAATTCGGTACTCACTCAGCATCGTTTAGATGATTTTTGCAAGAAGTATCATATTCCGTCATGCATTCATCCTATCTTAGCTGGTCCAGGTTGCAGTGTTCGCGATACTCCTTCTAGACAAGTTGCCATTTATACCAAGTTCTTTGACTTTGCTTCCTATCGTATCCCTTTTTCCTGTTTCTTTCTTGATGTTTTGAGATACTTCCGTTTTCACCTTTCGCAGCTGAGTCCTTTGGCCGTTACCAAGGTCTCTCATTTTAAGATTTCTTGTCAAGTGTTGTGTATCACCCATACTGTTGGTTTGTTTCGTGTTTTCTACACGAACACCTTTAAGAGTGGTTGGATGTCGTTTTGTTGACATTCTCCTTACTTTGTGCTTACTGAGAATATACGTCCTCTTGTTGATTGGTCAGGTCATTTCTTCTTCGTTGATTCGTCAGTTGTTTTGTTCCCCATGTCTTGGTCTGATTTGGGTTTGTCAAAGGATCACGCGCCCCTCGTATATTATGACTATAGGATGGAGGAGGTGGATTTGCTATTGTGGCATCGTGTTTCACTTGCTCCTAAGCATTCTAAGGTTTTCTTGAGTGCTGTTGGGATTAGCAGGTGCCATTCTATTGGGAGGGATTTTTATCCTGTTTTTGTGAACTATTTTGGCAAAGGTATTATGAGTGCACTATAATGTTGCATGCGAATTTCGACATCCATTTTATTTCTTTTTATCTTGTTTGTAAATATTTCTCTTTTTTCTGTTACAACTCATGGAAATCCTTGCAAGGTAGGTTTTCGTGCTCTGTGTTTGGATGTTGGTGATTTCCCACTTCTTGAAAATACTCGTGGTATAACTTTCCCGTTGAAAGGTTTTGTTGATCCTTTAGACGTGTTATCTATTCCTGATCTTGGCCCGGTTCCTCCTAGCCGGAGGGGTAAAAAGAGGGTTCGCGAGGATGCCTCTAGTGTTGGGTTGGACGTTACTCCAAGTTCCACTGCTGGTACTTCGTTGGAATCGAACCTGGTATTTCCCCCCTCTTTTTTTACTTTTGTTGTTTTTTTCTGTGTAGGTGTGGTGCTTGCTCCTTCCACTGATTTTTCATTTGCTTCCTCGTTCTCCGATGTTGGCCCTTTGGATGACTTGTGCCTTTTGGATCCCGATTTCGTGTTTGATTTGGGGTCACCTGGATGTATATCTTTCTCGTTTTCGGCTAGTCAGTCTGGTGATTTGTATTCTAGTTATGCACCAGATTGCTAGTTCTTGTGTTCGAAGGGCCCAGAGGCTAACTCGTTGGATGTGGTGGGGTCGCCTACGCCTTTAGGTTTAGGAATAGCCCATTTCCTTCTTGAAGATAATGTCTTGGGTCTTCTTGGTGATCTTGGTGATCCTTATTCATGTGACTTGAGGATTTTTGGTTTTGTTAACCAGAAACCTGCTTGGGTTACTCATTTGTCTCTATCTGTTGTGCCTTTCATTTCTGGCTATGGTGTCAGCGCGTTGGACGATGTTGGTTGTTTTCCTTTAGGTGGTTATCTTTAGGAACCAAAGGAGAGGATGTTCTTCCTCTCTTACCTGTTGTCCCCATACAGTCTTTTTTGCTGTTCATATTAGCCTTAGACATTTGTATTTATGTTTTAACTATGTATGTCTCTTTCCTTCAGTTTATTAGGGGACCTGTTTATAGGTTTTATTTTTGCGCACTACTTAGTGGGTGCGGCTTTTGTATTTCGTATTTGTCTTTGACCTACATTTATTTTGTTATTTAGCCTTGTCATGCTGGCTTTGGTAACTTTGTTTTGTGCACTGCTTAGTGGGTGCAACTTATATGCTTGTAAAGGCTTCTAGCCGCCTTTCTTTTTTGCACACTACTTAACGGGTGTGGCTTTGTACATATGTTATATTTGTGATATCTATATTTCTATTGATAGTCTTATTGTTATAGGGGAACCCCCTCGTACTGGGCTTACAATGCCTCTTATGTACTTTTGCGGATGCCTACTTGGAGTCCGCAGTTGATTTTTATCACGGACATATTGTTTGTTTTGGGGTGGCCCCTTAACACTGAGCTTGCAATGCCTCTTATGTGTATTCATTGATTTTGTTCTCTCAGATTACTCAATCTTTATTGCAGAGATAATGTTGTGTGCACGCGTCTTGTTGCCTTATGTTTTAGACAAGTAATTAATAGATAATAATCGTCTTAAAAGATAGAGAATGTGGAAGTAGCTAAGCTCCGCATATTTTATTTGAAATACTTATGAATAAAAGGTTGGTTACATAGCGATAATTTTTCAAAGGAAAAGATTGCCTCTTGTCAGCCGCCGAAAGCTCGTTCGTGACTTACATATGAGGTCTTGCACTTACTAGTGGGATTTCATGTTGGCTATGGAACTAGAGATATCACTTCTTTAGGTTTCACAGTTCCATGTTCTTTGTAATGTTTTTCCTTCTTTATCCCTGAGTTTTTATGCTCCGTTTTCGAAGGCTTCTATGACTTCGTATGGTCCTTCCCATTTTGAGCCCAATTGGCCTATGTCTTCGGCATGGCTTGCATCGTTACTTCTGTAAACGAATTCTCCTGGTTGGAGCGTTTTGCCTCAGAATCTTGAGTCATAGTATTTCTTCATTTTTGTTTTACTTCTTGCGTCTTCGAGTGCAACTTGTATTCTTTTCTCCTCTAGGATGTCTAGGTTTAGCCTAAGCTTTTCCTCGTCTGTGGCCTCGCTTGCTTCCGCTGTGCGGAGTGTTAGGATTCCTATCTCGGATGGTATTACGGCTTCCGTGTCGTGTGTGAGTGAGAATGAGGTCTCTCCGTTACATGTCTTTGGTGTTGTCTTGCGTGCCCAAAGGACGTGTGGGATTTCCTCTACCCAGTTTTTGCTTCCTTCTAGTCTTGATTTTATTCCTTCTCCCAAACTCTGATTTGCTCTTTCGACGAGTCCATTTGTTTGAGGGTGTTTCACAGAAACGAAGTGTTGTGCAATCCCTTTTTCTTTGCACCAATCCTTAAATGGGTTGTCTCGGAATTGCTTTCCATTGTCGGATTTTATTTCTCTTGGTAGGCCGAACCTACATATGATGCTTTCCCACACAAAGTTCCTTATCCGCACGCTAGTTATTGTTGCCACTGGTTTCGCTTCTATCCATTTGGTGAAGTAATCTATTGCAACGATTAGAAACTTAAATTTGCCTCATCCCTCCAGGAATGGCCATGGTGCAGTTATCGGTATGAGAATCTGCTGAGGGTACTTTGGGACTGGCCTATGTACCTGGTAGTTATGCCATTTGTCTATTATTTCATTGGCATCTCTGTGCGTTGCTGGCCAGTAGTATCATGTTCTGATGGCTTTTGCTACTACGGATCTAGGTCCGGAGTGCATGCTACATATTCCTTCGTGGATTTCTTGTATGATATACTTGGCCTGTTTCGGCGCCACACATCGTCGCCAAGGATCCAAGAATGATTTTTTGCACATCACTCCGTTTATGATTTCGTATTTCTTGCTTTCTTTTTTAGTTGCCTTGCTACTCTCCTTTCTGCTGGTAGTGTTCCTTCCGATAAAAAGTTGTATATTGGGGTCATCCAATTATGCTCTCTTTCTTCTACTACCGCTAGGATCTCTGTTTCTTCCGTTGAATTTTTAGTTAGTGTTTCCACTAGGACTTGTTTGGCTAGATGTAGGAATATTGTTGAGGCAGTTTTGCTGAGCGCATCCGCTTTCTTATTTTCACTCTGGGGTATCTGTTTTATTGTGAATTCCTCGAAGTTGCTTATTATTGCCTTGGCCTTTTCTAGGTATTTTTTCATGCTTTCTTCCTTGGTTGTGTATGATCCGTTTATCTGGTTAGCTACTAATCTTAAGTCTACGTTTGCTTGTAGGTTCTTGATCCTCATTTTTTAGCTATCTTTAGTCCCGCGATTAGTGCTTCATATTCTGCCTCGTTGTTTGATGTTTCAAATTCGAACCTCAAGGCGTAGGTGAACTCTGTTCCTCCTAGGTTGGTTAGTATGAGGCATGCTCTGGAACCTTCTATGCACGAGGAACCATCTGTGAACAGTCTCCACGGTTCTGTTTGTTGGTTTTGGGTTTCTCTCATGTGGGTATCTTCGCTGGGTACTTCGGCTATGAAGTCTGCCAAGATTTGCCCTTTTATCGCATTCCGCGGTTTGTAGTTGATACCGTACATGTCTAAGGTAACTCGCCACATTTGCATTCGTCCATCTGTATCTGGGTTTGACAACACTTGTTTGACCGGTTGGTTTGTGACCACTGTTACAGGGTGTGCTTGGAAGTACCTTTTGAGCTTTTCGGTTGCGTGAATGATGGTTGTAAAATTACACTTGTTTAGGAAAACAAGGTAAAAGCGGTAAGTATTAACGAGTGATTTAGGAAAACCACAAGTAATGACCCTTAATGGGGTCGTTCTCTCGAGGAGGCACGTGCGTTGTGTAATGAATGATTGATTAATGTTTTTGATTATTAATAAGAAGAAAGGAGAAGAGAAAATGACGAAGACGAAAAAAATAGAAAAATAGACAAAAACACTACTAGAAAGTTAAGACGTAGAAACGTAAAAACGACAAAATTTAAAATTTTTACCTAAAAATTTCTAAAAATTACCAAAAATCCCTAATAATATTCTAAGAGTTTACAAAAAATCAAAACTTGCTAAAACCTTTTAATTAATTTAATAATGACTTTTTAATGCTAATTAAAGCCTTAAAAATCACTTTTAAATATTAAAAAGCCCTAAACAAGATTTAATAGTTTGTAAACCTCAAAAATGACCTAATTAAACTAAAAAATATTTTTAAAAATTTTAAAACCAAATTAAACTATTTTTAAACTCCTAAAAACTATTAAAATCTATTAAATCTTAAATTAATTCTAAAAATTAATTGAAAAGCCTAAAAAATATTTGGAAAGTGAAAAAGTTCCTATTTAAATGTCTAGAATCTAGAAAAAATGAAAAAAAGTTAAAAATAAAACTTTGAATTTTTATGAATAAAATAATATTAAAATAATCAAAAAAATAAAAAGTTCAAAAATAAATTCTAAAAAATTCTCAAAAATCCTAAATATTCTAAATAAGAAGAAAATGCAAATTAAAGTTCCTAAAACCTCTTAATTAATTTTATATTAATTTTTAAAGTTTAATAAAAAACCTAAAATCAAATAAAATTAAAAATTAAAGTTTTCGAAAACTTTATGATATGTAAACCTCAAAAATATAAATTAAAACCTAAAAACTATTTTTTTGGATTTTTTAATTACTGTTTACTATTTTTAATACATTTTCTAAATTTAAATACAAAAATAATCCTATTAATTAATTAAATAAAGGGAAAAATAATATTTTTAAACAGAAAAATCCTAAACCTTAATAAGATCCTAGGAAAACTGAAAGGAAGCAAAAATGCTTATTCAATAAGCCAGAATAAGCTCAAAAGCCCACGGCTTATTTAAATAAGAACAAAACAAAACCACATTAAGTAACACTTGGAATGAAACATAAACGTAAAAGGTCCATCTAGATCACTGGTTAACACGTACAATCCCCAGCGAGGGGTCCCGTGTTCGAGTCCAGGCGGGGTGGACTTTTTGCAATTTTTCTCTTTTTTTTTCTTTTTTTAACACTTAAACAGTAACACTTGTAAGCTACAAAAACACAATTACAAACCTAAAGTGACCAAGATTGGATCAAATAGAAATCAAAATGTGCCCAGGTCTGCTTGGGTGACTGATGAACAAGTGAATGTTCTTCACTTGTGGAATTTGGAGCCAAGAGGGGCTTGGCTTTGCTTGTTTTGTGGTGTTTTATGGGACAAGCAGGCACCCTTGTGCTCTTTGGAGCACAAGGAGTCAAGATAACACAGATTAACACAAACACAAAGCAAGAACAAGCACAAATCACCCAATAAGTTTCTGATTAAGCACAATGAAGGTCTGATAAGATGTAGACACAATTACAGGCACGAATTTGGATTTCTAAGGCTCAAATTTTGAACACAAGTTAAGCAAATGACATATCAATGATTCATACTCCTTAAACAACCTAAAAACAAGCAGTCTTACAAATTTGAGGCACAAAATTCATCAAAAACAGTCACACAAGCAGTTTTATGATTATGCTATGATTTTTTATCTTTTTTATCACCAAAACTTGCTCAAACTTGTTCCAAACTGAAACCTATACTAGCATGCAACTACCTATAACCAAGTGAGTGGGTAAGACTGGTTTTAACACAAGATTAATGACATTAATCCAAGTTACTCCCTTCTCCCAAACACCCCTTTAAAACTGAAAACCAAGATTTTTCAAACAAAAGCTGTTTAAATGCTAACCAATTTGACCCTAATCACTTACAACATGCATATAACACTAAATGCATTCCAATCAAACAGTTTAAACCAACAATCAACACTTTTCACAAAAAATCATGCATAGCATATATTTTTCAGAAAAACTAAAAATGAAAAGGGATTTTACCTTGAGGGACTTACATCCAAGTCCCTCAGTGGTTGAATAACCACCTCCAATCAGGCTGGGGCCTGAGCTGGACCTTTAACAGCAACAAATTCCAACAATTTAACCTGCAAACAGAAAATGAACACAAGCCACAATACAAACTGATTTTTCTTAAAACTTCTTCCAAAAACTTGAAACCACTTGAACTTAACACGTTTTAAACTCAACCTTTACACTCAGAAAATCAAAGTCTTGGTCCACTTTCACTTTCCAAAACCCTTACTTCCTGAATTCAAGACTTTTTAAAACCCTTTGAAAAATGAAACTTCAAACACACAATTCTTTCTCAATTTTAAATGGAACTCAGCCTTAGCATTTAACACAACACACAAACTTTTTAAACTTAATAAAAGGAATTACACTTGTATTTAACAAACACCAAACTTCATTAATTTAAAAAAGGAATTACAAGTTGAAAAATGCTAAAAACTGGAACAAAGGCAATAGAGACACATACGTCTCTATTTATACAACTGAAAAGAAAAGTCTAGAACTATAAAACCCTAGCATGTAGAATTCCTAAAAAGCCCTTGGTCTTCAATCTTCAAAGTGGTCAAATTGTGCCATGTGATGAGCCAGTTGTGGAGAGTGATGTTTGATATGATCTAAGCTGTTGAAATGAACTTGGGGGTCAAGGAGAAAGATCCAGCCGTTTGTCTTGTCCCTTCTTGGTTTTGGTGTGAAAAAGACGGAGCAGGGGTGGGTCTTGGAGGTCACATGGGTGTGTTGGGAGCATGGGTTTTGTGTGGGATAGGGTGAGAGCATCCTTAATTAAAGATCTGGAGTGATTAAGGGAAAACCCCTTTGTTTTGAGGGTGATTAGGTCTGGGTTGGGTTAGGGTTTATCCTGGGATTAGGGAGTGTTTAATCCAAATTGGGGATTAAGTTTTTTAAATTGTTGTTTTTGGTGGGAAGATTATACTGATTAAATAAATCAGTTAAGTAGTGGTGGGGTGTGACGTGGGGGATTGAAGGAAGGTGATTGGTGGGATGGTTGAGTGGGGTGACGTGGAGGATAGTGATTGGAGGGAAGGAATTTGGCTGTCTGGCAAAAACAGCTCCCAAGGTTTCTTCATTTGTTCAAGTTGTAATTAATACCTATCAACGTCCAAATTGCACTTAACAACTTTTGGCCAGTTGTCAATTTTGGCACAAATACTTCAAAAACTTTTCCAAGGGTATTAAATGTATATTCTTGATTCTCCAAGGACTGATCTTGTACAATCTTCAAACATTAAGGACCATACTTGTACAATTGACTTTTGGAGGGTCAATTGTGACAAGTTCTTCAAAGATGAGGGGCCATTCTTGCCAATTCTTCAAACTTCAAGGGTCTTTTTGCAAAATTCCAAACTTGGGCCCGGTTCATTGTGCGACTTCGTTTCCCGTGTTCGTTTTTTATTGATTCTTGTGATCTTTTGCCAATTCCTCAATATCCGTACCTAAAAATACACAAGTAACAAACACGAGCATATATTTGGCATATTTGATGATATTTAATTGATTTTAAGCCCGATTTGGACGATGAGACCATGTATAAAAGCAGTCTCATCACTCCCCCATACTAAACCATTGCCGTGCCCTCACGCAATGCTAGAATAAATTATCAAAGCATTTCCAAAATTTAATTTTATTCACTTTTATTGAAATGATAAACTAGCTACTACTACGATTACTACTACTTGTGTTATAGACATAATGTATGATTTTCATCGCATAATGGGACGTTTAGGTTCATAGAATAAGAACACGTGAATGCTTCGTTAGAAATAATTTCATCGTCCTCGATTTTCACCTTAATTCCATGCCAAGCGTGCAACGAGATCATTGTCATTATAAGTTAGTAATGCTAACACTACTCATATGCCCTAATCACGTACTTATTCTCCCATTATTCCTAAGTTGTATCTCTTATATTTTATTATGTCTTAATGATCACGAGGATACATCATTGACTTATGCGATAATAGAGATTTAGGTCTAAAAATAGAGTCCTAACGGTGTAACTAAGACCATCAAATCAATAACCCCTCCTAATAGACGACGATGTCAAAAAATTAAGTTGACAAGAAGAATCGATAAACACGGTTTTATAACGGTTTTGAACATGAGACTTATTACCAAGACTTTTATACGCCCCCTAACGGAAGGGCCTTATTATCTTTGGTTTACCTCCGTCTTTTATTCAACTTCGCCATGAAGCTTTTATTATGACTTCGGTCTTGCCTTGCCTTTTATTATCCACCTCATCGGTGGTTTTATTAGCCAAAGACGAATATCCTCACGCTAAAGCGAATTTTGGATCTTTAAAGCTTCGAAGATTAAGGCTTGATTCACTTTCAATTTTGCATACATTTTAGGCCTTGTGGGGCTTCAAATTGTTTGCTAGATTTTGGTGAGCACTTGAAATCTTATTATTAGGTGAAGCTTTCGATTATTCGGGTTGCCAATACTTCAAAACCGTGATGCTGGCGATACCTTAATGTCTTCCCAATTTAATTACACGGAAGCTACTAGAAAAGACTAGAAACCCAACAATCAAAACTAAACCGCTAAGTCAATATTTATTGAGCAAAAAATATTTACAAGAGAAGGGAGAATAAGCAAACAACGAGAACACATGAGTTTTTGAAAGAATACGAGTACTCTACGTTTAGCATAGTAACTTATAATTAACTCTATCATTTCTCGTCCTCATTTAAGAGACTTAGCCTAATGTGTAGTTAAGGAATCAAAGCTAAGTGCTCAACACGCACGGTCGAGTCAAAAATTACTCTTTTTCTCGCCATCGGAAAATCTACATTCGTGTCTTCAAACACTTATAAAACATGAGAAAAATTTTAAAATTTGGCCATTTTTAGCCTTATTTTGCAACAAAACGATAAACAAAACGATAAACTTTGGAAAGCGTGAAGGTTTGGCAAGGCAAGTATCTATTCACCCCCCCATACTAAAGTTAAACATTGTCCTCAATGTTTCGAGTCTAGGGGTGCAAACACCCCCATACTAGAGACGTAGTCGAATGCCTAATCTAGCATGGAAAGGGTGTAACCAAAAAGTAATAGCCGTTTATGAAGTGTGCTATAAACCTAAGATTAGAACGTAAAAGGATATATCATATGGATATTGGGAAAGGCCTCCAAAGCAAACGATCGAGTGCTCCCATAAAACGAACATGAGAGGCTCCAATCGTAAGATCATGATCTAAAAACCACAATGCACAAACAACCACGGAACAAAGGTTGGAAGGGCGCAAATCCCCTCACATTAACTAATTAGAAAGCAATAATATGTACATGGATAAGCATGGGTCTCCCCCACGAGGCACCTTGTTTTTGATAACCGAGTCAAAAGCTCGACTCGAATCCTCATAAATGTGATCATTTAGGGATAATCATGGTATGGTCAATTTTTGGTGGGGCTTACATGATAAACAAGGCCCAAAAGCACGTGGAGTACTTTAAAAACCCGATAAACGTATACCGGGGTCAAAGATAGCGTCTTCGTTTTCGGATGAAAGACGAAACAACGCTTCTTCAACACAAACCCCAATGGGGTAGAAGAAAATAGGAGAGAAGAAATAGAAGGGTGGGACAATGGGTAAGTCAAAACATTGAGCTACTCGAGGTAGACTCGCACCAATCAAATGAAAAGATTTTCCATTTATTGCATCGGTGGAAGACCGAGATTTCCCTATATAAGCAATTCCAGGATCAAATATCTCGTCCTCGGTGGAGAAAGGGGAGGGAACATAAGGGGCTTCCCCCACACTAAGTTCACACAAAGCATCGTCAAAAGGAGAAGACGAGCTTGTAGTACTCAAGACACGCGGTGATGACGGAGTTAGAATTGTAGAAAAATCTTTTAAATTCAAGTTAAAATCTTTTCCTTTTGCATCTTTTACACTCTCCTTGTGAAAACCCGATTTAATTATGTCAAAAATATTTGGTGTCTCTAAAGCAATGTTAGTCACACTAAAAATTCTCACATTTTGAAATCTTTTTGGTTTAGGTGGTGGTAAGTTTTCAAAACGTTTGTCAACAAAGAAAACCTCCCCATCGGGATCAACGTATTCATCATCCGAAGAATCACTCGAGATTGGAATCATAGGCTTAACACCCTTAACCTCCATCGGCGGAGGGGACGGAACTTCATTTTTCTCAACAACTCCTAAAACTCTATTGGAAATCTTTTTGCAAATGTTTTTGATGGGATTGACATTGTACAAAGATGTGATGGAATACACATGAGAAAGAGTGGAGTTTTGGGTTGCATTAATGACGAGTTCTTCCTCATTGAAACGAAGAGTGATTTTTCTTGCATGCACATCGATAAGTGCTCTCGAGGTATCCAAAAAAGATCGACCTAAAATTAATGGAACTTTAGGATCGATGGGAATATCAACAACAATAAAGTCTACAGGGTAGTAGAACTTTCCAACTTTCACAAAGACGTCCTCGGCAACTCCACAAGCTAGAATCGTAGAATGATCGGCCATTTCGATTGACATTCTTGAAGGAGTGAGATTTGGAAGATTGAGCGATTTAAAAATCTCAAGAGGCATCAAGTTAATACTAGCACCAAGATCGGCCAAGGCGTAGCATTCTTCCATGTCTTGGATAGCACATGGGATTAAAAACTTTCCAGGATCACCGACTTTTTGAGGTATGCGGCTTAGAAAAACCGATGAACAACTAGACGATTTTTGCAATTTCTCTTTGTTATTCAACATACTTTTGAAGTTCGCGGCAAATCGAGGCATCATGACTAAGGCGTCGGCAAAACTTATATTAAAATGCAAGTCACGAAACATTTTCATAAAAAGTTCAAATTGATAATTATTTCGTTCTTGTGCCTTTTCCTTGTTTCGTCTTGATGGGTAGGGTAAAGGTGGTGTGGGTTATTGGGTGGGTACTGATGAGGTGGCAGGTGCTGGTTGGGTGGGAGAGTTTGTTTGGTTGGCAGGTTGACCCCCTCATGTTTCACCATTCTTTCACTTTGTTTTTAAATGCTGTCAACACCTAGTTTCCTTTTATCAACTTTTACCAAGTTGTCAAAAATGGCACAACAACTTCTAAAATTTTATCCAAGGGTTTCTTTTGTATATTCTTCAAATTTCAGGGACTGGTCTTGTAATACCTTCAAATTTCACGTTGTACGTGACGTTTATGCTCGGTGAAGGTGGTGTGGGTTGGGGCAAATTAGGCATAGGCATCGACCTTGGAATCTCGGGTTCCATGATAGGTGAAGGTTCAACCGTAGGTGTGGTTTGAGCGGTACTTCGTGGGATTGTAATGTGCTCCTTTTCAACCACAACCTCGGGTTCTTTCTCTTTTTCCTTCTCCATAGAAGTACTTGGACGAGAAATGGGTTCTTTGAAAGTTTTACCACTACGAGTAGTAATAACCTTCAACTCTCCTTTCGGGTTCACGATGGTATCACTAGGAAGACCACCCGAAGAAGAGGGCTTACACATGATAGCTTCAAACATTTTGGCCATACGGTCTTCAAACTTAGATTGCCTAGCATCCGCTTTTAACAACTCTTGCTTAATCTCATGTTGTCCTAATTCCATCTTTTGTTGATTTTGTTGAAGACGTTGGACATTTCCTTCCATTTTGTTTGCATGAGTTTTAAGTTCATTAGCAAGTTCATTTTTAAGCTCGGTTTTCAATTCGGACCTTAAGCTAATCATCTCACGTTGCATGTTATCAAACTTAGCATCATTAGCCTTAGCATAATCTAAAAATTCCCCTTGCAAATTTTTAGTGTGAGCATTTTGAAAACCTTGAGTAGGAGTTTGAAAATCACGGTTTTGGTTTTGGTTTGAAATTTGCCCATTACCACTTTGATAATTACCCTTGTTATAATTCCTTTGATTTCCTTGGTAATTTCCACCTTGATTGTTGTTTCGATAGTTATTAGCATTTTGATTTTGTGGAGCTTGATTTTGGCGGGAACCTTGACCGAATTGGTTATAAGTTCCCGTGGCTACAAAAGCATTCGAAGTGTTACCATCCGCGGTAATGCACTCGGAAAAATCATGAGCTCCACCACACGAAATACAACTCTTAGCAACCGCTTTAACCGAAGCGGAATTTGAAGCTTCTTGAGCTTTCCAATGAGACATAAGAGTCGAAAACCTATCGAAAAACCAATTCTCCTCATTTGCTTCATCTTGTAAGGCATTAATGGAACGAGATGATGACGAGCCCAAATTGGCAACACTCGGTGTGTTACGAGGGCTATAGACCTTAGACCTATTTTCTATGATTTTCAAAGCCTCATTGGTCGTTTTGCACAAAAAATTTCCACCTGCGGCGTCATTTAAATAATCTCGTTCATGATCATTAAGCCCATTATAAAAAGTGTCAATTTGATGCAATTCGGAAAAATCATGGTGTGGACATTCATGTAACATTTCTTTAAACCTTTCCCAAGCCATTGAAAAACTTTCATTTGGTCTTTGTGTAAAACGTGAAATCTCGTTTTTCAAATGTGTTGTCTTAGATGGTGGAAAAAATTGATTCACAAATTTAGACACGAGATCGGCCCATGTCAAAATCGAATTTGGCGGTTCTTTCTCAAGCCATATCTTGGCGGGTCCATCTAACGAGTAAGGAAACAACATCATCTTAATGGCATCGTGTGGTACATCCTTAAACTTGCTTGTCGCGGTGAGACGATTAAATTGCCTAATGTGATAATGTGGGTTGTCTTTTTCGTGACCGCGAAACTTGTTTGCTTGAAGCATAGACATTAAACCCGTCTTGATCTCAAAGTTCTCCGCAAGGATGGCGGGAATCACAATGGCCTCTCCAAAACCCTCAGTGGGTGCTTGAAGCAACTCCATCATAGTACGATTAGCCATGATAGCTTCTTGTTCTACAATAGGTTCCTCACTTGGAGACTCCTCACTAGAATGAGTGTTAGTAGGAGTTTTGTTCTTGCGTCTACGTGCACGTTTTGCTTGATTACGAGTGAGCATAAACGTCACGTACAACGTGGAGACGAGCAAAGAAGATTCTTTTTGGTATTTTGTGTTTTTTCAATTTTTTTGTGGTTTTTGATTGTATTAACTTTTTTGGAAATTGGTGAATATATTAAGTAGACAATGAGTCCACAAATCTCCTCCTTAATCAAATCTCTTGATTAAAAAGGCCTCAAGGAATGAAAACGATCACGTGGAGTGAACGCCTTTGATGACTTTAGAACGATGGTGGAACACCAAATCGTTCAAGAGGGTTTAATCAAATGAAATCAAGAAAATATATATGATATGTAGTAATACTTTGGGCGGCAAAACCCTCGATTCACTCTCAAAATCAAATACGCACAAGCAAGCGGAGGAAACGAGGCGGCGCGAAGCACTTAAGAGCCTTTTTCCTTTAGGTCGTGAAATACAACCGCCTTATACCCACCTTATAGTTTGTATTATCAAGATTAAGCTTCACGAAAGTATTTATCTATTTTTGCCTTTTTTTCTTTGGTTTGAGATTCGAATACAATGATCGAGTGATGAAATCCCGAATCAAGGTTGTGATTGCTCACGTATTTGGAGTACTTGTGTATTTATTGTTCTACGTATACAATATAGTAATAATATTCACACAAAAACCGAAAAACGATAATACGTATTAGTAGAGTGCTACTAATACAAATACTATTATGGCTAATATAGAAAACAACAATTGTTCAATCAAAACACAACACGCCTCCCCGGCAGCGGCGCCAAAAATGATGGTTGTAAAATTACACTTGTTTAGGAAAACAAGGTAAAAGCGGTAAGTATTAACGAGTGATTTAGGAAAACCACAAGTAATGACCCTTAATGGGGTCGTTCTCTCGAGGAGGCACGTGCGTTGTGTAATGAATGATTGATTAATGTTTTTGATTATTAATAAGAAGAAAGGAGAAGAGAAAATGACGAAGACGAAAAAAAAATAGAAAAATAGACAAAAACACTACTAGAAAGTTAAGACGTAGAAACGTAAAAACGACAAAATTTAAAATTTTAACCTAAAAATTTCTAAAAATTACCAAAAATCCCTAATAATATTCTAAGAGTTTACAAAAAATCAAAACTTGCTAAAACCTTTTAATTAATTTAATAATGACTTTTTAATGCTAATTAAAGCCCTAAAAATCACTTTTAAATATTAAAAAGCCCTAAACAAGATTTAATAGTTTGTAAACCTCAAAAATGACCTAATTAAACTAAAAACTATTTTTAAAAATTTTAAAACCAAATTAAACTATTTTTAAACTCCTAAAAACTATTGAAATCTATTAAATCTTAAATTAATTCTAAAAACTAATTGATAAGCCTAAAAAATATTTGGAAAGTGAAAAAGTTCCTATTTAAATGTCTAGAATCTAGAAAAAATGAAAAAAAGTTAAAAATAAAACTTTGAATTTTTATGAATAAAATAATATTAAAATAATCAAAAAAATAAAAAGTTCAAAAATAAATTCTAAAAAATTCTCAAAAATCCTAAATATTCTAAGAAGAAAATGAAAATTAAAGTTCCTAAAACCTCTTAATTAATTTTATATTAATTTTTAAAGTTTAATAAAAAACCTAAAATCAAATAAAATTAAAAATTAAAGTTTTTGAAAACTTTATGATATGTAAACCTCAAAAATATAAATTAAAACCTAAAAACTATTTTTTTGGATTTTTTAATTACTGTTTACTATTTTTAATACATTTTCTAAATTTAAATACAAAAATAATCCTATTAATTAATTAAATAAAGGGAAAAATAATATTTTTAAACAGAAAAATCCTAAACCTTAATAAGATCCTAGGAAAACTGAAAGGAAACAAAAATGCTTATTCAATAAGCCAGAATAAGCTCAAAAGCCCACGGCTTATTTAAATAAGAACAAAACAAAACCACCTTAAGTAACACTTGAAATGAAACATAAACGTAAAAGGTCCATCTAGATCACTGGTTAACACGTACAATCCCCCAGCGAGGGGTCCCGTGTTCGAGTCCAGGCGGGGTGGACTTTTTGCAATTTTTCTCTTTTTTTTTTCTTTTTTTAACACTTAAACAGTAACACTTGTAAGATACAAAAACACAATTACAAACCTAAAGTGACCAAGATTGGATCAAATAGAAAGCAAAATGTGCCCAGGTCTGCTTGGGTGACTGATGATCAAGTGAATGTTCTTCACTTGTGGATTTTGGAGCCAAGAGGGGCTTGGCTTTGCTTGTTTGGTGGTGTTTTATGGGACAAGCAGGCACCCTTGTGCTCTTTGGAGCACAAGGAGTCAAGATAACACAGATTAACACAAACACAAAGCAAGAACAAGCACAAATCACCCAATAAGTTTCTGATTAAGCACAATGAAGGTCTGATAAGATGCAGACACAATTACAGGCACGAATTTGGATTTCTAAGGCTCAAATTTTGAACACAAGTTAAGCAAATGACATATCAATGATTCATACTCCTTAAACAACCTAAAAACTAGCAGTCTTACAAATTTGAGGCACAAAATTCATCAAAAACAGTCACACAAGCAGTTTTATGATTATGCTATGATTTTTATCTTTTTTATCACCAAAACTTGCTCAAACTTGTTCCAAACTGAAACCTATACTAGCATGCAACTACCTATAACCAAGTGAGTGGGTAAGACTGGTTTTAACACAAGATTAATGACATTAATCCAAGTTACTCCCTTCTCCCAAACACCCCTTTAAAATTGAAAACCAAGATTTTTCAAACAAAAGCTGTTTAAATGCTAACCAATTTGACCCTAATCACTTACAACATGCATATAACACTAAATGCATTCCAATCAAACAGTTTAAACCAACAATCAACACTTTTCACAAAAAATCATGCATAGCATATATTTTTCAGAAAAACTAAAAATGAAAAGGGATTTTACCTTGAGGGACTTACATCCAAGTCCCTCAGTGGTTGAATAACCACCTCCAATCAGGCTGGGGCCTGAGCTGGACCTTTAACAGCAACAAATTCCAACAATTTAACCTGCAAACAGAAAATGAACACAAGCCACAATACAAACTGATTTTTCTTAAAACTTCTTCCAAAAACTTGAAACCACTTGAACTTAACACGTTTTAAACTCAACCTTTACACTCAGAAAATCAAAGTCTTGGTCCACTTTCACTTTCCAAAACCCTTACTTCCTGAATTCAAGACTTTTTAAAACCCTTTGAAAAATGAAACTTCAAACACACAATTCTTTCTCAATTTTAAATGGAACTCAGCCTTAGCATTTAACACAACACACAAACTTTTTAAACTTAATAAAAGGAATTACACTTGTATTTAACAAACACCAAACTTCATTAATTTAAAAAAGGAATTACAAGTTGAAAAATGCTAAAAACTGGAACAAAGGCAATAGAGACACATACGTCTCTATTTATACAACTGAAAAGAAAAGTCTAGAACTATAAAACCCTAGCATGTAGAATTCCTAAAAAGCCCTTGGTCTTCAATCTTCAAAGTGGTCAAATTGTGCCATGTGATGAGCCAGTTGTGGAGAGTGATGTTTGATATGATCTAAGCTGTTGAAATGAACTTGGGGGTCAAGGAGAAAGATCCAGCCGTTTGTCTTGTCCCTTCTTGGTTTTGGTGTGAAAAAGACAGGGCAGGGGTGGGTCTTGGAGGTCACATGGGTGTGTTGGGAGCATGGGTTTTGTGTGGGATAGGGTGAGAGCATCCTTAATTAAAGATCTGGAGTGATTAAGGGAAAACCCCTTTGTTTTGAGGGTGATTAGGTCTGGGTTGGGTTAGGGTTTATCCTGGGATTAGGGAGTGTTTAATCCAAATTGGGGATTAAGTTTTTTAAATTGTTGTTTTTGGTGGGAAGATTATACTGATTAAATAAATCAGTTAAGTAGTGGTGGGGTGTGACGTGGGGGATTGAAGGAAGGTGATTGGTGGGATGGTTGAGTGGGGTGACGTGGAGGATAGTGATTGGAGGGAAGGAATTTGGCTGTCTGGCAAAAACAACCCCCAAGGTTTCTTCATTTGTTCAAGTTGTAATTAATACCTATCAACGTCCAAATTACACTTAACAACTTTTGGCCAGTTGTCAATTTTGGCACAAATACTTCAAAAACTTTTCCAAGGGTATTAAATGTATATTCTTGATTCTCCAAGGACTGATCTTGTACAATCTTCAAACATTAAGGACCATACTTGTACAATTGACTTTTGGAGGGTCAATTGTGACAAGTTCTTCAAAGATGAGGGGCCATTCTTGCCAATTCTTCAAACTTCAAGGGTCTTTTTGCAAAATTCCAAACTTGGGCCCGGTTCATTGTGCGACTTCGTTTCCCGTGTTCGTTTTTGATTGATTCTTGTGATCTTTTGCCAATTCCTCAATATCCGTACCTAAAAATACACAAGTAACAAACACGAGCATATATTTGGCATATTTGATGATATTTAATTGATTTTAAGCCCGATTTGGACGATGAGACCATGTATAAAAGCAGTCTCATCAGTGAACTATGGCTAAAATTATTTTCTCAATGAGGGAGTAATTTTTCTCGGGTCCGATTAGGGTTTTACTTATGAAGTAAATTGGTAATTGCTTTGAGTTCCTTTATGTTAGTAGCACTGCGCTTATCGCGTTTTTTAGGCGGACATGTATATTACTAATTCCTCCCCATAGGTTGGAGCAGCTAACGTTGGCAGTTATGCGATTTGTTTCTTGATATTTTGAAATGCCATGGCGGCTTCTTCTATCCAGCGAAATTCATTTTTCTTTATGCACCCTTTCAAGAATTTGAAGAATGGTAAAGACTTTTTTGTTGATTTTGACATGAATCTGCTCAGCCATACGAGCTTTTTATTTAATTCTTGAACTTCTTTTTTGTTTTTGGTGAGGGAAGGTTTATGACTGCTGCTATTCTTTCTAGAGATGGTTTATGCCTGATGAGATGGCATTTATACATGATCTCATCATTCTTTTCGGGCTTTAAATGCATAAAAAGTCATAAAATACCATATATATATGCTTGTGTTTGTTTACTTGTATATTATTGTGACAACCGTGGTTTTGAGGTTCGTCACTTAATTTTATTTTGTGCTAGTTACGTGTCTTTACGTGTTTATGTGCTTATTGGTGTGTATAGTTTGTGGTTTGGATATCGCTTCCGGTACGGGGTACCTTGTGAGTGAAACGATGTGTGATGATTTCATGTTCATGAGCTCACATGGTAGTGACTATGAAGTGAAATGGTGTTATTTAGTGGTTTTACGTATACATATATGTATTATAGAAAATCGTATTTTTATGATTTACGGTTTAGCATTTTGAGGTCTCGGAAGAGGTATTTAGTCACGGGAATATTTTTCGGGATGGTTTTAAGTCATTTAGGACTTAGTTATAAAGTTTATTTCAAAATTTGAGATTTTTTTTAAAAGTGTATATTTTATGACTTTTACGGTAAAACGCGTAAAAATTGACTAGTTTTACGGTTTTGAGGTTTTGGACATTTTAGGAGCTGAAATAAATTAAGGTAAATTAAGGTATTGTTAATAACATAATATTAAACAATAAAAAGAAAAAAAAACGAAATTTAATGGATATGGAAAGGTTATAGACGGTTGGAAAAAAAAAAGAAAAAAGGAAAAAAGGAGAAAAAGGAAACATTGTATTGGGCTAGGATTAGTATGGTAATTATATAAAGACTTTTATTAACTAAAAACATATCATAATCCCCTGGAGATCAAGTTTAGGTCGAATTTAATGGAGAATATTAGGGTTCTTCATAAAATTTTGGGGTTTTCATAAATCAAAGGTAAATATTCAAATCCCTTTTTAATTTAATTATTTTTATGTTTTGTTTAATAATCTTATGATGGAATTAGGTTAGGGTTTAATTTAAAAACAGTAAATTAATGTTATAATAATGAGGTTATAATGATTACATAAGTTAGGGTTTGTAATTAGTGGGGTTATGGTTAATTAATTAGTTTAATTTGATTAAACCCGTTTTTAAAAACTGGGCAGAATTTTGAGTCAATTGTTTTGATTATATTGGGAGTTCTACAAACTCTTATTTTGCGATCCAAGTATCTCTGAAAAGGTAATTGAAGTGGCTTTCCAATGCAAGAAACGAGAACTAAATTGGAGGTAGGGAAGTGGGTCAAAAACAGGTTACAACAGTCGGAGGTCAAAACAGTTTTGAAGTCAGCCTGTTTTCTTTTTAAGTTTTGGGTTGTTTGGGGTACTTAGGGTTGCATTGGGATCTTATAACGAACATGAGAGATGGTTTATATATTATAGTAAGTATCTACACTTGGGCTAAGGTTGTGGTTTAGGGTAAGACCCCCTAATCCTAACAAACTTTTTGTAAGTTTAAAATCAGTAAATCTGGAATGACAAAAGTATATATATATATATATATCGGGGCCTTAACAGTAGCTTTAAGGTTAGGGCAAGTGGGAGATGTTAGCTAACATATGTAAAGGAATAAATATTCCCTTTACAGAGATCATGGGTGTGCTTAGGTGGGTGTTTGGCGTATATTTTGGAGACCTAAAACTGGGACTGTTTTTGATAAAATGTTAACGGGATATGTTATGAAGTAAAACGAGTTAAGGGCTTTATAGAGGGGTGTAATGAGATTCTTAGAGCATATATATGAGGTATATATATGGGAGAAGGTTAGATGTCCATCATAGGTTGATGAGCCATTTTAGTGTTTGGTTCATGTTTTGATTATGTGTTTTTGGTTGTTAGCTTTTTGCTAGTGCGCGGATGTTTGGGGAAGCTCAATCAGGTGAGTTTCATAGTCCCATGTTTAATATTGATTTTTACTTCCAGATGGGATGGAAGAGACACTGTGTTGAGTTATTTTCTAAATTGATGTTGTGAATGTTTTTTAAGGTTTGTGATGGACTTGTGTGTACATTATGTGATTAACTGCTATGTGATTTTTGATTGTATATGATTTGGATCGGGGGACACGTGCCGTCTCAGTTATTGTGGTTTGACAAGGTAGTGGCCTTGTGGTTTGACAAGGTAGTGGCCTTGTGGTTTGACAAGGTAGTGGCCTTGTGGTTTGCCAAGGTAGTGGCCTTGGGATAGGTACATAGTGTGATCATCTATGGTACCATGATGTTGTTTGGCAAGGTAGGAGCCTTGGATTGGTTTGGTATGATTAATCTTGATTGATAGTTGTTAATGCATATTTGTAACACATTGTCCATATGTTCTTTTGTTGTTGATTGTTATTCACAGCTTGTAACTGATTTTATCATTGGAGTCTAAACCTATGACTCTCACCAACTTTATGTTGACGTGTTTTAGTGTCTCTTTCAGGTGAGAATGTGGTTAAGCTTAAGGATAGAAGTGGCTAGACTTGGATGCCTTAGGATTGCATATAGAAGGAGATCCCCGTTCCTTCTTAGCTTTGTTTGTTCATTTATCTGGTGATACTGTTGGCACCTATATGTTTGTTTGTTTGTGTTATTTGTTTGTCTTGGGTAAGAGGTAGGACTGTTACCTATTTACCTAGACTCCTGCATTGTTGAGATATTGTCATGACATTTGTGTCACCATTTTATGACATTTATTATATCATTTAGTTATCTCTATAGACACGCTATTGTTGTGATGATATCCATACGTCGCGCCCCATATTCCGCCAAGTGGGGTGTGACAGAATGGTATCAGAGACAATGGTTATAGAGAATTAGGTTGCCTAGTCGCGTAGCCTAGTCTATAGCTTAAGGGTCCCTGCATATATGCGTCATAGGAGTATGTGTGCATTTTACATAAATTGATGTGTTGGGATGTTATTTATTGCGATGTTTTGTCTAGTATGAATTGAACCATAGTAAGTTCATACTTAGCCACATATTATTTTCTGTTCGGGTTGTGACTAGTGCGTGTTGAACCATAATCGTCCACGCTAGTCATTGTCGTA
Organism: Glebionis coronaria; assembly: GCA_025667525.1. Classification (NCBI taxonomy): domain Eukaryota; kingdom Viridiplantae; phylum Streptophyta; class Magnoliopsida; order Asterales; family Asteraceae; genus Glebionis; species Glebionis coronaria. The sequence continues at coordinate 94,663,317 of CM046882.1, read as the reverse complement.
ATTTGCTTAAATTGTACATTATTGTACATAATTTGGCACATGATAGTTTCTATCTTTTGTCGAGATTTTACATACATGAGGTATGTTATTTTTTCTTTTGATGTTTAAGTCATGTTCCCTAAGAATCGTGTGGTGGTTCGAGTTACTAGGAGTACATGGGTAGGAAGGATTTTAAGTTGTTTCCACTCTTATGGGCGACATGACTTATATCTGATTATGTTTTCGTTTTGGATTTAGTCTATGTTGTTTAGCTAGACTATGAATTTCGGTATTCCAAGAGTTTTACTATGTTATTTTAATAGATGGGGTTTTGGACCTATTTGGTTATGTGGTTATGTGCTTATGTGAGTAGATGGATTTATGTGTTATATGTTGTATTGATTCTTATAAGTGTCATCATAGGAGGGAGTGCATTGGGGAAAGGGTAATTGTATAAGTATGGTGGCCAACATAGTTATACAAGTACCACAACTTCAATGGGTTTTCAAGTATGATTGCATGAAAGAGGGTTAGTACATGCTTGTATATGATGAGATGTGGATTTTGGGTATATTTATAATATATGGGTATATGTAACGACTGCCTACGATATGGCTATTTTTTTAGTGTGTTATATGTTTTGAGTTATAGTCGTGTTATGTGATTATGAGGTCACACGATATGGGTTGGTTTTGGTAATGGGTTTTGTGCCTTGTTGTGGCATGGTGAGATGGTGAGATGGGGATTACTCGTATGGAAAAACGAGTGTATGACGCGATTGGTTGATCTGATATGTATAGTAACGAGTATGTTTTGGGTGATTTAATAGGTATATATATGCGGATGCATATATACTACTATGTGTTAAGTTATGGTATATGGTCGTTCACTAGTTATTATAACTTGAACGTACCTTGTGTTTGCGCGTGTTTTATGGTGCTGGAGTTTAATGAAGTTCCAACGATGTTTTGAATCTTTTGAAGTGTGTCTGGTAGCGTATTCTTTGAGTTTCGTATTTCACGTGTACGTTTTAAAATGGTGTTCTTGGTTTTAAGTCTATTGAAATAACTTGGGATTCCTTTTGAGATAATGAAATCTTTTGTGTTGGGTCTAACATTTCTTTTGGTCGGTATATGTTGAGAAAAAGGGGGACTTGGAAATCTATTATAGGGTTAGATAGTTGGTTGTATTCGGTAAAATAAGGGTAAGGTGTTGAAGTCATGTTGCAAACAAGATGTAAAATAAGATTTCATTTTAATCAACACTTATATATTTCAAATTCTAAAAGACTTTCTTTGAAATAAAGCGAAATAAAAATTTCTTTCTACCTACATAGTTTATATAATTGAGTTCGACTGATTTATGTCATTTATAATTATTTATACAAGGTTAAATTGAGTTTATGAAGATTTCACGTACATTTATATCTGTCATTTAAAAGGATTACATTAATCACTAAGTTTATTCTTTAGTTTTTTTTAAAACAACTAGTATAAAACTGTTTTGGTTATAACTTGTTTGTTTTTAGAGCTTTTTGAGTGATTCAAAAGCCAAAAATTATGTACTCGGAACGTACTTTTCAAATATTCAGAAAGTATAGTCATGGGAGGTCAGTGGACTGGTCGGAATTGTTGTACAAGTGTCGGGTTCAAGGTTGAGTTTTGAATAGTAGTTTATTTTTATTTGGGGTGCACGGGATATCTAGTCTTTGGGTTGAGTTTTGAGATCGCCTAGAAGGTTGTTGGTATATTGTTTGAGTCACATAGATGTGGGAGGTAATAATAATAAAAAAAGATATATATTCTTTTGGAAAAGTCGATCTTTTGCACGGTTTAAATAATATGTCGCGGGGCGTAATATGTTTGGTTGCCATTGGGTGTTTCTTGGATTATTTTTCGTTGTCATGGGTCATTTTGAATTGATACACGTTTTGGGTTTGAGCTTTCTTTCGAGTCTCATGGTTTTGACTTATTTTAACTGGTGCACGTGAAATGTCGTTAGTTATCCGTTGGTTTGATTTGTTGATCGTATCTGATGGATTCAGGATGTAGTTTTGGTTTCGTATTGTTCGGGAGCGTTGAGGTAGTCATATGAAAGACTTAGTCGCGCCTACACGCTTAAGTAGGTGACCATGAGAGAACGGTCGGAATACCCTTAGTGGGGAGGAAAGAAGTTCGTAGACAAACTAATGTGGTCATGAGGTCTCTTAGGAGTACCAAATAGATGAATAGAGATTTGTGGGATACTAGCACAAGTAACGCGCCATAGAGAGTGTTGGAAGGGGATATAATACCTCAAAGGTATTTATGATTGTTCGTAGGGCATGTAAGTTTTCCGAAAATTTCCTGAAATTTAGTAGGTTTGCCTATTACCGTGAGGTAGAACCATAAATAGAGCAAGTAGGAGAAGTGAGAGGAGTTGTAGTTAATGCCTTTCCAAGGCAAATCGTTGATGGAGTGATTTAAAAACAAGAGCTGTTAGAAATTGCAAGGAATGCCGGATAGAAGTTGAGTTGCTTAGTAGTAGATTGGATGAGGAAAGAGGTTGAGTGGTCCGATGAGAGGAAGTACCGATCTTAAAAATGCGTGTAGAATTTTTCAAGTAGAAGGAGGTAGGAATTTATTCGTATTGCCGCTAAGAGAGGGTGCAAGGAGGACATAGTTGAAACTGCTAAGGATGTTGTATGAATGCTTTGGGTTTACGGTTATGCATTTGGTTTCACCAAAGCACTAGCGGTTTTCATGGATTCAATGAACCGATTGTGCATGAACGTGTATAAACGAGTTGTCATCGGGAGCATCGACGACATCTTGATCTACTCAAAGTCTAAGAAGGAGAGTGAGGCGAAGTATGTGTTGGTTTTGGAGTGGAATTATACGTGAGATTTTCAAGTGTGAGTTTTAGTATTAAGTCTACCATGATGAGTAGTTAGAGATGATGACATATCATGGAACCAGCAAGGGGCGAAGTGAAGAAGGATGAGTAAGCATTTTGGAGGCTGAAGAGGTGGATTGGATAGTGAGCCGATCTTGGCATTATCGGAAGGACTGGATGAATTCGCGAAGCATGACGATACGTGGAGCAAGGACTTGGACGCGTACGAGAACGACAAAGAAAGGCGATCGCTTATACGTTGCAGGAACTGAAGATTTGGAAGAACTGGATAGACTTAGCTAGTGGAGCTGGACTGTTATATCTGCCTAGAATGCTAGAGGCATTTGGTGTACGAGACGTGGAGAATGATCTATACGGATCATGAACGTCTCCAACACATATTCAATCATCTTGATTGAACATTTGGCAAAGGTGAGGGGTGGAGTTAAGTGATGAAAGAAAAATATGCAAGGCCAAGTACCATCTGGGAAAGGCAAGCATGGTTGATGAGACATGGAATAAGAAGAATGAAGTGAAGCTGAGACGAACTTGAACTATATGGATGACGTATTAGGGTGGTTTGGATGAAGGATGTAGGTTGCACGAGTTGAGTTGTCTAAAGCAGAGAACGCGTCAACATGTATGTTGCGTGGCTTGGACAACCATATGGACTAAAGGGAGTTGATGAACATGATTAGATATGAGTATATCCAGCTAACTGGAAAAGGATAGGCAAGTGAGATATTTATACAACCTTAGGTATTACACTGAGGGCATGGGTGATTGATTTAGAGGTAGTTCGGAAACTCGTTAGCGATTGCTGAGTTTTCATATAATGATAGTTATCGTACTAGAAGTCGATAAATGTCATTTGAGGCACTATATGAAAGGATAGGGTGAGTTATCCCTAATGTGGACTAGAATTGGTAAAAGAGGCTATTAATGTGGTAATGGTGTTTGTGGACAGAATGAGAGCAACAAGGGATGCTATGTAGAAAAGGAGGAAACCACTAGATTTAGTGACAAAGTTATGTAGGGAGTTTCACCCATAGTAACGGGTGGTATGTTTTGGTAAAATGGAAGAGTTGATGTAGAGTTTTGCAGGTCCATTTATGATCTTTGGAAAGATCGGACCATTAGATTATGAGTATACAATTACCTGGGGAAAGTGAGTTGTATACATGATACATTTCATGTATTGAGATTGGTAAAGGTTGTTTGAGAATGCATTTTGCATGTACGGTTATTCGGGACTTGTATTAATAAGAGTCTTTGTTTTATCAAAGAGTCGTCTGTGAGATTTATTGACTGTGAGGTCAAGAGTTTGGCAATGGGTTTAATTATTTTTGGTTTGTATATGTGGTATTTTGAAACTCGAACTAAAGTTCATGTGGAAATGAGGGGAGTTCGTTTAGAACAAGTATCCTCATGTGATTTGTTGTTTGTGTGTTTGATCCTAAGGAGTAAATCTCGGGACGAGATTTCTATTAGGAGGGAGTGATGTGACAACCGTGGTTTTGAGGTTCGTCACTTAATTTTATTTTGTGCTAGTTACGTGTCTTTACGTGTTTATGTGCTTATTGGTGTGTATAGTTTGTGGTTTGGATATCGTTTCCGGTACGGGGTACCTTGTGAGTGAAACGATGTGTGATGATTTCATGTTCATGAGCTCACATGGTAGTGACTATGAAGTGAAATGGTGTTATTTAGTGGTTTTACGTATACGTATATGTATTATAGAAAATCGTATTTTTACGATTTACGGTTTAGCATTTTGAGGTCTCGGAAGAGGTATTTAGTCACGGGAATATTTTTCGGGATGGTTTTAAGTCATTTAGGACTTAGTTATAAAGTTTATTTCAAAATTTGAGATTTTTTTAAAAGTGTATATTTTACGACTTTTACGGTAAAACGCGTAAAAATTGACTAGTTTTACGGTTTTGAGGTTTTGGACATTTTAGGAGCTGAAATAAATTAAGGTAAATTAAGGTATTGTTAATAACATAATATTAAACAATAAAAAGAAAAAAAAACGAAATTTAATGGATATGGAAAGGTTATAGACGGTTGGAAAAGAAAAAAAAAAGGAAAAAAGGAGAAAAAGGAAACATTGTATTGGGCTAGGATTAGTATGGTAATTATATAAAGACTTTTATTAACTAAAACCACATCATAATCCCCTGGAGATCAAGTTTAGGTCGAATTTAATGGAGAATATTAGGGTTCTTCATAAAATTTTGGGGTTTTCATTAATTAAAGGTAAATATTCAAATCCCTTTTTAATTTAATTATTTTTATGTTTTGTTTAATCATCTTATGATGGAATTAGGTTAGGGTTTAATTTAAAAACAGTAAATTAATGTTATAATAATGAGGTTATAATGATTACATAAGTTAGGGTTTGTAATTAGTGGGGTTATGGTTAATTAATTAGTTTAATTTGATTAAACCCGTTTTTAAAAACTGGGCAGAATTTTGAGTCAATTTTTTTGATCATATTGGGAGTTCTACAAACTCTTATTTTGCGATCCAAGTATCCCTGAAAAGTTAATTGAAGTGGCTTTCCAATGCAAGAAACGAGAACTAAATTGGAGGTCGGGAAGTGGGTCAAAAACAGGTTACAACAGTCGGAGGTCAAAACAGTTTTGAAGTCAGCCTGTTTTCTTTTTAAGTTTTGGGTTGTTTGGGGTACTTAGAGTTGCATTGGGATCTTATAACGAACATGAGAGATGGTTTATATATTATAGTAAGTATCTGCACTTGGGCTAAGGTTGTGGTTTAGGGTAAGACCCCCTAATCCTAACAAACTTTTTGTAAGTTTAAAATCAGTAAATCTGGAGTGACAAAAGTATATATATATATATATATATTGGGGCCTTAACAGTAGATTTAAGGTTAGGGCAAGTGGGAGATGTTAGCTATCATATGTAAGGGCATAAATATTCCCTTTACAGAGATCATGGGTGTGCTTAGGTGGGTGTTTGGCTTATAGTTTGGAGACCTAAAACTGGGACTGTTTTTGATAAAATGTTAACGGGACGTGTTATGAAGTAAAACAAGTTAAGGGCTTTATAGAGGGGTGTAATGAGATTCTTAGAGCATATATATGAGGTATATATATGGGAGAAGGTTAGATGTCCATCATAGGTTGATGAGCCATTTTAGTGTTTGGTTCATGTTTTGATTATGTGTTTTTGGTTGTTAGCTTTTTGCTAGTGCGCGGATGTTTGGGGAAGCTCAATCAGGTGAGTTTCATAGTCCTATGTTTAATATTGATTTTGACTTCCAGATGGGATGGAAGAGACACTGTGTTGAGTTATTTTCTAAATTGATGTTGTGAATGTTTTTTAAGGTTTGTGATGGACTTGTGTGTACATTATGTGATTAACTGCTATGTGATTTTTGATTGTGTATGATTTGGATCAGGGGACACGTGCCGTCTCAGTTATTGTGGTTTGACAAGGTAGTGGCCTTGTGGTTTGACAAGGTAGTGGCCTTGTGGTTTGACAAGGTAGTGGCCTTGTGGTTTGCCAAGGTAGTGGCCTTGGGATAGGTACATAGTGTGATCATCTATGGTACCATGATGTTGTTTGGCAAGGTAGGAGCCTTGGATTGGTTTGGTATGATTAATCTTGATTGATAGTTGTTAATGCATATTTGTAACACATTGTCCATATGTTCTTTTGTTGTTGATTGTTATTCACAGCTTGTAACTGATTTTATCATTGGAGTCTAAACCTATGACTCTCACCAACTTTATGTTGACGTGTTTTAGTGTCTCTTTTAGGTGAGAATGTGGTTAAGCTTAAGGATAGAAGTGGCTAGACTTGGATGCCTTAGGATTGCATATAGAAGGAGATCCCCTTTCCTTCTTAGCTTTGTTTGTTCATTTATCTAGTGATACTGTTGGCACCTATATGTTTGTTTGTTTGTGTTATTTGTTTGTCTTGGGTAAGAGGTAGGACTGTTACCTATTTACCTAGACTCCTGCATTGTTGAGATATTGTCATGACATTTGTGTCACCATTTTATGACATTTATTATATCATTTAGTTATCTCTATATACACGCTATTGTTGTGATGATATCCATACGTCGCGCCCCATATTCCGCCAAGTGGGGTGTGACAGAATTGTATCAGAGACAATGGTTATAGAGAATTAGGTTGCCTAGTCGCGTAGCCTAGTCTATAGCTTAAGGGTCCCTGCATATAGGCGTCATAGGAGTATGTGTGCATTTTACATAAATTGATGTGTTGGGATGTTATTTATTGTGATGTTTTGACTAGTATGAATTGAACCATAGTAAGTTCATACTTAGCCACATATTATTTTCTGTTCGGGTTGTGACTAGTGCGTGTTGAACCATAATCGTCCACGCTAGTCATTGTCGTATTTTGCTTAAATTGTACATTATTGTACATAATTTGGCACATGGTAGTTTTTATCTTTTGTGGAGATTTTACATACCTGAGGTATGTTATTTTTTCTTTTGATGTTTAAGTCATGTTCCCTAAGAATCGTGTGGTGGTTCGAGTTACTAGGAGTACATGGGTAGGAAGGATTTTAAGCTGTTTCCACTCTTATGGGCGACATGACTTATATCTGATTATGTTTTCGTTTTGGATTTAGTCTATGTTGTTTAGCTAGACTATGAATTTCGATATTCCAAGAGTTTTACTATGTTATTTTAATAGATGGGGTTTTGGACCTATTTGGTTATGTGGTTATGTGCTTATGTGAGTAGATGGATTTATGTGTTATATGTTGTATTGATTCTTATAAGTGTCATCATAGGAGGGAGTGCATTGGGGAAAGGGTAATTGTACAAGTATGGTGGCCAACATAGTTATACAAGTACCATAACTTCAATGGGTTCTCAAGTATGATTGCATGAAAGAGGGTTAGTACATGCTTGTATATGATGAGATGTGGATTTTGGGTATATTTAATGGGTATATGTAACGGCTGCCTACGATATGGCTATTTTTTTAGTGTGTTATATGTTTTGAGTTATAGTCGTGTTATGTGATTATGAGGTCACACGATATGGGTTGGTTTTGGTAATGGGTTTTGTGCCTTGTTGTGGCATGGTGAGATGGGGATTACTCGTATGGAAAAACGAGTGTATGACGCGATTGGTTGATCTGATATGTATAGTAACGAGTATGTTTTGGGTGATTTAATAGGTATATATATGCGGATGTATATATACTACTATGTGTTAAGTTATGGTATATGGTCGTTCACTAGTTATTATAACTTGAACGTACCTTGTGTTTGCGCGTGTTTTATGGTGCTGGAGTTTAATGAAGTTACAACGATGTTTTGAATCTTTTGAAGTGTGTCTTGTAGCGTATTCTTTGAGTTTCGTATTTCACGTGTACGTTAAAATGGTGTTCTTGGTTTTAAGTCTATTGAAATAACTTGGGATTCCTTTTGAGATAATGAAATCTTTTGTGTTGGGTCTAACATTTCTTTTGGTCGGTATATGTTGAGAAAAAGGGGGACTTGGAAATCTATTATAGGGTTAGATAGTTGGTTGTATTCGGTAAAATAAGGGTAAGGTGTTGAAGTCATGTTGCAAACAAGATGTAAAATAAGATTTCATTTTAATCAACACTTATATATTTCAAATTCTAAAAGACTTTCTTTGAAATAAAGCGAAATAAAAATTTCTTTCTACCTACATAGTTTATATAATTGAGTTCGACTGATTTATGTCATTTATAATTATTTATACAAGGTTAAATTGAGTTTATGAAGATTTCACGTACATTTATATCTGTCATTTAAAAGGATTACATTAATCACTAAGTTTATTCTTTAGTTTTTTTTAAAACAACTAGTATAAAACTGTTTTGGTTATAACTTGTTTGTTTTTAGAGCTTTTTGAGTGATTCAAAAGCCAAAAATTATGTACTCGGAACGTACTTTTCAAATATTCAGAAAGTATAGTCATGGGAGGTCAGTGGACTGGTCGGAATTGTTGTACAAGTGTCGGGTTCAAGGTTGAGTTTTGAATAGTAGTTTATTTTTATTTGGGGTGCACGGGATATCTAGTCTTTGGGTTGAGTTTTGAGATCGCCTAGAAGGTTGTTGGTATATTGTTTGAGTCACATAGATGTGGGAGGTAATAATAATAAAAAAAGATATATATTCTTTTGGAAAAGTCGATCTTTTGCACGGTTTAAATAATATGTCGCGGGGCGTAATATGTTTGGTTGCCATTGGGTGTTTCTTGGATTATTTTTCGTTGTCATGGGTCATTTTGAATTGATACACGTTTTGGGTTTGAGCTTTCTTTCGAGTCTCATGGTTTTGACTTATTTTAACTGGTGCACGTGAAATGTCGTTAGTTATCCGTTGGTTTGATTTGTTGATCGTATCTGATGGATTCAGGATGTAGTTTTGGTTTCGTATTGTTCGGGAGCGTTGAGGTAGTCATATGAAAGACTTAGTCGCGCCTACACGCTTAAGTAGGTGACCATGAGAGAACGGTCGGAATACCCTTAGTGGGGAGGAAAGAAGTTCGTAGACAAACTAATGTGGTCATGAGGTCTCTTAGGAGTACCAAATAGATGAATAGAGATTTGTAGGATACTAGCACAAGTAACGCGCCATAGAGAGTGTTGGAAGGGGATATAATACCTCAAAGGTATTTATGATTGTTCGTAGGGCATGTAAGTTTTCCGAAAATTTCCTGAAATTTAGTAGGTTTGCCTATTACCGTGAGGTAGAACCATAAATAGAGCAAGTAGGAGAAGTGAGAGGAGTTGTAGTTAATGCCTTTCCAAGGCAAATCGTTGATGGAGTGATTTAAAAACAAGAGCTGTTAGAAATTGCAAGGAATGCCGGATAGAAGTTGAGTTGCTTAGTAGTAGATTGGATGAGGAAAGAGGTTGAGTGGTCCGATGAGAGGAAGTACCGATCTTAAAAATGCGTGTAGAATTTTACAAGTAGAAGGAGGTAGGAATTTATTCGTATTGCCGCTAAGAGAGGGTGCAAGGAGGACATAGTTGAAACTGCTAAGGATGTTGTATGAATGCTTTGGGTTTACGGTTATGCATTTGGTTTCACCAAAGCACTAGCGGTTTTCATGAATTCAATGAACCGATTGTGCATGAACGTGTATAAACGAGTTGTCATCGGGAGCATCGACGACATCTTGATCTACTCAAAGTCTAAGAAGGAGAGTGAGGCGAAGTATGTGTTGGTTTTGGAGTGGAATTATACGTGAGATTTTCAAGTGTGAGTTTTAGTATTAAGTCTACCATGATGAGTAGTTAGAGATGATGACATATCATGGAACCAGCAAGGGGCGAAGTGAAGAAGGATGAGGAAGCATTTTGGAGGCTGAAGAGGTGGATGGGATAGTGAGCCGATCTTGGCATTATCGGAAGGACTGGATGAATTCACGAAGCATGACGATACGTGGAGCAAGGACTTGGACGCGTACAAGGACGACAAAGAAAGGCGATCGCTTATACGTTGCAGGAACTGAAGATTTGGAAGAACTGGATAGACTTAGCTAGTGGAGCTGGACTGTTATATCTGCCTAGAATGCTAGAGGCATTTGGTGTACGAAACGTGGAGAATGATCTATACGGATCATGAACGTCTCCAACACATATTCAATCATCTTGATTGAACATTTGGCAAATGTGAGGGATGGAGTTAAGTGATGAAAGAAAAATATGCAAGGCCAAGTACCATCTGGGAAAGGCAAGCATGGTTGATGAGACATAGAATAAGAAGAATGAAGTGAAGCTGAGACGAACTTGAACTATATGGATGACGTATTAGGGTGGTTTGGATGAAGGATGTAGGTTGCACGAGTTGAGTTGTCTAAAGCAGAGAACGCGTCAACATGTATGTTGCGTGGCTTGGACAACCATATGGACTAAAGGGAGTTGATGAACATGATTGGATATGAGTATATCCAGCTAACTGGAAAAGGATAGGCAAGTGAGATATTTATACAACCTTAGGTATTACACTGAGGGCATGGGTGATTGATTTAGAGGTAGTTCAGAAACTCGTTAGCGATTGCTGAGTTTTCATATAATGATAGTTATCGTACTAGAAGTCGATAAATGTCATTTGAGGCACTATATGAAAGGATAGGGTGAGTTGTCCCTAATGTGGACTAGAATTGGTAAAAGAGGCTAGTAATGTGGTAATGGTGTTTGTGGACAGAATGAGAGCAACAAGGGATGCTATGTAGAAAAGGAGGAAACCACTAGATTTAGTGACAAAGTTATGTAGGGAGTTTCACCCATAGTAACGGGTGGTATGTTTTGGTAAAATGGAAGAGTTGATGTAGAGTTTTGTAGGTCCATTTATGATCTTTGGAAAGATCGGACCATTAGCTTATGAGTATACAATTACCTGGGGAAAGTGAGTTGTATACATGATACATTTCATGTATTGAGATTGGTAAAGGTTGTTTGAGAATGCATTTTGCATGTACGGTTATTCGGGACTTGTATTAATAAGAGTCTTTGTTTTATCAAAGAGTCATCTGTGAGATTTATTGACTGTGAGGTCAAGAGTTTGGCAATGGGTTTAATTATTTTTGGTTTGTATATGTGGTATTTTGAAACTCGAACTAAAGTTCACGTGGAAATGAGGGGAGTTCGTTTAGAACAAGTATCCTCATGTGATTTGTTGTTTGTGTGTTTGATCCTAAGGATTAAATCTCGGGACGAGATTTCTATTAGGAGGGAGTGATGTGACAACCGTGGTTTTGAGGTTCGTCACTTAATTTTATTTTGTGCTAGTTACGTGTCTTTACGTGTTTATGTGCTTATTGGTGTGTATAGTTTGTGGTTTGGATATCGTTTCCGGTACGGGGTACCTTGTGAGTGAAACGATGTGTGATGATTTCATGTTCATGAGCTCACATGGTAGTGACTATGAAGTGAAATGGTGTTATTTAGTGGTTTTACGTATACGTATATGTATTATAGGAAATCGTATTTTTACGATTTACGGTTTAGCATTTTGAGGTCTCGGAAGAGGTATTTAGTCACGGGAATATTTTTCGGGATGGTTTTAAGTCATTTAGGACTTAGTTATAAAGTTTATTTCAAAATTTGAGATTTTTTTTAAAAGTGTATATTTTACGACTTTTACGGTAAAACGCGTAAAAATTGACTAGTTTTACGGTTTTGAGGTTTTGGACATTTTAGGAGCTGAAATAAATTAAGGTAAATTAAGGTATTGTTAATAACATAATATTAAACAATAAAAAGAAAAAAAAACGAAATTTAATGGATATGGAAAGGTTATAGACGGTTGGAAAAGAAAAAAAAAGGAAAAAAGGAAAAAAGGAGAAAAAGGAAACATTGTATTGGGCTAGGATTAGTATGGTAATTATATAAAGACTTTTATTAACTAAAAACACATCATAATCCCCTGGAGATCAAGTTTAGGTCGAATTTAATGGAGAATATTAGGGTTCTTCATAAAATTTTGGGGTTTTCATAAATCAAAGGTAAATATTCAAATCCCTTTTTAATTTAATTATTTTTATGTTTTGTTTAATCATCTTATGATGGAATTAGGTTAGGGTTTAATTTAAAAACAGTAAATTAATGTTATAATAATGAGGTTATAATTATTACATAAGTTAGGGTTTGTAATTAGTGGGGTTAGGGTTAATTAATTAGTTTAATTTGATTAAACCCATTTTTAAAAACTGGGCAGAATTTTGAGTCAATTGTTTTGATCATATTGGGAGTTCTACAAACTCTTATTTTGCGATCCAAGTATCCCTGAAAAGGTAATTGAAGTGGATTTCTATTTCAAGAAACGAGAACTAAATTGGAGGTCGAGAAGTGGGTCAAAAACAGGTTACAACAGTCGGAGGTCAAAACAGTTTTGAAGTCAGCCTGTTTTCTTTTTAAGTTTTGGGTTGTTTGGGGTACTTAGGGTTGCATTGGGATCTTCTAACGAACATGAGAGATGGTTTATATATTATAGTAAGTATCTGCACTTGGGCTAATGTTGTGTTTTAGGGTAAGACCCCCTAATCCTAACAAACTTTTTGTAAGTTTAAAATCAGTAAATCTGGAGTGAAAAAAGTATATATATATATATATATCGGGGCCTTAACAGTAGCTTTAAGGTTAGGGCAAGTGGGAGATGTTAGCTAACATATGTAAGGGCATAAATATTTCATTTACAGAGATCATGGGTGTGCTTAGGTGGGTGTTTGGCTTATAGTTTGGAGACCTAAAACTGGGACTGTTTTTGATAAAATGTTAACGGGATGTGTTATGAAGTAAAACGAGTTAAGGGCTTTATAGAGGGGTGTAATGAGATTCTTAGAGCATATATATGAGGTATATATATGGGAGAAGGTTAGATGTCCATCATAGGTTGATGAGCCATTTTAGTGTTTGGTTCATGTTTTGATTATGTGTTTTTGGTTGTTAGCTTTTTGCTAGTGCACGGATGTTTGGGGAAGCTCAATCCGGTGAGTTTCATAGTCCCATGTTTAATATTGATTTTGACTTCCAGATGGGATGGAAGAGACACTGTGTTGAGTTTTTTTTTAAATTGATGTTGTGAATGTTTTTTAAGGTTTGTGATGGACTTGTGTGTACATTATGTGATTAACTGCTATGTGATTTTTGATTGTGTATGATTTGGATCGGGGACACGTGCCGTCTCAGTTATTATGGGTTGACAAGGTAGTGGCCTTGTGGTTTGACAAGGTAGTGGCCTTGTGGTTTGACAAGGTAGTGGCCTTGTGGTTTGCCAAGGTAGTGGCCTTGGGATAGGTACATAGTGTGATCATCTATGGTACCATGATGTTGTTTGGCAAGGTAGGAGCCTTGGATTGGTTTGGTATGATTAATCTTGATTGATAGTTGTTAATGCATATTTGTAACACATTGTCCATATGTTCTTTTGTTGTTGATTGTTATTCACAACTTGTAACTGATTTTATCATTGGAGTCTAAACCTATGACTCTCACCAACTTTATGTTGACGTGTTTTAGTGTCTCTTTCAGGTGAGAATGTGGTTAAGCTTAAGGATAGAAGTGGCTAGACTTGGATGCCTTAGGATTGCATATAGAAGGAGATCCCCGTTCCTTCTTAGCTTTGTTTGTTCATTTATCTAGTGATACTGTTGGCACCTATATGTTTGTTTGTTTGTGTTATTTGTTTGTCTTGGGTAAGAGGTAGGTCTGTTACCTATTTACCTAGACTCCAGTATTGTTGAGATATTGTCATGACATTTGTGTCACCATTTTATGACATTTATTATATCATTTAGTTATCTCTATAGACACGCTATTGTTGTGATGATATCCATACGTCGCGCCCCATATTCCGCCAAGTGGGGTGTGACAATTATAGGTATGGATATCGTGAAAAAAACAAATCAAGAAACAAGGAAAAACGAACACGAGAAACGAAGTCACACAATGAACCGGGTCCTATTTGTGGATTTCTCAAAGAATATACCTTGAAGACTTGAAGATGTACAAGATTGATCCCTCATATATGAAGAAATGACACTTAATACCCTTGTTTACTCATAATTACAAGTTTGGTCCCTCAAGTTTGTCAAAATTACAAAAGGTCCTTCAACTTTGAAGATTTGTCAAGTTTAGTCCCTCAACAATTCTAAATTTTCAACAATGGTCCCTCATGAAGTCAAAGATCCAATAAAGACCTTCAAAGATGAGAAATGTCCAAGATCAGTCCTTGAACTATTTAAAAATGGCAAAAATAAACCTTGAAATCTCATTGCCAAAGGTTTGGGGCAAAAGTTTGAAGTTTGAAAGTTTTATAACAAAGGAAACCAAGTTTTTGGGCTGAAAACATGATTTACCACTTCTGCCAAAACACAATGACCCATAATGTCAATTCCCAAACTTCAAATGCACAAACACGCGCCAAACACAACACACCCCCTTATTTCGGATCAAAACTTACCACTATTCACCCTGATGAACCCAGTTACTATCCCACTTAAAACAAGGGGTAAAATGAAATTACCCAGGCACACACTTAATTCACATGCCCAGGAACTCATCCCACACCCAAAACCCCAATCCCCACTCACCATGTGACCCCACCATTCAACACCTCAACCAATCATATTGCAACCTCCTCTCCAAGCAATCCTATTTGGCAAGATCAACGATTTATAGCTACTACTTGGTCCCCAAGCATAAAATGAACAACCAAGATCATTTTGGATAGCTCACAACATCAAAACACGCCTCAAGCACTCAAGGGCATTCTAGGGATTTTCTAGCTAGGGTTTTCATGTATTTTGCATCTAGAATCGTCTATTGTTGCTTATAAAACGACCCCCAACCTGTGGTGAGGCATTTGTTCCAGATTTTAGCTATTTTCTTTCAAATTTCTTTTTATGAAAAAAAATTTGAATTTTTGAAAATATTGAATTCTCTTTTGTGATTTATAAAAGTTTGGTGTTTAAATAGCTAAGATCTGAGTTCCATTTACATGTTTGATTGATTTTGAGGAAAGGTTTTAAGGTTTAAAACTCTTGTTTTCAAAAATAAAAGGATAATCTGTCTTGATCTTACTTTTGTGTTTGTTCATCTTAGCAGCTTGTGGAAGCTGGTGCTTGTTCTTGCTAGCACCTTAGCTCAAACATTCCAAAGTGTGGATGTACATTTTGGAGGTTTGATTCTGTTTTCTCTTTTACTTTTTCTGAATTTTGCCTTAATTTTTTGTGATTTTGCATGATTGTTTGTGAATCTGTGGTTTTATGGTTGATTTGTGTTTCTGAGGGTTTGATTATTGTTGCTAGGTTGTTTTGATCTTGGATTGAGGGTTAAATCACAACAATCCTTTGGAAAATTGAGAAATCAGATTCCAAAGGGGTGTTTGGGGTTAACTAATTTATCAAGATTCAAGGCAACCTTTGTGGTTGTTTGTGGTTGCTTATTGTTGGTAATTGTTTATCTGGTGTAAGGGGTTGGTTATCGGCAATTTTTGAGGGTCTAAATACCTAAATCAATCAAAGGTCTATAAAATCTGTTTTACTTGGGTATTTTTGCTAAAATTTTAGGAAACCTAGATCTAAGGGTAGAATAGGGTTAACAAGTGTTAAATTTTTGTTAACATAACCAGGGAAAGGGATTTTGAGGGCTTGAAATTGGGTTGGTGGTCAAATAGATCAGCAAAAGGATTTTGGATAATCACCTTTGCTCATCAATAACTTTTTATGCTTGAATCTACTTATTTACTTTGATCCAGTGCTTGAAATAAGTTTATTTGTGCTTATTTGACTTTATTATAGCTTGTGTATGCATATGGTTCAATTTGGCTAGCTTGTTCATGTTAAAACTACTTTTTAGTTCATAACTGCTTATTTGTCAAGTCTATATCATATTTATGGACTGTTTGCTTATTTTGTGCTTATTAAGTGAACCAAGTTGTGATTTGTTGATTGATATTGACTCCTTGTGATCCACTGATTACAAGGGTGCCTTTGTTTTCATTTGAATCCAACTGGATCTCTCTAAAAAAACAAGTCAAATAGTCAAAGCAGTGGGAACTCCTTTCCCATGCTGCTTGCCACTGCTAGTGTTATTTCAATTGGTGCTTATCAATAAGCTGTTCTAGCTTATTTAAACCTACAACAACTTTGAATTTGTAATAGGTGTCACTTATTTGACCCATTTGTTCATACTGGAGCATTTGAGGGGTTGACTTTGAGGTTTGACTAGAAAACCAATAACTTTGACTTTTACATAAGTGCTTATCAGCTTATTCAGCTTATTTGGCTTGGCTTATTGAACTTTTCTTTGTTGATTTGTCTTAATTAAGTCATTTAGAGTCTTTTGCAACTTATTTGAAGGTCCGAGGTGGTCTAGAACTCAAAGTCGACTATTTTGTCTTTTAGTGAAATTCTACTTTTCTTATTTCTGGCTTATTGGGTTTGCTTTTTCAAAATTTCTTTTCACACATCTCTTAAGCATCTCAAAAGAAGGTTGTGTGTCAAATCCGAGCTTATGGCATTGGCTTATTGCTTAATTGGCTTATTGGCCCAATAAGGATAAGTTGTTATACGAATAAGCTGTGATAAGCTCAAACCAGCTTTTGGGCCTTCATACTTTTGTGTTTAGAATCAAATTTTGAGTCAGATAGGGCTTTTTCAGGTCTTTTGGGCTTAGTTGATCTTTTTGGGCCAAAAAGCCTATTTAATTGGACTGTTTTTGTTTTTAGCCCATTTAGGGGTCCATTAGGGGTATTTTGGTAATTTCATTTTGATTTTCTATTTATTTAGGTTAAAATAAACTAGTTTACAAGTTTTTAGGAATTTTTGTAATTTTTGGATTTTTAATAATATTTTAATATTATTTTATTATTAAATTTCAATTTTCACATTTTTGCACTTATTATATTTTTCTTAGGTCTAATACATTAAAATAGGATTTTTGCAGCTCTTAGATTAATTTTATCATTATTTTCTTAAATTCTAGAATTATTTTAAGATTTTAATATTTTTTAATCACTTTAAATAGTTTTAATTAGTTTTAAAATTCATAAAAATAGTTTTTATTCTTATTTAGTCATTTTAGAGGTTTACAAAGTGAAAAATCTTTATTTGGGCTTTTTAATAACTATTTTGAT
Source organism: Glebionis coronaria (assembly GCA_025667525.1). NCBI lineage: Eukaryota > Viridiplantae > Streptophyta > Magnoliopsida > Asterales > Asteraceae > Glebionis > Glebionis coronaria. The sequence continues at coordinate 94,645,834 of CM046882.1, read as the reverse complement.
TTTTAGGGCTTTAATTAGCATTTAAAAATTAATATTTAATTAATTAAAAGGTTTGAAAAAGTTTTGATCATTTGTGAACTCTTAGTTTATTTAATTTGATTTTCAGTAATTTTTTGGGAATTTTTAGAATTAATTTGTATTTTAGCACCTTTTTACGGTTTTTAATTTAGTCGTCGTAGTAATAACTTTCACGTATCCGTCATTCTATTTTATTATCCCCTTCTTTCTCAAATATTAATCCAAAATATTTACATCTTAATCACACACATATACCTCCTTGGGAAACGAACTTAATTGGGTCATTAACACTTGATTTTCATAAGTCATTTGTTTAATACTTTCCGCTCATTTACGCTCTTTTGTTTTCCTAAACAAGAGGTGTAATTTACACCAATCATTTTGGCGCCGCTGCTGGGAGGTGTGTCGTGATTAATTTGTCATTTTGTTTTTAATATTAACCATAAATAGTATTTGTATTAGTAGAACTCTACTAATATGTATTATCGGTTTTTTTTTGTTTTTCTTGTGAAATTATTATTACTATATTATATTAAGTATCACAACAAATACAAAATATCTCCAAAAGTGTGAAAACACAACCTTAATTGGGATTTGATCTCCTAATTATTGTATTCGAATCTCAAACAAAAAGAAAAAGGCAAAAATAGATAAATACTTTCGTGAAGCTCGATTTTGAAAAATACAAACTATAAGGTGGGTATAAGACGGGTATTATAAAATATTTCCTAAGGAAAAAGGCTCTTAAGTGCTTCGCGCCGCCTCGTTTTCCCGCTTGCTTGTGAGTATTTTGAGATTGAAAGCTAATCGAGGGTTTTTCCGTCCAAAGTATTATTATGTATCATATATATTTGCTTGGTTTCTTTGTGATTAAACCCTTTTGAACAATTTGGTTTTCACCAAAGTTCTAAAGTCATTCGAAGGCATTCACCCCACGTGATCGTTTTCATTCTTTTGAGGCTTCTTTAATCAAGAGTTTGATTGGAGGAGAGATTTGGTAGATTGTTGTCTACAAATACACACAAAATCCAATTTTTTTTTAAAACAATTAAAAACAAAAAAAAAAAATTAAAAATTCACAAAACACCCAAAAAGAATCTTCTTTATTCACCTCTCATTCTACGTCAAGTTTATGCTAACTCGTAGTCAAGCAAAACGAGCTCGTAAACGTCGTCAAAGTCAAGGAAATCAAGAGCCTTTGATTGAAGAACAAACTCCAATTGTCGAACCCGTTGTAGAACCAATAGTCGCCATGGCTAATCGTACTATGATGGAGTTGCTTCAAGCACCCACCGAGGGTTTTGGAGAAGCTATTGTGATTCCCGCCATCCTTACGGAGAATTTCGAGATTAAGACAGGTTTAGTGTCGATGTTACAAGCAAATAAGTTTAGAGGTCATGAAAAAGACAACCCGCATTACCACATAAGGAATTTTAATCGTCTCACCGCAACAAGCAAGTTTAAGGATGTTCCACATGACGCCATTAAGATTATGTTGTTTCCATACTCGTTGGATGGACCCGCTAAAATTTGGCTCGAGAAAGAACCAGCAAATTTAATTTTGACATGGGGTGATCTCGTCTCTAAGTTTATGAACCAATTTTTTCCACCATCTAAAACAACACATTTGAAAAATGAGATTTCAAGGTTTACACAACGTAATAATGAAAGGTTTTCTATGGCATGGGAACGATTTAAGGAAATGTTACATGAATGTCCACACCATGATTTTTCGGAATTGCATCAAATAGATACTTTTTATAATGGGCTTAATGATCATGAACGAGATTATTTGAATGTCGCCGCGGGTGGTAATTTTTTGTGCAAAACGACCGATGAAGCTTTAAAGATTATCGAGAATAGATCTAAGGTTTATAACCCTCGTAACACTCCGAGTGTTGCCAATATGGGTTCGTCATCGTCGTCATTGTCTCGTAGCATGAATGCCTTAGATGATGAAGCAAATGAGGAAAATCGGTTTTTCGATAGGTTTTCGAATCTTATGACTCATTGGAAAGCACAAGATGCTTTGAATTCCGCATAGTTTAAAGCGGTTGAAAAGAGTTGTTTATCTTGTGGTGGAGCTCATGATCTTTCCGAGTGCATTACCGCCGGTGGTAACACTTCGAGTGCTTACGTAGCAACGGGAACTTACAACCAAAACGGCCAAGGTTCCCCCCCAAATCAAGGTCCATCAAATCAAAATGCTAACAACTATCGAAACAACAATCAAAATGGTGGTTATCAAGGCAATTTACGTAACTTCAACAAAGGGAATTATCAAAGTGGGAATGGACAAGTTTCAAATCAAAACCAAAACCGTGATTTTCAAACTACTACACAAGGTTTTCAAAATGATCACACCAAAAATCTTCAAGGAGAATTTTTGAATTATGCTAAGGCAAATGATGTTAAGTTTGATAATATGAAACGTGAGATGATTAGCTTAAGATCCGAGTTGAAAAACGAGCTTAAAAATGAACTTGCTAATGAACTTAAGACTCATGCTAATAAAATGGAAGGAAACGTTCAACGTCTTCAACAAAATCAACAAAAGATGGAACAAGGACAACATGAGATTAAGCAAGAATTGTTAAAAGCGGATGCTAGGCAATCAAAATTTGAAGACCAAATGGCAAAAATGTTTGAAGCAATCATGTGTAAACCCTCTTCCTCGGGTGGTCTTCCTGGTGATACCATTGCAAACCCAAAGGGAGAAATGAAGGTTATTACTACAAGTAGTGGTAAAACTTTCAAGGAACCAATCTCTCGTCCAAGTACTTCTATGGAGAAGGAAATCGAGAAAGGGCCCGAGGTGATGGTCGAAAAGGAGCATATCACAAGCCCACGAAGTACCGCTCATACCACACCTACGGTTGAACCAATACCAATCATGGAACCCGAGATTCCAAGGCCGTTGCCTAATGTCCAACCCACACCACCCTTACCTTACCCTTCGAGACGAAACAAAGAGAAATTGCAAGAACGTAACAAACAACAAATCGAGCTTTTTATAAAAATCTTTCAACAAGTTCATTTTGATGTAAGTTTAGCCGACGCGTTGTTATACATGCATCGTTTCGCTTCCACTTTCAAAAGTATGATGAACGATAAGGAAAAGCTTTCAAAGCTTGCTAATTGTTCTTCGATTTATCTTAACCGCATACCGGAAAAAGTTGGTGACCCCGGGAAGTTTCTCATTCCTTGTGATATACAAGATATGAAAGAATGCCTCGCCTTGGCCGATCTTGGTGCGAGCATTAATTTGATGCCATTTTCCATTTGGAAATCGCTTTCGCTTCCGGCTCTTACTCCTTCGAACATGTCTATCGAGATGGCCGATCATTCTACGATTTTAGCATGTGGAGTAGCCGAGGATGTTTTCATGAAAGTGGGGAAGTTCTACTATCCCGTTGATTTTATAGTAGTTGACATTCCCGCGGATCCTCAAGTTCCTCTAATTTTAGGTCGTCCATTTTTAGACACCTCGAGATCGCTTATCGATGTTCATGCAAGAACTATTACTTTGAGATTCAACGAAGAGGAACTTGTTATAAACGTTATTCAAAACTCGACACCTTCTCATGTTTATGCAATCGCTACCATCCATCACATCGACTTAGTTGATGTGGTTTGCGATGAGTTTTCACAAGAAGTGTTAGGTTTTTCCAATAGCTCGTCAAGTGGCAATCCCACTATTTTGGATCCGATTCTTGCTAGTTCTACATCAAATCTCACTCCATTCCAAGGAGGCGATTTTACTTCAAATGAAATCGATAATGAAGATGAGGTGACTATTGGTAATGATACTTCTATTCCACCATTTCTTCCGCCGATGGAAGTTATGAGTGTTGAGCAAAAATCTTCAATCAAGGAACCTCCTATCCTTGAATTGAAAGATCTTCCATCTCACCTTGAATACGCATTCTTGGAAGGTGATGACAAGTTTTTGGTTATTATTGCAAAAGGTCTTGCTAATGATGAAAAAACCGCACTTTTGAAAGTTCTTAAAGCTCATAAAGGGGCAATTGCGTGGAAAATTTCCGACATTAAGGGTATTGAACCAAAATTTTGAACTCACAAGATTTTAATGGAGGAGGACTATAAACCCGCAATTCAAAGTCAAAGAAGGGTAAAACCCAAAATTCATGATGTTATCAAAAAGGAAGTCTTAAAACTCTTTGACGCGGGAATGATTTATCCGATTTCCGATAGCCCATAGGTGAGCCCAATCCATTGTGTCCCTAAAAAGGGAGGAATGACCGTTGTGCCCAATGAAAACAACGAGTTAATTTCCACTCGTGTTGTGACCGGTTGGAGGGTGTGTATTGACTACCGAAAGTTAAATGACGCCACTCGTAAAGACCACTTTCCTTTGCCCTTCATGGATCAAATGTTGGAGCGACTCGCGGGAAATGAATTCTATTGCTTTTTAGATGGTTTTTCCGGTTACTTTCAAATCCCTATCGAACCTCGTGATCAAGAGAAAACTACGTTTACGTGTCCTTATGGAATGTTTTCTTATCATAGGATGCCTTTCGGACTTTGTAATGCACCTGGTACATTTCAACGGTGTATGATGGATATTTTTCATGATATGATCGAGAAGTCGATGGAAGTGTTTATGGATGACTTTTAGGTGTTTGGCAATTCGTTCACGTCGTGTTTATCGAATCTCGAGCAAATGTTAAAACGTTGTGAACAAACCAACCTTGTGCTTAATTGGGAAAAAATGTCATTTTATGTGTAAACAAGGAATCGTCTTAGGACATAAGGTCTCGAAAGCGGGGATTGAGGTCGATAAAGCTAAGGTAGACGTCATCGCCAAGTTACCTCATCCCAAAACCGATAAGGGAGTTAGGAGTTTCCTAGGCCACGCGGGCTTTTATCGTCGTTTCATCAAAGACTTTTCGAAAATCTATAGACCTATGACACACCTTCTCGAGAAGGATGCTCCTTTTAATTTCAATGAGGATTGTGTTAGAGCTTTCGAAACTCTTAAAAGGAAACTTACCGAAGCTCCCAATCTTGTTGCTCCTAATTGGGAATTACCCTTGGAAATCATGTGCGATGCAAGTGATTATGCTATAGGGGCCGTTTTAGGGCAACGTTATGAAAAGCATTTCCGCCCTATCCATTATGCTAGTAAGACGATGACCGAGGCTCAATCAAAGTACACCACAATGGAAAAGGAATTCCTTGCCATGGTCTATGCTTTTGAGAAATTCCGACTTTATCTCGTCTTGACTAAAAGCATCATGTATACCGACCATTCGGCTATCAAGTATCTCTTAGCTAAGCAAGATGCTAAGCTGAGATTGCTTCGTTGGATGCTCCTCCTCCAAGAATTTGATGTCACCGTGCTTGACAAAAAAGGAGCCGAGAATCTAGCGGCCGATCATCTCTCTCGTCTAGAAGATCCTCACAAAGATGTTTTCGAGAACAAGGAAATTACCGAAACATTTCCTCTTGAGACTCTCGGTGTAGTGAATTCTAAAGACACCACCCCATGGTTTGCCGATATTGCAAATTACCATGCGGGGAACTTCATAATTAAGGGTATGACGACACAACAAAAGAGAAAATTCTTTCGTGACGTCAAGTTCTATTTTTGGGACGACCCTTATCTCTTTCGAGTTTGTGCGGATCAACTCGTTCGACGTTATGTTTTTGGTGCCAAAGCTTCTAACATCCTTAGAGCTTGTCACGAGGGACCCACGGGTGGTCACCACGGTGCTAATCTCACGGCTAAGAAAGTGTTCGATGCCGGCTTCTTTTGGCCTACTATCTATCGTGATGCACACGCACTTGTGAAGTCGTGTGATCCGTGCCAACGTCAACGAAAATTGTCTCAACGTGATGAAATACCGCAAAATATATTCAAATGTGTGACATTTTCGACATTTGGGTCATAGACTTTATGGGGCCGTTCCCATCGTCTCATGGTAACAATTATATCCTCGTCTCCGTCGACTACCTTTCTAAGTGGGTGGAAGCTAAGGCTTTACCTACTAATGATGCTCGTGTGGTAGTGAAGTTTTTAAAGCAACTATTCTCTCGGTTTGGAACCCCTCGTGCTATTATAAGCGATCGTGGAACCCATTTTTGTAATGACCAATTCGAGAAGGTCTTAAAGAAATATGGAGTTACTCATCGTCTTTCTACGGCTTATCACCCGCAAACGAGCGGGCAAGTCGAGGTTTCGAACCGAGCTTTGAAGAGGATTTTAGAGAGGTCGATTGGATAAAACCGTGCTTCATGGTCCGACAAACTCGATGACGCTTTATGGGCCTTTAGGACCGCTTATAAGACACCTATCGGTTGTACTCCATATAAGTTGGTTTATGGAAAGAATTGTCATTTGCCCATTGAATTGGAGCATAAGGCATATTGGGCCCTTAAGCACGCAAATTTTGACTTAAAGACTGTGGGAGATCACCGCAAAATACAATTGAATGAATTGGATGAATTAAGAGATAATGCTTATGAAAATTCATTGATTTCAAAGAAAAGACTAAAAAGTTTCATGATGCGAAGATTAAAAACCGGGTTTTTAACGTTGGTGATCAAGTGTTACTTTTTAACTCTCGATTAAAGATATTTTCTGGGAAATTGAAATCTCGTTGGTCGGGTCCTTTCACCATAACACAAGTGTTTCCTTATAGGACCATCGATCTAGCTCAAAATGATGGTCCTAATTTTAAGGTGAATGACATAGGCTTAAGCACTACTTTGGTGGGGAAGTTCCTTCGTTGGACGACCTCGACCAAGTCACCTTCCCCAATGATAATTAGCATTGAGGGGATCGAGTCGAGCTCATGACTCGGTAATAAAAAACGAGGTGCCTCGTGGGGGAGATCCCATGCTTATCCTTTTATGCTTTCTAATAAATAATGAGAGGGGATTTGTGCCCTTCCAACTCGTTGTCTCGTGGTTGTTTGTGAATGTTTTATCTAGATCATCATCATCACTACGATTGAAGACTCTCGTGTTCGATTACGTGAGCCTCGATCGTTTTCTTGAAGAGTTTTTCACGAATCCATGACTTATCCTTTATTGTTCTAACAACTATCTCTTAGCATAATTAATAAACGGCTTTAGATATATTGTTGATCACCCTTTCCATGCTAGATCCTAAGCATTCGACTCTTCGTCTCTAGTATGGGGGTGCTCCACCTTTAGACTCGAAACATTGAGGATAATGTTTAGTTTTAGTATGGGGGTGAATAGGTACTTTCTTTGCTACGCCCTCACGTTTTCCAACTTTCAACATTTCGTTTTGTTTTGTTGCTAATAAGGCTAAAAATGGTCAAATTTTAAAATTTTTCTTAGTTTTCATAAGTGTTTTTAAGACACGAATGTTTATTTTCCGATGGGTAGAATAAGAGCTAATTTTGACTTGATGGGCATTTGGAGCCCTTTACGTTCCTTAACCCGCCCGAATCAAGTTTTACTAGACTTTTATATAGGGAACTTTAAAACGCGAAGGCCTTAGCTCATTCGGGTTAAGAACAAGAACTTTTCGCAAGTTTCTATAATTGATCCTAGAAAGTCACTTATCAAGGGAACTATAAAATACATTCTCTAAACTTGAAAAAGTACAAGAAAGTGCAAGATCCTATAGGTCGGTTGAAAACCCAAAACTTCGATTTGATATAGTCTTAATGAAAGCGAATCTAAATTTGGCTTTATTTTGACTTGCATGGCTAAGTATTCACGAGTCTCTTTATCTAGAGGTCTTTAAATAGTGAAGAACAAGAAATGATAGAGTTAGACAAGTGATCATGCTAAACGTAGAACATTTCAAAAACTCGTATGTTTTTAATTGTGGCTTTTTCTCCCATAAGATCAATGCATAAGGAATAAAAATAATTGCAATAAGTAAGGTCATTCGATTTGAAAGGTTACTTAGCTTCTAGCACAAGATCGTTTAAAAGTTGCTCGGGGTTGAATAGAGTTCATAGCCAAGGCATAACTTATTGAAGCGGGATGCGAAGATTGGTGAAGATCCAAAAAGGCCCTAACAAGGCATGAGGAGCTTTATTTTTTGCTAAAGATCCAAGATGATGTGAAGTATCATTATTCCAAAATCAATATGAAGGATAGAGACACACGATGAAAAGAAATTACTCCCCTAAAGATCATGGAGAAAGTCTATCCAAAAGACCCTAACAAGGTATGAGGATAAATATATCCAAGTCAGAAAAGGAGGCGGATCGTTGTATATCAAAATTTAAAATAAAGATTGAAGAGAAGACCATAATTTCAAGAACTTCTTCCCACGATTTGAAGTATGAAGTACATGCCAAATATCGGTGCGAGAAAGGTCTCAAATCGTGAAACGAGTTATGTCAAGATATGAGGAGATACTCGAGAAGCCGTTTTAGAAGATTTTGTCCTTCGGCTAACTATCGATTAAATCGTGCTACTTTACTTTCGGACTAATAAATACTCAAATAAGTCAATATGAATCACTTATGATCCATGACAAATAGTTAAAAAATTCTAGAAACCCATTTCCTTTCATAATAACTAGGATTGCGGGGAGAAAAAGTATTACACAATTTGGACGTATGAGTAGTGTTAGCATTGTGACTTGTACCAACAATGATCTCGTTTTTGTACTTAGCATGGAATGTATGACAATCAAGGATGACGAACTTTACTTTAAGGGACATTCACTTGTTTCTATTCATTGACCCTAAAAGTCACACACGTGATGAAAATCATACATTATATCTTTACACATCTTCGTAGTATTGTTGCAAGTCTTTTACTTTTCAATAAAGGGTAATAAAATTTAATTTTGGAGATGCGTAGATACTTTATTCTAGCATTGCGTGAGGGCACAGCAATGCCTTAATATGAGGGAGTGATGAGATGGCATTTATACATGATCTCATCATTCTTTTCGGGCTTTAAATGCATAAAAAGTCATAAAATACCATATATATGCTTGTGTTTGTTTACTTGTGTATTTTAGGTATGGATATCGGGAAAAAGACAAAAGATATCAAGAAACAAGGAAAAACAAACACGAGAAACGAAGCTGCATAATGTATCGGGTCCTAGTTGTGGATTTTTCAAAGAATATACCTTGAAGACTTGAAGATGTACAAGATTGATCCCTCATCTATTAATAAATGACACTTAATACCCTTGTATACTCATAATTACAAGTTTGGTCCCTTAAGTTTGTCAAAATTACAAAAAGGTCCTTCAACTTTGAAGATTTGGCAAGTTTAGTCCCTCAACAATTCTAAATCGTCAACAATGGTCCCTCATGAAGTCAAAGATCCAATGAAGACCTTCAAAGATGAGAAATGTCCAAGATCAGTCCTTGAACTATTCAAAAATGGCAAAAATAAACCTTGAAATCTCATTGCCAAAGTTTTGGGGCAAAAGTATGAAGTTTGAAAGTTTTATAACAAAGGAAACCAAGTTTTTGGGCTGAAAAACATGATTTACCACTTCTTCCAAAACACAAGGACTCATAATGTCAATTCCCAAACTTCAAACGCACAAACACGCGCCAAACACAACACACCCCCTTATTTCGGATCAAAACTTACCACTATTCACCCTGATGAACCCAGTTACTATCCCACTTAAAACAAAGGGTAAAATGAAATTACCCAGGCACACGCTTAATTCACATTCCCAGGAACTCATCCCACACCCAAAACCCCAATCCCCACTCACCATGTGACCCCACCATTCAACACGTCAACCAATCATATTACAACCTCCTCTCCAAGGAATCCAAGTTGGCAAGATCAACGATTTATAGCTACTACTTGGTCCCCAAGCATAAAATGAACAACCAAGATAATTTTGGACAGGTCACAACATCAAAACATGCCTCAAGCACTCAAGGGCATTCTAGGGATTTTCTAGCTAGGGTTTTCATGTATTTTGCATCTAGAATCGTCTATTGTTGCCTATAAAAGGACCCCTAACCTGTGGTGAGGCCTTTGTTCCAGATTTTAGCTATTTTCTTTGTAATTCGTTTTTATGAAATAAAATTTGAATTTTTGAAAATATTGAATTCTCTTTTGTGATTTATAAAAGTTTGGTGTTTGAATATCTAAGATCTGAGTTCCATTTACATGTTTGATTGATTTTGAGGAAAGGTTTTAAGGTTTAAAACTCTTGTTTTCTAAAATAAAATGATAATCTGTTTTGATCTTACTTTTGTGTTTGTTCATCTTAGCAGCTTGTGGAAGCTGGTGCTTGTTCTTGCTAGCACCTCAGCTCAAACATTCCAAAGTGTGGATGTACATTTTGGAGGTCTGATTCTCTTATCTCTTTTACTTTTTCTGAATTTTGCCTTAAATTTTGGTGATTTTGCATGATTGTTTGTGAATATGTGGTTTTATGGTTGATTTGTGTTTCTAAGGGTTGGATTATTGTTGCTAGGTTGTTTTGATCTTGGATTGAGGGTTAAATCACAACAATCCATTGGAAGATTGAGAAATCAGATTCCAAAGGGGTGTTTGGGGTTAACTGATTTATCAAGATTCAAGGCAACCTTTGTGGTTGTTTGTGGTTTCTTATTGTTGGTAATTGTTTATCTGGTGTAAGGGGTTGGTTATCTGTAAGTTTTGAGGGTCTAAACACCTAAATCAATCAAAGGTCTATAAAATATGTTTTACTTGGGTATTTTGGATAAAATTTTGGGGACACCTAGATCTAAGAATAAACTAGGGTTAACAAGTGTTAAATTTTGGTTAACATAACCAGGGAAAGGGATTTGAGGGCTTGAAATTGGGTTGGTGGTCAAATAGATCAGCAAAAGGACTTTGGATAATCACCTTTGCTCATCAGTATCTTTTTATGCTTGAATCTGCTTATTTACTTTGATCCAGTGCTTGAAACAAGTTTATTTATTCTTATTGGACTTTATTATAGCTTGTGTATGCATATGGTTCAATTTGGCTGGCTTATTCATGCTAAAACTGCTTTTTTAGTTCACAATTGCTTATTTGTCAGGTCTGTATCATATATGTGGACTGTTTGCTTATTCTGTGCTTATTAAGTGAACCAAGTTGTGATTTGTTTATTGATATTGACTCCTTGTGATCCACTGATTACAAGGGTGCCTTTGTTTTCATTTGAATCCAACTAGATCTCTCTAAAAAAGCAAGTCAAATAGTCAAAGCAGTGGGAACTCCTTTCCCCTGCTGCTAGCCACTGCTAGTGTTATTTCAACTGGTGCTTATCAATAAGATGTTCTAGCTTATTTAAACCTGCAACAACTTTGAATTTGTAATAGGTGTCACTTATTTGACCCATTTGTTCATACTGGAGCATTTGAGGGGTTGACTTTGAGGTTTGACTAGAAAACCAATAACTTTGACTTTTACATAAGTGCTTATCAGCTTATTCAGCTTATTTGGCTTGGCTTATTGAACTTTTCTTTGTTGATTTGTCTTAATTAAGTCATTTAGAGTCTTTTGTAACATATTTGAAGGTTTGAGGTGGTCTAGAACTCTAAGTCGACTATTTTGTCTTTTAGTGAAATTCTACTTTGCTTATTTCTGGCTTATTGGGATTGCTTTTTCAAAATTTCTTTTCACAGATCTCTTAAGCATCTCAAAAGAAGGTTGTGTGTCAAATCTGAGCTTATGGCATTGGCTTATTGCTTAATGGGCTTATTGGCCCAATAAGGATAAGTTATTATACCTATAAGCTGTGATAAGCTCAAAACCAGCTTTTGGGCCTTCAGACTTTTGTGTTCAGAATCAAATTTTGAGTCAGATAGGGCTTTTTCAAGTCTTTTGGTCTTAGTTGAACTTTTTGGGCCAAAAAGCCCATTTAATTGGACTGTTTTTGTTTTTAGCCCATTTGGGGCCCCATTAGGGGTATTTTGGTAATTTCACTTTGATTTTCTGTTTATTTAGGTTAAAATAAACTAGTTTGCAAGTTTTTAGAAATTTTTATAATTTTTGGATTTTTAATAATATTTTAATATTATTTTATTATAAATTTCAATGTTCACATTTTTGCACTTTTTATATTTTTCTTAGGTCTAATACATTAAAATAGGATTTTTGCAACTCTTAGATTAATTTTATCATCATTTTCTTAATTTCTAGAATTATTTTAAGATTTTAATAATTTTTAATCATTTTAAATAGTTTTAATTAGTTTAAAAATTCATTAAAATAGTTGTTATTCTTATTTAGTTATTTTAGAGGTTTACAAATTAAAAAAATCATTATTTGGGCTTTTTAATAATTATTTTGATTTTTAGGGCTTTAATCATCATTTAAAAATTAATATTTAATTAATTAAAATGTTTGAAAAAGTTTTGATCATTTGTAAACTCTTAGTTTATTTAATTTGATTTTTTGTAATTTTTTGGGAATTTTTAGAATTAATTTTTATTTTAGCACCTTTTTACGGTTTTTAATTTAGTCGTCGTAGTAATAACTTTCACGTATCCGTCATTCTATTTTTTCATCCCCTTCTTTCTCAAATATTAATCAAAAGTATTTACATCTTAATCACACACATATACCTCCTTGGGAAACGAACTTAATTGGGTCATTAACACTTGATTTTCCTAAGTCATTTGTTTAATACTTTCCGCTCATTTACGCTCTTTTGTTTTCCTAAACAAGAGGTGTAACAAGAGGTGTAATTTCCACAATCAATGCCCTCTGAGTTGATTACAAGCCACAAGAATTCTTCTTCTTCTACTCCAAATCTGCATTTTTCTGGGTTGAGTTTTATGTTTGCTTTCCTTTGGTTTTGGAATGTTTCTTCAATGTCTTTGAGAATTTCCTGCTCTGTTTTGCTTTTGATGACTATGACTTCTGTGTAAAATTTGAAGTTACATCCTTTTTGCTTTTTGAAGACCTCTTCTATCATTTGTTGATATGTGAAACCAGCGTTTTTTAGTCCGTATGGTATTCGTTTGTAGCAGAAGATGCCATGGCTCGTCATGAATGCTGTTTTTTCTTCATCTTTTTCTAACATATGTATTTGGTAGCGCCCTTCGTGAGTGTCTAAAAAACATTTGAATGGATATCCGCATAGTGACTCTACTTTCTGATCATCTTCTGTTAGGTTGTAACATTCTCTTAGGGAAGCTCTGTTAAGGTTTGTAAATCCAATGTACATTTTCCAGCTGCCTTCGTTTTCCTTTATCATTACTGGGTTGGATAGCCAGCTGTGGTAGTGTACTTCCCTTATGATTCTTGCTTCTAGTAGTGTTGCTACTTCTTTGTTGTTGTCCCATATTTTGTGAGGATTAAACAAGAAATAAAGAATAAAGATTGATGAAAGTAGATGAATTATAGAGAGAGAGAAAGTAGAGAGAGAATGGTTGGAAACTTAGGAGGATTAGATTAGAGAGAGAAAACTAAATGAACCAACACCCTTCCTAACACGCTAGGAAGGGTATTTATAGTTGTGCCTTACATGTAGGCTTAATGGGCTATATTGTTTGGGCCGGGCTTTCCTTTTAGGCTTTAGTTCCTTTAAGATGAACTTTTAGCTTTAATTAAGCCCGTAATACACGACTAATCTACTACCTATTACAACTTTCTAAAATAAGATACATAATAAACTTATGACCTAACATTCTTGTTTGACTCAATATTTTGAGACTAACATTTGTGGATTGCTTCCTTCCTTTCCGAGGCCTGGCGTCTCCTTTTTTGTCTGATCGGGGGTATCCTTCCATGACCTTGATGTTATGTTCTACTATGTTTCTTGGGAAACCTGTCACATCTCTTGGTTCCCATGCGAATACATCAAGGTTTTTCTTTAGTAGGTCACATAGGCCTTTCTTCCCTTTGTTCGAGAGGTTTCCTCCTATCGTGATCATTTGTTTTGGGTGTCCTGGGTGGATTCCTACTTTTTTCCGCCCTTCCTTAGGCGGTATTTTTTGCATAATTTTCTTTTCTACCATTGCACATTCATTTGGTGCCTTTATCCTGTTGTAGAGTGTAAGTACACCTCCATCTATTGGGAATTTGATCAATTGTGTGTCATTGACGGTATTGCTTTTGTTTGGCGGATTTCTGACCTTCCAATAATGATGTTATAGGGTGAGTACGATCGTACTATGATGAAGTTAATCCATGTTTTTAACGAATGGATCTCGTCTCTAATTGTTACTTATAGTTTTATTTGCCTTACTGGCCACATGGTTTCGCCATTGAACCCGACCAGTGATGTTGTGGCTGAGGTCATATTCCTTTTGATCTCTAGTCGCAGGCGATTGAAGCAATGCTCGTATATTATCTCAGAGTCTGATCCTCCGTCTATGTAGATCCTATGGACTTGATGCCCTTCTACCTCTGTTTCAACTATTATTGACTCCTCTCTAGCTTCTGAGTTGTCTAGCGAGGGGGGGGGGGGGGGGGAACATATTTCTGGATTTGTTGAAATACTTTTTGCTTTTTGTGGTGTTTCTATTTCACTGCTTGTTTGTATCATGAAGATAGCTATATTGTTACTTTCTTTGGGACGACTGCTTCTCTTTCCTTTTTTACCCACGAGGGTGGTTTTTCGCTCCTTGCTAGTTCGTTGATCTCTCTTTTTAGGTGTGTACATTCGTCGGTGTTGTGTCTAATTTTTTTTATGAAACTCATAGAATCCATTTCCATTTCTCTCGTCCAACATGGTAGTCATGGGGGGGGGGGGGAGGGTGGTGTTTTAAGTCTTTCCTTCTTAATTGACAAGATGTTTGTGGGGGTTTCAAGGAATTTGAGCCAACTATTTGTGCGTTGGGGTTTTTTGTGACCCCAGAATTCAGGTCTCTTATTTGGACATTGTTAGGACCATTGGTATAGTTAAATGTAATAGGTAGACTAGGAGGTATGTAGTTAACTGGATAATATTCATAAACAACCAGTAGAGGGGATTTTCAACACTGCTTCATATGATGCTGACTTTGTTGGTGATCTCAATAACTTGGCACCAGAAGTGGAGGTAGCTTCCAATCCAGTCTTGCAATCACACAAAGATCACCCTACCACCCAAATCGTTGGAGATCCTGGTTCTACTGTCAAGACACGCAGAATGCAGAAGAAGGCCTCGTCTGATCATCATGCTCTTGTGAGCTATATTGAAGATCAAAAGCGTAATAATCATACGGACATTCAACATTGTTTGTTTGCTTGTTTTCTTTCCCAGGTGGAACCTAGTTCAGTCTCTCATGCTCTTGAGGATCAAAGTTGGGTGGAGGCTATGCAGGAGGAAATGCAGCAATTCTTGTTTCAGAATGTTTAGGTTCTGGTTGACTTACCAGATGGAAAGACAACAATCAATACCAAATGGATTCTCAAGAACAAGAAGGATGCACGGGGAATTGTCGTGAGGAATAAAGCTAGGCTTGTTGCACAGGGCCACACTCAAATTGAGGGCATTGACTACACTGAAGTTTTTGCTCCGGTTGCAAGGATTGAGGCCATTCGTCTGTTTTTGGCTTTTGCTTCTTATGTGGGCTTTACGGTGTTTCAGATGGATGTCAAGAGTGCATTTCTCTATGGCAAAATCGATGAGGAGGTGTATGTCACTCAACCTAAGGGCTTTGTAGATCCACTTCATCCCAAGAAAGTTTACAAGGTGGTCAAGGCTCTTTATGGTTTACATCAGGCTCCTAGAGCTTGGTATGAGCGTCTTTCAACTTTCTTGTTAAAGAATGGCTATAAAAGAGGTACTATTGACAAAACACTATTTCTTCGGAGGAATACCAAGGACATTATCCTTGTTCAGGTTTATGTGGACGACGTTATCTTTGGTTCTACTAGGAAGGAATGGTGTGATGAGTTTGAACACTTGATGAAAGGCGAATTTCAGATGAGTGCAATGAGAGAGCTTTCTTTCTTCCTTGGTCTTCAAGTCAAGCAACAGTCGGATGGGATCTTCATCAGTCAAGATAAATATGTTCATGAGATCCTTCAGAAGTTTGACATGGATCCTCTTAGACCAGCAGCAACTCCTTATGAAGTTGCTAAAGTCAAACTCAAGAATGAGCCTGACCCCCCGGTCAATGTTCACATGTACAGGTCTATGATTGGCTCCCTCATGTATTTGACTGCATCACGTCCGGATATCATGTTTGCAGTAAGTGCTTGTTCTAGACACACCAGGTGACTCCAACGGTTTCGAACTTGAATGCAGTGAAGAAGATTTTCAAGTATATCAAGGCTCAACCTAAACTGGGCTTATGGTATCCTAGAGAATCACCTTTTGTTCTAGAAGCATATAGTGATAGTGACTATGCAGGTGCTAATAATGACAGAAAGTCTACTACTGGTGGTTGTCAATTTTTGGGTCGTCGACTTATTTCATGGCAATGCAAGAAACAGACGATAGTAGCTACTTCTTCAACAGAAGCTGAATATGTTGCTGTTGCTAGCTGTTGTGGACAAGTATTGTGGATCCAAAATCAGATGTTGGATTATGGGTTCAATTTTATGAACACCAAAATTTTCATTGACAATCAAAGCACTATCTGCATTGTGAAGAATCCTGTTTTTCATCAGTGAACAAAGCTGATTGTAGTGATTTGTATACCCTTTAGGAAAAGGATGACAAAATAGGGCAAGTAAGCACGACGATTTAGGAAAACCGTGTGTGAATGACCCTAAAAGTGAGTTCGTTCTCGAGGAGGCACGTGTGTTGTGTAATGAATTGATTAATGTTTGTGATTATATTGCTAAGAAAAAGAAAATAGAAACGAGATGAGAAAAGAAAGACGGTTACGAAGACGGATCGAGCTAAGACGAAAAGGCGTTCACGTAAAACCGTAAAAAACTACAAAATTAAAATTTTAAACCTAAAAATTAATTAAAAGCTAAAAGTAGTCTAAAATAATATAAATAAGAATAAAAATCCAATAAAAATATTTTAAAACCTTTTATTAATTAAATATTCAATTTTAAATGCTAATTAAAGCCCTAAAATTAAATATAATTAATCAAAATGTCCAAAATATTATTTTATTGAACAAATAACTTACTTATATTATCTAAAGACTAAAAAGTATTTTTCCTAATTTTTAAATTCTATTTTTCTATTTTTAAATTACTAAAAACTATTTTTAAACTAAAATAATTATAAAAAAATAATAAAATGATGCTAAAAATAATTTACCAATTTTAAAAATCCTATTATACTCTAATGAACAGTAGAAAAATGAAAAAGTTTGAAAAATCTTAAATTTACCACTAAATGAAAAAACAGTTTAATATAAAACCCTAATTAACTTAAATTAATTCTAAAAATTAAATAAAAAGTGAACAGTAAAAACCTTTTTAACTAAAAATCTTAAAATATTATTCTAAATCTAGGAAAAATGTTGAAACAGAAAAATATTAATTTTTGTCACTAAAAGACAAAAACAGAAATATTAAAAAGTTAATTAAAAATGGCTAAATATCCCAAAAAATAGAAAATGAACAGTAATAAAAATTCTAATTAAACAGAAAAATCATAAATTAAATTAGAAAAATTACAAAACAAGTTTAAGTCCTATCTCTAAAAATTGGGCACTAAAGACAAAAAATCAGAAATGTGACAGTGACATGTGACAGACTTTTGTCTGTTTGCTTAGCAGTGGAAAAAATTGTGCTACCAGTGGGAAAGGAGTTCCCACTGCTAGTGTAATTTGTTGGTCAGTTGACCAATAAGCCCAGGAGAGCTTATTTGTGGGCTTATTTTGGACAACAAGGCAACCCTATACTCAGTTGAGTATAGGGAGTCAAATTAAACACAAAAACAAGCAGGTCACTTAGCAAAATTTCACACAAAAGGCACCAAAAGTTTCTGATGAAGCTAGGGTGTGTCTGTGAACAGTTAACTGATGCACTTTGCACAAAAACAGATTTCAAACCTTACAATCTTGCATATAAGTTCACCAACTAGCATACAAGCCATACACAATACTATATGACACCAAACCCTAACAGATTTAAGAATTGAATGGACAAAATCAACAAAAATCAGTCATCAAGGGGTACTTACTGATTTTTGTGCTATATTCAATATTTTAGCATGCAAATTGGTTTAAGACTACACCAAACTGAAAACTAAGAGCATATATCACATAACACCAACTCAATGAGTGAGTTTAACCAGGTTATAACACAAAATTTTCCCAAGAAGTTAAGTTAATATGCAAATCCAAACACTCCCTTAAATTTTCAGAAAGTGATTTTTCAAACCAAATCTCAACAAACTCAAACCAAACTGGTTAGACTAGTCCTAAACATGCATACAACCAACTAATCAGTGAAATCAAACACTTAAGCAAACAAATGAACAACTTTCATGCCAAATCAACAAATCTCATAGATGAAAACTAGGAAATAAGGACACAAGGGACTACCTTGTGGGACCCACATCGAGGTCCCACAATGGCTGCATAGCCATCTCCAAACAGGTCCGGACCTGTGTAGAACCTTGGACAACAAGCAAGACTTCCAATGAAACCTGCTAAGAAAAAAATGAAGGAACACAATATGCACTTTCTGATTCTTTTTAAAACTTTCTCTTTTTAAAACCTTTAAACCAATAAACCTTGAAACTTAAACACGTTTTGAACCAAGTATGAATTCAGAAATCCAGGAATTCCAATCCACTTTCACTTCTTAGATTCTTGGATTTCTGAAAATTGCAAACCTTTTTGAAAATCCTAAACACAAAGTGTTTACACAATGAAATATGGAACTCAGACTTTATCAAGCTAACACCAACTTTAAAAAAATAATAAAAGGAATTATAATTTAGCAAAAAACACCAACTTTATAAAAATTTAAAAGGGATTACAATAACTTGAAAAAAATCAGTAACAAGAATAGAGGTCACATGTCGACCCCTATTTATACTACTAAACAGATTGTTCTAGATGCTAAAACCTTAAACATGAAAGTCCAATTCTACCCTTGGTCTTCTTCTTGAATTCCAGTCAAAGATGGCACCATGTGAGCTTTGGGTTGTTGACAGCTTGGAGAAGTAATCTTGGACGTTGGATTTATATTGGGGACCAAGGAATACATTATAAACATTCATCTTGTCCCTTCTTGGAATTGAGGAGAAAGTGACGGGTCAGGGGACCATGGGGGAGGCCACATGGGGTGAGTGTGAAGGGAATATGGTGGGTGGGTTTTGATTAGGAAAGGACTAATCACCAATCTGCACAAATTGGGGCCACAATTCTACTTAATTAAGATGATGGAGATTAGGGTTTATGTGCTGGGATTTGGGTATGATTTGGGTTAATTGTGAACAGTAAACGTTTCCCCCCACTTTTAATTATAAAAAATTAAGTTTAAACGTGGGTTTGTGGGTGGTTTGACTTCATTTGACCAGGTTTATTTAATAAACCTGGTGGGTTTGGGTTGCGGGTTTGGACTGGTTTTGGGTTGGGTAAATGGGTAGGGTCGGGTTTTGGTGAGGTGTCAGTTTGTGAGTGGATGGGTAGGTTTGGTTGTCTGGGCAGAATAACCCCCCCCATGTTTCTTACTTTCTTCACTTTGTATAAACAACAACAATACTCCATTTCCCTTTATAATAAGTTTGGCAGTTTGACACTTTTGGCACAAGGTGTTTTCAAACTTTAAAACAAGGGCTTCTTATGCAAATTCTTCATTCTCCAAGGACTTCTCTTGTAAATACTTGATAATTTATGGACCCAAATGCAATAAATGAGATTTGCAAGGGTATAATTTGACAAGTCTTCAATTCTTCAGGGGCTAAACTTGTATAATCTTCAAACTTCAAGGACCATTTTGGAAAATCATGATTCGGGTCCGGTTCATTGTATGGCTTCGTTTCCCGTGTTCGTTTTTGAATGATTCTTGTGATCTTTTTGTCTTTTCCTCAATATCCGTACCTAAAATACACAAGCAACAAACACAAGCATATATTTGGCAGTTTTAATGATATTTAATGCATTTTAAGCCCGATTTGGACGATGAGACTATGTATAAAAGCAGTCTCATCACTCCCCCATACTAAACCATTGCCGTGCCCTCACGCAATGCTAGAATAAAGTATCTTAGCATCTCCAAAATTTATTTTTATTCACTTTATTGAATGATAAACTAGCTACACTACTACTATTACTACTACTTACGTTTTAGACATAATGTATGATTTTCATCGCAAAATGGGACGTTTAGGTTCATAGAATAAGAACACGTGAATGCTTCGTTAGAAATAATTTCATCGTCCTCGATTTTCACCCCAATTCCATGCCAAGCGTCCAACAAGATCATTGTCATTATAAGTTAGTAATGCTAACACTACTCATATGCCCTAATCATGTACTTATTCTCCCATTATTCCTAAGTTGTATCTCTTATATTTTATTTTGTCTTGAATGTTTCACGAGGATACATTGTTGACTTATGCGATAATAGAGATTTAGGTCTAAAAATAGAGTTCTAACGGTGTAACTAAGACCATCAAATCAATAACCCCTCCTAATAGACAACGATGTCAAAAAATTAAGTTGACAAGAAGAATCGATAAACACGGTTTTATAACGGTTTTGAACATGAGACTTATTACCAAGACTTTTATACGCCCCCTAACGGAAGGGCCTTATTATCTTTGGTTTACCTCCATTTTTTATTCAACTTCGCCATGAAGCTTTTATTATGACTTCGGTCTTGCCTTGCCTTTTATTATCCGCCTCATCGGTGGTTTTATTAGCCAAAGACGTATATCCTCACGCTAAAGCGAATTTTGGATCTTTAAAGCTTCGAAGATTAAGGCTTGATTCACTTTCAATTTTGCATAGATTTTAGGCCTTGTGGGGCTTCAAATTGTTTGCTAGATTTAGGTGAGCACTTGAAATCTTATTATTGGGTGAAGCTTTCGATTATTCGAGTGCCAATACTTCAAAACCGTGACGCTGGCGATACCTTAATGTCTTCCCAATTTAATTACACAGAAGCTACTAGAAAAGACTAGAAACCCAACAATCCTAACTAAACCGCTAAGTCAATATTTATTAAGCAAAAAATATTTACAAGCGAAGGGAGAATAAGCAAATAACGAGAACACATGAGTTTTTGAAAGAATACGAGTACTCTACGTTTAGCATAGTAACTTATAATTAACTATATCATTTCTCGTCCTCATTTAAGAGACTTAGCCTAATGTGAAGTTAAGGAATCAAAGCTAAGTGCTCAACACGCACGGTCGAGTTAAAAATTACTCTTATTCTCGCCATCAGAAAATCTACATTCGTGTCTTCAAACACTAATAAAACATGAGAAAAATTTTAAAATTTGGCCATTTTTAGCCTTATTTTGCAACAAAAAGATAAACAAAAAGATAAACTTTGGAAAGCGTGAAGGTTTGGCAAGGCAAGTATCTATTCACCCCCCCATACTAAAGTTAAACATTGTCCTCATTGTTTCGAGTCTAGGGGTACAAACACCCCCATACTAGAGACGTAGTCGAATGCCTAATCTAGCATGGAAATGGTGTAACCAATAAATTAATAGCCGTTTATGAAGTGTGCTATAAACCTAAGGTTAGAACATCAAAAGGATATATCATTTGGATATTGAGAAAGTCTTCAAAGCAAACGATCGAGTGCTCCCATAAAACGAACACGAGAGGCTCCAGTCGTGAAGATCATGATCTAAAAACCACAATGCACAAACAACAACGGAAAAAAGGTTGGAAGGGCACAAATCCCCTCACATTAACTAATTAGAAAGCAATAATATGTACATGGATAAGCATGGGTCTCCCCAACGAGGCACCTTGTTTTTGATAACCGAGTCAAAAGCTCAACTCGAATCCCCATAAATGTGATCATTTAGGGATAATCATGGTGTGGTCAATTTTTAGTGGGGCTTACATGATAAACAAGGTCCAAAAACAACCGGTATTAAGGACTAAGTCCTTTGATGGTGCAAAATACCGGGATCGAAGATGGCGTTCTCGTTTTCATTGGAAAAACAAATCAACGCCACTTCATCATGTGCCAACAAAAACCCAGAGGGTTTCAAGAAAATAGGTGAGAAGAAATAGAAGGGTGGGACAATGGGTAAGTCATAAAAACATTGAGCTACTCGCGGTAGACTCGCACCAATCAAATAGAAAGATTTTCCATTTATTGCATCGGTGGAAGACCGAGATTTCCCTTTATAAGCAATTCCGGGATCAAATATCTCGTCCTCGGTGGAGAAAGGGGAGGGAACATAAGGGGATTCCCCCACACTAAGTCCACACAAAGCATCGTCAAAAGGAGAAGACGAGCTTGTAGCACTCAATTCACGTGGTGATGACGGAGTTAGAGTTGTAGAAAAATCTTTTAAATTTAATTCAAAATCTTTTCCTTTTTCATCTTTTAAACTCTCCTTATGAAAACCCGATTTAATTATGTCAAAAATATTTGGTGTTTCTAAAGCAATGTTAGTCACACTAAAAATTCTCACATTTGAAAACCGTTTTGGCAAAGGTGGTGGTAAGTTCTCAAAACGTTTGTCGACAAAGAAAACTTACCCATCGGGATCAACATATTCATCATCCGAAGAATCATTCACAATTGGAATCGTAGGCTTAACACTCTTAACCTCCACCGGCGGAGGGGACGGAACTTCATTTTTCTCAACAACTTCTAAAGCTCTTTTTGAAATCTTTTTGCAAACGTTTTTGATGGGATTGACATTGTACAAAGACGTGATAGAATACAAATGAGAAAGAGTGGAGTTTTGAGTTGCATTGATGACGAGGTCTTCCTCATTGAAACAAAGAGTTATTTTTCTTGCGTGCACATCGATAAGTGCTCTCGAGGTATCCAAAAATGATCGACCTAAAATTAACGGAACTTTAGGATCGATAGGAATGTCAACAACAATAAAGTCTACGGGATAGTAGAACTTTCCAACTTTCACGAAGACGTCCTCGGCTACTCCACAAGCTAGAATCGTAGAATGATCAGCCATCTCGATTGACATTCTTGAAGGAGTGAGATTGGGAAGATTGAGCGATTTAAAAATCTCAAGAGGCATCAAATTAATACTAGCGCCAAGATCAGCCAAGGCGTAGCATTCTTCCATGTCTTGTATAGCACATGGGATTAAAAACTTGCCGGGATCACCGGCTTTTTGAGGTATGCGGCTTAGAAAAACCGATGAACAACTAGACGATTTTTGCAATTTCTCTTTGTTATTCAACATACTTTTGAAGTTCGCGGCAAATCGAGGCATCATGACTAAGGCGTCGGCAAAACTTATATTAAAATGCAAGTCACGAAACATTTTCATAAAAAGTTAAAATTGATAATTATTTCGTTCTTGTGCCTTTTCCTTGTCTCGTCTTGAAGGGTAAGGTAAGGGTGGTGTGGGTTGGGGCATAGGCATAGGCATCGGCCTTGGAATCTCGAGTTCCATGATTGGTGTGGGTTCAACCGTAGGTGTGGTTTGAGCGGTACTTCGTGGGCTTGGAATTTGCTCCTTTTCAACCACCACCTCGGGTTCTTTCTCTTTTTCCTTCTCTATAGAAGTACTTGGACGAGAAATGGGTTCTTTGAAAGTTTTACCACTACGAGTAGTAATAACCTTCAATTCTCCTTTCGGGTTCACGATGGTATCACTAGGAAGTCCACCCGAAGAAGAGGGCTTACACATGATAGCTTCAAACATTTTAGCCATTCTGTCTTCAAATTTAGATTGCCTAGCATCCGCTTTTAACAACTCTTGCTTAATATCATGTTGTCCTTGCTCCATTTTTTGTTGATTTTGTTGGAGACGTGTGACATTTCCTTCCATTTTATTAGCATGAGTTTTAAGTTCATTCGCAAGTTCGTTTTTAAGCTCGTTTTTCAACTCGGATCTTAAGCTAACCATTTCACGTTGCATATTGTCAAACATAGCATCGTTTGCCTTAGCATAATTCAAAAACTCTCCTTGAAGATTTTTGGTGTGATCATTTTGAAAACCTTGTGTAGTAGTTTGAAAATCACGGTTTTGGTTTTGGTTTGAAATTTGCCCATTTCCACTTTGATAATTACCCTTGTTGTAATTATGTTGATTGCCTTGATAATTACCACCTTGGTTGTTGTTTCGATAGTTATTAGCATTTTGATTTGGTGGAGCTTGATTTTGGCGGGAACCTTGGCCATTTTGGTTATAAGTTCCCGTGGCTATATAAGCACTCGAAGTGATACCATCCGTGGTAATGCACTCGGAAAGATCATGAGCTCCACCACACGACAAACAACTCTTAGCAACCGCTTTAACCGAAGCGGAGTTCGAAGATTCTTGAGCTTTCCAATGAGACATAAGAGTCGAAAACCTATCGAAAAACCGATTTTCCTCATTAGCTTCATCTTGTAAGGCATTAATGCTACGAGACGATGACGAGCCCAATTTGGCAACACTCGGAGTGTTACGAGGGCTATAAACCTTAGACCTATTCTCAATTATGACCAAAGCTTCCTCAACCGTTTTACACAAAAAATTACCACCCGCGACGGCATTTAAATAATCTCTTTCATGATCATTAAGTCCATTGTAAAACATGTCGATTTGATGCAAGTCGGAAAAACCGTGATGAGGACATTCATGTAACATCTCCTTAAACCTATTCCAAGCCGTTGAAAAACTTTCATTTGATTCTTGTGAAAATTTAGAAATATCATTTTTCAAATGCGTAGTCTTAGAGGGAGGAAAAAATTGGTTCACGAACTTTGAAACGAGATCCTTCCACGTCAACATAGAATTGGGTGGCTCTTTCTCTAACCAAATTTTAGCGGGCCCCGCTAAGGAATACGGAAAAAGCATCATCTTAATCGAGTCATTCGAGACATCCTTAAATTTGCACGTGGCGGTAAGACGATTGAATTGGCGGATATGGTTATGAGGGTTGTCCTTTTCATCACCACGGAATTTGTTGTTTTGGATCATCGACAACAAACCCGTTTTCACCTCAAAATTCTCCGCAAGGATAGCGGGAATCACAATAGCTTCTCCATAACCCTCGGTGGGTGCTTGAAGTAACTCCATCATAGTTCGATTCGCCATGGTTGGTGCTTCTCGTACAATGGGTTCGTCAATAGGAGACTCCTCACTAGAATGAGTTGGAGTGGGAGTTTTGTTCTTTCGTCTACGTGCATGTTTTGCTTGATTACGAGTTAGCATAAACGTCACGTACAACGTGGAGACGAGCAAAGAAGATTCTTTTTGGTGTTTTGTATTTTTCAATTTTTTTGTGGTTTTTGATTGTATTAACCTTTTTGGAAATTGGTGAATGTATTAAGTAGACACAAATCTACAAATCTCCTCCTTAATCAAATCTCTCGATTAAAGAAGCCTCAAGGAATGAAAACGATCACGTGAAGTGAACGCCTTCGATGACTTTAGAACGATGGTGGAACACCAAATCGTTCAAGAGGGTTTAATCAATAGAAACCAAGAAAATATATATGATATGTAATAATACTTTGGGCGGCAAAACCCTCGATTAGCTTTCAAAATCAAAATACGCACAAGCAAGTGGAGGAAACGAGGCGGCGCGAAGCACTTAAGAGCCTTTTTCCTTTAGGTCGTGAAATACAACCGCCTTATACCCACCTTATAGTTTGTATTTTTCAAAATCGAGCTTCACGAAAGTATTTATCTATTTTTGCCTTTTTCTTTGGTTTGAGATTCGAATACAATGATTGGGTAATGACCTCCCAAGTCAAGGTTGTGATTTCTCACGTATTTGGAGTACTTGTGAATTTATTGTTCTACGTATACAATATAGTAGTAGTATTCACACAAAAACCAAAAAACGATAATACGTATTAGTAGAGTGCTACTAATACAAATACTAATTATGGCTATATAAAAAACAACAATTGTTCAATCAAAACACAACACGCCTCACCGGCAGCGGCGCCAAAAATGATTGTAGTGATTTATATACCCTTCAGGAAAAGGATGACAAAATAGGGCAAGTAAGCACGACGATTTAGGAAAACCGTGTGTGAATGACCCTAAAAGTGAGTTCGTTCTCGAGGAGGCACGTTTGTTGTGTAATGAATTGATTAATGTTTGTGATTATATTGCTAAGAAAAATAAAATAGAAATGAGATGAGAAAAGAAAGACGGTTACGAAGACGGATCGAGCTAAGACGAAAAGGCGTTCACGTAAAACCGTAAAAAACTACAAAATTAAAATTTTAAACCTAAAAATTAATTAAAAGTTAAAAGTAGTCTAAAATAATATAAATAAGAATAAAAATCCAATACAAATATTTTAAAACCTTTTATTAATTAAATATTCAATTTTAAATGCTAATTAAAGCCCTAAAATTAAATATAATTAATCAAAATGTCCAAAATATTATTTTATTGAACAAATAACTTACTTATATTATCTAAAGACTAAAAAGTATTTTTCCTAATTTTTAAATTCTATTTTTCTATTTTTAAATTACTAAAAACTATTTTTAAACAAAAATAATTATAAAAAAATAATAAAATAATGCTAAAAATAATTTACCAATTTTAAAAATCCTATTATACTCTAATGAACAGTAAAAAAATGAAAAAGTTTGAAAAATATTAAATTTACCACTAAATGACAAAAACAGTTTAATATAAAACCCTAATTAACTTAAATTAATTCTAAAATATAAATAAAAATTTTTAACTAAAAATCTTAAAATATTATTCTAAATCTAGGAAAAATGTTGAAACAGAAAAATATTAATTTTGGTCACTAAAAGACAAAAACAGAAATATTAAAGAGTTAATTAAAAATGGCTAAATATCCTAAAAAATAGAAAATGAACAGTAATAAAAATTCTAATTAAACAGAAAAATCATAAATTAAATTAGAAAAATTACAAAACAAGTTTCAAGTCCTATCTCTAAAAATTGGGCACTAAAGACAAAAAATCAGAAATGTGACAGTGACATGTGACAGACTTTTGTCTGTTTGCTTAGCAGTGGTAAAAATTGTGCTACCAGTGGGAAAGGAGTTCCCACTGCTAGTGTAATTTGTTGGTCAGTTGACGAATAAGCTCAGGAGAGCTTATTTGTGGGCTTATTTTGGACAACAAGGCAACCCTATACTCAGTTGAGTATAGGGAGTCAAATTAAACACAAAAACAAGCAGGTCACTTAGCAAAATTTCACACAAAAGGCACCAAAAGTTTCTGATGAAGCTAGGGTGTGTCTGTGAACAGTTAACTGATGCACTTTGCACAAAAACAGATTTCAAACCTTACAATCTTCCATATAAGTTCACCAACTAGCATACAAGCCATACACAATCCTATATGACACCAAACCCTAACAGATTTAAGAATTGAATGGACAAAATCAACAAAAATCAGTCATCAAGGGGTACTTACTGATTTTTGTGCTATATTCAATATTTTAGCATGCAAATTGGTTTAAGACTACACCAAACTGAAAACTAAGAGCATATATCACATAACACCAACTCAATGAGTGAGTTTAACCAGGTTATAACACAAAATTTTCCCAAGAAGTTAAGTTAATATGCAAATCCAAACACTCCCTTAAATTTTCAGAAAGTGATTTTTCAAACCAAATCTCAACAAACTCAAACCAAACTGGTTAGACTAGTCCTAAACATGCATACAACCAACTAATCAGTGAAATCTAACACTTAAGCAAACAAATGAACAACTTTCATGCCAAATCAACAAATCTCATAGATTGAAAACTAGGAAATAAGGACACAAGGGACTACCTTGTGGGACCCACATCCAGGTCCCACAATGGCTGCATAGCCATCTCCAAACAGGTCCGGACCTGTGCAGAACCTTGGATAACAAGTAAGACTTCCAATGAAACCTGCTAAGAAAAAAATGAAGGAACACAATATGCACTTTCTGATTCTTTTTAAAACTTTCTCTTTTTAAAACCTTGAAACCAATAAACCTTGAAACTTAAACACGTTTTGAACCAAGTATGAATTCAGAAATCCAGGAATTCCAATCCACTTTCACTTCTTAGATTCTTGGATTTCTGAAAATTGCAAACCTTTTTGAAACCTTTTTGAAAATCCTAAACACAAAGTGTTTACACAATGAAATATGGAACTCAGACTTTATCAAGCTAACACCAACTTTAAAAAAATAATAAAAGGAATTATAATTTAGCAAAAAACACCAACTTTATAAAAATTTAAAAGGGATTACAATAACTTGAAAAAAATCTGGAACAAGAATAGAGGTCACATGTCGACCCCTATTTATACCACTAAACAGATTGTTCTAGATGCTAAAACCTTAAACATGAAAGTCCAATTCTACCCTTGGTCTTCTTCTTGAATTCCAGTCAAAGATGGCACCAAGTGAGCTTTGGGTTGTTGACAGCTTGGAGAAGTAATTTTGGACGTTGGATTTATATTGGGGACCAACGAATACATTATAAACGTTCATCTTGTCCCTTCTTGGAATTGAGGAGAAAGTGACGGGTCAGGGGACCATGGGGGAGGCCACATGGGGTGAGTGTGAAGGGAATATGGTGGGTGGGTTTTGATTAGGAAAGGACTAATCACCAATCTGCACAAATTGGGGCCACAATTCTACTTAATTAAGATGATGGAGATTAGGGTTTATGTGCTGGGATTTGGGTATCATTTGGGTTAATTGTGAACAGTAAACGTTTCCCCCCACTTTTAATTATAAAAAATTAAGTTTAAACGTGGGTTTGTGGGTGGTTTGACTTCATTTGACCAGGTTTATTTAATAAACCTGGTGGGTTTGGGTTGCGGGTTTGGACTGGTTTTGGGTTGGGTAAATGGGTAGGGTCGGGTTTTGGTGAGGTGTCAGTTTGTGAGTGGATGGGTAGGTTTGGTTGTCTGGGCAGAATAACCCCCCCCATGTTTCTTACTTTCTTCACTTTGTATAAACAGCAACAATACTCCATTTCCCTTTATAATAAGTTTGGCAGTTTGACACTTTTGGCACAAGGTGTTTTCAAACTTTAAAACAAGGGCTTCTTATGCAAATTCTTCATTCTACAAGGACTTCTCTTGTAAATACTTGATAATTTAGGGACCCAAATGCAATAAATGAGATTTGCAAGGGTATAGTTTGACGAGTCTTCAATTCTTCAGGGGCCAAACTTGTACAATCTTCAAACTTCAAGGACCATTTTGGAAAATCATGATTCGGGTCCGGTTCATTGTGCGGCTTCGTTTCCCGTGTTCGTTTTTTAATGATTCTTGTGATCTTTTTGTCTTTTCCTCAATATCCGTACCTAAAATACACAAGCAACAAACACAAGCATATATTTGGCAGTTTTAATGATATTTAATGCATTTTAAGCCCGATTTGGATGATGAGACTATGTATAAAAGCAGTCACATCAAAAGCACATTGAAATTAGGCACCATTTTATATGGGATGCCAATGAGAAGAAGTTGATACAGGTTCTTAAAGTTCATACGGATGATAATGTTGCTGATTTACTGACAAAAGCATTTGATGGTCCTCGGTTCAACCATTTAGTGGTTCACATTGGGATGGTCAATCCTTGAGGTCTAGGATTGAGGGGAGGCCAAGCCTAAGGGGAGGCTTCGTGTACATATTACTTTGCACAGACTAACATATTTGTAGATTTTAAACAACATATTGCTTTGGTTCTGGTGGTGTGTGTTACTCCTGGTGGAGGATTTTGCTCACGTCTGGTGGTTATATTCTTTCATGACTGGCTTCTGGTCCTCATTGGTTAGCTTCTAGTCATTATTGGTTGGCTTCTGGTGGTTCAAAATCCTTCTTTGTCAAGTAATGATTGGCTCCTGGTACTGGTCTGGGACACTGTTCATTCTTATTGACTTTTGTTGACCGCATTTTGCTTCTAGTACTGACGTTTGTGCGCTTTGACTTTTAGTCAACGCTTCCAATTCTGGTATTTACACTCTTATTTAACTTTTGTAAATTGGAATTTGGAAATTATGTTAAAATGGGCAAGTGGTTACTATGTAATAATTATCTAATTTGAAAGGGCAATCCCCCATTAATAGGGGTCAATGAACAGTTACTCCCTTCCTTATTTATGGTCAAATAAACCCCCTTGACTCATTCATTCCACTCATAACACACACAAATCCGATCCTACTCTCTCAACCCTAACCAAAATCATCTTCCATTCAATCAATCAAGATCCATGGCTGCTCTGGTATATCAACCTGCTCACAACAAGATTGCTTATCTAGGAGATGGTCCACATCGTGATGATTTTACTGACATTCTGGACTTCATTGAGGCTTCAAACCTACGGTATGCGTTTACTGTTTGTCCCACTATTTATGATAGTGTCATTCGTCAGTTTTGGGCATCTGCTCGTCTTGTGGTTGTGGTTGGTCGTCCACGTGAACTCCATGCTACCATAGATGGACGTTCATACGTGGTGTCTGAGGCTTCTATTCGATCTTCCCTTCATCTTCAAGATGAGGGTGGTGTTGAGTCCATCCCCAATTCGGAGGTACTGGAGGGGATGGCTGCTATAGGTTACAATCATGGGGGGAAGTTTAACTTCCAGAAGAATACGTTTTCCCCCCAATGGAAGCTTTTGGTGCATTTTCTGATTCATTGTTTAAGTCCCAAGTCTGGGAGTTGGGATGCTTTCCCTACTCCTTTGGCTACTGGTCTCATTTGCTTAGCTCAGGGTAGAGTTTTTAATTTCTCTCGTTATTTGTTTGAGGGGATGGTTAGTAATCTATCTAATGCTGGTTCTAGGAAGAAGTTTCTTATGTATCCTAGGTTTTTACAACAAATACTGGTTTGCATTCCTCGTGATAGGACTGAGCATATACCGTCTAAGCATACTGCAAAAGTGTATTATAATATGGTCCATGGGTTTACCGGGGAGTGGAGGCCCCTTACTGAGGCCATGTTGGGGCTGGCTCAGGGTCCTCCTGATGTTGTTGAAGTTGATGATGACCCTATGGAGGAGGAGGCTCCTACTGGTGGTGTTTCTCATGTGGTTGAGGAGGAGCTGGTTGAGGAGGTGGTGGTTGAAAGACCATCCCCTTCCAAGGCTGGTCCTTCTTCAGTACCACATAAGTCTCCATTTGTGGAGACTCCACCTCCTAGTCCTGCTCCACACTTTTCTGATAAGCCTTTTGGTGCTAGTACTCCTAATGTTGACCCATCTGTTGCTTCGGCTCCAGTGACGCCTTCCCTGGCCCAAGTCCTCTTGGTGGGCAGGCGGAGGAGCCTGTTACACTTATGTCATTACTTGATCTTATGCACAGGTATCATGGGCGGATTCTTTCCTTGGAAGCTGATTTGAATCAACACCGGAAACTTACTAGGGAGTTTGTTCTTCCTCTGGCTGATCGCATCAAAGCTTTGGAGACTCAGCAAAGACGATGAAAGAAGCATGTGATCCACTCTGATTCTGATGAGGAGGTTAAGGAGCGTGTTGAGGATGGTTTGACATTGTTGGCAAAGGCTGCCTTTGCTGATAAATTGTATGATGATTTGCCGGTTCCTCCGACATCCTCCAGTGTTCCTTCTCTTGCTGGTGTTTCCACTCCTATGGCTGGTGCTTCTGGTCCTGCTGCTGGTTCTCATGCTGGTCCATCCCATGATCCAAAGGGGAAGGCCCCAATGACTGATGCTCCCTCACCACCTCGCAAGCGTACACGCAGACAGCTTGAGGAGGATAGGCTAGGTGAGGAGGCTGCTCAACGGATGCAAGCCGAGATTGATGAAGCTGATCGGGCTGCGGAGGAAGCGCTTCAACAGCAGAGGCGTGAACAAGTCCAGCATGATGCAATGCATTGGAATGATAGTGATTGGATGCAGGTGTTGACTATTCTTACCAGGGATTATGCCCAGTTCACTGATCTTTTAGGTGCGGATGTGGATGAGCATAGTTGTATTCCTAGAGCTATGGTGTTGATGCGCAAGCATCAGTTGTCACTTGCTGCACAGCTTCGTGAGAAGCGTAAGAATAGACCTTTATCGAGAACTGAGGAGCGAAAGCAGATGCAGCGATATGTGAAGTATCAATCGGCTGCTTATTTCCAAGCTGGTTGGAAGTGGGACAGGGTTCGGGCTTTGTCTTTTGATGAGCTCAAGGCGCTCTATGAACCTATGGTCAAGCATCAGAGTCAACCAATTCCGGAACGATTTATCTACCGTCCTTCTCCGCGTGTGGTGACCACTTCTTCGCCTGCTGTTACTACTGGTCCTACATCTGATCCTACTCCTGGTTCTGCTGCTATTCCATCGGTTTTTGTTGCTACTTCAGTTGGTACCACCACTTCTCCTTTGGTTGCTCCTTTGGGTTCTTCTTCAGGTCCTGCTACCACTACCACCTTTGCTACCACAACCACCACAACTGCTACACCTGATATGGCATCACCATCACCACCAGTTCCTGGTCCTCAACCTATTCCTTCTTCTAGTGCAGCTCCTATTGATCCCTTGGGTGGGCAAACTAATGAGTCTACTTCTCCTGCTCCCACTGCTGCTGCTGAGGTAAAGGTAAAGGTTGAACCCTCTCCTAGTGATTCCACACCTCGACGTTCGCTTCGCCAGAAATCGGCTCGACGTGTTAGACGTGGCAAGACGGTCCCTTATGAGAAGCGTGATCCTGAAAATTTGATTGATGCAGCTTCTGACAGTGATTCTGATTTGCCTTTGGGAAATGGACATATTACTGGTTGGACGGTTGAGTGTTCCGCGACTCTTCCTGGTCTAGTATCTCATCGAATTACTCTTAGTGATGGGTCTGTGCGGTTAGCTTCGGGTCTGCAGGGTATTTTGTCTTAGGCTGATCGTAAGGATCTTATGGCTTTATATGGGTTTGTGGATTCTGCCATACCTTTTGATCCCATGGCTGTGTCTTCCTGGCCTGGACTGCGAGTATGGGCTGATCTTAAGATGATGCTTGATGCACCTCCTCGTGCTCCTATTTCTGGTATATGGAAGGATCAGATGCAATGGGTTATTCAGCGATGGAAGTTGTAAGCGGGATGTGGTGTGCATATGTTGGAGTTGGAATCTGGTCATATGGTTTTCATGCTCACAGACGTGGATTATCCTTTGACGATTGCTTCAATTGAGGCTATATTGGCTAGTCACTTGCAGATTTCAAATGCTCCCTCGGGGAATGAGTCCTCTATGGCAACTGCGTTGGTGGAAGGGATCCAGGCTCGTTTGAAAGCAGATAATAAGGCTGCTTCTGGTCTTTGATTTGGTTAGTTTGTAAGTGTTTATGTTTTGTGTTTTTGTTTATTTGTTCATATTATCATTCTTTTCACCAATATGTAAAGTGATTGGTGAATTTCATTCTTTATAGTTAAAAAAAAATTTATTAAAAAAAAAAAATACTTTTTATATAATATATGCTTATACTTTAACACATCATGGATTTTACACTTGTGAATAAAATATCATTTGCTGTTTCACACTATGGGTTCTGGTTTCTAACTTGTCCTTGTACTCGTTACTGGTTTCATCTGGTGTTGGACTTGGTCCTCACAACAAATGGTCCTCAACTCACCATGTCTAATCGACAAGAAAGAGTTGATTCACCTTGAGGGTACGACTCCTGGTGCGATTCTCAAATCCGTTGATGGTTGCCAGGTTACCCAAAACTGGATGGTTTTCACTTGCCATAGTCCTCGACTGAAAAGTGGCTAATCCAAGGGGGTACGGCTCTTGGTAAAGATTTTATCAAATCCGTTGATAGCTGTAATAGCTTGCTTACAGCTATAGGGTTTTCAACTCACCGATGCTTCATTGCTGAGAGTTGGCGAGTCCAGAAGGGTACGACTTCTGGTAAAGACATATCAAATCCGTTGACGGCTGTGATGGTTTGCCTAAAATCATCAGGGTACTCCCACTCACCATTGATTCACGTTCTAAGAGTTGGGCTGGGTTCTATTCTCCCAGGGTGATGCTTATTCCACCAGAAAGACTGGCTAGCCCAAGAGCGAGCAGCTACTTGGTAAAGGCTCATCAACTCTGCTCATGTTGCTGAAAAGATTCAACACGATGCTGATTTGTTCCAAGCTTTGAAGAAGCTTCTAGTGTTTCATGTTGCGGCGGTTCTTCTTACTCTTATCTTGCTGATGTTGCTATTAGTTTTGCTGATTCAATCCTCGGGCTTTCTTGCACGTTTTCCAAGAAACTTGAACTCAACAGGTCAAATTCAAGTTTAGGAGAGGATTGTTAGGACCATTGGTATAGTTAAATGTAATAGGTAGACTAGGAGGTATGTAGTTTCTCCTGGTCCTAGTAGTAGTAGGAGCAAGTCGTGCTCCTGGTCCTGGTCAAAGTCAAACTTTATTATTTGTTTATTATTCTATTAGGATATGCATGAGATATGTTAGGAAAGGATATGCATATCAGTTTTACACGTTTTGTTTAATGATGTATTAGGGTTTCCTTGTAGTATAAAAGGAACCTTAGGCAGAAGGGTTAAACACACCTTGATCAAACATAGTTCTAGTGATTATCAATATTAGAAATCCTTAGAAAGGATCAAGTCTTTATAGTTATTCTGTTCTTCTTTATTATATTTGTATTCTGCATTCATATTGTGTATAGAGTATCTCTGTGGATTGACTTGTGATTACATAAGTCATTCACCGTTCCTAACAGGCTGCAAGATCTACATCTAGTAGACCCAACAGACATTGCTCTTGAACTTTCTTCCGCTTAGGGTGTGAACTTCTGCAATGTCTTTCGGCTACTACCGCTTCTCCTCTAAGGAAGGATTCTGTTATCCTCATTACTTCATTCATCATTTTGGGTTCGTCCATAAGGATGCGCTTGATCAGACCGGGGTGTTGTAATCCGTCTATAAATCTTGAGATTAGTACGTCACCAGGGACGATTTCGGCACGTTCATTTCTTCTCCTAAACCTTTCTACGAAGTCTCCTATTGGCTCTTCTTCTTTTTTCCTTATATGATGGTATTTAGAGTTACCTTCACTGTCGTGCCGAAAGTTAATCAAGAATTCGGACCTTAATTCTTTGTAACTGTAGATTGTTTCTGGGGTAAGACTTTCGAACCATAATCTGGCGGGACCTATGAGTGTTGATTTGAACATGTTCCACCATATCGGCATAGCCCATCTTTCTATAGAGGCCCTTGCCTGGAAAGTCATGAGATGTTCTTCTGAGTGCCCAGAACCGTCGTATTCTTCGACTAGTTCTGGTCTGTGTATCTTTTTTAGGGATTGAAATCCCTTATGTGAGGCGTGAACGGGTCAGTATATCTACTTTTTTGTAGTTTGTATGTGTCGCCATGTTTTTTGTTTTCTTTGTTGTAAGAGAGGTGTTCTTGTTCTTCTGTTATCATTTTTCCAGTATCTCTATGTATTTCTGAACTTAGGCGGTATGGAGGTCAATATCTTGGAATTTCATCATGTGATGCCTCTTCTTTTTCGCCTAGTCTCTAGAATACTCTGCTGTCTCACGGACCTAACCTTGTGAAGACGGAGCTTTGGGATTGCCGGCTGTAGAACAATGATAATCTTATAACTAATCAAGAGGGTTGTTGTTATTCTAGAGAGAGAAACAAGAGAGAGAAACAAAGAAACTTTTATAAATGTGTAAAACAAACTAAACAACCAACACCCCTTTCCATGGTGGAAAGTGGTTTATATACCCACGTCCTTAAGTAGACTTGGGCCTCCGGCCCATGAACATGCTCATGGATCGGGCTAAACATAAATATTACTTAAACAATATTACGAGCCTATAACTATATTGTTGGAGTGATCGAGACTTTCTTAATACACAAAACGTATTTCCAACAATCCCCCCCAAAGGGAGGTCACTCCAAATTTACAAAGTCCTAATCTAGCATGTTAGATCTTGTTCTTGAGCTCGTAGTCCACTTTTCTCTTTTCTCTTTTCTTTTTGTTGTGAATATGTTGATGTTGATCTTTTAGGCTTTGGCTTTATAGCATTGTTCTTTTGGCCTCTCACGTGCAATCTTTATCTTCTTGGAATGTTCGCCTCTTCATGACTTCATGCCCCACACACTTATCCTTTGTTGAACTCTTTGAAAGTTTCAGAGTCGATACAGCGGAAGACTTTTAGGTCAGACTTTCATGAATTTGCTGAAATATTTGAAGCATAAGGAATAAATATGTGAGGACGACTTCAACAGGTACACCACAACGCCACTGTCTTCAATAGGTACACCGCAACGCCACCGTCTTCGAATGCAGCAACATAATAAGACACGAATGAAATGGCTTAGAACATTTCATTCTATATCGGTAGCATTTTACCTCCAGTTGGTGAAGACCGTTGGACGATATTATATATCGTACCTGTGACGGATAGTTTCAATTAAGTAACTTCCTGACAGGATTTCGCGGGTAAACCCGTTCTCTTTATTTGACGATCACTAAGCTTGACTGTGGACATAAAGAGTGAATCACTTGGATAAATTATCCTTGTGATTGAAGCCGTCAATTCATGGGCCTGGAACAAGTTAATTTCAATTAAGATTTTCACCATCGTTTCTTTCCAGTCGTCACGAGCTTGATTCAAATAGAATCTTTCATGTCACCTACCAAGTGCTGTTTGATGTTAACACTAGAAGGATTTCCACTCATCACTGTGAACACTAAAGAGTGTCACTCTGAGTGTTCTGGCAAGATCATACGATACTGCGTAGAGGCCTGGAATGAGTTTAAGTTCAATTAAGAATTAAACTACTGTTTCTTTCCAGTTTTCACAAGATTAGTTCTTAAAGAACCGCATGTGTCACCTACCATGAGCTTGTTTGATGTTGGCTCAAGAAGGATGTCCATCTTCATTGTGCTACTTGCGTATCACTAGGATGTTCTGGCAATATTACAAGAATACTGCGTAGGACTCATAAAGATCTCTTACTTTTCACAGTGTGTGAAGAAGCAAGGACTAAATGGAAAGTTTCCTAATGAGACTTTTGATGATCTCGTGGCTCTAGACTCGATAGTGCGTTTTGATTTAGTGAGCGATGGCTGGAGAGGATTGCCACCTTTACAATATCAGTCTATTCGGAGTGAATAAACCAATAGATAACGTGTTAAACTCTGTGTGATTAAAACAAACATCTTTTGAGAGATATTTGAGTTATCTGGGAGGGGTTGTGCATGACATCACTGGGTCCATGATGTCTTGTCTTCAATATTGAGAATCATTAAAAATGTTCCCAATAATAGATGTGTTGACCCGGTTTCTGTCCTAAGTTGTAAGGAGGCTTCTTTCTTTACACCCTTTATCTTTACATTTCTTTTTCATTCTTCAACCCCTTCAGTACTTACCAATACATCATCACTAGCACCTTGTTGTGATTGTTCCAGTGCTAGCATCAGTAATTAGTCGGTACTCTGCTACGTTCACAATCATCTGCAACTTTCCTAGGACTTCTAATTCTATCTAGGGAATTATC
The DNA here is from genome assembly GCA_025667525.1 of Glebionis coronaria. NCBI lineage: Eukaryota > Viridiplantae > Streptophyta > Magnoliopsida > Asterales > Asteraceae > Glebionis > Glebionis coronaria. The sequence goes on along the minus strand of CM046882.1, from coordinate 94,608,446 downwards.
CTTGGGAAGATTCCATCGGTTCTGATGAATCATTGGACTAATACCTAATCCTACCACCCTTTTGTCACCACAACCGTCGTGAATTAAGTGTGTTTTGGGTAAGTATTATCACCATGAAAAATCCTTGAATATCACTTAAAACACTTGTGATATTATAATCAAAGTTTTTGTGCCTTAAGTATTTTGTTCATAAAAAATGCTCCCCCTTAACATGTGCATCACACATATTAAGTTGGTTTATCTTTTAAGTTTTTTTCATTTATTTTAGCCAAATATCATTAAGTCTCCTTAATCCCATTTTCTCCCTTATCCAAAATTTTAACCATTAATATTTGGGATATTGAATGGATTAACCGGTCTTTGGGTAAAAATGAAATCAGTCTATGGCCATAGAACATATTAATGCTCCCCCTCAAGTTAATGAGGGTAAGTTGTAGTGCTTGAGTATGATATATTTTGAAAGATTTAGAATCTCGTGAAAAATTCTTGAAACATTATCATACTTTCACACTACAACAAGCCACAAAAGCAGAATATTCACAATATTTACATATTCATAAATTTAACAATATGGAGATGACCTGAGGTAGTACGACCCATTAGATGGATCGTTCCATGAACTTGTGGTGCACTCCATACGGTATTCCACCAACGAATCGTTCTAAGCTTCTTATAAGACGTCTTTCTCTCAGCTTTTCATCAATCTTCTTAATCGTGTATGTAGCAATCTGTTGATATACCTTGTCCCAATCTACAGTGACCTCTGGAAGAGTCTTATGCTTGTTGAGATGCACCAACTTTTCCCGAATATGGGTGAGAGTCCCGTCAATGAATTTATGGATCTCTGGAATTCTCAGGAACTTCATAAGACCACGACCATTCAGGTAGAAAATGCCGGGCATCGGGTCAGTGGTGCTGGTGTAAGGAGATTTGTCTGTATGCCTCTAGAAGACTTTAGTACGTGGTTTTAAAGGTTGAGCTTCCTTTGATAACTTTCTACTCCAAGTTGCAGATCTTCAACTCTTTTCTTGATGACAACTCGAAGTGTGTACATTCGAAGAGCTGCATTCAGGGAAATTAGTTCTTCTGACGTCAAGTGTCTGAGGGCGTTGTGAGTTAGCAAAAGCAGCATGTCCTCAATGTCCTCGAGACGAAGAAGTGGAAAGTCGCCTTCCTGGATAGTGTATACTTTTTCATCTTCTCTAATGAGTCTGATCTCTGTCAAATGTTGATAGCCTGTTTTGGGTTCAATCCTAATGCCTTGGATGCTTTTGATTCGAATTAGGGAGAAGACTTGAGAGCCTGAGTTGTGCACACATGCATAGTTATAGGCGCGTCACACACGCTTATCCCAATGTGAAGTACCCAATTCTCATATCGATCATATTCAGGATATTTTTGTGGAACCCAAAGACGATTAAATTTTTTTTCTAACCACAGTATCAAATCCCAAGTTGCAGCCTTTACCAATGTTAAGGAAGTTGCATACTTGTTTGCTCCCTTGACCAAGTATTCGAGATCCTCACTGACAAAGAAGTCAAGTGCAATTTGATCATCATCTGCAGATGTAGTAGGAGGAGTTTTTTTAGGCGCATGAAGACCATCCCTTTGAGTAGTTCTCAATGCTTTCAGAAGTTCATTTGCGTTGTACTCGTATTTCGTGCTGCTGAGCATGGATTTAACATGAAGGTTGGGATTTTTGAGTCCTCTCGCAACCATTTCTTGAGTTACATTAGACCCATAGTTGTACTCCAAGTATCTTGAAAAATCTATTAGATTGCTTAGGAATTGAGAGAGATCAGCTTCATCTGCCTTTGTCAGTGGACGAAGTGCAGCAGCATTGGACACCCACGGTTGAACGGGTGCATTTTCATCTTCCTCAAGTGTATCCACCCATGCTGGTTCACTTGACTCTGGAATATCATGAACTGTAGTAGAGACAGGAACATCAAAAACATATACTGCTACTTCATCAGCTTTAGTGTCTGGTATGTCTTGGACTGGATCAGAGGTTGGGATATCTGGTACATGTTGTTCGGGTTCCGTTAATTGTTGTTGCACTAAAGGTGTAGTGACTGAAGCAACTGGGGCAGATGTGGTTGTAGGAGTGGTTGTGCCTGGAGTATGTGATGAGGCTGTATTAGCATCTACATCATGAAACTTCTTGGTGCGTTTGCCTTGACGAGGTGTAGGTTTTGGAGTTGATTTACCCTTGGTAACCTCATCTTTGGAAGATTTGTCACCTTTGGACTTGTCTTTATTAGACTTGTCTTGCTTATCTCCATCCTTTGTCCCTGTATCATCGTTCCCTTCTTCTTGATCATCACCATTTTTGCCATCACCATCACCATCACCATTATCATCACCATCGTCGTGTTTAGCACTTCCTTCTTCGTCATTGGTACCTTCTTCTTCATCAATACCTCGTTCTTCATCACTCCCTCCTTTGTCATCACTACCTCTGTCTTCATCACTCCCTCCTTTGTCATCACAACCTTTGTCGTTATCCCCTTTGTCATCATTATCTGTCATCATCAGCATCGTCGTCATCATTTTCGCATTCATTTTCTTCTTCATTTAAGATATCATAGGGAACTACAGAACCATGTTTCTCGAATATCTTAGTATCTTGATCTATAGCCGTCTTAAGAGCTTTGTGAAGGATCTTTTGAGCTTTGGTTTTGTTGTAGGACCCGACTTGAATCATCCGAGCATGTAAGATTTTCTTTAACTCATAATCCGTGAACCTTTGAACCATGAGAAAATCTTACTTTTTAGCGTCAAAAGACCTGATCATGACGTTGCTTGCAGCAATTTGTTTCAACTTGTCACGCAGATTGTCAACAGATTCCTTAACCATTTCATCAATTGATTGAACAATTGCTTCATTTGCTTCGGCAAGAACCTCTTTCTCAGCTCGGTACCTCTTTTTGAGGTCTCGAAGACGTATAAACGTTTCTTCGTTTTTGGAGGCTTCCTTTGCTTTGACGAGAGCTAGTTCTTCTGCATGTAGTTTGCGAGATAATTCTAACTCTTCTTGGAATTTAGCAATGGCGTCTTCTTGAGCTTTTCTTGTGGATTCTTCACTTTGTTGTCTACGAGCTAACTCTTCTTTAATCCGAACCATCTCTTCTTGTTGAGCTGTCAAGTGTTGTTCTATCTGAATCATGAACATTGCTGGTAATGATGGAATCAACGATATCGATGCAACTGTGGTTTGTTGTGTAGGAGCAATGGTCATGGCAGTTCTTGAAAGTGAAGTGGAGAGAGGTCGACTTGGTAGAGTTAGAGGAAGTTGAGTTGATGTAGGTGGGGTCACTGTAATAACTGGTGGAGGTAGAGTTAAAACTGATGGAGGCACTGTAGAAACTGGAGGAGGCTCTGTAGAAACTTGTTGAGGCACTGTAGAAGGTGGTAAAGACACTGTACAAACTGGTGGAGTCACTATAGAAACTTGTAGAGGCACTGTAGAAAGTGGTGAAGACACTGTAGAAACTGGTGGAGGCATTGTAGAGACTGGTGGAGGCATTGAAGTAACGGGTAGAGACACTGTAGAACTTATGACTTTGGTAGTCTCAACAAATGATGTCGTATCAGTAGACCCGGTAACATCCATGTCCTTCAATCCGTCATGAGGTTGTTGTTCATCATCAACATCATCAGTAGTTTGAGCAGATTTGTCATGACGAGGTGTGTGCTCATCAGGTTTCCCAAATTCAGCAATATCAGAAGGTAGTATGGTTTCCTTTGCTTTCATACCAGAACCACTACCCCCAGTGTCTTTCTTACTTTGCATGATAGCTGTCTCGACATTTGGTCTTTCAGTTTTGCGAAGCAGTTCTTCTTCATTGATATCTTCATCTTCATCCTCAAGCATTAGATCCTTCCCACTATACTTGGCAACAATTTTCTTCTTTTTGGGCTTAGGTGAAGATGTTTCATCTGATGGTTCACCTTGTTTGCGTTTGCCTTTGCCTTTGGGTTTTGATGAAGAGAAATCTCCCAATGTAACTCATTCCTTTTGAAGTTCCATTTCATCCAACAATTGCTTGTATGCCTCACTTGCTTTGAGTTCATTAGTCAACATATGAGTAGGAATAGCGGTTGGAATACCTGAGTAAACACCGGTGTGTCCCTCGTGTTTTAAATCCACAAGAATATCATCGTCATCAGGAGTATGTTGAGGACTTCCTTCAAGCTTATCGATTGATGCATCTAATTGCATGAAGTGATGAATAATAAGCTTAATGAAACGTGGGAAAGGAAAGTAACCTGTCTTCTTCTTGGTATTGTGGAAGAGTTGATAAGTAAAACCCTCTCATAGTAACTCTACATAGTTCACATTCTTACCCTTATAGATGCCCCAAAAGCTACAAGCAGTTGAAAGACGCAAAGAGTCATATCCAATTGATTTAGCAGTAAAACACCGAATGAGTATCCCGAAAAATGCTTTCCAAGGTTGACCCAAGTTAGCTGTAGTAAACTGAGACACCACTCGTAACTCAGGATCACCGTATCCAAGAGAATGATACATCTTCACAATTTCATTCTTGTCTGGGTCGACTGTAAACCTTTGACCTGCAGGTGGCGTTGGTAATCCGAATATTTGACGAAAGATAGAAATTGTGAGAGTATATTCCTTATTGTTGATGGTGAATGAGAGCTTTCTGTCTGTTAGCCGTTTCTTTGAAGCCCAAAATTCATACATATAATTGGTTGGAACCGAAGCCATACCCCATAACGCCTTCTTAATTGGAGTTCGATAAAAAATGTCTGTGGCCACTTTGAAAGCATAGTGAGCTGAGGCATAATATTCTTTGTCTTCTTTCAGTCGAAAGTTGTTTGGTATAAACTGTAGAGCCTTGGCGGCGTCAAGTGCCTGATTAGCTTTAATTTGCTACGAGGTAAGTTGAGACATGTTTTCTGCTTAAGACGAACAAACATACAAGATTGATATACCCAAATATATATATATATCATGATGAATCTATACCTAAGCAAATCAAACATATACCATAAACAACAAACAATACGCCATCTTAGGATAAAGCCACATTCTTTGGATAAATGCACTTGACAATTTTGGAATTAGTGACATTTTCAGATAAAAACATGTTTTTTGGATAAAAAAAACTTTTTCAGAAAAACTGTCTTTTTCGGATAAACTTACTTTTTCAAAGAAAGCAACGTTTTCGGATAAATGGACTTTTTCAAAGAAAGCAACGTTTTCGGAATAAAAGACATTTTCAGATAAAACAACGTTTTCGGAAAAACAGACTTTTTCAGAGAAATCCACTTTTTCGGAAAAACAGACTTTTTCAGAGAAATCCACTTTTTCGGAATAAAAGACATTTTCAGAAAAATCATCTTTTTCATAAAAACATACTTTTTCAAAAAAATCCACCTTTTCGGAAAAACAGACTTTTTCAGAGAAATCCACTTTTTCGGAATAAAAGACTTTTTCAGAAAAATCATCTTTTTCGGAAAAATGGACTTTTTCAGATAAATCATTTCGGAGAAAAAGACTTTTTCAGAGAAATCATCCTTTTCGGATAAAAGGACTTTTTATAGAAATCATCTTTTTCGGAAAAAATGGATTTTTTCAGTGAAATCATGTTTTTCGGATAAAATATTTTTCAGATAAAAGCATGTTTTTTAGAGAAATCTTCGGATAAATGCACGGTTTTCAGAAAAAAAACATGTTTTTCATATAAATCTTCGGATAAAGGCATGGTTTTCAGAAAAAAACATGTTTTTCATATAAATCTTCGGATAAAAGCATTTTTCAGATAATAGTCTATGATATCCTCAACTACAATCTAGTTATGATTCTTAGGGCAAACAATGAGTGGTTCTAAAGCATCCTAAACAAAAACATCTATAATCGAAACAGACCCCTTTCAAAACCCACTTAATAATTCAATTATACAAACTAATTAGATTCATAAACCCTAATTGATATTTTTTTTGGGGATTTGACTAATTAGACTAATACTCAAGTGAATCATAAGCAAAAATTAGAAAAGAACTTGTTTACCTTTGATGTTGTTTAGCAGATTAAATCAATAACAAGCTTAAGGAAAGATATCAATGGCGGCAAAGGTTTGTGTTTTGAGTATGTGGTTAAATAGAGAAACGATACACAGTAAATGGGGGGGGGGGGAGGGGGGCGTATTTATGTATTTGACTTAGGTCAAAGATAAGCTTTTTCCCTTTTTACGCAATTAGTCCTCCTATTTCCGTATATTTACGTTTAGTGATTATCCTATTTAGTCACACTCAATCCAAACCGCACAATTGACCTTCTATGTCTTAACAGTTATTAATTATATTGTCACGAAAAATCCTAAGACCGAGTCACATAAATCACGAAAGGTCACGAAGCACAATGAGTACACACGAAGAATGATATACCATAAAGCAAATAACCAATTAATTTTTCTGAAATACTTTTGAAGACCGATTTGATGATGAAAACAATTTGACATTTTCTCCCCCTTAATACAGACCCATTTTCTATTTAAAGAGCTATATTCTTTGTATTTAAGAGAACTGATGAAAGACTTTTTCGTTTAAGATGATATTAAAACAATTCGTGGTGGCAATAAGATTTCTCTTATTTTAACAAAATAAGTGCACTGAAACGTACACAAATTTGTGTTAGACCAAGTTATGAAGTAAACTCGATCCCTTGTATGGTTTTAAAGTAAACCTTACCCGAGAAAATTAATTCCCGTTGTGAGCCAACGTGATAGGTGTGTAAACACCCATCCTTTTACCACTTAATTCGGGCTAAAACGAGACCAAAACACGTATTTAATATCATTTGTTTGGAATTATGCGTGGTTTTTGTGTTTATTGTGTTTTCAGAGCCAACCGGATAAATATTGAAGAAAACATGGGATTGCACGGGTTTTACTGAAGAAAAAGACTTAAGATAAAGTCTATTGTCCAAGAGATGCAAAAGATTTGAAGTCGCTGGGCCTATTCGAAGATTTATCGAAGAAAAGGACCAAAGATGGAAGATTTATATAAGTCGAAGAAACTCAAGTCTATTAAACGAAGAAATTAAAAGACGAGTTGAATTTAATCGACAACAAATCCCGAATCAGAATCGAAAACGGAAACTTTTCTGAAAAGACGAAAAGACACGAAGAACGGGAGAAAGCCCACTCACCAATCAAAGGAAACACCTATAAATAGGCCATCCCACACACATTTTTGAGCGAGCTAGTTTTTCTTTCTTCTTCTTTTTCTTTCTCCTGGTTCGTAGAACACCATCACCACTAGGGTGATTGGTGATTTTTATTATTAGTTCTTTGATCTTGTAATTTTAATCCTTGTTTCATCTTGTCAAAACATTAATCATCCAATTCAAAGTTCTTGTTTAATCTTTCATTTCATCTTGTTCATCTCCATTTTTATCTTCAAGTTCTTAAGTTTTATTTTTCTTGATTTGATCTTCAAAAGTTGTTTGGATTTATGTTTTTATTAGTGGGATTTGTTGCTTATATTGTCTAAATGATTTGTGTTTAATTTGGTAAAACCTTTTTAAGTGTTTGATTTGATTTTGATTAATTTTGTGTCCGTGTTCTTCGCTTTTACTGTTTCTGTATCTGGGTTTCCAAAGTTCCGAACCAAGACAAAAAGTTCCGAATGAAGGCTTCATTCGGAAACTTCCGAACCAAACACTAAGTTCCGGATCAGTGACTTCCGGATCAGCAACTTCCGAATCAACCTTCATCCGGAAGGTTCCGACTCAGGCCATAAGTTCCGAACCAGTTCTTCATTCGGAAGTTTAAAACTTCCGAACCAGTGACTTCCGGACGAGACAAAAGTTCCGAATCAGCTCAGACTTCCGAATCAAGGAGAAGTTCCGAATGAACATTCATTCGGAAAGTTCCGGATGAGTATGTTCCGAATGAGCAAGTTCCGGATGAGTGAATAGTGTCTTCCGAATCAGAAAGTTCCGAATCAGTTAAATTTTGGGTATTTTAAAGTTACTGTTTTACTGTTTTACTGTTGATGTTTTACTATTTCTCTGCTCATATTTCACAATTTACTTTTTAACTCTTTAACTTTAATTTTAATTTGATTTTAATTTGAACTTTAAATTTGCAACCAAGTTTTTGTTAATCTTAATTGAAGTAATTGCCTTTGATTTAAACTTTCATTTCCATTTATTATTAGAATAGAAAACCAAACCTCTTTATTTGGTAACCAAGAACAATCATTCCACTTTTAACTGAGATCAATTCGAGAGGATATCGAGACATAAAATCTGAACCCCATTGAAAAAGCATGTATCAAATGGCGCCGCTGCCGGCTCTTCTTGTTAAGATCAAAAGTTTTTTGTGAGAAATTGGATTTTGGGATCCGTTCCCCGTGAACGTCACTTTTTCAAGAAAATTTTCAAAAACAACCAAAAAATATAAAATTTTCAAAAATCCTAAAAAGTAAAAAACAATAAAAACCAAAAATATTTTTGCTTTGCTTTTCTTTGTTCGTTCTTTTGCAGGTGTATGCGCACTCGATCCACGTCTTATCAAGAGCCCGAGCCTCTCGATAACTTAGACATGGCTGGTGTTCAAAACAACAATAACATACCACCTCCGAACAACAATAATAACAACAACAACCCACCTTTCAACAACATGAATAACAACAACAATGAGCCCCTTCCGGATAATCGCCCAATGATTGAATTGCTGCAAGCTCATGTTGATGGCAACACGGATCCAATTGTTATACCACCAATTGCCGCCAACAATTTCGAGCTAAAGTCAGGCTTTATCCAGATGGTATCCGCTCAGCCGTTCTTGGGACGCACCATTGATGACCCACACGACCATATCAAGAGATTTCTACAACTCACCAACACGGTCAAATTCAATGGAGTTCCACAGGAGGTCATAAGCTTACAACTTTTTCCCTTTTCTTTAGAGGGACAAGCCCGGCATTGGCTTGCTAAGGAACCGCCACAGAGTATTCTCTCGTGGACGGATTTGGAAACAAAGTTTATCAACTACTTTTTTCCACCCTCTCGTACTACCGCTTTGCGGAATGAGATTATAAACTTTGAACAAAAGTACGATGAGTCATTCAGTGAATCTTGGGATCGTTTTAAAGATCTTTTAAGAAAATGCCCACAACATGGTTTTACCAAAGTTCATCAAATAAATACTTTTTACAATGGTTTAAGCATGAGTGACCAAGATTCACTGAATAGTGCCTCAGGGGGTAATTTATTGGCTAAGACTTCCAATGCTGCTTGGGATATCATTGAGAACAAGTCTCGTGTGCAAACCAAGAGCGTTAGGACCAATGTTGCTAGTGCTAGCACTAATGACAGCGACAAGCGACTTGACAAAATCACCACGCTTCTTGAATCGCTTGTCACCCACACCGTCAGCAACAACAACAGCAACAACGCTAAGAACGCCCAAGTCAACGCTGTCAGCCAACCTTGTGAGATATGCGGTGGTCCCCATTCTTACACAACTTGTACCGCCACCCAAGATTACCCTGCTGAGAATGTGAATGCGGCATATGGCACCTACCAACAACCTGCTTATCAAGCTAGACCTCAAGGTGACCGTAACTTGCTTAGCTACCGCAGCAACAACTATCTTTCACCACCTGGCTTTCCTCCAACCAACCCAAACCAACAACAAAACCTTAACCGCCCCACTCAACAACAACAACAACCTCGACAACCATATATCCCACCTCACAAGCAGCAACAACCGCCTCAACGTAACAATCAAATCTACCAACAACCTGCTTACCAACCACCTGCATACAATGCTCCTTCCAACCAATCCAACACTGCACTACACCAAGAGGTCGCCACCTATATGAGGACCAATGATGTGATAGTGGGAAATCTCCAAGAGGAAGTGCGCAATTTGAAGGCAGACTTGGTCAAGCAAGGAAACGATTTGCGAGCTGATATGAGAAACACGTTGGATAGCCAGACTAATGATCTGAGGAACATGATGGCTAGTTTTTTCCAAAGTAGTCAACCCTCTTCTTCGGGTACTCTTCCGAGTAACACCGTTGCGAACCCAAGAGGGGAGATGAAAGCAATCACTACTAGAAGTGGTAAAGGTACCAAGGAACCCGAGCTTCCTATACCGCCACCGGTGGTTGTGACTAAGGAGAACGAGTCGCCTGCTCCTATTCCTCCTCCTTCCCCAATTTCTCCACCTCTTTCTACCCCTCCTCCACCCGTGGTTGTGAGTGACCCTATTCCCCTAAAGCCTTCATCTTCTTCCAATATACCTTATCCTTCAAGGTTGAAGAAAGAGAAGCAAAAGAGCAAGGATGATATTCAGGTTTCTAACTTTCTTAAAATGTTTAAACAACTGAATTTCAATATCTCCTTCGCTGAGGCTCTCGCTCACATGCCCAAGTATGCTAAAATGTTTAAAGACCTTCTGAGCGACAAGGAAAAGCTCCTCGACATTGCTAACACCCAACTTAATGAGAACTGCTCTGCAGTGCTCTTAAGGAAATTACCAACCAAGCTTGGTGATCCGGGTCGTTTTCTTATCCCTTGCAATTTCCCGGGAGTAGAGAATTGCATGGCTCTAGCCGATCTAGGTGCCAGTATTAATCTCATGCCTCTAAGTGTTTGGAAGCAATTATCTCTCCCAGAGCTAGTCCCCACCAAGATGACTTTGGAATTGGCGAACCGTACGGTTGCTTATCCAGTGGGGATAGCCGAAGATGTTATCGTAGGAGTCGACAAATTCACCTTCCCTGCTGATTTTGTTGTCGTCGACTACGAGATGGACCCCCGTGTGCCACTTATTGTTGGTCGTCCATTCTTGAGGACCGGTCGCACTCTTATTGATGTTGAAGCCGGAGAGCTTATCATGAGAGTGGGTGACGACAAAGTAGTCTTCAACATGGGAAAGTTGTCTAAACAGCCTTATTCATATGAGAGCGTTAATTGTATTGACGTTCTTGATGAGGCTTGTGAAGAACACTTTAATGATGCTTGCAAAAGTATTCCTACATCTCTTCCCACTGTTGAGACCGTGTCCTCCATTGATTCATCGTTGTCTCTATTTCGAGATAGTGATTTATTCTGGAACAATCTTGAAGCTACCATGGGAGATGCGAATTTACCCACTAATGATTCTCCCACCGAGGGGGATGAAGATATGAGTTTCTTTGACAATCTGCTCACCGAAGACAATCCTTCGCCTCCATCTCCCACGGTTATTGCTATCGATGCCACGACTTTGAAAACGCCTCCCGTCGAAAATCCTCCGGATTTAGAATTAAAGGAGTTGCCGCCACATCTCGAGTACGTGTTCCTTGACGACAACAAGAAGTCGCCCGTCATTATTGCAAAGGATTTGAAAGATGCAGAGAAGACCCGCCTCGTTGCTGTGTTGAAAGCTCACAAGAAGGCTATTGCGTGGAAAATCTCGGATATTCGTGGAATTGATCCTCACTTCTGCACACACAAAATTCTCATGGAGGACGACTATAAGCCCACTATTCAAAGCCAACGAAGGGTGAATCCAAAAATCCATGAAGTCATCAAAACAGAGGTTATCAAACTTCTTGATGCGGGTATGATTTACCCTATTTCGGATTCCCCGTGGGTTAGTCCAATCCATTGTGTGCCCAAGAAGGGCGGAATAACCGTTGTTCCCAATGAACACAACGAGTTGATTCCCACTCGTCTCGTTACTGGGTGGAGAGTTTGTATAGACTACCGCAAACTCAATGATGCCACGAGAAAGGATCATTTCCCTCTACCTTTCATGGACCAAATGCTTGAACGATTAGCCGGTAATGAATATTACTGCTTTCTTGATGGTTTCTCGGGTTATTTCCAAATACCCATCGATCCCCAAGATCAAGAGAAGACTACATTCACTTGTCCCTACGGCACTTTCGCTTACAAAAGAATGCCTTTTGGCTTATGTAATGCGCCCGGGACTTTTCAAAGGTGTATGTTAGCTATCTTCCATGACATGGTTGAACAAACCATGGAAGTCTTCATGGATGATTTCTCGGTCTTCGGGGATTCCTTCTCATCTTGCCTTGCCAATTTAGAACGTATGCTAAAGCGGTGCGAAGACACTCGCCTAGTTCTAAATTGGGAAAAATGCCATTTCATGGTAAAAGAAGGCGTCGTGCTTGGACATAAGATTTCGAAAGCCGGTCTTGAAGTAGACCGTGCTAAAGTTGATGTTATAGCAAAGTTGCCTCCACCTTCCACTGTGAAGGGTGTGAGAAGTTTCTTGGGTCATGCGGGCTTCTATCGCTGATTTATCAAAGATTTTTCTCAAATCGCTCGCCCGATGACCCACCTATTGGAAAAAGATACTCCTTTTATCTTCTCCAAAGAGTGCCTTGAAGCCTTCAACTCACTTAAGGATAAGCTAACTAAGGCACCCGTCTTGGTTACCCCTAATTGGGAGCTGCCTTTTGAGTTGATGTGCGATGCTAGTGATTTTGCTATTGGAGCGGTTCTTGGACAAAGAGTGAACAAACACTTCCAACCGATCCATTATGCTAGCAAGATAATGACAGGGGCACAATTGCATTATACGACAACCGAAAAGGAGCTTTTAGCTGTTGTCTATGCTTTTGAAAAATTCCGCCCCTATCTTGTCCTTTCCACCACCATTGTGTATACCGATCATTCCGCGTTGAAGTACTTGTTGACAAAGCAAGATTCCAAACCAAGACTTCTTCGTTGGGTTTTGCTGCTCCAGGAATTTAAAATCGACATCCGCGATAAAAAAGGAGCAGAAAACCTCGCCGCGGACCATCTTAGTAGACTTGAGGATCCATACCAAGGGGATCATCCGACCAAAGAAATCAATGATTCTTTTCCCTTGGAGACCTTAATGTCTATAAACTCGAAGCCGAATGAAACCCCGTGGTTTGCGGACTTTGCAAACTACTTGGCGGGTGGAATTCTCAAGGAAGGGTTGACGTCCCAGCAAAAAAAGAAGTTCTTTACCGACATTAAGACTTACTTTTGGGACGACCCTTACCTATTCAAACAATGTGCTGATCTGATAATTCGCCGATGTGTTGATGGACCGGCAGCGAATGAAATCCTTCATGCTTGCCACAAAGGACCCACCGGTGGTCACTTTGGTCCCAACTACACTGCTAAGAAAGTGTTTGATTCAGGATTTTATTGGCCCTCCATATATCGTGATTCTCACAATATGGTTAAGCGATGTGATGTTTGCCAAAAGCAAGGCAAAATCACACATAAAGACGAGATGCCTCAGAATTTCATTCAAGAGTGTGAAATTTTTGATGTTTGGGGTATCGACTTTATGGGGCCATTCCCGTCGTCTAAAGGAAACAAATACATCCTTGTAGCCGTTGACTACGTTTCGAAGTGGGTTGAAGCCAAAGCTTTGCCTACTAATGCCGCAAGGGTGGTTTGTAACTTTTTGAAAGCTCTATTCGCTAGATTCGGTGTGCCTCGCGCCATTATTAGTGATCGTGGGACTCATTTCTGCAATGACCAATTTGCTAGAGTCATGGCTAAGTACGGTGTAAATCATCGTCTTTCCACAGCCTACCACCCACAAACTAATGGCCAGGCTGAAATATCCAACCGAGGGCTGAAGCGAATTCTTGAAAGGACTGTGGGAGAGCATCGTGCCTCATGGGCTGATAAACTCGATGATGCTTTGTGGGCTTTCCGTACTGCTTACAAGACCCCGATCGGCTGTACGCCTTATCGTCTTGTGTACGGGAAAGCGTGCCACCTCCCCATTGAGTTGGAGCACAAGGCTTATTGGGCCTTGAAGTGGGCTAATTTTGATATAAACAAAGCCGGTGACCTACGCAAGATCCAACTCAATGAGCTCAATGAACTTCGGAATGAGGCTTATGAAAATTCTTTGATCTATAAGGAAAGAACTAAGCTCATTCACGACTCTAAGATCAAAAACCGAGAGTTCCATGTTGGAGACAAAGTCTTACTTTTTAACTCTCGGTTGAAAATCTTCTCGGGAAAGCTCAAATCTCGTTGGTCCGGCCCATTCACCATTTCCCAAATTTTTCCATATGGTACTCTCGAGCTCGCTCAACCTGATGGACCAAATTTTAAGGTGAATGGCCAACGAGTGAAGTTGTACTTTGGTGAGGACACCTCTAAGGAGGTGATTCCATCCCTCACCACGTTCCCCATAAACTAATTTTGGATCGAGTCAGGCTCGTGACTCGGTTATCAAAAACAAGCGCTCCTCGGGAGGCAGCCCGAGTATCTATCCTTGTATGTTTTAATCCCCTAAGTGTAGGGGGGACTTCTATATGTGCTTGCCTTTGTGTGGTGATGTGATTACAGGGATCAGTGCACTCTTGGAATCTTTGAAGAACCGTGCTCCCGTGTTTATCCGAAATCCGGTTCTATCTCTCAACTATCGTGATTCAATTTTCTTCATACTCACATTTGAAATTGATCACTTTAGTCGTCTCTTCCTTAACTTGAGTTAATCAACGTGCACAATGTCATAAGTGTAGGGGAGATTTCTCCCACATGCTTAAACATTGAGGACAATGTTTATCTTAAGTGTAGGGGGGACTTCTATCGAAGTTTTAAGTGGACTTTTCCATGAAAATGCCTTCAATTAACCGGAAAATCCTATTTTTCAACATTTTTCAAATCTTTTATTAACTTTGGCCATTTAGTCGTAATTTTTAAAATTTTTATTGTTGCTTTCATATGTATATATCCCGCAATAAAGTCAAAAATATTAATAAAGTGGTGTAGCTAGTTTAGGGATCTTTGACATATTAGGCCGTTGCGTTTATTTTGACTCAACCCGAATAGACTTATCCAAGTTTATTCTAGCTAGTATCCTTAACCATGTAGACCTTAATTGGTTTATTAGGCTAAGTGTCCACGAGTCTCATTACTTGAGATTTTAAATTGTGGAGGACGAGAAATGATAGAGTCAATTATAAGTCGGTATTCTTGCGCAAGCTCACTTGGTGTAATTATTTGCCTATTCTCCCATCACTTGCTAATAATTTATCTGCAATAAGTAAGGTCTTACGATTTGAAAAGTTACTTAGCTTCTAGCCCAAGATCGTTTAAAAGTTGCTCGGTAATGATAAGAGTTCATAGCCAAGGCATAACTTATGAAGCGGGGCGCGAAGATTGGCGAGTCCGAAAAGGCCCTAACAAGGCATGAGGATTCAATTTTATTGCTGAAGATCCAAAGTGATGTGAAAAGCATTATTCCTAAAGTCAATATGAAGGATCAAGACTCACGACGAAAAGCAATCAACTCCCATAAAGATCATGGAGAAGTCTATCCGAAAAGACCCTAACAAGGTATGAGGATAAATAGATCCAAGTCCGAAAAGGAGGCGGATCGTTGTATCTCAAAATCCCAATTAGAGATTGAAGAAATAATCATGAAGTCGTGGTCAACAAAGTTGGAGAACCCCTCAAAAGTCTCCAAGTGAAGAAACTCTATTATGATGAGAAGACCATTATCTCAAGAACGTCTCTCGAAGATATGAAGTATGAAGTATATGCCAAATATCGGCCCGAGAAAGGTCTCAAATCGTGAACCAAGTTATGCCAAGATATGAACTTTTTGATATCCCGAGAAGCAGTTTTAAGAGATTTTGTCCTTTAGCTAACTATTGATCAAATCGTCCTACTTTGCTTTCAGCCCTAATAAACCATCGAAATAAGTCCAAAGATGCATCTTCATGATCATTCTAAGACAAAAATAAAATATAAGAGATACACCTAGGAATAAGGGAGTTTAAGCATTTAATTAAGCCATGTGTGTAAGTGTTTGAATTGCTAACTTATAATAACAATGATCTCGTTTTTAAGCTTAGTTTGGGGAACGTGAAACTTGAGGGTGATAAATCTTCGCAGCACCAAAGCCCTAATGTAAGTCATCGATTTCTCTACAAGTTATTTCCATGTAGCTATTTTCAAGTGAAAATGGTTTTCTATCCTTTTGTTACCTTTGAAGTTTTATTTCTTTAATTTTTGTTTAGTAGAATTTTAAATAAGGCCAAGGTTGATTAATTATGAGAAAAGTGTAAGCTTGCTTTATCACTAAGCATTGCATGAGGGCATGGCAATGGTTAAGTGTAGGGGATTTGATAGGTGTGTAAACACCCATCCTTTTACCACTTAATTTGGGCTAAAACGAGACCAAAACACGTATTTAATATCATTTGTTTGGAATTATGCGTGGTTTTTGTGTTTATTGTGTTTTCAGAGCCAACCGGATAAATATTGAAGAAAACATGGGATTGCACGGGTTTTACTGAAGAAAAAGACTTAAGATAAAGTCTATTGTCCAAGAGATGCAAAAGATTTGAAGTCGCTGGGCCTATTCGAAGATTTATCGAAGAAAAGGACCAAAGATGGAAGATTTATATAAGTCGAAGAAACTCAAGTCTATTAAACGAAGAAATTAAAAGACGAGTTGAATTTAATCGACAACAAATCCCGAATCAGAATCGAAAACGGAAACTTTTCTGAAAAGACGAAAAGACACGAAGAACGGGAGAAAGCCCACTCACCAATCAAAGGAAACACCTATAAATAGGCCATCCCACACACATTTTTGAGCGAGCTAGTTTTTCTTTCTTCTTCTTTTTCTTTCTCCTGGTTCGTAGAACACCATCACCACTAGGGTGATTGGTGATTTTTATTATTAGTTCTTTGATCTTGTAATTTTAATCCTTGTTTCATCTTGTCAAAACATTAATCATCCAATTCAAAGTTCTTGTTTAATCTTTCATTTCATCTTGTTCATCTCCATTTTTATCTTCAAGTTCTTAAGTTTTATTTTTCTTGATTTGATCTTCAAAAGTTGTTTGGATTTATGTTTTTATTAGTGGGATTTGTTGCTTATATTGTCTAAATGATTTGTGTTTAATTTGGTAAAACCTTTTTAAGTGTTTGATTTGATTTTGATTAATTTTGTGTCCGTGTTCTTCGCTTTTACTGTTTCTGTATCTGGGTTTCCAAAGTTCCGAACCAAGACAAAAAGTTCCGAATGAAGGCTTCATTCGGAAACTTCCGAACCAAACACTAAGTTCCGGATCAGTGACTTCCGGATCAGCAACTTCCGAATCAACCGTCATCCGGAAGGTTCCGACTCAGGCCATAAGTTCCGAACCAGTTCTTCATTCGGAAGTTTAAAACTTCCGAACCAGTGACTTCCGGACGAGACAAAAGTTCCGAATCAGCTCAGACTTCCGAATCAAGGAGAAGTTCCGAATGAACATTCATTCGGAAAGTTCCGGATGAGTATGTTCCGAATGAGCAAGTTCCGGATGAGTGAATAGTGTCTTCCGAATCAGAAAGTTCCGAATCAGTTAAATTTTGGGTATTTTAAAGTTACTGTTTTACTGTTTTACTGTTGATGTTTTACTATTTCTCTGCTCATATTTCACAATTTACTTTTTAACTCTTTAACTTTAATTTTAATTTGATTTTAATTTGAACTTTAAATTTGCAACCAAGTTTTTGTTAATCTTAATTGAAGTAATTGCCTTTGATTTAAACTTTCATTTCCATTTATTATTAGAATAGAAAACCAAACCTCTTTATTTGGTAACCAAGAACAATCATTCCACTTTTAACTGAGATCAATTCGAGAGGATATCGAGACATAAAATCTGAACCCCATTGAAAAAGCATGTATCACAACGCTTTCGTAAGAAATACGTGACTTTAATGCAAAAAGCGGGTTGTAGTCAGAAATAACTACAAGCCATTTGGGCATGTTTTGAAATATGTACAACTTTTATACGGACTCTATTTATGGCGCCGTGTCAATTTTAATCGAAATTTCTAAGGCCGTAAATATTACCGTACTAAAAGACATGCCCGTTTTAAATGAAAAATATTTTTGGATTTTCTTGATTTTATATTTTTTATGGTTTTTCTATGTTTTATATTTTTGTATTTTTCTTTTGGTTGTTTAAATATATACGATAATATACAAGATCACGATCAAAGGATACTCTAGAATAGTTTACCACCACTATTCTTCAGATTCTTCTGCCAACTCCTTAAGTGTCACTGGTGAGAATTATTTCATGCCTAGCTTTTCGATCAAAAACTCGATACGTCCTCGATCTAAGGCCTTTGTGAATATATCTGCCAGCTGATACTCAGTGTTGACGAAGTACAGTTCGATCACTCCATTTTCCACTTGCTCTTTGATGAAGTGGTAGCGTATGTCAATGTGCTTTGCCCGGGAATGTTGAACGTAGTTGCAGCACAGAGCAATTGCACTTTTATTATCACAGTACATCGGGATTTTGTTGAAGCCAAGACCGTAGTCAGTTAATTGTGATCTCATCCAAAGAACATGAGCACAACAACCGGACATAGCAATGTATTCAGCCTCAGTACTTGATATCGCAACGCTTTTCTGCCTTTTGGATGCCCAACTAACCAGTCTATCTCCAAGAAGTTGCACACTGCCAGAAGTGCTACGTCTAGTATCTTGACACCCAGCATAATCCGCGTCTGCATATGATATTAGTGCAATAGAGGAATCCTTCGGATACCACAGACCACGATGAAGTGTTCCTTTAAGATACCGAAAGATCCTTTTCACAACATGTAAGTGCTTTTCGGTAGGCCGAGCCTGATACCGGGCACACATGCATATAGCAAATTGCAAATCAGGCCTGCTAGCAGTCAGATAGAGAAGGGTGCCGATCATTCCACGGTAAAGCTTAGGATCGACAGCTATCTCATCCCTATCTTCATCTAACTTGGATCTCTCCACCATTGGAGAATCCACGGGGTCACAATTTTCAAAATGATATTTCTTTAATGATTCAAGAGCAAATTTGGATTGATTAATGAAGATGCCTCTGGAATTCTAAGAAATTTGCAACCCTAAGAAAAATGAAAGTTTTCCCATCATCGACATCTTAAAGCGTGTGGACATAATTTTCTCAAAATGGTCAGACAGTCTTTGAGTAGTGGCAGCAAAAATTATATCATCAACATAAACTTGTACCAGTATCATGTCGTTGTCCTCCTTGAGAATAAATAATGTTGGGTCCACTTTGCCTTTGGAGAAGCCTTTCGAGATGAGATACGACGATAGGAGATCGTACCACGCGCGTGGAGCTTGTTTCAACCCATAAAGAGCCTTCTTGAGCTTGTACACGTGATTAGGATACTCCGAGTTGACGAATCCATTCAGCTGGCTTACGTAGACATCTTCCCTTAATTCACCATTAAGAAATGCCGTCTTAACATCAATTTGGTAGACGATCATGTTCATGTGAGCAGCATAAGCAAGGAATAGTCTAATTGCCTCCAATCGTGCAACAGGAGCAAAGGATTCTTCAAAGTCAATACCTAAAGCTTGTTTGTAACCTCTAGCAACCAATCTAGCTTTGTTCTTTAGCAGTCCACCTAACTCATCGAGTTTAACCTTATATACCCACAACAATGTAAGGATTTCAACGTTGCTGCGTAAAGGAACTAATTACCACACTTCAAGACGTTGAAATTCATTAAGTTCCTCTTGCATGGCTTCAATCCAAGATGATTTAGTCATGGCTTTTTGCTAGTTTTTAGGTTCAGTATCGGAAAGAAATGCATCAAAGTAGCAATATAATGCATGTTCTTGGAGTTGGTGGCGAGTTAAGACTGGTCGGTTGATGTCACCAATAATATTACGGATTGGGTGATCCTTTTTCCGTTTTGTGTTGTGAGTTTCAATCCGTGGTGGTCGGGAGTGAACGATTGTAGGAGCTTCCTCTGAGGTAGACACACCGTTAGGGTTTTCAGGTATTTGTGAACCAAAGAAAGGAAGCTCTTGTAAGTGAGCAAATTCCAAATCGTGATCATAGTGATCCTCTTCAACATCATTAGGAACGAGTGGGGGTGATGATTCAGGTGTAGTTTGTGAACTGGTGGGGGATGGGACATCTGGTTCAATAGTAACAGTAGATGTCTCGGACTGATTTCCATTATCTTGAGCAACAACTTCGGGAAACGGAGCTACTGCTGCAGGTGCTGGAGAATCCTTACTAGGTGGATCAAAGAATTCATCAAACATAGGTTGAAATAATTCATCCCACTCGGGCCTTGTAGGTGGTATAAATGATGGAGAAGTAGGATTGTTGGTAGTTAATCCAGAACTAATCGTACCGGTTTCCATCTCATGTAATGCGGGTTCAGAGCTGCGTTGGTCAGAAGCCATCACTGTCAGCTCATCAAAATCGGCATCCAAAGTTTCTACTATCTTTCCAAGACGACGGTTATAAATTCGGTAAGCTTTCTTTGCAGGTGAGTAACCAATGAAAATTCCAATATCAGCCTTCGGTTGAAGTTTGCCCAAATTCTCACTATTCGTATTTGGATAACACAGTGCACCAAATACATGAAGAAATGAATATCGGGTTTTTGTCCATGAAGTAGATCATATGGAGTTTTACCATGGCGTTTATGAATGATGGAGCGGTTTTGGGTATAACATGCGGTTGCCACTACTTCAGCCCATTAGAATAAAGGAGCATCCGCATAAATCAACATAGTTCTAGCAGCTTCCATTAGTGTACGGTTACGTCTTTCCACGACACCGTTTTGTTGTGGAGTGCGAGCAACAGAAGTTTCATGTGAAATACCGACCTCTTCATAATAGTCTCGTAGAGTTTGATTAACGAAATCAGTTCCATTATCAGTGCGAATGCGGCGAACAGTAGCATTAAGACGTACTTGGATCATCTTTAAGAAAGTAATAATATACTTTGGTGCTTGATCCTTGGATGCTAAAAACTTTTACCCATGTAAACCTTGAGAAATCATCCACCATAACGAGGATGTATTTTCTACAACTCACACTAGCCGTACGCATTGGCCCGTAAAGATCCATGTGCAAAAGATACAGTGGTTCTTGGTTGGTGTCTTCAGCTTTAGGTTTGTATGATTTCTTTGTGCTTTTCACCAAAGAACACGCGGAACATAAATGATCCTTGTCGAACTTAAGTTTTGGAAGACCATGAACAAGTTCGTTTTTAGCCAAATGGTTTATAGCATCAAAGTTAAGATGAGATAACCGACGATGCCACAACCATGACTTGGTCTTAGATGCTTTGGAAAGAAGGCATACAGGAGAGGCGGCCATCATGTTTTGAATGGAAAGTGTGTAGGGATTATCCCCTCGAGAACCCTTTAACAAATCATTTCCTGCAAGATCGTGAATAAAGCAAGTATGTTGTCGAAATGCCACTTCAAGGTTTGAATCGCAAAATTGTCCCACTGAAAATAAATTATGACCAAGTCCCTCCACATAATATACCCTTGAAATTGTAACATTCCCAATTTGATATTCACCATAACCCATGATCTTCGCAATATGGTCGTTGCCAAATTTAACCGTTCCTAGAAACTTGCTGACAAAATTTCTGAGCATCGAGCGATCTCCGGTCATATGCTTTGAGCATCCAGGGTCCAAGTACCAGAGGATGATTTGGACCACCTAAAAATATCACCAGACAAAGACGATGTATCGGAATCTAGTAGTTCCTTTTTGTTAGCAGGTGCAGATATATTTATCTTAGATTTGCTAACCGAAGAATTCTTAGGCTTCCAGATTTGCTTCCTAAATGCCGGCTTAGATTCTAGTTGTCTAAGATCCTGAGGTACTTCTTCACTGGTAGGCACAATAGTGGAGGCAGACCTAGTTAAAAGGCGCTTTTTCCAATTCTTAGTGCTAGTGTTCCTATTTAAAGGACGCTGAGACCTACCTTCCGTGGATGTGATCCTAGTTAAAGGGCACGTAGTTCCATTAGCAGTGAAGGTCCTAACAGTAGGTTTCTATTGCCAACCAACTTGGGGTGAATTTCTTCTCTGTTGGAATCCATTCAAGATTGTTCCTAATTGCATACATTTCATTCACGTGATCAACAAGACATAAATCATGATGATTGGAAAACATGCATTCATTACAATTCCAACATCTCAAATTAGAATTCACATTTTGCTTAGGCTGCTGCACAAGCACAGGGCCTTTAGTCTTAGTTACATGATTCTTTTTATTCAAATTTGAAATAACATTCCTAGGGTGAACTTCTACTTTCTTCTTCGCAATCCTACTAGTGGAAGGCTTGATCCTATTCTTCTTGTCTTGAGATCCTTTAGCCTTAGTAGATACAATTACTCCTGTAGAAGCCAAGGGAACATTAGTGACATATTTTGATTTAGCCTTGATGGGTGTGTTTAATATAGGCTTAGATCCTGGATTCTTATTAAATGGAGTCATAGCAATGGTGGTGGTTTGTTGTTTAAGTGGTGCAGAACCCGGTAGTCCTATGTACTTTATGTGTGATTGTAGAGTTTTTACCCCTTAAGGAAAAGGAAGGCAAAATAGTGGTCAGCGTTAAGTGTCGGTTTAGGAAAACCGAGCACTAATGACCCTCAAGAAAGTTCAAGTTCGTTTCCCAAGGAGGCACGTGTGTTGTGTGATGAATTGATTAATTTTTGTGATTATATTGCTAAGAAAAAGAAAATAGAAATGAGATGAGAAAAGAGTGACGGTTACGAAGACGGATCGAGCTAAGACGAAAAAGCGTTCACGTAAAACCGTAAAAAACTACAAAATTAAAAATTTAAACCTAAAAATTAATTAAAAGCTAAAACAAGTCTAAAATAATATAAATAAGAAATAAAATCCAATACAAATATTTTAAAACCTTTTATTAATTAAATATTCAATTTTAAATGCTAATTAAAGCCCTAAATTTAAATATTATTAATCAAAATGTCCAAAATATTATTTTATTAAACAAATAACTTACTTATATTATCTAAAGACTAAAAAGTATTTTTCTTAAATTTTCAAAGCTATTTTTCTATTTTTTAAATCAGTAAAAACTATTTTAAAATTAAAATAATTATAAAAATAATAAAATAATGCCAAAAATAATTTAACAATTTTAAAAATCCTAATTTACTCTAATGAACAGAAGAAAAATGAAAAATCTTGAAAAATATTAAATTTACCACTAAAAGACAAAAACAGTTTAAATTAAAACCTTAATTAACTTAAATTAATTCTAAAAAATAATAAAAAGGTGAACAGTAGAATGTTTTTAAACCAAAAACCTTAAAATCTTTTTCTAAGTCTAGGAAAAATGTTAAAACTAAAAAATATGTATTTTAGGCACTAAATTCCAAAAACAGAAACTTAAAAAGTATTTAAAATAGCTATAAAACCTAAAAAATAGTAAATGAACAGTAATAAAAATTCTATTTAAACAAGAAAATCACAAATAAAATTAGAAAAATATGAAACAAGTTTGAAGTCCTAATTCTAATTTTTACCCACTAAAGACAAAATTTGATGAAAACTGATAGTGACATGTGACAGACTTTGTTTTCTAGTGAAGCAGGGGTAACTTTTGTGCTACCAGTGGGAAGTTTGTTCCCACTGCTAGTGTAAAAATTTGGTCAGGAGACCTTAGAGCTTAGGAAAGCTCTTATGCTTGGTTTTCTTTGGACCACAAGGCACCCCCACACCAATTGGGTTGTGGGGAGTCAGATAATGCACAAAAGATCACAAGTTACTTCACAAAATATCACACAAATGGCCTCACAAGTTACTGATTAATCATGCTTGTTTCTGATGAACAGTGACCCTTTTTTACTTGCACAAAAATGAAATTTAAAGGCCAATAACTTGCAAATAATCCAACCAAATGACATACAAGCAACACACAATCCTTAAACAACCTATTATCTAACAACTTGCAAGATTTGATGGCAAAATTTTCACAAAAGCAGGCACAAAAGGCAGTTATTGGATTTAGCTAGTTTATGCCCTTTTTAAGCATGCAAACTTGATTTAAATCCCTCTAAAATGAACCCTTAGTGCATATATCACATGACAATCACCAAAGGAGTTTGTTAAACAGGTATTTAAGCTAGATTCATATAATTTAACCCTACTTAAACCCTAATCCAAACACCCCTTAAAATCTGAAAATTAACTTTTTTCAAAACAAATGCAATCCAACTCCAACCAAATTGATTCCTACTATTTATAACATGCATAAAACCCTAAAATAAGAAATATCCAATAGCTTTAACAAACACATAACCAATCTCTCACAGATTTCATGCAAATCACAAATAACTGAAAATGAAAACTAAAAAAAAAAGAAATAAGGATGCTACCTAGAGGGACCTACATCCAGGTCCCTCAGTGACTGCTATGTCACCTCCAATCAGGTCCGGACCTGAGCTGAACCTTGGACTAAACAAGCTCCAAGTGAACCTGCTAAGATCAAAAGAACAAGCAAAATACCCAATAATCTGATTTTTTTAAACTTTTTAAATCTTTTTCAATTAATCTTCTCTAATATCTTCCTTTCAAAAACACTTAACAAATCCAATTCCAACCTTGGAAAACCAGATTTGGAACTAGATTTTACCCAAAAATTCAAATTTTCAGAAACCTTAAAATTGCCTTTTGAAACTCAGAAACAATTCAACAAATTTTTATGGAACTCAGATTATGCTTAAGCAATACCACCAACTTTTAAAATCACAAAAAGGAATTACTTTATAACATAAATACCAACTTTTATAACTCTTAAAAAGGGATTACAATATTTTGAAAGCAAAAATCTGGAACAAATGATATAAGTGACAGGCCACTTATATTTATACTAGCTAGATGATAATTCTAGAAAACAAATAAAATATTACAATGTGTAAACCCTAATGTGCTATTTTCCAGAAATGCCCTCTTGGTCTTTGGTCAAATCGTCCATGTGATGGCCAGCTGTTTGGAAGCTTGTGATACTCAATCTTAGCTGTTAAATCTTCCTTTGGGGCAAAGGAATCATTTTGGGACGTAGATGTGAATAGTACCACCTGAAAGATGTAGCAGGGGAGGGGACAAGGGAATGATAGGTCGTTTTCTGGGTGTAAGGATTTGTTGGGAGTGTGGTTGGGATTAAAACCCCTATGGTTAATTGGGGTTTGGGTAAGAAGTTAGGGTAATTAAATTTGGGTTGGTTTTAGGGTTTTTGGGATGAAGGTGGATAAAAGGCAGGTTTTGATTAGGATTAGGGAGAGTAAGTTTTTAAATTAAGTGTTTCCCCCACTAATCTTTATTAAACTAATTTAAAAAATAATCAGTTAATTTAAAAACTTAAGTGGGAAATGACGTGTGGGTTTAGGGGGTGGTGATTGGCTGCTTGACCAGTCAATGTGACGTGTCAGCCAGGGATTGGTTAATGAAAGTTATGTTGTCTCCCCTTTTTAGTCCCTGGACTCCTTTTTTCTTCGCTTTGTATAATCAGCAACAAAATCTCATTCCCTTTGTAAACTAGTTTGGCAACTTGTCATTTTAGGCACAAGTAATTTGTAAACTTTAAACAAGGATTTCAAATGCAATACTTGGATTCTTCAAGGGCCATTCTTGTAACATCTTGATAATTTAGGGACCTAAATGCATTTTATGAGTTTTGCAAGGGTATAAATTGCCAAGTCTTCAAAAATGAGGGACCAATGTTGACAATCTTTAATTCTTCAAGGTCATTTTTGGAAATTCCAGATTTGGGCCCGGTTCATTGTGCGGCTTCGTTTCCCATGTTCGTTTTTGAATGATTCTTGTGATATTTTTGTCATTTCCTCAATATCCGTACCTAAAATACACAAGCAACAAACACGAGCATATATTTGGCAGTTTTAATGATATTTAATGCATTTTAAGCCCGATTTGGACGATGAGACTATGTATAAAAGCAGTCTCATCACTCCCCCATACTAAACCATTGTCGTGCCCTTACGCAATGCTAGAATAAAGTATCATAGCACCTCCAAAATTTAATTTTATTCACTTTATTGGAATGATAAACTAGATACACTACTACTTTTACTACTACTTGCGTTTTTGACATAATGTATGATTTTCATCACAAAATGGGACGTTTAGGTTCATAGAATAAGAACACGTGAATGCTTCGTTAGAAATAATTTCATCGTCCTCGATTTTCACCCTAATTCCATGCCAAGCGTGCAACGAGATCATTGTCATTATAAGTTAGTAATGCTAACACTACTCATATGCCCTAATCACGTACTTATTCTCCCATTCTTCCTAAGTTGTATCTCTTATATTTTATTTTGTCTTGAATGTTTCACGAGGATACATTTTTGACTTATGCGATAATAGAGATTTAGGTCTAAAAATAGAGTCTTAACGGTGTAACTAAGACCATCAAATCAATAACCCCTCCTAATAGACAACGATGTCAAAAAATTAAGTTGACAAGAAGAATCGATAAACACGGTTTTATAACGGTTTTGAACATGAGACTTATTACCAAGACTTTTATACGCCCCCTAACGGAAGGGCCTTATTATCTTTGGTTTACCTCCATCTTTTATTCAACTTCGCCATGAAGCTTTTATTATGACTTCCGTCTTGCCTTGCCTTTTATTATCCGCCTCATCGGTGGTTTTATTAGCCAAAGACGTATATCCTCACGCTAAAGCGAATTTTGGATCTTTAAAGCTTCGAAGATTAAGGATTGATTCACTTTCAATTTTGCATAGATTTTAGGCCTTGTGGGGCTTCAAATTGTTTGCTAGATTTAGGTGAGCACTTGAAATCTTATTATTAGGTGAAGCTTTTGATTATTCGGGTGCCAATACTTCAAAACCGTGACGCTGGCGATACCTTAATGTCTTCCCAATTTAATTACACGGAAGCTACTAGAAAAGACTAGAAACCCAACAATCCTAACTAAACCGCTAAGTCAATATTTATTAAGCAAAAAATATTTACATGCGAAGGGAGAATAAGCAAACAACGAGAACACATGAGTTTTTGAAAGAATACGAGTACTCTACGTTTAGCATAGTAACTTATAATTAACTCTATCATTTCTCGTCCTCATTTAAGAGACTTAGCCTAATGTGAAGTTAAGGAATCAAAGATAAGTGCTTAATACGCACGGTCGAGTCAAAAATTACTCTTATTCTCGCCATCGGAAAACCTACATTCGTGTCTTCAAACACTTATAAAACATGAGAAAATTTTTAAAATTTGGCCATTTTTAGCCTTATTTTGCAACAAAACGATAAACAAAAAGATAATCTTTGGAAAGCGTGAAGGTTTGGCAAGGCAATTATCTATTCACCCCCATACTAAAGTTAAACATTGTCCTCAATGTTTCGAGTCTAGGGGTGCAAACACCCCCATACTAGAGACGTAGTCGAATGCCTAATCTAGCATGGAAAGGGTGTAACCAATAAATTAATAGTTGTTTATGAAGTGTGCTAAAAACCTAAGGTTAGAACATCAAAGGATATACCATTTGGATATTGAGAAATGTCTCCAAAGCAAACGATCGAGTGCTCCCATAAAGCGAAACACGAGAGGCTCCAATTACGAAGATCATGATCTAAAAACCACAATGCACAAACAACCACGGAACAAAGGCTGGAAGGGCACAAATCCCCTCACATTAAACTAATTAGAAAGCAATAATATGTACATGGATAAGCATGGGTTTCCCCCACGAGGCACCTTGTTTTTGATAACCGAGTCAAAAGCTCGACTCGAATCCCTATAAATGTGATCATTTAGGGATTATCTTGGTATGGTCAATTTTTGGTGGGGCTTACATGATAAACAAGGCCCAAAAACAACCGGTATTAAGGACTAAGTCCTTTGATGGTGCAAAATACTGGGATCGAAGATGGCGTTCTTGTTTTCATTGGAAAAGCAAATCAACGCCACTTCATCATGTGCCAACAAAAACCCAAAGGGTTTCAAGAAAATAGATGAGAGGAAATAGAAGGGTGGGACAATGGTTAAGTCATAAAAAACATGAGCTACTCGAGGTAGACTCGCACCAATCAAATGAAAAGATTTTCCATTTATTGCATCGGTGGAAGACCGAGATTTCCCTTTATAAGCAATTCCGGGATAAAATATCTCGTCCTCGGTGGAGAAAGGGGAGGGAACATAAGGGGTTTCCCCTACACTAAGTCCACACAAAGCATCGTCAAAAGGAGAAGACGAGCTTGTAGCACTCAAAACACGTGGTGATGACGGAGTTAGAATTGTAGAAAATCTTTTAAATTCAATTCAATATCTTTTCCTTTTTCATCTTTTAAACTCTCCTTGTGAAAACCCGATTTGATTATGTCAAAAATATTTGGTGTTTCTAAAGCAATGTTAGTCACACTAAAAATTCTCACATTTGAAAACCGTTTTGGTATAGGTGGTGGTAAGTTTTCAAAACGTTTGTCGACAAAGAAAACTTCCCCATCGGGATCAACATATTCATCATCCGAAGAATCATTCGAGATTGGAATCGTAGGCTTAACACTCTTAACCTCCACCGACGGAGGGGACGGAACTTCATTTTTCTCAACAACTTCTAAAACTCTATTTGAAATTCTTTTGCAAATGTTTTTGATGGGATTGACATTGTACAAAGACGTGATAGAATACACATGAGAAAGTGTGGAGTTTTGAGTTGCATTAATGACGAGTTCTTCCTCATTGAAACGAAGAGTGATTTTTCTTGCATGCACATCGATAAGTGCTCTCGAGGTATCCAAAAATGATCGACCTAAAATTAGAGGAACTTTAGGATCGATGGGAATGTCAACAACAATAAAGTCTACGGGATAGTATAACTTTCCAACTTTCACAAAGACGTCCTCGGCTACTCCACAAGCTAGAATCGTAGAATGATCGGCCATCTCGATTGACATTCTTGAAGGAGTGAGATTGGGAAGATTGAGCGATTTAAAAATCTAAAGAGGCATCAAATTAATACTAGCACCAAGATCGGCCAAGGCGTAGCATTCTTCCATGTCTTGTATAGGACATGGGATTAAAAACTTGCCGGGATCACTGACTTTTTGAGGTATGCGGCTTAGAAAAACCGAAGAACAACTAGACGATTTTTGCAATTTCTCTTTGTTATTCAACATACTTTTGAAGTTTGCGGCAAATCGAGGCATCATGACCAAGGCGTCGGCAAAACTTATATTAAAATGCAAGTCACGAAACATTTTCATAAAAAGTTCAAATTGATAATTATTTCGTTCTTGTGCCTTTTCCTTGTCTCGTCTTGAAGGGTAAGGTAAGGGTGGTGTAGGTTGGGGCATAGGCATCGGCCTTGGAATCTCGGGTTCCATGATTGGTATTGGTTCAACCGTAGGTGTGGTTTGAGCGGTACTTCGTGGGCTTGGAATTTGCTCCTTTTCAACCACCACCTCGGGTTCTTTCTGTTTTTCCTTCTCCATAAAAGTACTTGGACGAGAAATGGGTTCTTTGAAAGTTTTACCACTACGAGTAGTAATAACCTTCATATCTCCTTTCGGGTTCACGATGGTATCACTAGGAAGACCACCCGAAGAAGAGGGCTTACACATGATAGCTTCAAACATTTTAGCCATTCGGTCTTCAAATTTAGATTTCCTAGCATCCGCTTTTAACAACTCTTGCTTAATCTCATGTTGTCCTTGCTCCATTTTTTGTTGATTTTGTTGGAGACGTGTGACATTTCCTTCCATTTTATTAGCATGAGTCTTAAGTTCATTAGCAAGTTCATTTTTAAGCTCGTTTTTCAACTCGGATCTTAAGCTAACCATTTCACGTTGCATATTGTCAAACTTAGCATCATTTGCCTTAGCATAATTCAAAAACTCTCCTTGAAGATTTTTGGTGTGATCATTGTGAAAACCTTGTGTAGTAGTTTGAAAATCACAGTTTTGGTTTTGGTTTGAAATTTGCCCATTTCCACTTTGATAATTACCCTTGTTGTAATTACGTTGATTGCCTTGATAATTACCACCTTGGTTGTTGTTTCGATAGTTATTAGCATTTTGATTTGGTGGAGCTTGATTTTGGCGGGAACCTTGACCGTTTTGGTTATAAGTTCCCGTGGCTATATAAGCACTCGAAGTGTTACCATCCGCGGTAATGCACTCGGAAAGATCATGAGCTCCACCACACGACAAACAACTCTTAGAAACCGCTTTAACCGAAGAGGAATTCGAAGCTTCTTGAGCTTTCCAATGGGACATAAGGCTAGCAAATCTATCAAAAAAACCGATTTTCTTCATTTGCCTCATCATGTAAGGCATTGATACTACGAGACGATGATGACGAGCCCAATTTGGCAACACTCGGTGTGTTACGAGGGCTATAAACCTTAGACCTATTTTCAATTATCACCAAAGCTTCCTCGACCGTTTTACACAAAAATTACCACCCGCGGCGGCATTTAAATAATCTCTTTCATGATCATTAAGTCCATTGTAAAACGTGTCAATTTGATGCAAGTCGGAAAAACCGTGATGAGGACATTCATGCAACATCTCCTTAAACCTATTCCAAGCCGTTGAAAAACTTTCATTTGATTCTTGTGAAAATTTAGAAATCTCATTTTTCAAATGCGTAGTCTTAGAGGGCGGAAAAAATTGGTTCATGAACTTTGAAACGAGATCCTTCCACGTCAATATAGAATTGGGTGGCTCTTTCTCTAACCAAATTTTAGCGGGCCCCGCTAAGGAATACGGAAAAAGCATCATCTTAATCGAGTCATTAGAGACATCCTTAAATTTGCACGTTGCGGTAAGACGATTGAATTGGTGGATATGGTTGTGGGGATTGTCCTTCTCATCACCACGGAATTTGTTGTTTTGGATCATCGACAACAAACCCGTTTTCACCTCAAAATTCTCCGCAAGGATAGCGGGAATCACAATAGCTTCTCCATAACCCTCGGTGGGTGCTTGAAGTAACTCCATCATAGTTCGATTCTCCATGGTTGGTGCTCTCGTACAATGGGTTCGTCAATAGGAGACTCCTCAATAGAATGAGTTGGAGTGGGAGTTTTGTTCTTTCGTCTACGTGCACGTTTTGCTTGATTACGAGTTAGTATAAACGTCACGTACAACGAGGAGACGAGCAAAGAAGATTCTTTTTGGTGTTTTGTATTTTTCAATTTTTTTGTGGTTTTTGATGGTATTAACTTTTTTGGAAATTGGTGAATGTATTAAGTTGACACAAATGTACAAATCTCCTCCTTAATCAAATCTCTCGATTAAAGAAGCCTCAAGGAATGAAAACGATCACGTGAAGTGAACGCCTTCGATGACTTTAGAACGATGGTGGAACACCAAATTGTTCAAGAGGGTTTAATCAATAGAAACCAAGAAAATATATATGATATGTAATAATACTTTGGGCGGCAAAACCCTCGATTCACTCTCAAAATCAAATACGCACAAGCAAGCGGTGGAAACGAGGCGGCGCGAAGCACTTAAGAGCCTTATTCCTTTTGGTCGTGAAATACAACCGCCTTATACCCACCTTATAGTTTGTATTTTTCAAAATCGAGCTTCACGAAAGTATTTATCTATTTTTGCCTTTTTCTTTGGTTTGAGATTCGAATACAATGATTGGGTAATGACCTCCCAAGTCAAGGTTGTGATTTCTCACGTATTTGGAGTACTTGTGAATTTATTGTTCTACGTATACAATATAGTAATAGTATTCACAAAAACCGAAAAACGATAATACGTATTAGTAGAGTGCTACTAATACAAATACTAATTATGGTTAGTATAAAAACAACAATTGTTCAATAAAAACACAACACGCCTCCCCGGCAGCGGCGCCAAAAATGATTGTAGAGTTTTTACCCCTTTAGGAAAAGGAAGGCAAAATAGTGGTCAGCGTTAAGTGTCGGTTTAGGAAAACCGAGCACTAATGACCCTCAAGAAAGTTCAAGTTCGTTTCCCAAGGAGGCACGTGTGTTGTGTGATAAATTGATTAATGTTTGTGATTATATTGCTAAGAAAAAGAAAATAGAAATGAGATGAGAAAAGAGTGACGGTTACGAAGACGGATCGAGCTAAGACGAAAAAGCGTTCACGTAAAACCATAAAAAACTACAAAATTAAAAATTTTAAACCTAAAAATTAATTAAAAGCTAAAACAAGTCTAAAATAATATAAATAAGAAATAAAATCCAATAAAAATATTTTAAAACCTTTTATTAATTAAATATTCAATTTTAAATGCTAATTAAAGCCCTAAAATTAAATATAATTAATCAAAATGTCCAAAATATTACTTTATTGAACAAATAACTTACTTATATTATCTAAAGACTAAAAAGTATTTTTCTTAAATTTTCAAAGCTATTTTTCTATTTTTAAATCACTAAAAACTATTTTAAAACTAAAATAATTATAAAAAATAATAAAATAATGCCAAAAATAATTTAACAATTTTAAAAATCCCAATTTACTCTAATGAACAGAAGAAAAATGAAAAATCTTGAAAAATATTAAATTTACCACTAAAAGACAAAAACAGTTTAAATTAAAACCCTAATTAACTTAAATTAATTCTAAAAAATAATAAAAAGGTGAACAATAGAATGTTTTTAAACCAAAAACCTTAAAATCTTTTTCTAAGTCTAGGAAAAATGTTAAAACTGAAAAATATGTATTTTTGGCACTAAATGCCAAAAATAGAAACTTAAAAAGTATTAAAAATAGCTATAAAACCTAAAAAATAGTAAATGAACAGTAATAAAAATTCTATTTAAAAAGAAAAATCACAAATAAAATTAGAAAAAATATGAAACAAGTTTGAAGTCCTAATTATAATTTTTACCCACTAAAGACAAAATTTGATGAAAACTGATAGTGACATGTGACAGACTTTGTTTTCTAGTGAAGAAGGGGTAACTTTTGTGCTACCAGTGGGAAGTTTGTTCCCACTGCTAGTGTAAAAATTGGGTCAGGAGACCTTAGAGCTTAGGAAAGCTCTTATGCTTGGTTTTCTTTAGACCACAAGGCACCCCCACACCAATTGGGTTGTGGGGAGTCAGATAATGCACAAAAGATCACAAGTTACTTCACAAAATATCACACAAATGGCCTCACAAGTTACTGATTAATCATGCTTGTTTCTAATGAACAGTGACCCTTTTTTACTTGCACAAAAATGAAATTTAAAGGCCAATAACTTGAAAATAATCCAACAAAATGACATACAAGCAACACACAATCCTTAAACAACCTATTATCTAACAACTTGCAAGATTTGATGGCAAAATTTTCACAAAAGCAGGCACAAAAGGCAGTTACTGGATTTAGCTAGTTTATGCCCTTTTTAAGCATGCAAACTTGATTTAAATCCCTCTAAAATGAACACTTAGTGCATATATCACATGACAATCACCAAAGGAGTTTGTTAAACAGGTATTTAAGCTAGATTCATATAATTTAACCCTACTTGAACCCTAATCCAAACACCCCTTAAAATTTGAAAATTAACTTTTTTCAAAACAAATGCAATCCAACTCCAACCAAATTGATTCCTACTATTTATAACATGCATAAAACCCTAAAATAAGCAATATACAATAGCTTTAACAAACACATAACCAATCTCTCAAAGATTTCATGCAAATCACAAATAACTGAAAATGAAAACTAAAAAAAAAGAAATAAGGATGCTACCTAGAGGGACCTACATCCAGGTCCCTCAGTGACTGCTATGTCACCTCCAATCAGGTCCGGACCTGAGCTGAACCTTGGACTAAACAAGCTCCAAGTGAACCTGCTAAGATCAAAAGAACAAGCAAAATACCCAATAATCTGATTTTTTTAAACTTTTTAAATCTTTTTCAATTAATCTTCTCTAATATCTTCCTTTCAAAAACACTTAACAAATCCAATTCCAACCTTGGAAAACCAGATTTGGAACCAGATTTTACCCAAAAATTCAAATTTTCAGAAACCTTAAAATTGCCTTTTGAAACTCAGAAACAATTCAACAAATTTTTATGGAACTCAGATTATGCTTAAGCAATACCACCAACTTTTAAAATCACAAAAAGGAATTACTTTATAACATAAATACCAACTTTTATAACTCTTAAAAAGGGATTACAATATTTTGAAAGCAAAAATCTGGAACAAATGATATAAGTGACAAGCCACTTATATTTATACTAGCTAGATGATAATTCTAGAAAACAAATAAAATATTACAATGTGTAAACCCTAATGTGCTATTTTCCAGAAATGCCCTCTTGGTCTTTGGTCAAATCGTCCATGTGATGGCCAGCTGTTTGGAAGCTTGTGATACTCAATCTTAGCTGTTAAATCTTCCTTTGGGGCAAATGAATCATTTTGGGACGTAGATGTGAATAGTACCACGTGAAAGATGTAGCAGGGGAGGGGACAAGGGAATGATAGGTCGTTTTCTAGGTGTAAGGATTTGTTGGGAGTGGGGTTGGGATTAAAACCCCTATGGTTAATTGGGGTTTGGGTAAGAAGTTAGGGTAATTAAATCTGGATTGGTTTTAGGGTTTTTGGGATGAAGGTGGATAAAAGGCAGGTTTTGATTAGGATTAGGGAGAGTAAGTTTTTAAATTAAGTGTTTCCCCCACTAATCTTTATTAAATTGATTTAAAAAATAATCAGTTAATTTAAAAACTTAAGTGGGAAATGACGTGTGGGTTTAGGGGGTGGTGATTGGCTGCTTGACCAGTCAATGTGACGTGTCAGCCAGGGGTTGGTTAATGAAAGTTATGTTGTCTCCCCTTTTTAGTCCCTGGACTCCTTTGTTTTCTTCACTTTGTATAATCAGCAACAAAATCTCATTCCCTTTGTACACTAGTTTGGCAACTTGTCATTTTAGGCACAAGTAATTTGTAAACTTTAAACAAGGATTTCAAATGCAATACTTGGATTCTTCAAGGGCAATTCTTGTAACATCTTTATAATTTAGGGACCTCAATGCATTTTATGAGTTTTGTAAGGGTATAAATTGCCAAGTCTTCAAAAATGAGGGACCAATGTTGACAATCTTCAATTCTTCAAGGTCATTTTTGGAAATTCCAGATTTGGGCCCGGTTCATTGTGCGGCTTCGTTTCCCATGTTCGTTTTTGAATGATTCTTGTGATCTTTTTGTCATTTCCTCAATATCCGTACCTAAAATACACAAGCAACAAACACGAGCATATATTTGGCAGTTTTAATGATATTTAATGCATTTTAAGCCCGATTTGGACGATGAGACTATGTATAAAAGCAGTCTCATCAAAGTGCTCTAAGCATTTTTGTACCCTCTCAATGAAAGTGTGAGCATGGTAATAGTGACTATTCCTAGGTTCAAGTTCACAGAGATCATCTAACTCTCCCCTAGCAAAAATTCGCGTACTCAACTGCATGCTCCATATAGGACTTATATGATAGTGGATTGTTCTTATGGTACGAGTTCTTAGTGATCACCACCTTGTTGGTTTTTGGAGCACTAGAGGTCGGGGCAGAGATTGTAGCTGGATTATCAACAACTTCTTGTCCTTTGAGTTGAAGTGTCTCCTTTAATTCAGCCAAAACCATGTTTTTGTCTATGAGTTGAATATTTAAGTCAGAGATTTCCTCGCACTTACGGTTCAGTTGGTCAACAAGTGACTTTTGCTCTGCCGCATTAAAAGCGAAGCTATCTTCTAATGAACCATAAATTTGTGAAAAACCATGCTTTACTTTATCAAACTCCCCTAGCATAGAATTAATTCTATCTTCTAGGGCATGATTTTTAATCTTTGCAGCCTCTAGTTCCAATTTCTCTTCTACGTATTCTCTCTTAAGTCTCATAATTTCTTCCTCTAATGCCTGAACCACCTGAATCATCTTGTCACTTGTCTCAACGGAGTTTTCACAATCATTTGTTTTGAAAGAGTTTCATTTTTTAGATTGATTTTCAATTTCAAGAGATATACAATGTTTTTGAAGCTCATTAAAACGTTTTGAAAGTGTGTTATAAGAATCTTGAAGCTTTAAAAAATCATCGTTAGATTCGTGACAAGAATGATTATCTACAGTATTCACAAGTTCAACAATATTCACAGATATATCACGCACATCATCACATTTATTCACAGCAGATGTAATCTCAAGAGCATATTCATTAGTGTAGGATATGTAAATCTTGCTTATGTTTTAGAGAGAGAAAGAGATAGAAAGATGGTGGATAACACACAATTCTAGAGAGAGAAACTTAATAAGAACTATGTGAAAAATGATTAACCACAAACCCTCTCCATCTAAGGAGAGGGTTTATATACCCAAGCCCTTGTCATTGGCTTGGGCTTACATTTGGGCCGGCCTACACATGTTGTAGGCTAGGCTTGATGTTGTTTGTTAAGTAAAGACACGTAACTAAACTACGAGCTATTACATGGACTATCGTTGGAGTGACCGATCCTTCTTAATACGTAAAACGTATTTCCAACAATCTCCCCTAAGGGAGGTCACTCCAAACAAGGGCGTTACCCGAGTTACAATAATGAAATAAAACTAGCATACTATGCTTGTCTTGAGCTCGTAGTCTTCGTCTTTCTTTTCCTTTTTCTTTTCTGGTGAACATGCTGATGTAATCTTTGATATCAATCTTGAGAATTAATCTCTTGCCTTGATCTCGTGCATCCATCACTTGTGATCTTCGCCTCTTCGTGACCTCACGTCCCACATACTTATACCTTTGTAATTCTTGAAAGCTTCAGAGTTCGATACAGCGGAAGACTTAACTTTTAGGCTTTCTTGAATTAGATGAGATATTAAGTGCATAAAGTATAAGCATGCAGGGACGACTTCTTCTTGGATTCCGCAACGCCACCGTCTTCAAATGCCGCAACATAAGTAGACACAAACGAAATGGCTTTGAACATTTCATTCTAAATCGGTAGCATTTTACCTTCGGTCGGTGAAGACCGTTGGACGATATTAGATATCGTACCCGTGACGGATAGTTTCAATTAAGTAACTTCCTGACAGGATTTCGCGGGTAAACCCGTTCTCTTTATTCGACCGTCCAAAGCTGACTGCGGACATAAAGAGTGAATCATTTGGATAATAATATCCGCATGATTTGAAGCCGTCAATTCATGTTCCTGGAACAAGTGAAATTCAATTAAGAACCGCACCATCGTTGCTTTCCAGTTGTCACGAGCTTGATTCGTATAGAATCTTGCAAGTTACCTACCAAGTGCTGTTTGAGGTTAACACTAGACGGATTTCCACTCATCACTGTGAACACTAAGGTATCACTCTGAGTGTTCTGGCAAGATCACTAAGATATTGCGTAGAGGTCTGAAAAAATTCAGTTAAGAATTAAACAGTTGTTGCTTTCCAGTTATAACAAGTTTGATTCATAAAGAATCGCACAAGTCACCTACCATGAGCTTTTTGATATTCGCTCAAGAAGGATTTCCATCTTCATTGTAAATACTTTCGTATTACTCGGATGTTCAGGCAAGATCATGAAGATTTTGCATAGGACTCTTAAGATCTTTCTTACTTTTCACAGTGTGTGAAGAAGCAAGGAAATATGAAAGTGTGTCCTAATGAGATATTTGATGATCTCAAATGGCTCTAGACTCGATCGTGCATTTTGGATTTTAGTGATCGGAGGCTGGAGAGGAGTGCCACGATTTCAATACCAATTTATTCGGAGTGAATAAATCAATAGATAACGTGTTGTCTCCGTGTGATTAAAACAAATACCTTTTAAGAGATATCTGAGTTAGATGGGATGGGTTGTGCATTGCATCACTGGGTCCATGATGTCTTATCTTCAATATCAAGCATCATTAAAAATGATCACAATAGCATATGTATTGACCCGGTTTCTGCCTAAAGTTGTAAGGAGGGCTTCTTTCTTTACACCCTTTATCTTTACAATTCTTTTTCATTCTTCGACCCCTTCAATGCTTACCAATATGTCATAACTAGCACCTTGTTGTGATTGTTCCAGTGCTAACTTAAGTACTTGGTCGGCATTCAGCTACGTTCACAATCTTTCTCCATCTTTCCTAAGGACTACTATTTCTAGCTATAGAATGTCCTTGGGAAGATTCCTCCGGTTCTAGAAGAATCATTGGACTTAACCTATCCTACCATCCTTATGTCACCATAATCTTCATCTTCGTGAAAAAAATGGGTTTTGGGTAAGTATATGTCACCATGAAATCCATTTTTATATAGCAAATTCATTTTGCTCCCCCTTAACATATGCCACGATATTCGAAAACATTTCGCATATGTCGGGATGAGCCAGTACATTAAGTCAAACCATTTGTGATAATATCCCATATTAAATCACATTTTCTCCCCCATATTAAAAATATTAACCCAATCGATGTTTTGAATATCAATTGATTTAATGAAGTTTTAACAAAGGTTTTGGGAAGAAAAATGCAAGTCCATGTTATCTTCATGATATCAAATGCATAAGATATGATATCGATTTGTAGCATGATCACATATTCACCGTATTAAAAAGAATTGACAAGGTTGGACCTGATAGATGAGAACATCATATGATAAGATCAAATGGTTTTTGTCAGCATATGTTGGTCGCCTCGTCACGTCTGAAGTCATCTCTTGACACCACGTATACGATTGGTATTGTTGTCTTGACACCAGGTAGTGAGCTTGGTACGTTCGGCATCTAAGATTCTGAATGCTTGACAATTGCTCCCCCTCAATTGTTGACTCGTGTTCTATTGAAAGAGCTGTAGTCGTCGGTTGAGTAGTCGCATCATCGAGTATGTAGATACCAATTGTAGATTGCTATGGTTTTAGAGATGATAGCTTCATAAAAACAAGACTTCTCTTGTTTTAACAAATAAATGCACTGAAACGTACATAGATTTGTGTTAGACCAAGTTATAAAGTAAACTTGATCCCTTACAAGGTTTTAAAGTAAACCTTGCCCGATAAAATTAATTCCCGTTGAGAGCCAAAGCTTTCATAAGAAATACTTGACTTTAATGTGAAAACCGGGTTGTAGTCAGAAATAACTACAACCATTAAGGCATGTTTTATGAAATATTTACAACTTTTGTACGAACTCTATTTATGGCGCCGTGTCGATATTAATCAACATTTCTAAGGCCGTAAATATTATCGCACCAAAAGACATGCCTTTGAAAAAATAAAGTAAAAATATTTTTGGATTTTTCCTAGATTTTTCAATTTTTATGGTTTTTATACGGTTTTATATTTTTGTATTTTGCTTTTGTGGATAAAAATATAAACAATATATACAGATGATCACCAAGGATACGGATAATAGTTTACCATCACTATTCTTTCGCTTCATCTACTAGTTCCTTAAGAGTCTCAGGCGAGAAGGTTCTCATTCCAAGCTTGTCGGCCAAAAATTCAATTCGAGCGTGATCTAAAGCCTTCGTGAAAATATCCGCCAATTGATACTCAGATCGGATAAAGTAAAGCTCGATTACTCCATTTTCCACTTGCTCCTTGATGAAATGGTAGCGAATGTCAATATGCTTCGACCGGGAGAATTGAACATTGTTGCAGCATAAGGCAATTGCACTCTTGTTGTCGCAGTACATCGGAATTTTGTTGAAACCTAGACCATAGTCGGTTAATTGCGATCGCATCCAAAGAATTTGAGCACAGCAACCGGACATAGCCATGTATTCTGCTTCCGTACTTGAAATTGCAGCACTTTTCTGCCTTTTCGATGCCCAACTGATTAGTCGATCTCCTAGTAGTTGCAAAGTTCCACTCGTGCTACGCCTTGTATCTTGACAACCTCGGTTACCGGAGTAATTACCTCAGGTTCTGGAGCAACAATAGTTGGAGGAGTAAAGAATTCATCAAAGAACGGTTGAAACAACATATCCCATTCATTCCTAGAAGGTGGTGTAAATGATGATGAAGTAGGGTTGTTTGGGACAAGACCAGAACTAATGTTACTGGGTCCCATTTCATGAAGTGCGGGTTTAGAGCTGCTTTGCTCAGAAGCCATTGTTGTCAGCTCATCAAAATCAACATTCATAGTTTCGAGGATCTTGAGAGAGTTACGATTGTAGATTCGGTATGCCTTCTTTGCGGGGGCGTAACCAATGAATATACCAATATCAGCCTTTGGTTGAAGTTTTCCCAAATTGTCACCATCATTATTTGGATAGCAAAGAGAACCAAATACATGAAGATATGATAAATCTGGTACTTTACCATGGAGAAGCTCATAAGGTGTTTTACCATGGCGTTTACGAATTAGTGACCGATCTTGGGTGTACACTGCTGTAGATACTGCTTCTACCCATAAAAACAATGGAGCCTTTGCGTAAATTAATATCGTTCGAGCAGCTTCCATAAGTGTGCGATTTCGCCTTTCAACGACACCGTTTTGTTGTGGAGTGCGAGCAACGGATGTTTCATGAGAAATGCCCACTTCTTCATAATAATCACACAAAATTTGATTCACAAATTCGGTTCCATTCTCTGTACGAATGCGTCGGACAGTAGTGTTGAGACGCACTTGAATCATCTTGAGAAATCCGATGATGAATTTAGGTGCCTCATTTTTTGCTTTAAGAAATTTCACCCATGTAAACCGAGAGTAATCATCGACAATGACGAGGATGTACTTTTTGCCACTAAGACTTTCAACACGCATTGGCCCACAAAGATCCATATACAACAGATAAAGTTTCTCTTGGTTGGTGTCTTCAGTCTTGGGTTTGTAAGACTTCTTAGTGCTTTTCCCCATTGTACACGCGGAACACAAATTATCCTTGTGAAATGATAGTTTAGGAAGACCACGAAAAAGTTCATTTTTCGCCAAGTGATTAATAGCGTCAAAGTTAAGATGAGATAATCGTCGATGCCATGACCATGACTTAGTCTTTGATGCGTTGGAGATAAGACATACGGGAGAAGCGGCCATCATGTCTTGTAGAGACAAAGTATACAAATTATTCCCTCGAGTATCTTTCAATAAATCAACCCCTTCCAAATTACGAATGAAGCATGTATGCTCTCGAAAAGTAACTTCTAGGTTTGCATCACAAAATTGTCCCACATAAAATAAGTTGTGACCAAGACCTTCCACGTAATACACTCTTGAAATTATAACATTCCCAATATGATATTCACCGTAACCCATTATCTTTGCAATATGATCATTTCCAAATCGAACCGTACCAAGAAACTTGCTGACGAAATTTCTGAGCTGAGAGCGATCTCCGGTCATATGCTTGGAGCAACCAGAGTCCAAATACCAGAGAACAATTTGGACCACCTGTTTTCAATAACAACAGTAGACAATGCATTGGAAACTATTGGTTCCGGAGTGTTAGCAGATACAGATATAGAATTATCAGAATTGCTAAAATTTTTGAGACCCTTAGATTTCCTGCATTTTCTAATGTGAGTCTTAGAACTAACAGGTTTTACTGTTCCAACTTTCTTAGGTTTTGGATTATTCGCGGGCACTATAGTGGGAGTAGACCTATTTAAAGGGCACTTGTTTCTTACAGTAGTGTCGGTGTTCCTAGTTAAAGGACACACTTGTGTTTTGGTAGCCTTGGTACTCCTAGTTAAAGAGCACGCTTTCTTCGCTTTAGTGGGAGTGATCCTAGTCAAAGGGCACATATTTCCTACTATAGTGAAAGTTCTACCAGTGGGACGCCACATCCAACCAACTTGGGTTAACACTTTCCCAGTCGGTTTCCATTCTAATCCATTTTTCCGGGCATACATCTCATTCACATGGTAAATAAGGCAAGAATCATGACGACTAGAAAACATACATTCATTGCAATTCCAACATTTCAAATTAGAATTCACACTAGGCTTAGAACGTTGCACAACCGCAGAGTCTTTAGGTTTAGCTACATGATTCTTTTTATTCAAAACAGAAATAACATTCCTTGGATGGGCTTCTACTTTCTTCTTCACTTGACTAATAGATGGGGGCAAGATCCTATCATTCTTCTTGTTTCTTTTAAGCTTAGATCTTTGAGCCTTAGTAGTGGTTCTTACTCCTGTAGAAGGCAACATGGGAATATTAGAAGCTTGTTTTGATTCCGCCTTATCTTTAGTGACCAAAGTTTGAGATGGTTTAGTCCTAGGGCCCTTGTTAAGTGGTGTGACGGCTATAAGGTTCCTTTTGATTGCACTAGAGGACGATGCTGAGACAGTGGCTGCGTTATCCACAACATTCTTACCTTTTAGAATACGAAGTGTTTCCTTTAACTCAGCCAAGACCAGATTCTCATCACAAATTTGTTCCCTCAAATCAGATATTTCCACCGACTTTCGATTCAATTGTTCAATCAATGATTGATTATGTGCAGCGGTATCAACACATGCGGGCTTTACTGAATCGAAAAGTCGTGTATTTTTCTGTTTTAAGTTATCAACTTTGGACAAAATCTTGGAAACTCGATTATCTAGATCCAGTTTAAAATTCTCAGCGGCCTCAAGTACGTTCACACAGTTAATCTCTTTAGATTTCTCTATTTCTATCGGCAAAGATGTAGCAACTTTGACACTTGGCCGACGCTGTTTTGATTGTAAATTCAATTGAAAATTCTTTTCAAAGTTTGCATCATCGACATTAACACCTTCGAATGACGTTTAAAAGATTTCTTGAATAAATTGTTGCTTGCATTCAAGCGAAATACAATGTGTTTGAATCTCATCAAAACATTTTGAAAGCGAAGAATATGAATCTTGAAGCTTTAAAAATTCAGCGTCAGATTCGTGACAAGTACTATCTACCACATTATCCACAGATTCAAAATTATGCACAATAGAATCATTATCAACACTTTTATTCACACAGACAGAAACTATATCATGAGACATCACTTGCTTCAGAAGCTGATCATTTTGGCGTGAAACCCGTTCTATTTCAATTAAACTGTTTTCAAAAGCATCTTCCATTTCATTGAAAACACGTCTAACTTCTTCTATTTCCAAAAAAAATCTTGATCAAGATTACTAAGACAAGCCTTAACATTGTCTACAAATGGAACAATTTCAGTTCGGAACGCAGCTCTAGTGTGCTCAAAGTTCCATTCACCTTCCGTTATGGCCGAAGCCGTCGTACGTTCCAAAATGACCTTGTCAAAATCGACTAAGTGTTGGTGAACCGCATTTAAGTTAACGAACGCCTTGCTTACCGATGGAATTAACTTTGTTAAATCCGTTTTGACAAGTGTAGGAGACGTACTAGGAAGGTTTTCATTTGACAAACTTTGGGGCACAAGAACTGTCAATTCTGCTAATTCCTTTTGTAAGCGAATGCGTGTCTTTTTCAAAAATTGATATTTGTTATGTTGATCATAATCAATTGTATGGAATTTTGAAAGCATTTTAGAATGAGTTTCATCCGCAAGTGATTGTGTCTCCTCAGTACTACGAACAAAAGGTGCTTCTTTCGATTTGCCAATTATGGTCATATCATAAAGACCGGGAATATATTCCTGAGCTTGTTTCGCATAACCGGGATTAGGTGGTAAATCTTGAAGACGTTTAAGTTCGAGTTCTTTAAATGATTTAGTTAAAAGATGAACCTTTTCTGTGGAAGTGTATTGTTTTAAAAGATGTTGTTCCTTGAAATTAAGAAGTTTGGTAGCATTAATTTCTGATTCAACCTTTTTAGACTCGAGAGTTTCGAAATCCATTTTAAGTTTCTGAAAATCATTGACAACCGACTCCTTTTCTTTTAATTCATTAGAAAGATTAGCTTTTAATGATTCTATTTCTTTCAAGTGTTCAATCTTTTCAAAACGAAATTGGTCAAATTCAGAACATGTTATTTTCTCTGCTTGAGGGACCTTTTCAAAAGCTTTGACCTTTTCTTTATGCAACGCAAGCTTAGCAGTTAGGGTGGAATTGGTATCTACGGATTGTCTGAGGGCCATATGCATTTGATCAATAATATGTTTAGGTACCATGACCAAATCATGTTGAGCATAAGATTCCATACCCGTCGTAGCATTTGGTTGAGGTTCACTCAAATGTGTAGGATTGGGTACCACATCATTTGAGTTACTAGTTCCCGAATGCTGTTCGAGGTTGTCATTTTCATGCCCAACTTGATGTTGGTTATCATCAATATTATTAGATGTGGTTGGTACCTCACTGACGACATCAGAACCGTAGTGAGATAGATTAGCAACGAGAGCAGCTTGGGCAGAGTGAATGTCATCACAATCCGAATCATATGCATCAAGATCATCTGCTTGATAAGCTGCATTAGAAGTGGAAACGATTGCAATGCCTTCAGTATCTGCTGCCCCTGGGTCTGCAAGAAATTCTAACTCCTCTGAATCCAAAATCTTCCCCTTAGACTGAGCATCAACCAAATACATCTTCTC
Source organism: Glebionis coronaria (assembly GCA_025667525.1). Lineage (NCBI taxonomy): Eukaryota > Viridiplantae > Streptophyta > Magnoliopsida > Asterales > Asteraceae > Glebionis > Glebionis coronaria. The sequence continues at coordinate 94,564,216 of CM046882.1, read as the reverse complement.
ACGAAACCATGCATCATCCCTCCTCCTTTTCGGCTGAGTGCATTCCCTAGCCATATGACCTTGTCCTCGGCAATTGTAGCAAGTCACAATCTTTTTAGGACCAATGGGGCTTCCATTTCCATTAGCTAATGAATTCATAGCTTGATTATTCCCAGTCCTTGTAGGAGGTCCATATGAATTTTGCCTTCCCTGAATTGGTTGCACCGTCACTTGACCATCTTGAACAATGGCTTGTTGTCGAGGATTTGATGAGGTGCGGAGCTAATTGTTTGTTGGTGGAAATCCTCTAGTTGCAACAAGTTTTGACAAGTAGGCTGTGAGATGGTTTAGAACATCAGCTGTCGTATCATTTGGAGTAAAGACCGGTGCTTGGATTGGTGGAAGTTCATTAGAGTAGAAAGCTTGTGCTGGTTGTGCTTCTATTGGAAAATATCCTTGCTGAGGAGTATATCCCATTGGAGAAGTGTTGGCTTGTGATGGTGATGTCTGATATGATGGTTGCTGCGGAAAAGATTGTTGATGAACACCTTGTTGAAATGCTTGCTGTGGCATCATTGGTGGTTGATAAGATGGTTGCTGATAGGTGTGTGGTGGTGGTTGCTGCAAATATGATGGTTGTTGATAAGTATAAGCCATGTTTTGTTGAGAAGCATACATTGCAAGTGGATCATGATCTTGAGGTGTAGACAACCGAGCCTCGATCACATGGCATTCGTGTTGTTGAAGAAAAGCTTGAAGTTGATCCACATTGGTGTTATGCAAGTCCTTAGCCAATTTAACATCCGTCACGTATTTTTCCATTCTGAAGGAAGAGTGTTCAAATACTTGGTGTTCAATTGAAAGGTTGGAATTGTCATGCCATAGATATTGAGCTCATTCAACAATAGGGTAAATCTCAGATAGTAATCATTGAGAGTCTCCCCTGGCACATAGGCAAACTTATCAAAAGTATCATAAAGCTTACACTCTCGTTCTTGTTTAGTTAACGAGGTGCCTTGCATGAGAACACGAATTCTATCCCATAATTCTTTGGCAACTTTATGTTTGTTGACGAGTTTGTAGACATCTGGAGGAAGGGCTTGGAGAATGATGTTTGTAGCATACTTATCACATTTGTCTTGAATCTTCATATCTCCAGTCAATTCACCTGTTGTGCGAGGACGAGTAGTTGTACCTTCCGTCACTGTACCATAATCTAATGGTCCATTGAGCACCGATGCCCAAATGAGATGTCCATTCTCCTTGTTCAACATATAAAGTTCCATTCGGGAAGCCCATTCCTCATACATAGTCTTCACCAACATTGGTGGACGATTGTCCGTACCCGAGAGGATGGACTTATCCGTAAGAGATGTGTACTCCATTTCAATAAGTTAAGATTTACAAACTTTGATCGATCAATGAAAGAAAGTAAATGTGTTTGCTGTTGTGAGTTGAAGTCGAGAAACAATGTTTAAATCCCCTAAAATATGTTCTCAATAAACCAAAAATTCCAAGTCAAAATTACACACGATTATCAGAATGTTGATCGGAATAGTGATCTGAATGCTGATCGGAATGTGTTATCGGAATACCTTGATAGGAATGTGTTATCGGAATACCTTGATCGGAATACCAAATCGGAATAAACCCTAATCGGAATGTCAAATATCGGAAAGTCCTAAATCGGAATGAACCAAATCGGAATGTCCCCTTTTCGGAATGCCAAATCGGAATGTCCCTTTTCGGAATGCCAAATCGGAATACCTAATCGGAATACCTAATCGGAATACCTGATCGGAATGTACCCAAAATCGGAATCCCTAAACACAATTCCGATTACACTGATCGGAATGTCCTATAAACCCTTTTCCGATGACCTGATCGGAATAATTCCCACTTTTCTCGGACAAAACTCAACCAATTCGTGATTTTAAGCCAAAAAATGATCAAAACACCCAAAAATTTTGTGTTTTTAGCCAAAGTAACTATACGAAATCCCTACCACAACTATGTAGAAGATTTGTATCAAGAAAAAAACCATCAAAAACACAAAAAAAAATTTGGTTCGTGTAAAAATGGATCAAAATAGGCGTATGAATCAAGAACACAAACACATGAACAATACAATCATCCCATGGCTCTTGATACCATTTGTAGGATATGTAAATCTTGCTTATGTTTTAGAGAGAGAAAGAGATAGAAAGATGGTGGATAACACAAAATTCTAGAGAGAGAAACTTAATAAGAACTATGTGAAAAATGATTAACCACACACACTCTCCATCTAAGGAGAGGGTTTATATACCCAAGCCCTTGTCATGGGCTTGGGCTTACATTTGGGCCGACCTACACATGTTGTAGGCTAGGCTTGATGTTGTTTGTTAAGTAAAGACACGTAACTAAACTACGAGCTATTACATGGACTATCGTTGGAGTGACCGATCCTTCTTAATACGTAAAACGTATTTCCAACAATTAGTAACAACTTGCATCACTTCGTGAGACACTATATGTTCTAAGAATCGGTCATATTTGGATAAAATATTTTCTTTCTCAATTAAATGTTGTTCATAAACATCATCCATTTCATAGAAAACTTTTAGAACTTCACCCATTTCGAAACTTAGATTTCCCGTGAGATAATAGAGTCCATTTTTAATATTGTTTACAAACGGAACGATCTCTTTCTCAAACACCGTTTTCATGTGTTCGAAAGCCAATTCTCCAGCGGTTTGAGCCGTTGAAGTCGTACATTCCAGGATTACCTTGTCAAACTCGGTAAGGTATCACTCAATCTCTTCCAAGCTTAGCAATACCGTACTTACCGGTGGAAGATACTTAGGAATTTCCTTAGGTTCGTCCGAATTAACAAGTGTAGGAAGTATACTAAGGATTTCTCTAGTAGGCATGTAAGCTGGTGTGTGGATAAATTCCTTTTGCATATTAAAACGAGTTCTAAGATATATTTTTGAATATGATGAATTCATTTGTGCATAATCATACTGAGGATATGTAGGAAGTAATTTTAACCGATTCTCTTCATGTAGTGACATGCTCTCAGATTCATTTAAAAACACAATCGGATCTAAGACCAATCCTAACTTGGTTGCATCATAAAGTCGTGGGTTGTGGTTAAATGCTTGCTTTGCATACCCCGGGTTAGGTGGTAGGTCTAATAGACGCGATAGATTGAACTCTTGAAAAGAAGAATGAAACAAGTGTACTAAATGTGAAGTAGAGTATTGTTTTAAAAGCAAAATTTCAGTCTTTTTAACTTTCTCAAATGCCTTAATTTCCGTTTCAACCCTTTTAGACTCAAGAAGTTCGAAATCCGTTTGTAGTTTTTGAAAATTATTAACGACTGACTCTTTTTCATTAAGTTCTTTCGAAAGATTTGCTCTTAAACTCTCAATTTCGAGCAGATTGTCCATTTGGACTTTCCTAAACCTATCAAATTCAGGATTGGTTAAGGTAGTGGACACTGGAGTTAATTCCAAGGTTTTAACCTTTTCCTTATGCAAAGCAAGCTCGACAGATAAAGTTTGATTAACACTAAGGGTTTCAAGGACCGCATTATTCATTTGGCTAAGCATAGATGCCGACACCATAACCAAATCGGGTTGAGCAAACGAATTTGTAGTCGTAATAGCTCCTGGTTCTGGTTCACTCAAAGTCTGGGGACTTGCATTGATATTTCTATCATCGTTTGTCTCCTCATTTGAGTTACTAACCACCAGAGGTTGTTCCGGATACTCCGACACTTGTTCAACTTGATAAGGTACAATACTAGTATCCGTGGAAGTATTTGGTACCTCAGAAATTGTATGAGCTCCATAAAGTGAAAGATTTGCCACGAGAGCTACCTTGGCGGTATTGAAGTCATCACAGTCAGATTCGTATGCATCCAGATCATCACATTGATATGCGGCATTGTTTGTGATGGCTGCTGTGAGACCGTTAGTGTCCGCGACTCCCGGATTTGCGAGAAATGCTAACTCTTCTTCATCGAGCTCACGTCCTAGGGCTTGAGCATTCACCAAGTAGATCTTCTCCTGAAACCATGTGATATCCCTTTTCATCTTAGGCTGCTTACACTCTCGAGCCATGTGCCCTTCCCCTTTGCAGTTATAACATATAATCATCTTTATTTTGCCAGTGTTATTACCCCTTGTAGCAGCAATGTTAGATGAACGTGCACCAGCAGTAGATGAACTGGGTCTCCCCTGAAGTGGTTGCACCATTACTCTGCCATCTTGAATTGTAGCTTGTTGTCGAGAGTTAGAAGAGTTCCTTAACTGATTGTTTGTTGGAGCTGCTCCCCGGTAACCTCGTTTGTTCAATGTTTGTGTGAGATAAGAAGACATTTGAGCAAGTATATCAGTAGGACTATCCCCTTGTCTAAACTCAGGGACAGGAATCTCATCATCACAATAAAATGCTGGTGCTGATTGAGCTACAAGCTAATTTGAGGGAACACTACCATGTTGTGAGTAATGAGGTTGAGGAGCCTCAAGTTGTTGATAGGTAAGAGCAGGTTTGTTGGAGGTTGATAAGGTGAATAATGTTGTGAAGCATAAGATAACTGATGTGAGTCTCCTTGTGATGATGTTGCTGGTTGCTTGTATTGTTGGTAATAAGATGTAGGCGGTTGTGGCAAGATTGAATACTGTGGGAAGCTTGGTGTTTTATATAATGGTTGATAGGAAGATTGGTGTCCCAACGCAAACGGAGAGTTGTGATATGACAAGGTTGGATGGTTTGCCATTAATGCCAATGGTTCTTGATAAGATCCCTGAGAGATGCGTTTTTGGATCACGTGCTTCTCGTGTTGTTGCAAGAAAGCATAGAGTTGATCTAAATTTGACTTGTGCAAATCTCGAATCATCTTAACATCGGTGACATATTGACTCCATTCTTGGGGTAACGTGTTCAAGAACTTTGTGTTTAGTTGAAACTGAGCAATCCTTAGATTATACACGTTCATATCATTCATCAAAGTGGTGAAACGCCAGTAGTAATCGTGCAGAGTCTCCCCTGGAATGTATGTAAACCTATCAAACAAGTCATACAATTGACACTATCGTTCTTGCTTAGTTAGAGAGGTCCCTTGTAACAAAACAGCTAATCGATCCCAAAGATCCTTTGCTACTGTGTGTTCACTTACCATTCTATAGATATCGGGTGGAAGAGCTTGAAGTATTGTCTGAACAGCTCTTTCATCTGCATCGGCAATGAGTTTGTTAGCATCTGGTAACTCATGATACAACCTTGGTCGCGTCACATTATTGACAGTAACTTCTCCCCAATCGAGTGGACCTTTTTCAATGGGTCGAAGCATAAGTCGACCATTGGGTTTTCCCATGACGTAAGTTTTCATGCGACCTTGCCATGCTTCAAATAAATCTTTGATGAGCAACGGTGGGTGAGTGTCAGTACCTGAGATGATTGAGATATCAGTAAGTGATGTCATTGTAGGCATGAATGAATGAGGATTCATTTTTTGAACACTTGATTGAAAAAGATTATCTTTTGATCGTTCAATGAACTAAAGATGTGAAAATGTTGTTGTCGATTTAGATCGTGTGTTGATGTATCAGTATTGAAATCCACTAAGAATCCTAGAAAAATATTCTAAATAAAACCAATCACTAATCTTCGGAATAATCCCCTATCTTCGGAATATCCTTCTCTTTGAAATAACCTGGATCTTCAGATAAATGATGGATTTTTCGAATACTAGGATTTTCAGAGAAATCTTTGGAATATTGAATCTTTTCAGAGAAATCTTCGGAATAAATGGGTTTTTAGAAAAAATAGAAATTTTTCGGAATAATTGATCTTTTCAGAGAATTCTTCGGAATATTGAACCTTTTCAGAAAAAATCTTCGGAATAAATGAGTTTTTTCAGAGAATTAACCAATTTTCGGAATACTTGATCTTTTCAGAGAATTCTTTGGAATATTGAACCTTTTCAGAGAATTAACTAATTTTCGGAATACTTGATTTTTCAGAGATTTCTTCGGAATAAAGGATCTTTTCAGAGAATTAACTAATTTCCGGAATACTTGATCTTTTCAGAGATATCTTCGGAATAATTGATCTTTTCAGATAATTGACCAATTTTTGGAATACTTGACCTTTTCAGAGAAGTCTTCGGAATAAATGATCTTTTCAGAGAAATCTTTGGAATAAATAACCCTTTTCCGAAAAAGCTAATTTCAGACTTATAAACCCTTTTCCGAAATGAAAAATTTTGGAATAATAAACCCTTTTCCGAAATTTCTGGTACGTCTTGATGTACATTAACTGAATAATAGCCAAAAATTACCCAAAAACACGAAAATTTTTTGTGATTTCAACCAAGATAATCAAATCGAATGTTTTATTTAGCACTTTAAACCATAAAATCACAAAAATTCTCAAGATTTGAGATGGATTATGCTAAAACACCCACTAACTCAAACAAACACTAAACAACACGAATCAACATACCTTATATCATCCCATGCTCTTGATACCAATTGTAGAAAAATGATAATCTTATAAATAATCAAGAGGGTTGTTGTTATTCTAGAGAGAGAAACAAGAGAGAGAAACAAAGAAACTTTTATAAATGTGTAAAACAAACTAAACAACCAACACCCCTTTCCATGGTGGAAAGGGGTTTATATACCCAAGTCCTTAAGTGAACTTGGGCCTCCGGCCCATGAACATGCTCATGGGTCGGGCTAAACATAAATATTACTTAAACAATACTACGAGCCTATAACTATATTGTTGGAGTGACCGAGACTTTCTTAATACACAAAAAGTATTTCCAACACCGGCTTATCCTAGAAAAGACGCTTCGGCCTGGTGCGAGGCTCTCAGCTTTTCCGGAGACGTTGAGCTTCTCCATTCTTTCTTGGGTCTTGTCCAGTTAGGAGCTTCATTAATGTGATCATACCCTTCATGTTATCCTTGAGGGATAGGTGCTCTCTATGGCACATCCTCCCTTGAGGGTGTTGTATCCGCTCCTGAGAACGCTGTCTTTCTTTGTGAAGCTTGTCAAACATATGTGGTAGTAATTGATCATAGTATTCATCGCAGAGTTCTTTAACTTTGATGCTGGACAGCCGCTTGTTAAAGCTTTCTCTACCTAAATTTGATATTCCCATTGTTGCAGTCGACACGGCAGGCGTGTGTTCACGAGGGAATTTTCATGTCGAAGTGATCATTTCGGGATGAGATTTATGGAACACAGTTGTGTATTGGTTCCCACGGATGGCGCCACTTGTTAGTACTGTGATTGGTCGGGTCGAAAATAGATCTTAGTACTCGTTGGGAAGTACTTAGATGCCTTGTGTTATGAAAGGAAGGATATTGTACTATCAAGAGATGTGGTTGACGATTTCCTACGCACGTAAAGTAATACCGTTAGTCCTTACTGTGAGGATGGACCCTACGATTAGACTCCAGCGTGAGAGTAAGTATTCATATCGTCCAAGATATATATGTCTGTAAAGATGAGTGAGAAAATCATATCTCATTTGGAGTGCAAGTGGGTACTATTTATAGGGGAAAGTGTTGGGCCTTTCCCTGTTTCTCGGATAGTACTTGAGAGTGGGCCTTTGTGGTCCAAAATCCCATTTGTCTGTTTGTTGTCTAATCATGTCATGCGGATTGATTCTTTGAGGACTTATCCACAGGGGTCTCGGACATGCTCGCTCGAAGTATGTCCGGTCATTATGTAGCGGCTCCTCTTGGAGCTTTCGCTCCCATGGTGGGCTTTTGTGTACTTGGGTCTAGGCACAAGGTTTGGTGTATGGTTTTAGGCCCAATGGGCCGTATCCATGCTATACGCCATCAAGAATACAAATGTAAGATGTGTAAGGTACTCGTAGTCACTTATACATCCATATGTATATGTTGGGAATTATTTGTAATAGTGCCAAGTACCGTTAGTATGTAACCATGTACCGTTAGTATTAGCAAGTATTGTTAGTATATGCGCGGTACATGTCAAGTACCGTTAGGCTTAATGTCATGTACTGCTAGATAGATAAAGACTATTATATCTTTAGTAAAGATATGTTTTCGTTATTATAGGAGTAAATTAGGTGTGGTATACATATCCTAATAGATATTATAAGAGTTCCTTGTAAGATAATAGGAACATATGTACGATGAGTTTATTGTACCTCAACACACCGATTAATAAGAGTCGAATAGTTAGTAGAATTATTTGTTCTTCTTTGCTTATATAAGTTAGATTCCGCATAACTTATATGAGTTGAATAAGAGTATCTCAAGTGCTCTAGTTTGCTTGCAAGCTATTGTGCAATCCTTAACAAGATCTCGATCTATTTAAAAGGATCAACAAGTGGTATCAGAGCTTGTTGAGAAACTCTACATAATAAGAACAAAGCCAAAACACAAAACCTCACTCAAATCACACCATGTCTTAGAATGGTGATGAACAACCTCATGTTGAAGCTGTCATCCAAAATGGTGATCCTTTACAACAAGGACCACCAGTCATACAAGGTGCACCAATCGTGCAGAATGCACCAGTTGTAACAGCAACACAAACTTCTACACCTTCCCAAAACACTCTATCTGCTGCTAAGCTCCCAATCCTTAAAAACGACAACTATGAAACTTGGACCATGCAGATGGAACACTTTTTAAATCACACATATCACACTTTGTGGGATGTCATTAAGAATGGGAATACACCTAAGAATCTCAACTGGCTAGCAGATGGCACTGTTCAAGTATTACCTGTTGTCACTGTTATTGAGATTCAGACTGATATTAGAGAAAGAAAGGCCAGAACTACTTTGGTTATGGCACTTTCAGAAGATATTCTACCTAGTTTTTATCATTACAAATATGCTAAACTTATGTGGAATTTCATCAAACTTAGATTTGGAGGAAACGACAAATCTAAAAAGATGAAGAAAACTTTGTTGAAACAAGAGTTTGATAGCTTCTCAATCTCCAGTGCTGAAGGTATCCACAAAGGATATGGAGAGGTTCAGTAAATTGCTTGTTTAATTAGCAGTTAATGGTCTTGATATCCCTAATGATTAAGCAAATTAGAAGTTCTTGTTTAATTTTCGTTTTTAGTATATCGTTTTTCCTCGAATCAACTCGAATTGATTTCCAATTATTTCAAGAGATTTATCGTTTTTGGTTATATAACTTGAATGGTATTCTATGTCTAATTCAAACAAAGCACGTAAAAATATAAAAATACCATATACGTATACGTACTATTCTAAAAACAAAGTGCAAATACCGCAACTAAAAATCACAAAGTAAAAATATTAAATGCGCAAGTAAATGTAAACGAGAATTATTAAAAAGCTAAATGAAAATAAAAGTGTAAATGCAAAATTATTGTAAAAATGAAAATGCCAAATTTATTCTAAAAATATAAAAACTAGTTAATTTTTTTATACTTTTAATATTGTTTTATATATTTATTTATTAAAACTATTTTTAATTTTTATTAAAAATATAAAATCTATTTTTTTAAAACTTGAAAATGAGATAAAATGAAATTGAAAATGAAAAAAATGTAAAGTAATGAAATGAATTTGTAATGAAATGAAAATATGAACGCAGCCCTTTTTCAGATTTTGTACGCAGGCCCAAAAATAGAAAATGAAGCCCAATAGTAACAAAGAAACAAACGCAGACTTTGTTGGATTATACCATATGCAGAACAATGAAAAAGTTACAAATAACAAGGACTAGTCAGTGCAATTACTCTAAATGACAAATGCATAAAGGACTAAATTGCAATTTTCGTATACTTTTTATCAAAAACAGGCTGTATGGATTTGTTAAGCTCGTTTGAGCTTATTAGGCAACAAAATAAGCTCGTTTTCATTTCTACTTGATCCTTATTGAAAATAAGCTAGGTAAAATAAGTTTTATCTTAAAAGACGGACTCTAGCTTATTAAACGAAAATTGTAGCTTATGCAAAAAGTTGAGTTTGAGCTTATGGGTTGAAGTTGTTGAAGAAATTGAACATTGACTTGCATGGTGGAGACTTGCAGATTATTTTTTGTCATGTCATTCATCATCTTATAAAACCTGGAGTAGTAAGAGTCAATTGATTCTCCATCCCTTGAAGTAAACTTGCCAAAATTCCAAAACAAGTTTGTTTTGACATCTTGTTTGTTGAGTGATTCTCCTTGTTGCAAGCGTTCAATAGCAGTCCACATTTCATGTGCTGTCGGGCATGCATCAACCGTGGAGTAAATATCATCTCCAATCCCACATAAAACCATATAGATGGCTTCCTTCTCCGCATCATGCCAAGCACATTTTTCAGGTGTGAGATCAGCTCTTGTTTCATCACGTTCACTTGCAGGTATTGGATCAGTAGTATCTGAGGCTACTCTATGAGGAATTGAGATCTTCTTGAATATATATTGTCCATGAGTAATACATTTCCTCAAGGCATCACCATTAGGTCTTGTGTCAAGGTATCGTATGAAACGTGATTGCCATTGAGCATACCGACCAGATACAAGCATTGGTGGTCTCTCTTTGTTACCCGCCACCATTATGTTGTTGTTCGTCACACGATATTCGGCAGTAGAATCCATCTCAATATTCTCTGAAATGATGAAGTGAATATGGATCTTAAGTAGATTTGTTGTGATTGTTGTTGTGGTTTAAATTCCGAAAATTGCAATTTTTTCTCTAGTCCGACAATAAATTCTCCAGTTCGACAAAAACGGTAGACCAAAAAATTTTGTATCGCCAAATTTTGAAATTGAGCTAGAAATGTCCTAAAACTAGTATGGAAAAATTTTGAATTTACTTGAAACATTTTAATTCCGTTTTTTTTTTTTTTATATTCGTGTAAACGATATTCCGAAACTAGTCTAGATGGTGGATAAGTCTAAAAAAATACTCAAACAAAATTTAGCAAAACACATCATCGGAATGTCGTCAGAATCACTTATCGGAATACAATTGAATCCCTTCGTCGGGATGATGTCGTAATGTCCTAATCGGAATGCAATCGGAATCCCTTGTCGGATGGATGTCGGAATGACCTAATCGGAATGCAATCGGAATATCCCCTAATCGGAATACCCCTTGTCGATTGATACCAATTGTTGTCCCATACATTTGTGATGATTAAGCAAGGAAGAAAGAAAGAAAGAAAATAGACTAACATGCTAGGAGGGTAGTATATATAGTCCACCCACATGCGGGCTTTAATGGACTATATATTGGGCCGGGCTTGTCTTTTGGACTTTAATTAGTTTAAATCCAAGCCCGTAAACCACGACTAATTAACTACCTATTACAACGTTCTAACTAATGTTACAATAATAACCTATGACCGAGCATTCTTGTTTGACTCAATATTTTGAGGCTAACAGGTACTTTGAGAAACAAACTATTAGCTGAGAAAAATGATGGAATGTCAATCGGTTTTGAAATTCATTAATAGAATAAGCAGTTTGAGCTGAAAATCAAAATGAGCTTATTAATAAGCTGTTGACCAAAGTTGACTTTTTGCAAAACTGAATTCTAATGACTAATTATGACTTATCGACTAGGAATGAGCAACTATTGTAAAGGCACATGAACTAAAAATGCTTAATAAGCTAGGCTAAAAGTTGATAACAGTAACTTGCTTATTCCAACAGTGGCTAAATGGCCTACTTTGAGGCTTATTATCTGGTGATACAATAAGCTACATAAAAAACACTCAACTACAATATTAAAGACACTAGTTCAGGCATTACAGAACACTAAAGTACTAAGCATAAGGTTCAATAACCAAAGAGATAATTGGAAGTGAAATCAGCTAGTTGGACTAAAACTCAACCCAAACCATTTACATGCTATTTGCCTTTTTGACTATTATTAGCTGACTTTTATGAACTGTAATGATGATGTTTTTAGCTAACAAATGAGATGTAAACAAGCAATATACCACAACTACTCTAACACTTCCATAAACAGTTGATCCAAACTGTTCTTTTAGGACAAATCATGAAGTTAAACACAAGCAAGTTCGTATCTAATGAAAGTTGTAGGCAAACAAAGCTATTACTACTTCTAACATATCAAATCAAGTAAAATTCATCAACTAGGAAACAAGTAAAGGCACTCAATTCAGTTTATAGCATATTAATCCTAAATTTATGCAAAAAATGTAAATCGAAGCTAAGACCTGCATCCAAGCCTCCTTTGATGGAGAAGAAAGCTCACACACATTCAAAATCATCTACTACAACCTCAGTAACTCTAATCTATCATCAAATCAACAGGATGAAGTAATTTGAATTCAAACCAAAGGTTTTCCCTCCAAAACCTGTAATCAACACCAACTCTTAACCAAAGCTTGATTAACAGCTACACAAATACTAACAGAACTCCAAATGATATCACGAACTTAATAACACCAGCAGGAACATTAAACTTGAAAACTTGAGGACGATGAATAGTAATTTGTAGCGAATCTTATTAAAAGTGAAGGAATTGAAGTACAAAACTGAAAGTAGATGATTACAAGTGCTAAAACTAATACAAACTACTTCTAAAAATTTAAAGGAAATGAAAGTTGCTGAAAGTTTAAGCTACAATCTATTGTGTGTGTGTGTGAGGAGCGGGGTGTACTTATAGGCTGTTGGAGGAGTGTGGGTTGGTGTGGGTTTTTCTAGTGTGACAGGTGGTGTCAGTGAATGACAGTCAAATAATCAATAACAAGAAGCCACGTCAGATTAGGGTTTTTGGATTTGAAAGTGATTTGGGTGTTTTCGTTTCAGGCCACGACATCGTGATTGGTTGACACCAATAGCCTCGTCTCGTCGAGCTGATCATTTTTCATGTAGAACACTTCCCATGAATCCCACTATAGCGTGCTCGATATGCTGTTGAAGGAGAAGGACACGTGTCGTGTTCTTATTGGCTTTTGGGATTAATGAAATTCTGGTAAAGTACTGCCATGTTGGCAATCCATAACTCCTTTTCTTTCTCTCCTGATTGGTACACATGGCATCCACTAACATATCACTTTCAGCAGTTGACAATTTTAGCCCCTCATTTCTTCAAATCTTGATATTAAGCTTTAAACTTTGTAATTTCTTCATCGTAAGCCCTCCAACTTTCATTCTTTTTGCAATATTGGTCCCTTTGACTTGTCTTTGACTTTTTATTCAATAAATGGCCGTAAAATCTCGTGTTTTCTTCATTTTTGTTTTTTTGTACCTAAAACACAACAAAATAAAAAACCATACGTAATTCCGACTTTTACGTTTATAAACTTACGTTTTGGTTTGGTTTTTCCTTGTTTTTTGTGGTAAAGGCGTAAGTGTTTACACACTTATCAAATGCCCCTACAATTGATCATTGCAATGCCCTCATGCAATGCACGATTTTAAAGCACAAATTTACATTTTTCGTCATAATTAACCCATTTTGTCCTTTATTATAATATATGTATATATACTAAAACACGATACTATACTAATGGGAACTTACAAAAAAACGATTCGAACTTTTAAAAGATATAACAATTTCCAATTAATTTATTTATTTTTGAAATTGTTTGATGGAAGAAACTCGTAAAGAAATCCAAGACTTTTATTAGGGATTTTGGTGTCATGAATATTTATCATCCTTAAGTTTCACGTTCCCCATACCGAGTGTACAACGAGATCATTGTAATTATAAGTTAGTAGAGGTGGTAAATTTTGCCCATTTTAATAAATATGGGCACTTTTTGCCCATTTTCAAAAAAGGATGGGGCAGTTTTTGCACATTATTTATTATTAATGGGCTAAACGGGCGCATATGTAAGAAACTTATGGGCTTAATGGGCGCACATGTAAAACACTAATTAGCCAACTCGGCGGATATTTTATATATAGTTTTTATCCCCGACTTTTAAACAAGTATTTTTATTTTTTAATTCTTCGTTTTTATATGTTTTTTTCTCATTTTAGCTTGCGCCCGTTTAGCCCGCCCGTTTTGCCCGTTCCCGTTTTGCCCGCGCCCGTTTAGCCCGCCACCCGTTTAGCACGTCGCCCGTTTAGCCCGCCACCCGTGCCCGCCCGCCCACCTGTTTTGCCACCTTTTTAAGTTAGTAATGCTAACACTACTCATATGAATTAATCACGTACTTAGAACCACTTATTCCTAATTGTATCTCTTATATTTTATTTTGTCTTGAATGATCACGAGGATGCATATTATATTTTATTTTGTCTTGATTGATCACGAGGATGCATTTTTGACTTATTTCGATAATTTATTAAGGCTGAAAATAAAGTAGGATGATTTAATTAATAGTTAGCTAAATGACACGATCTTTTAAAACGTTTCACGTAATCATTTAAAGTTCATATCTTGGCGTAACTCGTTTAGCGATTTGATACCTTTCTCGGACCGATATTTGGCATGCTTAAGAGACGATCTTGAAATTATGGTCTTCTCTTCATTTTGGTATACATCTTCATTTGGAGTATTTGAGAGATGCTTCAAACTTTGACCACGACTTCTTCATTTATCCTTGTCTTTATTTAGGATTTCGATATATAACGATCTGCCTCCTTATAGGACTTGGATTTATTTATCCTCATGGCTTGTTAGGGCCTTTTTGGATAGACTTATCCACAAACTTTTTGGGAGTAAATTGCTTCTCGTCATGTGTCTTGATCCTTCATATTGATTTGGATTAATGATTCTTCACATCATCTTAGGATCTTTAGCAAAAAAAGGGAATCCTCATGCCTTTTTAGGGCCTTTTTGGACTCATTTATCCTCATGCCTTGTTAGGGCCTTTTTGAATAAGCCAATTTTCGTGTCCCGCTTCAATAAGTTATGCCTTGGCTATGAAATCTATTTAATCACGAGTAAATTTTAAACGATGTTGGACTAGAAGCTAATTTATCTTTTAAATCGTACGACCTTACTTATTGCAATTATTTATTTACAAGTGTAAGGAGAATAAGAAAATAATTAACCCACATGAGTTTTTGACAGAATACGAATATTCTACGTTTAGCATAGTAACTTATAATTGACTCTATCATTTCTCGTTCTCCACAATTTAAAATCTTAAATAATGAGACTCCTGGATGCTTAGCCTAATAAACCAATAAGATCACCATTAGAAACCGATATCCTTTCCCACGGATTAATGATCTGTTTGACCAACTACAAGGCACCAAACATTTCTCTAAAATCGATCTAAGGTCTGGCTACCATCAGCTATGGGTGAAAGAGCAGGATATCTCCAAGACTGCTTTCCGTACACGCTATGGACACTACGAATTTGTAGTCATGCCTTTTGGACTTACCAATGCTCCATAAGTCTTCATAGATCTGATGAACCGTGTCTTCCATGGGTTCCTGGACAAGTTTGTTATCCTCTTCATTGATGATATTCTGATTTTCTCTAAATCCAAGGAGGAACACGAAGACCATCTTCGTATAGTATTACCGATACTTTTCCAGAAGCAGTTGTATGCCAAGTTCTCTAAATGCGAATTCTGGTTGAGCAAAGTGGTGTTTCTGGGCCACATAGTATCCACAGAAGGAATAACCATGGATCCTGCGAAGGTTGAGGCTATTACCAACTGGCCAAGACCTACGTCAACAACTGAAGTTCGCAGTTTTCTGGGCTTAGCTGGTTAGTACCGTAGATTCGTGGAGAAATTTTCCCTACTAGCACTGCCTTTGACCAAACTAATGTGGAAAGGGGAGAAATTCGTTTGGACTAAAGAAAGAGAGAAGAGCTTTGAAGAACTAAAGCAGAATTTGGTATTTGCACCTATTCTTACTCTCCCATCTAGTACATGCGGATTTCAGATCTATAGTGATGCTTCAGGGAAGGGTCTTGGTTGTGTTCTCATGCAACATGGGAAAGTGATTGCTTACACATCATGGCAGCTTAAGCCCTATGAGGAGAACTATCCTTCACATGACTTGGAGCTTGCAGTAGTTGTGTTTGCACTAAAGATTTGGAGGCATTACTTGTATGGCGAATCATGTGATATCTTACAGATCACAAGAGCCTGAAATATATCTTCACCAAGTGTGAAATGAACATGAGACAAAGAAGGTGGTTAAACTTATTGAAGGATTATGACATTAATCTTCAGTATCATCTCGGCAAGGCGAATGTAGTGGCAGATACTCTTAGTAGAAAGTTGGGCATGATCAACGACATTAAGATATAGGAGGAAATTATACGTGACTTGGAACGACTGGACATCGAGTTTATGGTACATGGACAAAATGGCTACTAGGCTAATCTTAGAGTTGAGCCTGACTAACTCTCTAGGATCAAGAAAGCTCAGAAGGATGATGGTGAAATCTGGGCGATTATTCAGAACATAGACCAGCAGATGGAGTTTCGGGTAGATGACGACGGTATCTTATGGCAGGGCACTAGACTTTATATTCCTGATGATCTTACACTAAGGGAGGCTTTGCTGACTGAAGCTCATAACTCCCCATTCTCTATTCATCCTGGTTCCACTAAGATGTACCACGACATCAAGCAGCATTTCTGGTGGAGTGGTATGAAGCAGGACGTTGCTACCTTTGTCTCCAAATGTCTTACCTGCCAGCAGGTTAAGATTGGGCATCAACAATCTAGTGGTTTACTACAACCATTGGATATTCTAGAGTGGAAGTGGGACAAGATTTCCATGGACTTTGTCACTGGACTTCCGCAGACCAAGAGGAAGCATGATGCCATTTGGGTTATTGTTGATCAACTTACCAAATCAACTCATTTCTTACGAATCCGCAAGGAAGATTCAGTTAGCATATTGGCTGACCTCTCTCAGAAGGAGATCATGATACTACATGGTACTCCATCCATTATCATCTCTGACAGAGATCCTCGTTTTACTTCGCGATTCTGGAAGAGTCTGCAGAAAGCTTGGGGCACCAGACTTAAACTTAGCACGACTTTTCATCCTAAGACTTTCGGACAGTCGGAACGTACCATTCAGACACTAGAGGACATGCTTCGAGCTTGTGCTTTAGAATGGACAGGAAGTTGGGACGACTATATCTGCTTAGTAGAGTTTTCATACAACAACAGTTGGCACGCCAGCATCAAGTGTGCACCGTTTGAGATGTTGCATGGAAGAAAATGTCACACCCTAATCTGCTGGGATCAGGTTGGTAAGCAAATTCTTGAAGGCCCGGAGATGATAGAGGTGACCAACGAGAAGGTTGCCGTCGCTAAGGCAAAACTACAAGAATCTCGTGCACGTCAAAAGAGCTATGCCGATGAGCACCATAGAGATATGCACTTCAACATGGGTGATCATGTCTTTCTCAAGGTATCACTGGCACGTGGAGTTAGGCGTTTTGGAATCAAGGGAAAGCTCAGTCCTCGATTCATTGGACCGTTTGATATCCTCGAATGTGTCGGTGAGGTATCGTATCATTTGGCGTTACCTCCGCAGCTATCTCACGTCCATAACGTCTTCCATGTGTCCTTACTCAGAGGGTACAAGTATCATCCCCTACATATGGTTCAGTATCCACTCGAGCAAATTCGTGAGGATCTTACTTTCATTGAGGAGCCCGAACGAGTTCTTGATCGTCAAGAGCGAGTCATGAGGAATAAGACGATCCCATTCGTCAAAATCCTTTGGAGGGACCATTCCGAGCGGGAAGCCGCTTGGGAGACGAAGGAGTCTATCCGGACTTCTTACCCTCATTTCAAGTTTTGATTCGGGTATGTTTCTCTTTCTGTTTACGTTATCTATAATTCGGGGACAAATTCTTATTTTTAGAGGGGAAGAGTTGTAAAACCCACATATAAATACCATGAATAGTACACCACGTAAATATACGAAGTAATTAAAATTTCCATTTGTATAATAAACACGTGTCACGAACATTAATTACCGGGAACTACGTGATATATAAATGCACGATAATTAGTAAGTATAATTATTTAAGTCACGAATGATAAATACGAGCGTGCACGAATAATATTTAACATGAAAAATGTATGCATTTGTGTGTTTGGGCTTGTGTACCCGCGACCAAAGAAGGAAGGAAGGGGGCCCGGCCCGTTTTGGAATTTTACTAGCAAAAACAAACCACAGGATTTCATTATACATAATTTTAGAAGAAGAAAAAAAGAAACCCTATCCTCCCTCGCCCTTGTAGCCGCGACATCCAACAACTCCACAAGGACGATTTGTTTGCTTTTGATCTTTGATTCATACGTGTTCGTGTTCCAAACCTCTATTCATTCACGTAAACGTATAATCAAAACCTTCACCTTTTTCTTTCTTTTATTTTAATTATGTTCATGTGTGTTTGTTCTTTAAAAACATAATTAAACATGTAATGGAACAATTAAAAACAAGGAATAAGGGTTCGTTTGGTTTTGTTTTGGGTTCAGTACACAAACCGAGAGCCATAGGCTCTCGGTATCCCTTTTTTATCACAGCCTAGACCCCCCTCATGGGGCTCGGTGGGGTTTTGTTTCGGGAAGCATCAAACCGAGACCCTCAGTGGGTAGCTCGGTTGAGCAGTGGGAACCGCCAGCTTAAGCCGGTTGCCACTTTGGTACAGGAAGGGGGAACGCAGGCACGACAGGGGAACCACCGGTTGGGGCCGGTGGGAACTTTGACCACAGCAGCGGCTGCTGCCGGCTGTGCAGCCACTGACCACCCCACAGCTGCGGCTGTTGGTGGTGGTTGGTGCTCGGGGTTTTTGTTTCTCGGGTTTTGGGCTTGGGATAATTTGATTTAACTATTTTGTATGTTAATTAAATTAATTTACATGACAATTAATTAATTTAATTAAAACCATAAACTTAGGTTATATTATTAAAAATTAATAGTACATGTTTTAACATAAGTATTTTATTTAGACTATTATTTATTAATTAATTATTTTACTTAACTACATGAACTAATAATTAATTAATAATTCATGACTTAGGTTAGTTTATTATTTAATAAAACATGTATAACCTAAGTGTTTTATTAGACATAATTAAATTAAACATCACATAATTTAATTAAACATTATAAGGTAAGGTTTATTAATATAACATGACATATTATTAATTATTAAACCATGCATTTCATTAATAATTAATAGTCACTGTTAACCTATAGTATTATTTAATAAACATTATTAATAACTTATCATGACTATTAAGCTCTAGCTTATATTTTTAGACTTATTAATCCAACTTATTTCTATTTATGAAAACTTTTTATTTAAGGAAAACTTACTATTTTTAGAAACTTTCTATTTTTAGAAACTTACTATTTTTGGAAACTTTCTTATTTTGCAAACTTTCTATTTTTGGAAACTTTTTATTTTTTGGAAACCTGTTATTTTTAGAAACTCACTTATTATTACACTACAATTATAATAATACAAGAATACATGGAAATACATAATCAGAATACATGATTAAATACAAGATAACATCTAAAACAGTAAAACATAACAAGGACTTATAAAATAAGCTAAGAACATACAAAACCAGTGACATACTCAGTAATCAGACAACTCATACATGTCCCTTGTTTATGTAGCACTAGTGAGGTCGGAGTAGGACTTTTCATCCTTTCATCTTTCCTCGTTCAGTGGACATAAGGTATGGATATTCCGTCCTTCAGTATGGACACTCTCTTTCCTTATTAGGATTCCCCGTTTGCAGCCAACTATTTTCCCCAAGTATTTGTTTTATATGTTTTGATTGCATATGTTTAGTTTTAAATGCCTAAGCCATATACATGCATGCCATGTCATCTAGTTATGGAGGTATCATAACCATAGTACTGGAGGCACTAGTGCTATGACTTCCCAACAGTAGAGTGATTGCTCGTGGCGTCCCTTTTATAGTTTTGGACATATATTTATATTATCATGTGGGGCGTATGGGTGCATCCTAGTTACATGTTTTTACAGGATTTTCATGGTGAATTTGGTGTGTGCCTTGCATCCTTCACAAGGAGTTGATCCCTCCTACCTAGACCAATTTAATTAGAGGTATCCCCTCTAATTGCATGATGAGGTCACCCGTGTATTCATGCACGGTGAACCTCATGACTTATATGGGATATTGGCTAACTAAAATACAGTTTTCATATAAACACATAAGTCTTTTCAAACTATAAAATCAGTTTTATAAACATGTTCCAGGTTATCTAGTACCTATACATTTCCGCTACTTTTAGTCTTATTATGCTTATGTCAATTCATTCTATGAAATATATCCGTTCACTGGGCGTTTTGCTTAGCCGTTTTCCTTTACATGTTCCCAAACGACAGGTACTCAGGGACGCACTTAGGACCTTGAGAGTATGTGCATACGGATGGAAGCTATTCAGCCTGGATAATTACTTTATGCGTTTTGATACATTACATTACTTTATCTCTTTGGACATTATTTAGTCCTTTCCTTTCAGTACTTATATTCATGTGTGTGAGCTTATGTTGGACTACCGATGTTTGTTTCCGGTATTTCCTTTTATGGTCATTTAATGTTTAGACATTTACCTTGTATCTTTGATGACACGCCATAATTATCCTGTGATATTCCATTTATCATAATGAGGTGTTACGACTCTACAAGCATAAGAGTGGGAACCGGTACCGGTCGGCCACTCAGCAGAACAGTTACATGAATCACGGTCAGAATAATGACCGTCATGGAGCTGACAGGCAAGGCGATAGTAACAATTAACGTCACAGCAACTACTCTGGCAATAACGACAGAAACTCCGGTAGCGAACGTGACAAGAAATACAAGGGTCAGCGGTCCAACCGATCTGCTAATTATGGTAGTATAACCAAAATTTTCAACTTTATTCGTTTTCACATCTCAAGACACATGTCAAGACAGAAAGTCAAGACACATGTATCACGTATATTTTCTAAAGACACATGTCAAGACACCAGTCAAGACACATGTCTCCCGTATATTTTCTGAAGACACATGTCAGAACACCAGTCATGACACATGTCACACCTATTTTTTCTCAAGACACATGACTCACGTGTATCTTCTGAACCAGGCCCCCAGTAATTCAGGGTACCCTCCTAGGGGTATACCAATTCTGTTGTGCCACGTGCGGATCAGGCCACTAAAATATCAGGTACCATCATTGGCGTATTATTCATGTTTGGACACGCAGTGTTCGCTCTGTTTGATACGGGCAAAACACATTCAGTGAGATCTACCATGTTTATTTCATGTATTCATTTGGAACCTTCATTCTTGATCATGTATTATATATATCCACGCCCATGAAAGACTCTGTTCGTATCACCCATGTGTAGAACACCAGTCATGACACATGTCACACCTATTTTTTCTCAAGACACATGACTCACGTGTATCTTCTGAACCAGCCCCCCAGTAATTCAGGGTACCCTCCAAGGGGTATACCAATTCTGTTGTGCCACGTGCGGATCAGGCCACTAAAATATCAGGTACCATCATTGGCGTATTATTCATGTTTGGACACGCAGTGTTCGCTCTGTTTGATACGGGAAAAACACATTCAGTGAGATCTACCATGTTTATTTCATGTATTCATTTGGAACCTTCATTCTTGATCATGTATTATATATATCCACGTCCATGAAAGACTCTGTTCGTATCACCTATGTGTATAAAGGTTTTTCCTTTCAGTTTGACGACAAGATCCGTCCTACTAACGTACTTTCCTTGGACATGTGGAGTTTGATATGATTCTAGGTATGGACTGGTTAGCAGCACATCGTGCTACGATTGATTGCCATTCATATCGGGTCATATTCGGCGATATTCAGGCTCCTAAATACATTCATTATGGTTTCCTAACAGGAAAATCTGTACAAATTAATTCTTCTTTACAAGCACGTGCTTTATTATCCCATGGCTACAAAAGATTTTTTTCAGCTACCATTTATGACGCGATTTCTGAAGTTCCTTAAATCCATGATTAGCCGATTGTTTCCGAGTGTCCGGATGTATTTCAAGAAGAACTTCCGGGTATATTTCCTACCCGTAAGGTGGAGTTTAGCATCGAGCTTGTTCCAAAGCTCATTATCGCATGGCTCCCATTGATTTAAAGGAGTTGAAGGATCAGCTACAAGAGTTACTGGAACGAGGTTTTATTCTCCCGAGTGTATCATCATTGGGTGCATCGGTTCTGTTTTCTAAGAAGAAGGACGGTAGCATGAGATTATGTATCGGCTACCGCAAATTAAACAAGATCACCGTTCGTAATCATCATCCCCTTCCACGTATTGATGACTTGTTTGATCAACTACATGGTGCTAAGCAATTTTCCAAGATCGATTTACGATCAGGCTACCATCAGTTGCGAGTGAAAGAGCAGGACATTTTCGAGACCTACTCTTCGCGCACGTTGTGGTCATTATGAATTCATGGTTATGCCATTTGGTATCACGAATGCTCCAGCTATATATATGGACTTGATGAATCGAGTTTCCCATGAATTCTTAGACAAGTTCGTCATTGTGTTCATCGATGACATCCTGATCTTCTCTAAGACTAGAGAAGAGCATGAGGATCATCTTTGCACTGTACTACAGATTCTTCGAAAGGAGAAATTGTATACTAAGTTTTCCAAATGTGAGTTCTGGTTAAGTAAAGTGGCATTTCTGGGCCACATTATTTCATCAGAATGGATTACCTTGGATCCGGCGAAGGTGGAGGCTATCACCAAATGGACAAGACCGGCGTCTGTGACTGAAGTACGTGGTTTTCTGGATTTAGTTGGTTACGAACGCATAATCGTTGAAAGTTTCTCACGGTTAGCTTTACCTTGACTAAGTTTACGCGTAAGGGAGAAAATCCTACCCTAGATTATGTGTTCCCGAGGATCCTACGCTAAGAGAAGTCTTATTGATCGAGACTCATAGTTCTCCATTGGCTATTCATTCGGATCTCACAAAAATGTATCATGATCCCCAAACAATATTTTTGTGGAAGCGGTATGAAACAAGATGTAGTTACTTTTGTATCTAAAGGTCTAACCTGCCAGCAGGTTAAGAGAGAACACCAACGCGCTAGTGTTTTATTATAGCCACTAAATTTTTTTGAAAGGAAGTGGGACAAGATCTCCATGGATTTTGTTACCGGATTACCACAGACTCAGAGGAAGCATGATGTATCTGGGTCGTTGTCGACCGTTTGACCTAATATTCACGTTTTCCTCCATCCACAAGGATTACGCGGTTAGCAATTTTAGCAGAAATTTTCAGCGGGAGATCATACGATTGCATGATATTACATCAACGATCAGTTTAGATAGAGATTTAAGTCCAGATTCACGTTTACGCTCATGTTTACGTTCCTGTTCACGTTCATGACGTTGTTCACATTCATTTTATTATTCCATCTCACGATCCACGTCTCACATTCGCGTTTACGACCTTTTTCGCGTTCATGTTTTCGTTTCATCACACAAGCTACGCTCACGTATAATTCTGGAAAGGGTTGCAGAAAGATTGGGAAACCAGACTCAAGTTTAGAACAACTTTCCATCCTCAGACAGACGTTTCACTTCACGTTCCACGTCTCGTCTCGTATCGTTTGGCGTTACCTCCTCAGTTATCACACGTTCATGATATGTTTCATGTATCACATTCACCATATGTTCGCGTATCACGTTCATAATTGTTCACGTATCACGTTCATAATTGTTCACGTTTCTCATTCACAATACGTCTCTCGTATCATTTCTCAAAGGGTACAAGTACCATCCTTTGCACGTTATCTCGTATCCACTCGATCAGATTCGTGAGAATCTATCTTACGTTGAGGAACCAGAAACTATTCTAGATCGTCAAGAATATGGTCATGAGGACAAGAATATTCCATATCAAAATCCTTTAGAGGGACCATCTCGAGCGGGAAGCCACTTGAGAAACGGAGGAGTCTATCCGAACTTCTTATCCTCATTTTCTCCCATAATCCGAGTATGTTCTTTCAGCCATATCATGTTTCTAATTCGAGGACGAATTATTATTTTTAGAGGGGAAGAGTTGTAAAACCTGCATGAAAATACCATGAATTTAAAACTTTTAATATTTTAATAATACACGACCAATATATAAATATATTTAATAAGATATGACAAGATATAACACGAAAGTATAAAACACGAATTTACGAATACACCATAACTCATAACATGAAGTAAATGAATTAAACACAAGAGTTAAGCCTTACAAGTCCACATAAAGGCCCAATCTCGCCCCGTTTAGAATTAACTAGCAAAACCATCTATGTTCATTCATTTTTCAAGTTAACAAAAATAAAGAGAAACCCTAATTGGTTTCTTTATGGCGCCGGCCTAGAAGGAAGAAAAGGGAGAAAGAAAATCATTTTTGATCTTAATTGTAAGGGTGTGTTGGTGTTTGTCCATCCCTTGATCAATTCCTTTTGATATTACCTCAATCTTGTCCTTATTTCGTTTTACAAGTAAATCATATGTGAATTTAATTAAATACTATGAACACATGTTATAATAATAAAAACAAGATTGAAATAAGGTTTGGGTTTGGTTTGGTGTCACAGAAACCGAGAACCCCTTGTGGGGTGCTCTCAGTGGGATCTTAACCAAGGACAGTCGGAAACCAATGGGGCTCCGGTGGGTATTCTGAGCACAGCAGCCGCAACCCACAAGACCCTAGTGGGTATGGCCTGGTGGTGGTTCTGCCTGAGCAGTGGGAACCGGTTGCACCACAGTGGCTAGCGACCTCAGTAGGAACCACCTGTTAGGCAGTGGCAGGCCAGCAGGGGTCGGTGGGTGGTTTGGTCTGGCAGCCGCAAGCTGTTATGGCTGCGATGGCTGCTTGGGTTTAACAGCAGTGACTCTAAAGACGCGGTGGGGTCGTGTTTGGCTTGGTTTAGCCGAGATGCCACACAAGGAGGTTTGTTTATTTTATTTCGGGCTTAAGATAAATTGACTTATAGATTATCATTTTACTTACGGCTCATTGAACTAGTGTAATTAATCTATGGAATTTTTTATGAACCGGTTTAATTAATCTATGGAATTTGTATAACCGTTTAATTAAATTATGGGCTTATTATGAACTAGTCTAATTTTGTTTATTGTAAACTTATTTAATCGGCTTAAAAAGATAACGGTTTATTTTAAATTACTTATTAACAATATGATTTATACGAAAAAATGTTATTGTTATTTAACGTAATTAAAAAGGGTTTATCAAGTTAAGACTTAAATTAATAATCTAATATAATTCATGACATATTATTAATTAATAATCAATTATAAAGAATGACATATTATTAGTTAATAATTAATTATAAATTCATAACACATGAAAGTTAATTATTAAAATAGACTTTATTAATATTTGACTTATTTAAATCATGAATTATTAATAAAATACTTATAATTAACCATGGCTTAATACTTCATGACTTATAAGATTTAGCTTATTTAATATACTTATTAAACCAAGACTTATATAAAATTAGCTTATTCGCAATCCAGATAAATTACTTATGTATATTAAGCGAGCTTATTACTATTTATGGAAACTTACTAAATATGAAAATTTACTATTATAAACCTGCTATTTTTGGAAAGTTACTATATTTAGAAACCTGCTATTTTTGAAAAGTTACTATATATGGAAACTTGCTATTTATGGAAAGTTACTAATTATAGAAATACCAAGTATAATAACACAAGGATCATGAAATACATTAATCAAGAACACATAAACGTATGATATTAAGGAAATACACAATAAAGCATGAACAAGTAACTCAAGTCATGAACAAGTAACTAAAAACTAAGAACATGTAACTTATTAATGAACAAGCAACTCATACACGTCCTTTATCATGTATCTCACGTGAATTCGGAGTAGTACTTTTCCTCTTTTCATCTCTTACATTGCTTGCTGAACATAAGGTATGGATATTCTATCCTTCAGTAAGGACATCTTTTCTATGTATGATTAGGATTCCCCGTTTGCTATGCCATCTATTTTCCCAAGTTTTCATACTATAAAACTTTTCAATGTTTGCCATTCTATCATTTTAATTGCCCGAGTTATATACATGCATGACCATGACTTACATGACCACCTAGTTATGGAGGTACCATAACCATGACATATGAGGCACCTGTGTCACGACTCTCCCGCGACGAGAGTGATTTCTCGCGACGTCCCTTCACGTTACATGTTGGTCATTATTATTATTATTATTATGGGGCGAATGGGTGCATCCTAGTTTACGGGTTTACACGTACAGGGTGATTGGTTTGGTGTGTGCTCTACACCCCATCACATTGGAGCTAATCCCTCCACCCATATTACTATTGTTAGAGGTCACCCTCTAATATCATGAAGAGGTCACCCCTCTATGCATTCATACACGCGTTGATAATATGTTATGATTTATATGAGCTCGTGGGCATTTACTTATATTGGATGTAAAAATTATGATATTTCAGTTATTATTCATATTCATAAATTATTCCCAGGTTTTCCTCAGGACATAGACTTTAATTTCTGCTGCTTTCATTGTTTATTACTCGTATTCTATTATTCTTATCATGTCTTTATAACCGTTCACTGAATGTATTGCTCAGTCATATCTTCTTTTAATGTCTTATACGGCATGTACCAAAGGACGAGATTTGGGCATTGAGAGTATGTTCTTAGGATGAGAGCTACCTTAGTCTCCCTCCCTTTTGCACTTTTAATACATATGCTTTGGTTGGACATATGTTTTGTCCTTTGTTCTTCCTTTATTTTCACTTATGTTAAGCTTATTTTAAGAGCCAGTGTTTGCTTCCGGCTTTCCTGTTGGTCTTTTATGTCTTTCTGACATTATGCCTTTGTTATGTTTTGATGACACGCCATGATTATGACATAACGGCCTCCTTGTCAAAGTTGGTCGTTTCACTTATGTATCTTACTGTCTCTAGGCCAGACATTATGTTTACAGTCTGTCCTTGTTCAAGGTTTCAAGTCAATCCCAAAGTTTCACATCTACAAACTGTGAAAAGGATTTTTTGGTATCTCAAAGGACAACCCAATTTGGGATTGTAGAATCCTAGGGAATCATCTTTTGACTTGTAAGCTTACTCAGATAGGGATTATGCTTGAGCCAAACATGATAGGAAGCCAACAACTGGAGGTTGTCAATTCCTAGTTAGAAGGCTTATTTCTTGGCAATGCAAGAAGCAAACAATTGTTTCTACTTCTAATAATGAAGCATAATATGTGGCTGCTTCTCATTCCTATGGATAAGTATTGTGGATTTAGAATCAATTGTTGGATTATGGTTTCAATTTCATGAATACCAAAATATATATTGATAATGAAATTTGCATTGTCAAAAATCTAGTGTTTCACTCCAAAACCAAGCATATTGAAATAAGGCATCACTTCATTATAGATGATTATGACAAAAAGCTTATTCATGTTTTAAAGATCCATACAGATAACAATGTAGCGGTTTTTTTGACCAAGGCGTTTGAAACAAAAAGGTTTGAGTTCTTGGTAACACATATTGGTATGCTCAATCAATAAATGTTGAATCTGTTAAAGGGAGGATACAACTGTACAATATATCTGTTTATTAGGTTGTATAGTGTTTGTAGTTGTTTGTGATGTGTTTACAGGATAGATGGATCAAGGAACAAGAGATTACAACATTATAAGGCTACATGTACCGGTGGTTCTTTCTTAGGTACCGGTGGTTCTTTCTTAGGTGCCTTTTGAGAAACCATGTACCGCTAGGCAAAACTGATGTACCACTAGTAAACCATGTACCGCTATATTACCGTTGTTGGACGTACCGTTGAAGGGTCTATTATGTAAAATTGGTGGTTTCTTCGCGCTAAGGTTTTCTTACCTTATACAAACCAACTCTAATTATATAATTGATTCACCTAATCTCTCAATTATTTACCTCGATTCCATAACCCTGATTCTTCATCGATGATCACATAATACAACAATGACTGCACTACAATTAATCTCTAAGCATTATCAAGTAGCAAATTTGATACATAAGCTAAAAACGCAGACTTCTATGAGATGTTGGAATTTCTCTTTCGAAGTCACATAGAATTCGCCTTGACTGTAAGTCCTACTGTAACACCCCACTTGGATAAGTGGACCGTTACTTAATATTATGACGTGTCATCAAAGCATGCAATGTAATCTGTCCTAAAACATAAATGACCATAAAGGAAAGTCGGAATGAAACATCGGCCCCGAACATAAACTCAAAGATGCATAAGTAGTAAATGAAGTGCAAAAAGTAAGAGAAATATAAGGTAGCTCCCATCCTAAGCACGTCCTCTCCATGCACGAGTCCGTCCTTGGGTACCTGCCGTTTCGGACATGGAAAGAAAATATACGGCTGAGAAATACGCTCAGTGAAACGGATATAATGACCTAATAAGAATATAAGAAACATAATTAAAGATCTGAAATGCAGCGGAAAATGTGTAAGTCCTGGAAAACCTAGAAGTTGTTTTAAAACTAATTAATACTAAAAAGTCTGATGTTTATGTTATACTGAAAAGACTTATGTTTAATTCTTAAAACTGTATTTTAAATGCCAAAGAGACCATATAGGTCATGATAATATCGACATGCATGAATACATAGAGAGGTGACCTCGTCATGCAATTAGAAGGGTTGCCTCTAATTAAAATAGTCTATGTGGAGGGATCAGCTCCATGTAACGGATGTAGAGCACACACCACAACTACCATGAAATCTGATAACATGTTCTATGATCCACCCATTCTCCTCACATGATAATAATAATAAAGGCCAAATAACTGAAAGGGACGCTGCGAGCAATCACTCTCACCGCGGAAGAGTCATAACACCGGTGCCTCAAGTGTTACGGTTATGGTACCTCCATAACTAGGTGGAACTGACATGCATATATATAGCTCATGCAATCTAAAATATTAATCATATTAATTACTGATAAGTTTAACGTAAACTACTGGGGAAAATAGCTGGCTGCAAACGGGGAAACCTAAGTATAGGAACAGAGTGTCCTTACTAAAGGACGGAATATCCGTACCTTATATCCAGTAGTGAAAGATGAAAACGAAAGCGGAAGATCTACTCCGACTCCACAAGTGCTACATAATAAAAGGGACATGAATGAGTTGTATGTCTAACGTATACTTACTGATTATCAGTTTATTTGACGTGCTCTTAACTCATTTTACTTGTTCTTATCGTGTTTTACATTTTATTGTCTTGTTATACTGTTTCATGTTTAACTATGTGTTTCTTAGTGTTTCTTGTGTTCTTGATTAATGTATTTCATGTTTTATGTCTTATTGTACTTGTTGTATCATAATGAGTAATTTTCCAAAAATAGCAGGTTTCTATATATAGTAACTTTCCAAAAATAGCAGGTTTCTATATATAGTAACTTTCCAAAAATAGCAGGTTTCCATATATAGTAACTTCCCAAAAATAACAAGTTTCCATAAATAGTAAGTTTCCAAAAATAGCAAGTTTCCATAATTAGTAAGTTTTTATAAATAATATGTTTCCATATTTAGTATGTTTCCATAAATAGCATGTTTCCATATTTAGTAATAAGTAAATGATATAAGCTATAGTTTAATAAGCATATTTTATGAGTCATGATTAATAATAATAATATAATAAAGTTTATTAATTATAATACTTTAGTCTTAACATATGATTATTAATAAATATTATAATACATGATATTATAAGTAATTATTAATTAATAATATTACATGATTCTAATAGTTAAACTTTATCTTAACTGATTATTATGTAATTAAATTAAATTATGTTATTAATTTAATTAAACATTGGTTAAAATATAATTGATTTATTAAGCTAAGCTCTTAATCAAATTAATTAAATGTACATGTACTTATACCCTGAATAATTATTTTAAATAATTATTATAACCTATAGTTTATTTTAATAACCTGACCATGTATAATATCATGAAAATAAAACAAATTAATTCATAACCTAGGTTCTAATTTAATTAATCAAATTACATGTACATGATTTAAATTAATTAGTTAATTAGATTAACCTTGTTTAATTTATCAAAACAACAAACCAAACACACCCCTTTGTGTGTTGTCATGTACCCAAACCCGAGCTGAGCCCACACCGAGACACCTATTTCTCGGTTTGGCCTCGAATCAAGTACCCACCACAGCTGCAAGGGCTGTGGCCTTGCGGTCGAAAACCAACAACAGCCACTGACTGTGCCGATAAGCCACTGCTGTCCACAACAGTCCCACCGGCATGGGCCGGTTCCGACTGCTAGCCGAAGCTAGCTGCTGCCCTGTGCAGCGTTCCCCATGCTATTCAATTAATACCCACCGAGTTCCTAGTGATCTGGGTTGCCACTGTCATCAAACCAACACCCCTGTTGGGTCTGGGGTTGTAGCCGACTACACAAAACCACCACCGAGACCCTTGTGGTCTCGGCTGATAAAAAAACAGCCCACCGAGAGTCTTATGACTCTTGGTTTTTGTGACCAACACACCAAAACCCCCTAAATCCTGAACCCACCTTGTTTTCAATCTTATAATTCACATGTTTTGTTACTTGGTTTCATTGATTCGTGATTAAAATAAAATAAATATAAGGATTCAAGATTAAGGCTTACCGAGAGTGTAAGGTTTTGGATTCTAAGCACACGAACAAATACTAGCAACAATTCAAGGATCAAATCAACGTTCTTTCTTGTTTTCTTTGTCAAAAGCCGGCGACCACAAGAGATGGGAGAGCTAGGGTTTTGTTTATTTTTTGAAAAGTGATAAATGAGTTTTCCTGGTATTTTGTTTACTAGTCATAATGGTTAAATGGGCCGGGCTATAAGCCCTTTTGTTTCCCTTCTATGTGTCGTCCCATGACACCCCTTATTTATACATTTCATTTTGTTTTTCGTACTTATTATTTATCACGTGTGTTCGTGTTTTAATGTCGTGTTTTATTCTTGTTACGTTTTTAACTATTATACGTAAATACTTATCGTGAGTTAATAATAGTATCAATATACGTAATACTTGCCGTAATTAATTAATATACGTAATTATTACCTTAAATGTTCATGATACGTGTTGTATATTAATTTATCGTAAAGTTTTAATTTATCCATGCTTTCATGCATTTAATGTTCTTTGGTATTTTATATGGGTTTTACACCTACTGTTACTATCTCTGTTGTAGAACAATTTTGGAGGACTGCTTCTGCTATTATTAGACATAATGCACCTTGTATCAAAGCAAGGGTGCACGACAGGAATGTTTATGTCACGGAAGTCTTGATAAGAGCATCATTAAGACTAAATGATGCTTAAGGAATTAGTATGTTACCAGACATAGAAATTCATGATGGTTTAAGAGCCATGGGGTATGAAGGGGGCGTGAGTAACTTACTTTCTTTAAGGGGTTTTTAATTTTTCAAAAATGATTTTTTATGGAATGATAAAACATTTAGAAGCCAAGAAGAAATTTTTAATGTAACCTAGGTTTATTAAACATTTATTATGTGAACAAGTGCCTGACCTTCCTACATCATCAGAACCTTGGGAAGTCCCTACTTTTACATCTAGGACCTTTTCCTTTTTGGCTAATAAAGGTCCCACCTTTATTGGGACTGTTACACCATTGTTTGCCCACATGTTAGCTAATGATGAGGGTGAGGATCCTAGTTCTGTTAGTGAACCTTATCAAAATCCCTCTCATGATAATCCTAAACTTTCTGAAGAACTTCGTTCTTCTTCTTCTTCTCACCCATACCAACTAGTCTCTAATGAGATGATCCACACTTCTGATGTCTCACCTAATGCTAGTGGTTCACCACAAACTATGACAACAAATGTGATGGATATTACTAATTTAACTGCACTTTGTCGTTCTTTAGCTAAACAGGTGAAAGATTTACAAGAAGCTTAGATCAAGCAAGATGCAAGGATAGAGAAGTTTGATGCAAAGGTCTAAAAGCTAAGGAGAAGAGAAAATCCATGGATCAGGCATCACTACTCCATTTACAAGGCTCAAAGGAAGGAGCAAAAGCAGAAATTGAGGGAATTTAGAAAAGCTCAACTGAAAGCATCCAAACAAAGGAGGAAATTGGATGAAGTTGGTCCTTCTTCTGTTATTGGAGCAAAGCTCAGGGATGATACAAACAGTGAGGGAAGGATATAAGATGAACAAAATATGGATAATGATGGATTTGAATATACCGTGGAAGATACTCAAATGAAAGAACAACAAGAACCTTCACAGGAAAATACATTGCTATGTGAAGAAATGGTTACAACTGTTCAAACTCCACAAAAGCAGACTGATGACAATATGGAGATGGAGACAGTTGATCTGACTCATTTGCAACAAACTGAGTTAGAACAGCCACCACATCAATCACCACCATAACAGGAAATTCCAAAAACTGACTTGGAAAGAATTAATGAAGAGCTAGAAATTACTGATCAAATCTTTGGGATCAATACACTTCAACAACAATAGGAGACTCAGTCACAACTAAGAGATGATTTAAAGAAAGGTGATGGGTCAGATGAGACTGAAGAAGTGAATGTTGAAGATTCAACATCTATAGCTCTAAATGTATCGGGTGATACCATGGTGGTTAGTAAAAAATACATCAATGTGTCTAGTACCGACAATGCAATAACTGCTAGACCAAGTACCGTCAAGCCAAGTGCAAGTACCGCTCCAGGTGTAGGTACCGTTGGTCAAGAGACTTTAAAGCCAACTTCTGATGATAGTGCAACTCCATCTTTTGGAGAGGATGAGACTCTAGCAAACTTATTGCTTAGATTAGGGGAAAAGACTTCAGCAGAGAAGGCTAAGCAAGTAGAAGTTGAGAAGAAGACACATGATGATCTAGTTGTGAACATGGAAAAAGTTCAAGAAGTTCCAACTTCAGAACCGCAACAAGAAGAACAGGTCAAGGATCCACAAGTTCAAGAAGAAATTCAACAAGAACAACTAGTGGAACAACCTGATATGGCCAATGAAGTACAAGAACCAAAGGATAAAGGAAAACAAGTTTAGACTTTACAGCCTACTACAAAAGGCATTGTCATACAAGGTCAATAACCTCAAGAGCGTGAAGATGATAGAACTCTTAGATTTACAAGAAAGTTACCTAAAATTGACCCTAAAGACAAAGGCAAGAAACCATTTGAATCTGAATCAGAGGATGAAGACAATGATTCGGATAGTGTAGAAGAAGCCTTAAATAAATTTCATCAAGTTGATCATGATGAATAAGTAGCTTGGAGGATGCAAGCCCAGTTTCATTAAGAACAAGAAGAGGAAGCACTTGCAGTAGAGCAAGCAGTTCTTGAAGCTAAGAGACTACAACTGGAATGGTATATTGAAGAATATGATAGAATCCAAGTTGAGTGGAAAGCCAGTGACATTCTTGCTGAGGTTATGATCGATGAAGAGAGAGAGATGCTTATGATGAGGATAAAAAAGCCAGATTGATTGATGAATTGGTCAGAGAATAGAAAAGGTTCTCTGCAGAGAAAAGAAGGATGGAGAAAATCAAGCCTCCTACAACCAATCAACTCAGAACTCAGATGATAGCTTATCTGAAAAACGCAAAGTATTTCACTCATGAACAGCTAAGAAGAAAGAACTTTGATGAAGTTAAGGTTCTTAATGAAAAACACAAGAGGAGTAATTAAAAGTTTGTTGCTATTTGATTTGAAGAAGCTAGAAGAGCTATTGAAGAAGCTAAGAAATGTATGCAACAAAGAAAATTTGGAAGTACCCCCAGACTTGATGATTCACAAACTGCTAAGAAACCTAAAGGAAGTTCTCCATCAGTAAAGACAACTTATGTCAAGAAGACCAAGAGAGCAAAGGAGACACCTAAGGTGGTTGAAACACAAAGGCTAGATGAGGGAATAAATCCTCAAAGTGTTTAACAGACTGTCAATGTATAGACGGTACATGATCAGTCGATGGTACATGCAGATGAACAAACGATACATACTCCTCGGAGAAATGAAAATGTAACAAAGCAAGTACCAAAGGAAGGTACTTCACAGATTGGAGGAGAATATATCTGAAGAAGGAGCTTCTACAGGTAGAGGGATTAAAAGGAAAAATTCAACTCAAAAGAAGCATCATTCTAGGAAGAAATTGAAAGCAATTTCTGATGAAGAAAGTGAAAGTGATGAGAGCATAAAAAACTATCTAAATACTGTTGGATTTGAAGATCAGTATATTAATACAGAAGTCATGGAAAGGAAATCCTCCATAGCTAACTGGAAATGTTCAACAAGTAAAGGATTAGAAACTCATGGTATATTCAGAACTGATGGGTCGTACAAATTATTTAGATGGTTGGAAGATGTACTTCATGTGCTTGACAGACAAGATATTCAAGATCTGTTTACTTATGTAAAAGGAGGATGTGAAGGAAGATCAGATGTATCTCTCTTAACTAAAACTGATGTATGAACCAGGTACTTATTGTCACACCCCACCATGGCGGAATATGGGGTGCGACGTATGGATATCATCACAACAATAGCATGTATATAGAGTTAACTAAATGAAATAGAAATGTCATAAAAAATGACACAATGTCATGAAAATATCTCAAATAATGTAGGCGTCTAGGTAAGTAGGAAACAGGCCTACCTCTTACCAAAGACATTTAAAAAGCACACATCAAACATATAGGTATCAACCAATTTACTAAATCAAAAGACAAAATAAAATCTTAGAGGAACGAGATTCCTCCTAATGCAATCCTAGCAGCCTCTATACTCTAGCCACTTCTAACATCATCTTGCACAACTACCTCACCTGAAAATGACACTAAAATCTGTCAACATAAAGTTGGTGAGAACATAGGTTTAAGTTAGCTAGAACATCATAAGAAACCTTGACATCCGCTGTAAATAAGTTGAAGAAAAACAATTTATAGTAATGGACCATAATGTGATAATCATGTTACATGCATCCACAACAAAACTTAAACCAAGTACCGATCACATCTACAATTCACAAAGCACACTATAACAATCAAGAAGTATCCCGTCACACACACAAGAACACACACCACACTATCCGGATCTTTCCCACACCACCTGTGGAAGATGAACTATATCCCCGTCGAGATATCTTGCCTTCGAAGAGACGATGCACAAGTACTCAGGATGGATCGTGCCCCCCGAACCAAGAACTCAGGACGGATCGTGTCCCACGTACCAAGAACTCAGAACCAAGAACTCAGGACGGATCGTGCCCCACGCTCCACACACATCATAACAGGTCCCATAGACGCCCATAAATCTATGTACCAATCTCATTCATAACACAATCAAGATTCACATATCATAACACATATCAAAGCACATATGAGAACACATAAGCACGCAAGTCACACAATAGCACATTTATGTCCACACATTTATAAAAAATTTAGTACCATAACATTTTAAGAATACCACAAGTGTTATCTCCATCCCATACTAGAAGAAAACATTTTAGAAAATCAGTGAAAATGGGACTATGAACTCACCTGAATGCTTCTTCACAAGTCCTCTAATACTTGGTTTTTTAGGCCGAGTATGAAAGTTCGTTAAACCGACCTTTTCGAATTGAGAACCGGTCTTAAGTGCGACTCAATCGTCTTTTGGTGAATCAAGAGAATGGTTTGGTTTGTTTGTCTAATATTAAACTATTAGCAAGTTATTAAAGTGTCGTTGAGTAAAATGGAAGAATAAAGATTAATACTAAAATGACGAGTAAAAATAAATGCATGTAAACTTTAAAGCAAAATGAGCACACTAAATAAAACTAACACATAGAAAATTTCTAAAAAATAAGAACTTAGTTGAAAAGTACTAAAAGAAAGTAAGATCGGAATACACCAAAACAACTCAATCGGAATAAGCCAAAACAAGCCCAGATCGGAATGTATTCCGATCTGGTGGTCGGAATATGGGGGGAAAATGCAATCGGAATGTCCACAACGCGGGTCAATCGGAATATGGGACAAGAGTCCCGATCGGAATATACAAATTTGAGGCCAACCGGAATGTTGGGCAAACAACTACAATCGGAATATAACACAAAGGACCAAATCGGAATACCACAAAACTGCTCAATCGGAGTAACAAGGAAAAGGGGCAATCGGAATTGAAGCTAGACAACCACCCGTCGGAATATCAAGGGTGCAAAATCTGAATGTGCAAAACCCTTTTCCGATTTGATCAATCGAAAAGAGGGATGGGGTTGGTCGGAATAGGCTTCAATCGGAAAGGGGTTTGTACCCTTTCCGAAAATAGTGGAATTCGGTTAAGCTAGGTAATAAGCTAACTTAATTAAGCTAATACCCGAAACTTGACAAACAAATAATTAACCGGATTCAATAAGCAATTATCACAACTTATTCAACCTCAAAATAATCAACTTTTTGGATCAAACAATCAAAACATGAACTTTTAAAGAAAGCTATAAGAAAATAATCTAATCATAAAAATAAGCCAATAAGCACAAGAGTCTTATAGCTTAATAAAATGAAAACTTATGAAATGATCAAAAGATTAAATTTTTAAGCACGAAATCATTTAGAACAACACGGATCATATGATAATCGCACCAAAATCAATCTAAAATCAAAGAAAAGTAGAATGAGATTAAGGATTAAAAGCTTAAAATGAAACTTGATTAATGAAAATAAGCAATACAAAGTGTTTAATCTTGAAAGATTAAAAGAAAAAGATGAAACTTAGTGAGAGAAAGTTTAAGACTTTCTCTCTCTAAAACTAGAAAAGAAAAATGAAAAAGTGAAAATTAACTAAAACTATCTAACCCCCCTCCTAATGACTATTAGGAGGGTATTTATAGGGGAGGTGGAAGGAGTGCATGTGTTGCATCTTCTTTCTTGCTTTCTTCACGTTTTCTCGACTCGACTTTAATTCTTTGTCTTTGTCGTCTCGGGATTTGAACATGTCTTTTAATATTCTTCTTCTATTAGACTTAAGTTCTTCGACTTCGTTAAACTTCCGTCTATAGACTTTTTCTTCGATAAATCTTCAGAATAGGCCTTGGACTTCCGTTTTTTTTGCACTCTTGATCTTTTGACTTCGTCTTTTCCCGTTTTCTTCGATAAAAGCCCGTGAAAACCCGTGT
Source organism: Glebionis coronaria (assembly GCA_025667525.1). Lineage (NCBI taxonomy): Eukaryota > Viridiplantae > Streptophyta > Magnoliopsida > Asterales > Asteraceae > Glebionis > Glebionis coronaria. The sequence goes on along the minus strand of CM046882.1, from coordinate 94,527,035 downwards.
TTTCTTCCTTTTTCATATTTTGGTCCTAAAACACAATAAAAACACAAACCACGCATAATTCCGACTTTTACGACATAAATCACACGTTTTGGTCTTGTTATTATTGGAAATAAGTGGTAAAAGGATAAGTGTTTTCACACTTATTATCCTCGCACTAACAACAAGCTAACAAACCAAAAACACGCAATCAATACATGAACCAATCACTAAGATGGCTCATCAACCTATGATAGACATCTAGCCTATTCCCATATAAATACCTCATTGATAAGCTCTAATATTTTATTTTTGTCTAGAATGATCACGAGGATGCATTGTTTGACTTATTTCGATAGTTATTTAGTCCGAAAATAAGGTGAACGATTTAATCAATAGTTAGCTAAAGGACCAAATCTTTTAAAGCTGCTTCTCGGGACCTCATAAAGTTCATATCTTGGCATAACTCGCTTTACGATTTGAGACCTTTCTTAGACCGATATTTGGCAGCGACTTCATACTTCGAATCTTTGAGAGACGTTCTTGAAATAATGGTCTTCTCTTCATAATAGGAATTTCTTCACTTGAAGTTATGAGAGATTCTTCATCTTTGGACCACGACTTCTTCATTTTTCTCCAATCTTTATTTTGGACTTCGATATACAACGATCCGCCTCCTTTTAGGACTTGGATATATTTATCCTCATACCTTGTTAGGGTCTTTTCGGATAGACTTATCCATGACTTTTGGGGAGTTTTTGCTTTTCGTCGTGTGTCTCGATCCTTCATATTGATTTTCGATAAATGATTCTTCACATCACTTTTGGATCTTTAGCAACAAAATGTAGCCCTCATGCCTTGTAAGGGCCTTTTCGGACTCGCCAATCTTCGCATCCCGCTTCAATAAGTTATGCCTTGGCTATGAACTCTAATCCATACCGAGCAACTTTTAAACGATCTGGGGCTAGAAGCTAAGTAACCTTTTAAATCGTACAACCTTATTTATTGCAGATAAATTTATTAAAAAGCAGAGGGAGAATAGGCTCATAATTAACTCACATAAATTCACGAAAGAATACCAAACTTATAATTGACTCTATCATCTCTCGTTCTCCACAATTTAAAATCTCAAGGAATAAGACTCGTGGATGCTTATCCTATTAAATCAAAGTTTTGGGTTTTCGAGTCATCTATAGGATCTTGCAAATTCTTGGAATTTTTTCAAGTTTAGAAATCGCATTTTAAAGTTCCCTTGATAAACGACTCTCTAGGATCAATTATAGGAACTTGCGAAAAGTTCTTGTTCTTAACCCGTGAGAGTTAAGACTTTCGCGTTTTATAGCTCCCTATATAAAAGCCTAGCAAAAGTTGACTTAAACACGTTAAGGATACTAGCTAGAGTAAACTCGGGTTGAGTCAAATTGTTCACGACTAAGAAAAATCTAAAACCACTTTATTGAAAAACTATTCTAGCAATGGAAACATAACAAAGGCAAATACAACTATACAACTAGGCCAAAATAGATTAAAAATTTTGAAAAATGTCAAAAAATCAAATTTTCCGGTTAAAGTGAGGGAAAATTCATGGAAAAGACCACTTACTTCGATAGAAGTCCCCCCTACACTTGAGATAAACATTGTCCTCAATGTGTGAGCATGTGGGAGTAAACTCCCCTATACTTATGACATTGTGCACTTTGTTTAAATCTTGCTAAGGAAAGGACAACTAAAGTGAATTCAATGTGAACATATAAAATATATGAAATATTGAATCACAAGAGTTTAGGATAGAACCGGGAAGATGGGAACACGGTATCACGGTTCGTCAAAAGTCATCAACGTGGATCTTTGAAACTTTAATCCCTGCATAACACAAGAAACAAGACAACAAACATATGCGGGGCTCCCCCTACACTTATTATGAAAGCAGTAAAGGATAGATCACGGGTTGCCTCCCGAGAAGCGCTTGTTTTTGTTCACCGAGTCACGAGCCTGACTCGACCCAATTTAGTTCACGGGGAACGTAGTGAGGGATGGAATCATCTCTTGAGAGATGTCCTCACCAAAGTACAGCTTCAGACGCTCGCCATTCACCTTGAAATTGGGCCCATTTGGCTGAGAAAGCTCAATGGTCCCATAAGGAAAGACTTTGTCGACGGTGAATGGACCAGACCAGCGGCTCTTCAACTTGCCAGAGAAGATCTTCAACCGAGAGTTAAAGAGTAAGACTTGATCACCAACGTGGAACTCTCGGTTCTTGATTTTTGCGTCATGAATGATCTTCGTCTTCTCCTTGTAGATCAGCGAGTTCTCATAAGCTTCATTCCGCAGTTCATTTAGCTCGTTGAGTTGAACCTTGTGATGATCACCGGCTTTGTTGATGTCGAAGTTCGCCCACTTCAAGGCCCAGTGTGCCTTATGTTCCAGCTCGATTGGGAGGTGGCATGCTTTCCCGTACACAAGACGATAAGGTGTACAACCGATCGGGGTCTTGTAAGCAGTACGGAAAGCCCACAGAGCATCCTCTAACTTATTGGCCCACGCGGCGCGATGCTCTCCCACAGTACGCTCCAAAATTCGCTTCAATCCACGGTTGGATATCTCAGCTTGCCCATTGGTTTGGGGATGATAAGCGGTGGAAAGACGGTGAGTGACACCATACTTAGCCATGACTCTTGCAAATTGATCATTGCAAAAATGAGTCCCGCGGTCACTGATGATAGCACGAGGAACGCCGAATCGAGCGAAAAGCTGCTTCAAAAAGTTCACAACCACCCTCGCATCATTCGTGGGGAGAGCCTTGGCTTCAACCCATTTAGAAACGTAGTCGACGGCGATGAGGATGTACTTGTTCCCTTTGGAGGATGGAAATGGCCCCATAAAGTCGATGCCCCATACATCAAAGATTTCACATTCCTGTATGAAATTTTGAGGCATCTCATCCTTATGTGTGATCTTGCCTTGGCGTTGGCAAGCATCACAATGCTTAACCATTTCGTGAGCGTCATGATAAATGGTGGGCCAATAGAATCCAGAATCAAACACTTTTTTAGCGGTGTAGTTGGGACCAAAGTGACCACCGGTGGGTCCTTTGTGGCAAGCTTGTAGAATGTCAAAAGCTGTCGGTCCGTCAACACATCGACGAATTATCAGATCAGCACATTTTTTGAATAGAAAAGGGTCATCCCAAAAGTAAGTCTTAACATCATTCAAGAACTTCTTCTTTTGTTGGGATGTTAACCCTTTGATGAGAATACCACCCGCTAAGTAGTTTGCAATGTCCGCAAACCACGGGGTGCCATCAAGATTGAGATTTATAGACATTAAGGTCTCAAGGGGAAAAGAGTCATTGATCTCTTTGTTCGGATGATCCCCTTGATATGGATCCTCAAGTCTGCTCAGATGATCCGTGGCCAGGTTTTCGGCTCCCTTCTTGTCACGAATTTCAATGTTGAATTCTTGAAGGAGTAAAACCCAGCGAAGAAGTCTTGGCTTAGAATCATGCTTTGTCATCAAGTACTTCAACGCGGAATGGTCCGTGTATACGATAGTGGGGGATAAAACAAGATAGGGGCGAAATTTCTCAAAAGCATAGAAAACAGCTAAAAGCAATAATATTCATTACCCGCTAAACGTTCAAGCATTTGGTCCATAAAAGGTAGAGGGAAATGATCCTTTCTCGTGGCATCATTGAGTTTAAGGTAGTCTATACAAACTCTCCACCCAGTAACGAGACGAGTAGGAATTAACTCGTTGTTTGCATTGGGCACAACGGTGATCCTGCCCTTCTTAGGCACACAATGGACTGGACTAACCCATGGTGAATCCGAAATAGGGTAAATCATACCCGCATCAAGAAGTTTGATAACCTCTTTTTTGATGACTTCATGGATTTTAGGATTCACCCTTCGTTGGCTTTGAATTGTGGGCTTAAAGTCGTTCTCCATGAGAATTTTATGTGTGCAGAAGTGAGGATCAATTCCACGGATGTCGGAAATTTTCCAAGCGAAAGCTCTCTTATGCTTCTTCAACACGGCGACAAGTCTTGCTTTTTCGTCTTCTTTTAGATCCTTTGCGATGATGACCGGTAACTTATCGTCGTCTTCTAGGAAAACGTATTCAAGATGAGGAGGTAGGTCCTTAAGCTCAAGAGTAGGCGGATCCTCAATAGATGGTGAAACTAACGATGGATCATCATTAGTCACCTCTTTAGGAGAAGGAGGAGAAAATGGGTCCTCATTGAGAAGTCTCTCAATTGTACGAATGTCCTCATCCCAATTGGTGGATAAATTATCATACTTAATATCGAGAGGACCCAAGCTAGCTTCGAAATCATCCAAGTCACTTTCTCCAAAAGGAGTCAATGCTGGAGCAATTGAGGCAACGGTCTCAACATTGGCTAGAGAAGAAAGAGTACTTTTGCAAGCATCATGAAAATGTTCTTCACAAGCCTCATCGAGAACATCAATAGCATTAACACTCTCATACGAATAAGGTTGCTTAGAAATCTTACCCATGTTGAAGACAATTTTATCGTCACCAACTCTCATGATTATTTCGCCCGCGGCTACATCAATAAGAGTGCGACCGGTCCTCAGGAATGGACGTCCAACGATTAATGGAACACGGGGATCCAGCTCGTAGTCAACGACAACAAAATCCGCCGGGAAGGTGAATTTTTCAACGCCAACAAAGACATCTTCGGCTATCCCCACTGGATAAGCAACCGTACGGTTGGCTAATTCCAAAGTCATTTTGGTGGGGACTAGCTCGGGGAGAGATAATTGCTTCCAAACACTTAATGGCATTAAGTTTATACTGGCACCTAGATCGGCTAGGGCCATGCAATTCTCTACTCCCGGGAAGTTGCAAGGAATCAAGAAGCGACCCGGATCACCAAGTTTGGTGGGCAATTTCCTTAAGAGCACTGCGGAGCAGTTCTCATTAAGTTGGGTCTGAGCGATGTCAAGAAGCTTTTCCTTATCACTTAGAATATCTTTAAACATCTTAGCGTATTTGGGCATGTGAGCGAGAGCCTCGGCAAAGGAGATGTTAAAATTCAATTGTTTAAACATTTTTAGAAAGTTTGAAACCTGAATATCATCCTTGCTCTTTTGCTTCTCTTTCCTCAGCCTTGAAGGATAAGGTATATTAGATGAAGAAGAAGGCTTTAAGGGAGTAGGATCACTCACAACCACGGGTGGTGGGGAAATGGGGATAGAAGGTGAAGGAGGTGGGGAAAGTTGCTCTTTTTCCTTGTTCACAATCACGGGTGGAGGTGTAGGAAGCTCGGGTTCCATATAACCTTTTCCACTACGAGTGGTGATTGCTTTCATCTCCCCTCTTGAATTCGCAACGGTATTACTCGGAATAGTACCCGAAGAAGAGGGTTGATTACCTTGGATGAGCGAACCAATCATATCAGGAAGGTGAACCGCTTGATTATTAAAAGAGTCTCTCATGTTTGCATTAATTTCATTGCTGTGCTTGGCCATGTCATTCCGTAGCTCGGCTCGAATATCGTTCCCTTGTTTCGCCATTTCGCCCTTCAAGTTGCGGACTTGACTCTGAAGATTCGTCACCATCTCCCGATTAGTCTTCATGAATGTCTCGACGTCTGGATTCACTGCCATCGGTTGATTGAGAGGTGGAGCTTGGTAAGCTTGAGAATTTCCTTGAGGTGGGTATGGGTTTCGTTGGGATTGATATTGATTGTTTGCACGAGGTTGGGATTGGTTGTAGCTTTGTTGTTGGTTTTGGTTTTGCAGGCGGGAAACCGGGAGGAGCAAGATAATTGTTGGAACGATAACTTAGCAAGCCACGTTCTCCTTGAGGGCGGGCTTGATAGCCTCCCGTGGGATAAGTGCCGTAAGCTGCGTTAACATTTTCAGAAAAATTGCCTTGGGTGGAAGGACAATCATTATAAGAATGAGGAACACCACATGTGTCACAAGAAATAGCAACGGCTTTAGCTTGTTGAACGTGGTTTGTGGCCATGGTCATGAAATTCTTGTTCATCTCAGCGAGTTGTCGAGAAATTTCAGTCATTTCAGGATTGGAGGTAGTAGAAGAAACATTGACTCTCTGATTAGATCTTGAGGATGCGGATGAATCCCAATTCTTGTGGTGAGTAGTCAGGTTTTCGATCAACTCTCGGCACTCCTCCGGTCTCCTTTTCATAAAGGTACCACCGGCGGTGGCATTTATCGTGTCACGATCACGAAAAGTGAGACCATTGTAGAAGGTGTCAATGAGAGTGACGGGGAGCATATTGTGATTTGGACAGCGGTCGATCAAATCATTGTATCGTTCCCAAGCATCGAAAAGTGATTCATCATTCTCTTGCATGAATCCACTGATTTGGTTACGAAGGCTAGTGACCATGGATGGGGGAAAGTAGCGCGATAAAAAGCGTTGAGTCATGTCATTCCACGTATGATTAGAATTCTTAGGAAGACGGTCAAACCATTTTTCGGCATGGTGAGAAAGCGAGTGGGGAAAAAGTTGGAGGCGAAGGTCATCCATAGAAACACCGGGGCACTTCATGCTTTGGGTAATGGTAATGAATTTGTCGAGGTGTTTGTTGGCATCATCATCCGGAATTCCACGAAATGGGTTAGTTTGCACTTGCTGGATCATGTGATGCTTCAACGAAAACTCCTGAGCCGTGACGTGCATTGGCGCAATCGGGCCTCCGCGTCCGTTCATGGTGGGTTGACACAATTCCTCCATTGTTCGTAAATCAGGTAGGTGGACATTGTTGTTGTTGTTATTATTCAAATTGGGTTGAGGTGGGTGATTATTGTTGTTATTAACACCAGCCATATCTAAATCTTCACGAGTCTCGGGCTCAGAATAGTTCGAAGATCTAGTACGCATACACCTGCAGAAGAAAAATATACACAAAGAGAATAGCTATATAATCTTTTTGGTGCAAAACCAAAAGAATTGCTTTTAATGATTTTTTAATGTTTTTGTATTTTTGAAGAGTTTTATATTTTTAAGCATTTTTGAAAATTTTTAAAGCAAGGAAAATAACGTTCAAAGAACGGATCCCAAAATTCAATGCGTCTCTCACTAGAAACCGTTAATCGTAACGAAAAGAGCCGGCAGCGGCGCCATTTAATACTTGGTTTTTTAGGCCGAGTATGAAAGTTCGTTAAACCGACCTTTTCGAATTGAGAACCGGTCTTAAGTGCGACTGAATCGTCTTTTGGTGAATCAAGAGAATGGTTTGGTTTGTTTGTCTAATTTTAAACTATTAGCAAGTTATTAAAGTGTCGTTGAGTAAAATGGAAGAATAAAGATTAATACTAAAATTACGAGTAAAAATAAATGCATGTAAACTTTAAGGCAAAATGAGCACACTAAATAAAACTAACACTTAGAAAATTTCTAAAAAATAAGAACTTAGTTGAAAAGTACTAACAGAAAGTAAGATCGGAATACACCAAAACAACTCAATCGGAATAAGCCAAAACAAGCCCAGATCGGAATGTATTCCGATCTGGTGGTCGGAATATGGGGGGAAAATGCAATCGGAATGTCCACAACGCGGGTCAATCGGAATATGGGACAAGAGTCCCGATCGGAATATACAAATTTGAGGCCAATCGGAATGTTGGGCAAACAACTACAATCGGAATATAACACAAAGGACCAAATCGGAATACCACAAAACTGCTCAATCGGAATAACAAGGAAAAGGGGCAATCGGAATATAAGCTAGACAACCACCCGTCGGAATATCAGGGGTGCAAAATCTGAATGTGCAAAACCCTTTTCCGATTTGATCAATCGGAAAGAGGGATGGGGTTGGTCGAAATAGGCTTCAATCGGAAAGGGGTTTGTACCCTTTCCGAAAATAGTGGAATTCGGTTAAGCTAGGTAATAAGCTAACTTAATTAAGCTAATACCCGAAACTTGACAAACCAATAATTAACCGGATTCAATAAGCAATTATCACAACTTATTCAACCTCAAAATAAGCAACTTTTTGGATCAAACAATCAAAACATGAACTTTTAAAGAAAGCTTTTTATAAGAAAATAAGCTAATCATAAAAATAAGCCAATAAGCACAAGAGTCTTATAGCTTAATCAAATGAAAACTTATGAAATGATCAAAAGATTAACTTTTTAAGCACGAATCATTTAGAACAACACGGATCATATGATAATCGCACCAAAATCAATCTAAAATCAAAGAAAAGTAGAATGAGATTAAGGATTAAAAGCTTAAAATGAAACTTGATTAATGAAAATAAGCAATACAAAGTGTTTAATCTTGAAAGATTAAAAGAAAAAGATGAAACTTAGTGAGAGAAAGTTTAAGACTTTCTCTCTCTAAAACTAGAAAAGAAAAATGAAAAAGTGAAAATTAACTAATACTATCTAACCCCCCTCCTAATGACTATTAGGAGGGTATTTATAGGGGAGTTGGAAGGAGTGCATGTGTTGCATCTTCTTTCTTGCTTTCTTCACGTTTTCTCGACTCGACTTTAATTCTTTGTCTTTGTCGTCTCGGGATTTGAACATGTCTTTTAATTTTCTTCTTCTATTAGACTTAAGTTCTTCGACTTCGTTAAACTTCCGTCTATAGAGTTTTTCTTCGATAAATCTTCAGAATAGGCCTTGGACTTCCGTTCTTTTTGCACTCTTGATCTTTTGACTTCGTATTTTCCCGTTTTCTTCGATAAAAGCCCGTGAAAACCCGTGTTTTCTTCCTTTTTCATATTTTGGTCCTAAAACACAATAAAAACACAAACCACGTATAATTCCGACTTTTACGACATAAATCACACGTTTTGGTCTTGTTATTATTGGAAATAAGTGGTAAAAGGATAAGTGTTTTCACACTTATTATCCTCGCACTAACAACAAGCTAACAAACCAAAAACACGCAATCAATACATGAACCAATCACTAAGATGGCTCATCAACCTATGATGGACATCTAGCCTATTCCCATATAAATACCTCATTGATAAGCTCTAACCACCCCATTACCCTTCCTTAACAAGTCCTTAACTTGGTTAAGTTTAATAACTATCCCGTTCATATTTTACACAAAACAGTCCCAGTTTTTTTAGGTCTCAAAACTTTAAGTCAAACGTCAACTTAAACATACCCATGGTTTCTATAAAAGTAATATTCATACCCTTAGATATGTTAGCTAACACCTCCCACTTAACCTAACTTTAAAGCTACTGTTAAGGCCCCGGTATATATATATATATATATATATATATATATATATATATATATATATATATACTTTTGTCATTCCAGATTTCCTGATTTTAAACATACTAAAAGTTTATTACAATTAAGAGGTCTTACCCTAAACCACAACCTTAGCCCAAGTTCATATACTTAATACAATATATAAAACATCTCTCATGTTCGTGAGAAGATCCCAATGCAACCCTAAGTACCCCAAACAACCCAAAATTTAAAAAGAAAACAGGCTGACATCAAAACTGTTTTGACCTCCGACTGTTGTAACCTGTTTTTGACCCACTTCCCTACCTCCAATTTAGTTCTCGTTTCTTGCATTGGAAAGACACTTCAATTACCTTTTCAGGGATACTTGGATCGCATCTTTAATGTTCCTAGAACTCCTGATATGATCAAAACAATTGACTCAAAATTCTGCCCAGTTTTTAAAAACGGGTTTAATCAAATCAACCTCATTAATTAACCCTAATCCCTCTAATTACAAGCCCTAATTTATGTAATCATTATAACCCCATTAATATAACATTAATTTTCTGTTTTTAAATTAACCCTAACCTAAATCCATCATAAGATGATCAATTAAACATAAAAACAATTTAATTAAAAAGGTTTAAGAAGGTTTTTACCTTTAATTCAATGGAAGATGAAAAACTATGAAAACCCCTAAAAAAACTCTTCTAGCCTTCGCCTATGAAGTTCCAGGAGAGAAAAATATGGTTTTTGATTTATTAGAAAACCTTATATAGTGTGTTCACAAATCCTAATCCAAGTAGAAGCCCACTTTCCATTTTTTCCCCTTCCTTTTCTCTTGATTCGTCCAAACCGACCCATATGCCCCTAATTTCGTTTTTTTATATTTTATTATTAATATATGTATTAATAACATTACCTTAATTTTCCTTAATTTATTTCAGCTCCTAAAGCCTCCAAAACCTCAAAACCGTAAAACTAGTCAGTTTTTACGCGTTTTACCGTAAAAGGCGTAAAATATACACTTTTATAAAAAATCTCAAATTTTGAAATAAACTTTATAACTAAGTCCTAAATGACTTAAAACCATCCCGAAAAATATCCATATGACTAATTACCTCATCCGAGACCTCTAAATGCTAAACCGTAAATCGTAAAAAAAAATACTATTACTATAATTCTTATACGTATACGTAAACACCAAAATATCACCATTTTCATTTCATAGTCACCACTTGTGAGCTCATGAACATGAAATAACCGTTCCTCGATTCACTTATGAGTACTTCTATACTCATAAACGATAACCACACCAACCTCAATCACAGAAAATAAACATGTAATCACACAATCAAGTAAGCACACATAATTGGCTATTCTAGAGTGTACGGCTAACTGGTAAAGAATAAATCAAATCCGTTAATACCTGATGATTTGCTAAAAATCATTATGCCAATACATATTGGTTTGTTTTTAACTGTTTTATTTCAGGTGAGTAGATTCAAGCAAGGGATATTGATTCATAATGATGGCATGTCAAAAACATATACACAACATACTTCAAAGAAGATTTCAAAGGAATTTTTGTCATCATCAAATAGGGAAAGATTATTGGGCTAAAACTCAAAATGACAAGATTTTAAGTTCTAATATATGAAGTCATTACAGTTGTAGAAAAGATGAATAATGTTTTTAATTCAAGACACAGACAGATCATACTTTGAAGACAATGATGAAGTTCATAAAGGAAGTGAAGTTCATAATACCAGAAGAAGATCTACAAAAGGTGTTTGAATGCATTCAGTTGGTACAAGATCAAGATTACCAAGACCTACCTAGATTTTAAAGTGAAGTTTGAAGACATGTATTCTTATACATTCAACATATAGAGAAACAAGAAGATAACAAGTTATCATTCATGTTTAGGGGAGGATTGTTGGGAATTATTTGTAATAGTACCAAGTATTGTTGATCCTTTTGGTTGGATCTATATTCTGTTAAGAATTAGTATAGTAGTTTGTAATTAAACTAAAACACTTTGAGCACTCTTACTAACACTAAATAAGTTATGCGGAATCTAACTTATAAAGCACAGAAGAACATAATTACTTTTAACTATTCGATTCTCTTATTAATCGACTTGAATGAGGTACACCAAAGACACTGTACCTATGTTCCTTTTATAGAGTAAGGAACCCTAGAAACCTTAGAATATTCTATAAAGATAACTATATCACAGACGATATACTATCAATATTCTAACTATTTAGGTATATCACATAAGATATACTCTAACTATAACTATGACATATCTTATACAAAGATATATTCGTCCTAATCATCATAGCAGTACTTACTTTATAAGTAGCAGTACTTACTATGTACCGCGTTAATACTAACGGTACTTACATAACACTAACAGTACTTGGAATACACTAACGGTACTTGACACTTAATCAAATAATTGCCAACAATCCTCCCCTAAACAAGAAATGATAACTTGTTGTCTTCTTGTTTCTCTTGTACTGGATGTATTAAAATACATGTCTTCAGTCTTTCCTTCATCCTTGGATTGAACTTGGTAATTTGTATTTGTATCCAACTGAATGTAGCCAAACACTTCAAATGTAGATCTTCTTCTGATAAGATAATCTTCAAACATCATGAGTATCATCTTTGTCTTCAAACTATGATCTTCTTGTGTCTTCTAAGCATTCACTTATCTTTGCAGCATCAGTTATTGTCTTCTTGAGTTTAGTCTTTGAACTCTTAATCATGAACCTTTGTCTTGATTTGATGATAACAAAACCTTCTAAGTATTTTTTTTCTTTGAATAGTTCTTTGCTTATAATCTTCATACCTGAAATAAAACAGTTAACAACAAACACCAATCTGTATTGGCTTCATAATTTTTAGCAGATCACCAGCTATCAACGGATTTGATAAATTCTTTACCAGTTAGCCGTACACTCTGGAATAGCCAATACTTTATTCACAAAGAATAAGGTGTAATGAAAACCTTACAATTTTTGGTAAATTGTAAACCATCAACGGATTTGATAAAGTCTTTACCTAGTAACGTGTGTCTAGGACTAGCCAACTCTTTGTCTCGAAACAAGGTGAGTTAGAACCATATAGTTTTTAGCAAACTATCAGCTTTCAACGGATTTGATAAGTCTTTACCACAAACCGTTTGCTTATGGACTAGCTAGTTCTTATGTGTGTTAGACATGGTGAACTGAGAACCATTTGCGAAGTGTGACTGAAAGTCAAACACTTAAGGCTCTTTCTCAGCTTCTTCCTCATCTTTCAAATCCTTGATTTGTTGTTTAACCATTCTGATCAACTCCAAAGCATCAGTAGATTCTTCTGTAACTTCTAATTGTTGTTCTAACATCCTTTCCAACAATTGTCTTTTGAAAGGGTAAGTTTTCTCTTGCAGCATATAATATGTAACATCATCTACATCCAAAATATGCAATCCACATGACCTGTAATATCTCAAGTAACTAGGAACCTGATTCTCTAATTCCCTCAACCTTCTTGATCATAATTGTGTGCTCATACATAAAGAGAAATTCCAATATAATAGTGATACTCAGTTTTACCTACACTGGCTTCTTGAACTAACCTTGAAAGATCTTGAATATCTTGTCTGTCAAGAATGTGAAGAATATCCTCCAAAAGTCTGAATACCCTTGTTGTGCCATCAGTTCTCTGAATTCCATGAGCTTCAAGTCCTTGATCCATAGAGTAAATTCATTTAGCAATGGATGCTCTCTTTCAAAAAAAATTTGTATCAATACATTGATCTTCAAATTTCACAATCTTCAAGTACTTCTTCAAGCTCTCATCATCATCACTATCCTCTGCTTTTGATTTAGCTCTCTTGGCTTTCTTCTTTGTCTTTGTTGACCTTTTCCTTTTAACACCCTTGGAAATTCCCTCAAGTTCTGTTGAACCCTCTTACAAGTTTATATGTACCGTCTCCTCAGTATGTACTGTTGTATGTACTGTTGACTGTGTATGTACTGCTTGTACATTTTCAGTCTGAGCAATATCTTGAGTTTCAACTCCTGTATTCATTCTTTGAGTAGTCTCTTCCTCCCTTGAACTTACCTTCCCCTTTCTATTCTTCCTCACATAGGTGGTCTTGATAGGTGGAGATGTGTTTGTAGGTTCAGCAGTACTTGGCTCAATTCTAGGAGTACTACCATATTGCCTTTGTTGATGCAGATGTCTCTTAAACTCTTCAACAGCTTTTCTATCTGCCTCAGATCCAATCTCAACAAAATTCAACTCAGTCCTCTTATTTTTGATACCAAACTTAGATCGATTTAGCTTGTGTAAACGAGATTAGATCAAGTTAGACACGTAGAGAAACTTTGTTGTGTATAAAACAATTCAAGTATTATGCGGAATTAATACTTAAACAAGAACACACAAACAGGTGTAAAACAAACTTTCACTTGATTGATAATAACGAACTTGCTTACAATTAAAGTGTTAAACGTATGAAAAACTTATAGGAAACATAACCTAAAGGTCTTCTTTTATAGACATAAGAAGCCTTGTACAAGAGTCCACGTATCAGCTATTCAAGGTAAAGATAATTATAGAAAATGCATTGTTGATTCTATCTTTACTAGAAACAAACTAGAAACAAAATACACATAGACGATATCTTTCTATCAGTGCTTGTCTTCAACCTATCAACGCTTGACTTCTTCCTGTCAACGCTTGATCTGTCAGCGCTTGTTCTCTTCCTATCAACGCTTGTTTTCTTCTTGTCAGCGTTCAAGTGGACTGGCTACATTTTATTCCCAACAATCCTCCCCTAAACTTGATATCTACTCTAGTAATCAAGTTTCTGAATGAAAATTAAGAGCTAGGAGGAATCTTACAAATCTTTTCATATTAGTAATAAACATGCCTAATCAAATCTTTGGCCACGTCACTTGTATAGTCAATATCCAGCTGTGTTGTCTTCATCTTGTCTAAAACTTCTTTGGACATGGGATACTGAGCATCTATAATAAGAAACTCAGCAAACTTTGTAGAGCTCAAATAATACACACCAGCAGCTGAATACAAACGCCATTGAAGACCACTGATATCATCCTCAAGATCCTTTTAAACAGGAGCTTCTTTTTCTGGTGCACAGATTCTCTTGAATGTTGACCAAAGTTTTATTCCATTGACTGAAGTAGGAGATTCAGTCTCATACTTGGCCATCAACAACCTCCAAAGGTCTGCCAAGTCTTCTCTATCCATACTTGCAAAGAGAGACATAAGAGTAGTAAATGTGTGTACCTCTTTCCCAAATCTACCAATCTTCCAAAACCCATTTGCATCTTCTTCATAGTTAATGATAGGGTTTCTGGCATCAAGAGGTAACACTTGTACCATATCTGAAGCTTCCATGGGTGAGAGCTTAATGCTCCTTCTAAGAACATCTTCACTGGGAACTACTTTATTTAGATCTTTAGGAAACTCAAGTGGAACTCCCTTCTTTAAAGGCCTTGGAACAATCATTGTCTTCTGAATCTCCATCTCTTCTGCAAGTTCTTCTTTTCTTTCATCTGAAAGAAGTCTAAGAGTGTTCGTTTCCTGCACTCTTGCCCAAATAGGATAAGCCTTGTACTCCAATTCTTGAAAGGACAATCCCTGCAATTTCTTGAAGGTCCATCCAGTTCCATGACATCTGAGTAACATGTAGTAAAGCTCCCTTCTATCCCTCTTCAGTAGTGAGAAAACATTGCTAGCCTTATGTTTTAGAATTACCTTGCAGTCTCTTTGAACTCTTAGAAGAATCTCCAATCCCCAAATTTGGTCTGAAATTGTCAAATCTGGATTCTCCATTATCCTATTCTCCCAAGCATGGTACATCTGAACTACTTCTAGCATATCAAAATCTACTTTCAATTTTAACTCTCTAAGCTTCTCCCTTGCCAAGTCATCACCATATTCAAGTCTTTCTGGTTGTTCAATTAGCATCACACTTGAATCTGAACTTTCTTCATCACTTCCTTCTTGTTCCTCAGAAGTGACAACAAATGGTGATTCACCAACCTTCTTTATTTCTTGTTCCACAAGTTGTGCAGCCAACCTTGAATCAAACTCTACTTGTGCTGCATCCTTTGGAACTTCTACTTCTACCATAATTCCTTTACCCTTATCTAATGGATCAATGATGGGTAAGGATGATGGTAATACCTGTGAAGACACTTCTTTGATGATAGCTGATGACTGGAATACATCAACCATATCTGCATGTCTGTCATCGCTCAAAATCCTTGTATCAGCGCCCAATTTACTCATGTCAGCGCTTGGTGTGTCAACGTTCAAATTTTGCTTGTCAACGCCCAAATTACTTATCTCAATGCCTCTTGTGAACTGCTCCATCATAGCTGTAAAAGAGAAGTTCAAATTTGCAGGAGTAACCAGAGATGTATCAAAACCTGGTTGCTTCTTCAATGCAGTGAGGGCTTCATCAACACCCAAAGATTCTCCATCATGTGAGCCTTTGTCACTCACATTAATCTGCTCATCCTCCCTTTTGGAGGATTCCTCCATTCCACACCTAGTGTTAGCATCCTCCAAAATAAAAATCTTCTCCCTCAATTGCTTGAGTTCAAGGCCTTGTGTACTGACTCTTTGTACGAAGTCTGCATTTTGCTTTTGCAAGCTAATGCAGACAGCCGTCAATTCCATCAATGTGTATGGTTCCAATCTGCCCTCCTCTAGAATGGGTATTTGACCTCCCAAAATAGGGTCATGGGGCATGGATGAGGTCTTAAAGATGTTAGGACTATCTTGGCCTGCATCTAAGCCAGTACCAATAGTCCTAGCCTCATCCATAGCACCAACCACACTTGTGGTGGTGGTTCTCTCTGCTACATGGCTAGGACCACTAGAGGAGAACACTCTAGTAGTCCTTGGGCGTTTTTGCAACCTATATTCAGGTGGGGTAGAGGATGATGTGGATTAGGTGGTAGATTGAAGGTTAAGGGGTATTTAGGTCTGTGAAGGAAAAGTGTCAACGTTTGGATTACATGTGTCAACGCAAAAATTTAATGTGTCAGCGTTGAAGGGTTCTTGGTCAATTTCCATGTGTTGAGGTGAAGGCAAAGGTTATGTTATTGGGTCAAGTTATGGTTATGTGTCCTGGTTGGGGTTGTGCTGCTGCAATAACATCAAGCATAGCTTGGGTGAGGGGTAATTCACGATGAGGGGGTGAGTTCATCTTGGTAAAAATAGCTTTCTTTTGCACAAGGATCTCATAAAAGTCATCATTATCCCTTGTGCAGTAATTTTGCACATCAAAAACCATTTGCAAAAATCTGGGATAAGCCAAAGTCATCCTATTCCCTTTGTTTTGACACATGCCATCAAAAATCAGTTTTGAAAAATTAAACTTTTGCCCATTTGCAATGCACACAATAGCACTAGCAATTGATCTATTAATTTCATTGTGTGCAGTACATTTAGGACTCAAACATTGAAGGATGACATGTATGAGGTACTTCCAGGCTGAGGGAAACTCTTGTTTATGATATTTGTTTAAAGTACCCTCATCAGGGAAAGGATACCCCAAAGCCCAAAGTCCATGTTCTATTTCATTAATGGGAAGGGTGGTTATACCATCTGCATCATTAAGATGTAAAGCCTGGCGAACCAAGGCTTCAGTAACCACCCAAGTACGCCCATGAACAATAGTTGATAATGTAGTCACATTATTAATTGTTGAGGAACTAACAGTGTTCCAAAACTGTTTAATATGAGTGACATGGATGAGAGGAGCATGAGAAAGTGCATACCTAATTGGAGATGCATTCAAATACGCCACCATCTGAGTGTATTGTGGAAACAAAGTATCATCAGCCTCCAAATAAGAAATCATGTTGTGCTGACTCCTGAATCCCAATACCAAGTCACTTGGTTTAAACTTTGGTGCCATTGCTTGAAGAAAGTTGTTTGCGAATTATTGAGAAAGATGAGTTATAGGAGAAAAAGTGTTAGACAAGAATATGAGATACCCTGTTTAAAAATAGGAGCCAAATATATAGGAGAGATAGGCACATGTGATTGGTAAAAAATAAGGCAACTATTTTCAAAATATAATGATGAAAATATTGAAAAGAAAATAAGTTATCTTGTGCATTAATGAAAAGTTATCTACTCCCAAAATTACGGCCCCAAAATTCGTCAAAAATAACAACTGGGTAGGTCCCAATTAGTGTCAACGGTAAAAAATAACCCATCAACGCCCAACGACTATATTCTTGTCAACGTTTGCCAAAGCCATGTCAGCGTCTAAATTGGTCATAACAACGCTTGGAAAAATATTTGTCAGCGTCCAAAAATAAAAGTAATAAAAATGAAAAAGGACCTTAACAATGTAATTTATCCTAGTGAAGATAGCCTATAAATTGATAATTATTATAGGGCGGCAAGCACTGTCCAGTTATGCACACTTGCTTATGCAAAATAGACATAATAGTCCTCTAGTGTCCCTTGCTAACAAATTTTTTTAACAATTAAGTTATCTCATAAAAATCCTTGTAACTCCCAGGTAAAACCCATTATAAATCATTCCCAAGTCTCCCAACATACCACATCCAATTCTAGGCCAAAAATGTCTTGGCAGCATGCATAGTATATCAACTTTGCATGCTACAGTGCCTCATGATTTAGTAAACTAACTCATACTCACCTGTCGACACAATCTAGGTTTGTGATAAGAGTATTATAAGAATACCCAAAAGTCCTAAAGGTTCTTAAAACCTCCCCTTAAACTGTGATACACAAGTTGCCAAATAATATGCATGAATATAAAAATTTATGTCAAGATAGGAATATAAATATTCCAACCATCATCTATAAATGAAAACATGCTCAAATGATTCTCCAAGGATCCATAAGCAACTCTGTATCCATGGTACAATGCTAACAACACCTGCACACTTAGATCAAAAACCACAAAACTAACGTTGTTGCTGAAAACGTCATGATAACACTTATCAGCGTTAAGATAACCGTTGTCAGCGTTAGAGAAATATAGTGAAAAATCTAACTTTTCAAAACGACCAATAACAATGCATATCATGTACATACTTTTACAAAAAGACCCCAAAACACATATTAAGTGAGATTGATCATTCCAATATTTGTTACCAAGTATTGGAACCTCCCAGTATCAAAAGGTTTAGTTAATAAATCAGACATATTTTCTTCTGTGTCAACCCTATCTGGTTGTATTAAACCCTTTTCAAAACATTCTCTTATAAAATGATGTCGAATTTCTATGTGTTTTGTTTTAGAATGATGTACAGGATTTTTAATAATGTATAAAGTACTGTTATTGTCTACAAAAATCTTGGTATGCATGAAATTATACCCATAATCCAACAGCTATTTCTGAATCCATAAGACTTGTCCACAACAGGCAGCTGCTGCAACATACTCTGCTTCAGTTGTAGAATTGGCCACCACTGTTTGTTTCTTACATTGCAAAGATATCAACCTACTCCTAAGAAACTGACATCCACACGTTGTGGATTTTCTATCAAATTTTCACCACCATAGTCACTATTTGAATATGCAATAAGCTCTAATGGTGAATCTTTTGGATACCATAATCTAAGATCTGGATAACATCTAAGGTATCTAAAGATTCTCTTGACAGCATGAAGGT
This sequence comes from Glebionis coronaria, assembly GCA_025667525.1. NCBI lineage: Eukaryota > Viridiplantae > Streptophyta > Magnoliopsida > Asterales > Asteraceae > Glebionis > Glebionis coronaria. The sequence continues at coordinate 94,508,153 of CM046882.1, read as the reverse complement.
GACACTCTTTGGGAGTCACTTGATGGCGTGCACATGCACACACAGCAAACATAATGTCAGGTCTTGAGGCTGTGAGATACATCAAGGAACCAATCATTGATCTATAGTGCCTGACATCCACATCTTTTCCATCTCCAACTTTTCCCCAAGGGTGTTCTCTATCCATAGGAGTACTAGCCCGTTTTTCATGTGGAGAAAAGCCAAACTTCTTCAAGATTTCTGCCACATATTTATCCTGAGAGATGAAGATACCATCTTTTTTCTGCTGAACTTGTAACCCTAGAAAGAAGTTCATCTCCCCCATTGCACTCATCTTGAATTTGTCTGTCATAAGCTTGGAAAAGTCTTCACTCATCTTTGGGTTTGTAGAGCCAAAGATGATATCATCCACATAAACCTGAACAAGTAAGACATCCTTACCAGTCTTCTTTGTAAACAAGGTCTGGTCTATGGTGCCCCTTTTGAATCCATTTTCCACCAGATAGGTGGACAATATGCCATACCATGATCTTGGGGCTTGATGAAGTCCATACATAGCTTTCTTGACTCTATACACCTTGTCTGGATGCTCTGGATCTTCAAAACCAGGAGGTTGTATTACATAAACCTCCTCAATAATTGTTCCATAAAGAAAAGCACTCTTCACATCCATTTGATAGACAGTAAAGCCCATGCAGGAAGCATAGGCTAGAAATATCCTTATAGCATCAATCCTTGCAACTGGTGCAAAGACATCCTCATAGTCTATTCCTTCCTCTTGTGTATATCCTTGATCCACTAAATGTGCCTTGTTTCTGACCACGATGCCTCTTTCATCTTTCTTGTTTCTAAGAACCCATCTTGTCCCAATAGGTCCGACATATCTGGGACAATCAACCAGCTCCCAAACATCCTGAATAGCAAATTGGTGAAGCTCATCCTGCATTGCTTCCACCCAACTTGGTTCTTTGAGAGCATCAAAAATCTTCTTGGGTTCCTGTTGTGACAGAAAACAGGCAAACAAACATGCTTGAACAAGAGGGGTATCAACCTTCTTGTGTATATTGGCAATAAATCCTCCAAGATTCTGATGAGATCTTCTAGTCTGAACAGGAGACATGACATCTCCAATAATTTGAGAAGAGGGGTGATTCTTCATTGTAGAAGTAAGAACTCATCCCTCAAAAAGTCTGTTGTCTTCAATCTCATCATCCAAGTTACCAATATCTTCTTCAGACTCTCTTCCATTAATATCTGTATGGACCTCTCCATTTCTGCTTGAAGGTTCACCTTGTTCAAAATTGGAAGAGAAAATATGCTCAAAAGAGTTGTCAACGCCTGAACCAAGGTTGTCAGCGTTTGATCCATCAACGCCTGAAATGGTGTTGTCAACGTTTGAGCCATCAACGCCTGAATTTGTCTTGTCAGCGCCAGATTTTCCTTTGTCAGCGCCTGAAAGACCATGCATGTTGTTAACTGGTGATACTTGGGGACCACCATTTTCCTTTCCAGCAGTAGCAGCAGCAGCAAAAGCATCTGTCCATATGGGAATAGTAACATACTCAAGTATGGGAGATGACTTGTCTGCTTGTGATCCAACCTCTTCATTAACCTGTGTACCTGAAACATCAATAACTGGTTCTTCCACAACACTTGAAGTTACTTTCACAATGTCTGGATTAGTAACAGGCATATAATTCAAAGTCCTAGATAGAGGTTCCAAGTCAAACAACCAATTTGGACCACTTTCAGGATCACTAGGTTTACTTTCTAAGAACCTAACATGTACTTTTTCGAGTATACGTTTTTCCTTCTTAAGGTAAACCCTATATCCTTTGCTTTGCACTGAATAACCCATGAAGTAACCTTCATCACCTTTAGCACTAAATTTACCTAAGGCATCACTAGTATCCAACACAACTACATGACAACCAAAAGGTTTAAGAAAACCAATATTAGGTTTCCTTCCCCAAAGTAACTCATAAGGTGTTTTGTTATGTATCTTGTTGACCAATGATCTATTTTGAACATAACAAGCTATATTCACAGCCTCAGCCTAAAATGCAATAGGAAAGTGAGCATCAGCCAACATGGTCCTTGCTGCTTCAATTAGGGTTCTATTCTTTCTCTCAGCAACCCCATTTTGCTGTGGCGTTCTGGCAATACTAAACTGTCTAGTAATCCTTTTCTTGGCACAAAAATCATCCAACAGTTTATTTCTAAACTCACCACCATTATCACTTCTAAGCATCTTAACTTCATTACCAGATTTCTTTTCAATTTGGTTAATAAAGTTAATTAAAGTATCAGCTGTGTCACTTTTCATAGCTAAAAAGAAAGTCCAAGTAAACCTAGAAAAGTCATCTGTGATGACAAAGCAGTATGATTTACCATTCAAACTCTCTATATTAGTTGGACCAAAAAGGTCCATATGCAGCAAGTGAAGTGGTTTAGAACTTGAGTGCACTTGTTTAGACTTAAATGAGACTTTGTGTTGTTTGCCTTTAAGGCATGCAACACAAGAGTGGTCATTGTGGAAAGCCTTTTCAGGCAAACCATTAACCAAACCAAGTCTTACAAGTCTGTTTATATTTTTAAAGTTAATGTGCCCTAGTCTCCTGTGCCATAGATTACTCTCATCAACTGAAGCTTTAGCATAAAAACATGACATCCTTTGCTCTTGTCAACGCTTAAGTTGTTCTTGTCAGCGTTCAAGTGTTCTGGCCTAGATTTATTCCCAACAATCCTCCCCTAAACTTGATATCCACTCTTATGATCAAGTTTCTGAATAAACATTAAGAACTTGGAGGAGTCTGACAAACCTTATCATATTGGTAATAAATAAATCTGATCAAATTCTTTGCCACGTCACTTGTATAGTCTATCTCCAACTGGGTGTCCTTCATCTTCTCCAAAACAGCCTTGGATATGAAATACTGAGCATCTACAAGTAAATACTCAGCAAACTTTGTAGAACTCAAATGGTATACACCTGCAGCTGAATATAACCTCCATTGAAGACCACTGAGGTCATCTTCAAGATCCTTCCATATTTCAGGATCTTCTTCTTTTGTCCCACACATTCTTTTGAATGTGGTCCAAAGTTTTATTCCATTGGCTGAAGTTGGTGCTTCAGCCTCATACTTGGTCTCTAGCAACCTCCAAAGGTCTACCAAGTCTTCTCTGTCACAACTTGCAAATAAAGATATGAGAGTGGTAAAAGTGTGTACCTCCTTGCCAAATCTTCCAATTTTCCAGAATCCACATTCATCTTCCTCATAACTTACAATTGGATTCCTGGAATCTAATGGTAACACATGAACCATATCTGAAGCTTCTAATGGGGAGAGCTTGAGGCTCTTTCTAATGATTGCTTCACTTGGATATAGTTGAGACATATCTTTTGGAAACTCAAGAATAAATCCCTTCTTTACTGGTCTAGGGACTATCATAGCTTTCTTGATTGCCATCTCTTCTGCAAGTTGCTCCTTTCTTTCATCTGAAAGAAGTCTGAAAGTGTTCTCTTCCTGCACTTTCACCCAAATAGGATAAGCCCTTATGTTCCAACTCATCAAATGTCAAAGCCTTCAGCTTCTGATGTGTCCATCCAACTCCATGACATTTGAGCAACATAAAGTAGAGCTTCCTTCTATCCCTTTTCAATTCAGAGAGAATGTTGCTTGCCCTGTACTTCAACATCACCTTACAATCCTGCTGAACTCTAAGAAGAATTTCCAAACCCCATATTTGGTCTGAAATGGTCAAGTCTGGATTATCCATACAGCTTTCTTCCCAAGAATTGTACATTTGAACTACCTCTGGCATATCAAAATCAATTTGCAACTTCAAATCTCTCAGCCTTTCCCTAGCAAGCTCATCACCATACTCAAGTCTTTCTGGTTCAACAATCATCACACTTGAATCTGAGCTGCCTCCATCACTTTCTTCCTCAGAAGTCACAACAAATGGTGACTTTTCCTTCTCACCTTGTTCCATCATTTGCTCAGCCAATCTTCTATCAAATTCAACCTGAGCTGCATTCTTTGGAACAATTTCTTCTACCAACTTACCCTTACCCTTATCTGTTGGTTCAATTGTTGGTAGGGTAGATGATAATACCTGAGTAGGAACATCTTTGATGATAGATGATGACTGGAATACATCACCTCCATATGCAGATCTGTCAACGCCCAACTTTCCTCTATCAGCGCCCAAAATACTTCTGTCAGCGTCCAAACTTGTCTTATCAACGCTTAAATATTTTCCCTCAGCGCCTTGTGTAACCTCTCTCAGCATATCTGTAAATGATAAATTTAAATTTGTTGGAGAGATTAAGGACGTATCAAAACCTTTTTGTTCCTTCAATGTAGTAAGAGCTTCAGCAATATCCAATGATTGACCATCTTGACTGCTCTTATCACTCAGATTTCTTGCTTCCTCCCCTTTGGAAGACTCCTCCATACCTCCCCTTGAATGAGCACTCTCCAAAACAACAATCCTCTCCCTCAATTCATTGAGTTCAAGGCCTTGGTTACTGACAATTTGTACTAAGTCTGCATTTTGCTTTTGCAAGCTAATGCAGACAGCCGTCAATTCTAAAATATATGTGGGACTTCTTAAATATTGGCTTCAAAAGGATGTAAAGGATCAATGAGAGACAAGTTTACATGCGAAGTTAACAAAGGGACGCTGACAGAGTGTGGTTCAACGTTGACAGATTATGACGCTGATGTTAGCTTTGTGATGTTACATACGAAGTTAACAAAGGGACGCTGACAGAGTGTGGTTCAACGTTGATCCCAATAATCGTTCGACTCAATGGTTAGGAACCATATATCTAGGTTTGATCATCGTTCATATGATAACATAGCGGAAAAGAACAATGATCATGACAAGGTGTTTAGGCACAATAGAACACGAATTAAAACAATTAGGGATGTTCATTATATTAATAACAAACATCCACTAGACGTGTATACATTGAATCCCACGTCTAGTGCGACACACACTTTAGGTTTACATTGTGAATGAATGATATGATATAAAACCTACGACCTATGTTTTCTTTATATACTAGAAAACATAGCTTACAAAGAAAGCTAAAGTAATAAAAAGACTCCAACGGCTTGTTCTTTTGCAACTTGTACTTTTTAGCCCTTGTCTTCTTATTTTGTTGTGTTTTGACTTATCAACTTAATAATTTGACCCAACAATCTTACCCTAGTTGATGATGTCAAAACACTCTTCTTAAGCATAAATCCTTTGTATGTAGTACATGATCTCCAAGAAGCTTCCCCTTAAGTATAGCACATATTCTTCCCCTTTTTGACACATCAATAGGGAATATGTGAAAGTATGCAATCTTGTAGATTCTCCAAAAGTAGCTCTATGTAATGATCCTGAAGAAAAATAAATAAAGTAGTCTTGATGCAGAAGTAGAATACCACAAACCTATGTTCCATGTCTTGTTTATCCATGTGATGAAGAACTTATAGAGGAGGATATAAGTAGACCTCGATCCCTTGTCAATATTCTCATCCTTTGTGAGACACTGAGCACGATAATGTAACTCCTTCAAGTGTTTATGACAAGTCTTCGTCACCAACTATGTAAGCACGAACAAGTTACCTTTAAAGTCAGTGGCTGGAAGTGCATGACTTTAAGATATGATAGAACACAAACTCGCGAAAATCTTCTTCAATCATCAAACTTCCCATAAGAATTCTTCCCCTTAAGCTAACACCTCTTCATGAAGAAACTTAATCTTCATATCATATGTAAAAGACACCAGATGGATAACTCTTTTACAAGGCTACCCCGATTACATAATCAAATCCAATAAATTACCTCACGAATTGTTGCTAACTTGCGTTAAAATCATTAATCCATTTTAAAAATATCCGAGCCATAAATATCAACTTGATATTCTGAATAAAACGGAGATTCCATGTACCTTTTGTGTGTATTATCCCTTCTTTTTGTGTGCTCAAAACGTACCAGTTTTCTCAAACAGCAGCAATCATTGTGTTATCCAAGAACCCTTACTGTCCAATATCCACATTCATTACCCGATATCGGACAAGGCGTATCAGCGTTTGAAGAACATATCTCGGACAACACTGTCAACCTAACAGTGTTGACTTATTCCTTGTCAGCGTCGAAACCCTTTCTGTCAGCGCCTAAATAACAAGCGTCAGCGCCAACCTTAAATCTTGTCAGCGTCTCAATTTGTTGACATCATCAGCGTCTCAAAAATCTGTCAACGTTGAACCACACTCTTGTCAGCGTTGAGTTAAATAATGTCAACGTCGCTGTTGGCTATGTAAACACAAGTCTTCTCTTTTACACAAGTCATATCTTTGCATCGTGTGAACATAAAGACCTCCATGAATAACCAATCAATGTTTATCTACCGTGTGAACACACTATTTAAGAACCAATCACAAGTTTCAAACCGTGTGAACACATATCACACATATCTTGAACAACCAATCAGTATTGAGGGCTTACGGTAATAGTGTGAACTAGCACCCATGGGATCACAAACCTTAGATGCGCATATAACGAATATTAGGGTTTGTTTTAGCTGTGTGAATGCAACCTCTTTTCCTCCAATCAGCATCAAGAAACCGTGTGAACATAGAGATCTTGGCCGTGTGAACATAGCATCCTTAAACCAATAGGAATTGAAGGACTCATGGTAATATAATGCATCGGCATGTAGAGAATTTAAGTATATAACGAATTAGGGTTTTGTCTATTCGTCGTGTAAATGCAAATGTATAGACCAATAAGAACCCTTGCTTCGTGTGAACAGAAGAGTAATATTTACTTCTTCTTTGGCCGATCATCTTTTTCTCACAGCGAACAACCATAAATCAGATGACCATTAAAAAAACAGCTGCTATGTTTTTTTTTAACCAAGACGGATCTAGGGTTTTGAAAGTTAAACATCGAAACCCTAATTTAGGGTTTGTAGATTAACCATAGATCCTGAATTAACAGCCACCAATCTTCAAAATTCTGCTTTTTATGTAGATCTAGGGTTTGAAGAAACCCTAGTTCATGATTTCATGTGAAAGCAGAAAACTGAAAATCATTGATCAGCCAACTTTGACGCTTAATAACTTTTTCCTGGGGATAAAACTCGACAATCCCTCCGGTGGATGTTTAGATCTATGTATGTAGAACACACATCTAAAATTTCGTGACGATCCAACGGTTCAATCAAAAGTTATGACCTTCTGAATACTGCTGCGCACACAAAAACGTCCAGAAAAAACTCATACGAATTTTTCTTCTTCTTCACCATACACGAACACCTCGTCGGACCTAGATATCAAGAGCCTTAGGCTCTGATACCAATTGTTGAGTCCTATGATCGTTGGGCTCAATGGTTAGGAACCATATATCTAGGTTTGATCATCGTTCATATGATAACATAGCGGAAAAGAACAATGATCATGACAAGGTGTTTAGGCACAATAGAACACGAATTAAAACAATTAGGGATGTTCATTATATTAATAACAAACATCCACTAGACGTGTATACATTGAATCCCACGTCTAGTGCGACACACACTTTAGGTTTACATTGTGAATGAATGATATGATATAAAACCTACGACCTATGTTTTCTTTATATACTAGAAAACATAGCTTACAAAGAAAGCTAAAGTAATAAAAAGACTCCAACGGCTTGTTCTTTTGCAACTTGTACTTTTTAGCCCTTGTCTTCTTATTTTGTTGTGTTTTGACTTATCAACTTAATAATTTGACCCAACAGTTATTATTCATCCTAATACCATTAAGATTCACATTATAAATGTCCTTATGCCTAGGTGTTCTATAGTCAATAAATTTCTCATCTGGCATTTTAGAATCCTTGCTCAACACCAAGCATTCAATATCAGTGAAAAGAACCTTATGTTTGTTATCACAAACTTGTGATACGCTAAAAAGATTATAATCAAGTTCTTTTACCAGAAACACGTTTTCAAAACGCAAGTTTTTGGTGAGTAGATTTCCTTTACATGTGATAGTTCCATATTCACCTCCAAAGTAAACTTTATCACCATCCTTAATGGGAGTGAAGTTTGTGAGATAATCTTCCTTCCCAGTCATGTGCCTAGAGCATCCACTATCCCAATAGCCATAATCATTCACCTATTTTTGAATGCCCTGCACATAAAGAAAACAAATTAGTTTTCTTTGGGAACCCAAGCCTGAGCAGACTTGGATTCATTTGGTTGTTCAACAAGAACAGACTTAGTCCTCATAACAACCCCTTGTTCATCCCTTTTTGGATTGAATACCCAGTTAACCCCAATTGGTTTTGTGATGACCTTTGAAATATAATTAAATCTGTTACATGTCATAGAAATCCCATTAGAATTAGGGTTTTGATCTTTCTTAGGTCTCCATGTCAAGCTAGAAGAAGCTTTAGACCCCTTTCCCTGTGGTTGCAAATATTTACCATTATTGGGTCTGGCAATGTTTCTGTCAGCGTTTGATTTGATCTTGTCAGCGCTGAAATTAGCCTTATCAGCGCTGAACCTAGGGTTTGCTATAGAAACCCATTGCCTATTAGACCATGTATTGGTCTTCTGAAAAGGTCTTTGTCCATAAGTGTTAGACCCTTTAGTAAAGAATGGGGCTGGTCTAACAACTTGTGGACTTTGCTCCACAAAAGTTTGGGGTCTGACAATGTTTGACCTTTTGTCAGCGTTGACCTTGGAAGCGTTGACACACTTATAGGCTAAATGTGAAAAGCTACCACAAGTATAACAGGATTTTCTAGACACAACTCTAGGTCTAGAAGAAAAGAAACCTGTTCCATTACCAAGGTTTCCACAGTTGGTATCACTAACTTGCCTTTTTGGTGACCTAGTATTTCTATACATTTCTGCATATTTAATGCTAGATTTACTAACAACGTTTGAACCAAGGTCAACAGTCTTGCCAGTGATTGGGTTTGTTACTTTGATAGGCGTAGACTCATTTGGGCTATCACAAAGCATGCCACCCTTGACAAACAAGGTAGGGTTGGCTTTCTTCCATTCATTCAAATCAGTCAACTTTTGCCTATATTCCTCTACTGGGGTAAGGACTCTTGGTGGAGGAATAAATTCCTCTTCTTGGAGTTCTGGTAAACCAGTCCAAGATAAGTCCTTTCTTTGGACACCATAGAAGTCCCCAGCTGGTGGTGGAACACCAGCATACTCTTTCATCCTAATCCCAGTCATGTCCCGAGAATCCCTTTGTTTACTAACACATTCTCCTAGGATTTGTGAGGCCTTATCAAACCTCTGAATTTTAAGGCCTACATTATCCTTATTCTTAATAGCCTAATCTAACTTAGCCTGTAATTCAGCATTGACCCTTTCCATGATGTGTTTAATATCAGTACTAGCATTTAAATCATGTTTTAAGATATTTATTTTATCTTTTAGGTCAAACTCCATTTTCTAATACTCAGCTACAGTCTTTTCAGTTTGAGTAAGAGCAAGTTGATAGTTAGATAACTTGCATCTCTCAGTACTCACATCTCCTAACAATCTTAAAACCTATTTGTTAAGTCTTTCAGTATTTAAACAACAACCCTTACTAAAAAAAGCATCATCATATACCTCATTGTCTGATGAAGATAAGGAGTGTGCCATGAGAGCATATTGAACATGCTTTTTTTCTTCTATCTCAGCAACCAAAGCTTTATCCTCTTCCTCATCCTTAGCCAAATAGTTCTAGTCCCATCCAACACCATCAATTTCTTGCATTGCCACCATGGCCTTAGGATCCTGAGCCTTAGCAACTTGGCTTGAGGGTTTTCCAACATCAGATCTTCTTGCAGATCTGCATTCTCTCATAAAGTGCCTCATACGATGACAATTGTAGCACTCAACCTTGGATTTATCAAATCTAGCAGTGTCCTTTTCATTAAAAGTCATCTTCTTCTTGAATCTTCTATTCCATCTGTTTGCTCTTATACTTGCAAGAGCCATGTTCCACTTTATATCCATCTCCTCCAAGTGCTCATCACTTATTTGCTCAAGGTCCTCATAAGTAATCACTGAACCATTGGGTAATGAAGCAATGTATGCACACACAGTATCCAGATCCATACCAGTAGGTTTAACTCTTGATGAGTCAATTTTGTATGTGTCAGCGTCTAAATGTGAGGCGTTGACAGGATATGATCCAGTGTTGACACAGGTTGATCCAGTAACGGATGCATGTATGAATCCTTCTGATCAAATTGACCTTCACTATGTGAGAAGAAGGCCATGTTTCCATTGGTAGTCTTACTTCCATGCTCCAAAAGAGTTTCATTCTCCAACAGCCTCAGTTTGTTGTAAACATCATCAAAAGTAGAACTTTTGTAAGTGTTGTTGGCAATTATTGATCTTGCCTCAATCTTCCAAGCATCACCAAGGCTTTTAAGAAAAGTGGCAATAATGTCAACATCACCAATTACTGTCCCCATGATGGACAACTTGCTTGTAATGTCAAGAAGTCTGCTTCTCACACTACTTAGCTTCTCATTAGGTTGAGTCTTAAAAACAACATACTCATGTAAGAGTTGCTTCTTTTTCTCTTCCACAGTATCAGCATTACCACCATAGGCAACTTCAAGGGCTGCCCAAAGGTCTTTTTCAGACTCATAACCTCTGTATTTGTGCTGATTTTCTTGTCCCAACGAGAGTTTCAGAATGCTTAGGGTTTTCATATTAACCCTTCTCTTTGCTATGTCCTCAACAGACACAGCTCTACCATCTTCAGGTTTTTCTTTCTTATCTGCTTCAGAGCATCCTTGAATAGCTGATCTTGTAGCAATGGCATCTGCAATCTTTTGAGCTTTATTGAATGTGTTTCCATATTCAATAATCTCCCAGAGAGTGTAGTCATTGATTTGCAGATATTGCTCAAAGTTGAACTTCCACAGCTCAAAATTGTTTGGATCTAGCATGGGAATCTTGATGTTGTGGTTTGAGGAGGAGGAGGTTACTTCTGGAGTAGACATGATATTTTTAGGGTTTTGTGAAAATTAGGGTTTTTGGTAGTTTAGGGTGCTTGTGTTCTTTTAGATCAAAGTTTCTCAACAAGCTCTGATACCACTTGTTGATCCCAAACTTAGATCGATTTAGCTTGTGTAAAAGAGATTAGATCAAGTTATACACGTAGAGAAACTTTGTTGTGTATAAAACAATTCAAGTATTATGCAGAATTAATACTTAAACAAGAACACACAAACAGTTGTAAAACAAACTTTCACTTGATTGATAATAACGAACTTGCTTACAATGAAAGTGTTAAACGTATGAAAAACTTATAGGAAACATAACCTAAAGGTTTTCTTTTATAGACATAAGAAGCCTTGTACAAGAGTCCACGTATCAGCTATTCTAGGTAAAGATAATTATAGAAAATACATTGTTGATCCTATCTTTACTAGAAACAAAATACGCATAGACCATATCTTTCTATCAGTGCTTGTCTTCAACCTATCAACGCTTGACTTCTTCCTGTCGACGCTTGATCTGTCAGTGCTTGTTCTCTTCCTATCAACGCTTGTTTTCTTCTTGTCAGTGTTCAAGTGGACTGGCTACATTTTATTCCCAACACTTATTTTGCTCATACAAAGTCTTGATTTCTTCAAAATTATTCTTGACCAGCTGAATATGAGTAAATCCCTTAACTTTCTTAAGAAAGTTCATCATCTGATTTCTAATCTGCATAGTAGTTAGAGGATTAATCTTTTATTTCCTTCTCTTTTCAGCAAAGAATCTTTTTTGCTCCCTTACCAGATCATCAATCAATATTGATTTCTCTTCTTCATCATATGCATCTCTCTCTTCAGCTATCAATGAGTCTACAAGAAGCTCACTTGCATGTAATTCAGCTTGAATCCTTTCATACTCTTCTATGTTCCATTCTTGCTGTATTCTTTTAGCTTCTAGCAAATCCTGCTTTGCTGCAACTTCTTCCTGTAATTCATTTTCACGAATTTGTGCTTGTATTCTATAAGCAAATTCCTCATCATGGTCTATTTGATTAAATCTGTACATGACTTTGTTTATATCATCATCTGAATCACTTTCATCTTCAGATTCTGATAATAATTGCTTCTTCCCCCTTATCCTTTGGATCAATCTTAGGTAGCTTCTTCTTCATCTTGGTAGATCTTTCCTCATTAGCTTGCTGTTGAATAACTATACCTTTAGTAGGGTGTGAAGCTTGAACTTTCTTACCTTGAATTTGATTCTTTTTGGCAAGAACTTCTTGTTGTGTCTTTTTCTCTGCCTCTACTTGTTTAGTCTTCTCAACTAAATTCTTCTTTCTTAAATCAAGCACAATTAGGCTAAAGTCTCATCTTCTCCAAAAGGAGTTTGACTTTCTAGTGAAGGTTGATCACCAGTGGTACTTGCAATCGGCTTAGTTGGCTTAGAAGTACTTGGGTCTTCAACAATGTCAACAGTACTTGCAGTCGGCTTAGTTGGCTTAGCAATACTTGGATCTTCAACAATGTTGATTTCACCAGTCTTAGACACACGTGTTTCTTCAATCACTTTTGTATCCCCAGATACTCTTTCTTCCATTGAAGTCATCATTTCAATTTGCACATCTTCAGTCTTGTCTAGTTTATTGCTCATTCTTGATCTAGATAGTACTTGCAAAGTCTATTTCCTTTGAAACCATACTTGTCTTTATGGTGATGGAGTTGAATATACAAGAAACTGAATAGTAATTTCCTCCAACTTCTCATAGAAAGCACTCCAATTTGTTTGAAGTGGTGATAGAGGTGGTGGTGCTGGCTGAGTTACCAAAATTTCTTCAACTTGTGGCTCCTCATGAGTAGGCTATGGTTCTTCATACTGAATCTCCATGTTTGAAGGTCCATCCACACCAGTCTCTAAACCAGTTCCATCTTCATAAGTCCCCATGACATCTTATCCAATTCAAAATTGATGTCATTTCAAGAGATCCTTGTCTGATTGTCAGAAGAAGGTGGTTGTCCTTCATTATTCCTCCCCTGTTTGGTTGCATTCAGTTGCCTTTTCTTGTGGTTCCTGAATCTTTGCTTCTTGATTGCAGACTTCTGAATAGATCTATATTGCCTCATCCAAGGTGACACTTTGTTCCTTAACTTGAGTAGGCTAGCTTCCAATTCAGCAATTCTCTTGTCTTGAACAAGCTTTTCTTTCTACAATACATGTACCTGTTGGGACAAACTTGTACACAAAGCAGTTAAATTTGCAACATCCACCATCTCTGGTGCTTGTGCTTGTGGTGAACCACTAGCAGCAATAGAAGCAACAGGTGTGTGGATCATCTCATCAGTGTTTGGTGGAACACCAACATTTTGAGAAGAAGATTGTGAATCTTCTAGGGAATGGGAACTCTAGTGAGAAGGAGTTTGCTGAGAAGCACTAGCATTTCTAGGTTCCTCACCTTCTTGATTGGCAGGTTGGGCTAACATATGAGCAAACAATGGTGTTACTTTTCTTGTAAAGGTATTGCCTTGTTTGGTCAAGAAAGAGAAAGTTCTCTTTGTGAATGAAGGAACATCCCATGTATCAGTTAACTCTTGTAGGTTAGGTATTTGGTCAATAACTAAGGTCTGAATGAATCTAGGATACATTAAAAACTTTTTAGTCCCTTCCAAATTCCTAGTCATGCCTTCAAAAATTAATTTTGAAAAATTAAAAACCCTGTTATTTGCTAGACAAACACCAGCTGATGCCAATGCAACAGGTATTTGATCAAAAGATGTACTTTTAGAACTTAAACAGTGAATAATAGCATGAAAAAGCAATTTTCATTGAGGTGAAAATAAAGCTTTAAAGAAAGTAAGACTTTCCCTACCACCTCTATAGCCCATGGCTGCAAGGCCATCTTGAATCTCTGTATTGTTAAGCATACTAAGTCCATTTTCATCATTTAATCTCAAACTTGCTCGTAGCAGTACCTCAGTTACATATATGTTCTTATGATTCACCCTAGCCTTAAAGCAAGGTTGACCAAACCGAGTACCTAATACAGCAGTATCCCAAAATTGTTCAACAATGGATATAGAGACAACTGGACTTACAGTGAGTGCAAAGCGAACATGACTTCGAGATAGGAAACCAAGCATCTCATGGAAACCAAGAGAATCATCATTCGTAGCAAGATTCGCAACCAAATTCTGCTTAGAGATTACTTGTAAAGCAGCCATTAGTATTTTTGATGATCGTAAAATTAGAGAGAAGGTTATAGAATCAAGAGATAAAAATAAAAGATTAGGTGAATCAATTGTGTAATTGGAGTAAGTGATAGGTGTGTAAACACCCATCCTTTTACCACTTAATTCTAGCTAAAACAAGACCAAAACACGTATTTAATGTCATTAGTTTGGAAATATGCGTGGTTTTTGTGTATATTGTGTTTTTAGAGCCAACCGGATGATTATTGAAGAAAACATGGGATTGCACGGGTTTTACCGAAGAAAAAGACTCAAGATAAAGTCTATTCTCCAAGAGATGCAAAAGATTTGAAGTCACTGGGCCTATTCGAAGATTTATCGAAGAAAAGGACCAAAGATGGAAGATTTACATAAGTCGAAGAAACTCAAGTCTATTAAACGAAGAAATTAAAAGACGAGTTGAATTTAATCGACGACAAATCCCGAATCAGAATCGAAAACGTCAACTTTTCTAAAAAGACGAGAAGACAAGAAGAACGGGAGAAAGCCCACTCACCAACCAAAAGACAAGCCTATAAATAGACCACCCTCACACATTTTAGCGAGTTAGTTTTTAGTTTTCTTTCTCCCCATTTTTCTCTCTTTTCTGTTTCGTAGGATCACCATCACCACTAGGGTGTTTGGTGATTTTAATCTTTGATCTTGAAATCTTGTAATTTTAATCCTTGTTTTGTTATTGTTGAATACATTAAATCATCAATACAAAGTTCTTGTTTAATCTTTCCATTTCATCTTGTTCATCATCATCTTTATCTTCAAGTTCTTAAGTTCTTATTTTATTGATTTGATCTTTAAAAGTTGTTGGGATTTGTGTTTTTGTTGATGGGATTTGTAGTTATTGGTTAGTAAATCATTTGTGTTAAGTTGTATTTAAGTTTTTGGTGAAAAACTTGGTGATTTTTGGATCAAAACATTTTTCCTTGTTCTTCGGGTAAAACGACTGTATCTGGGTTTCCAGACTTCCGGATGAACAATAAGTTCCGGATGAACAACCAAAGTTCCGAATAAAGCTGTTTTCCAAAAGTTCCGAATGAACTTAAACTTCCGGATGAATGAAAGTTCCGTATGAGTTTAAGAAGTTCCGGATGAATTTGTTTTCCAAAAGTTCCGAATGAGTTTCCTTTTAGAAAGTTCCGAATGAGTGCATGTTTTTAAGTTCCGAATGAACTACCTTTAAAAGTTCCGAATGAGTAAAAACTTCCGAATGAACCAAAGTTCCGAATAAAGTTCAGAGTAAAGTTCCGGGTGAAAAGTTCCGAGCCAAACTTCCGAACGAAGTTCCGAACCAAGTTCCGGATAAATTTCCGAAGTAAGTTCCGAGTGAAGGATTTCTAAAAGTTCCGAATGAAGACTTCCGGGTGAAAAGTTCCGGATCAAAAGTTCCGAATCAAAGCAAAACTTCCGAATCAGTCTCTTCTGGGTAGTTTTACTGTTTCTTTACGGTTTCTTTAATGTTTCTTTATTTCTCACTTATATTTTAGCTGTAACTTTAATTTTAATTTTAATTTTAACTTTAATTTTAATTTTAATTTTAACTTTAATTTTAATTCAAGTTTTATCAATTGTTATTAATCTAATTACTTTTAAAATTTAAGTTTACAATTTAGAGCATTTGTCATTTAGTAGTTTAAAAATCCAAACCCCTTTTTTAGTAACCAAGAACAATCATTCCACTTAAGACCGAGATCAATTCGAGAGGACTGAGAGAATCTAGAACCCAATCAAAATAAGTGTATCAAATGGCGCCGCTGCCGGCTCTTCTCGTTAAGATCAAAAGTTTTTTGTGAGAACTTGGATTTTGGGATCCGTTCCCCTTGAACATTAATTTTTCATAAAAAGTTTCAAAAAAAAAAAAATCCTAAAAAATATAAAATTTTCAAAAATCCAAAAAAATTAAAAAACATAAAAACCAAAAATATTTTTGTTTTGTTTTTCTTTGTTCGTTCTTTTTCAGGTGTATACGCACTTGATCCACGTCTTATCAAGAGCCCGAGCCTCTAGATAACTTCGACATGGCTGGTGTACAAAACAACAATAACATACCACCTCCAAACAACAATAATAACAACAACAACCCACCTTTCAACAACATGAACAATAACAACAACAATGAGCCCCTACCGGATAATCGCCCGATGATTGAACTGCTACAAGCTCATGTAGATGGCAACACTGACCCAATTGTCATACCTCCAATTGCCGCCAACAATTTCGAGCTAAAATCAGGCTTTATCCAGATGGTCTCCGCTCAACCATTCTTGGGACGTACCATTGATGACCCACACGACCATATCAAGAGATTCTTGCAACTAACCAACACGGTCAAATTCAATGGTGTTCCACAAGAGGTTATTAGATTACAACTTTTTCCCTTTTCTTTAGAGGGACAAGCCCGGCATTGGCTTGCTAAGGAACCGCCACAGAGTATTCTCTCGTGGACGGATTTGGAAACTAAGTTCATCAATTAATTTTTCCCACCCTCTCGTACTACCGCATTGCGGAATGAAATCATAAATTTTGAACAAAAGTACGATGAGTCGTTCAGTGAATCTTGGGATCGTTTCAAAGATCTTTTAAGAAAATGCCCACAACATGGTTTTACCAAAGTACATCAAATTAATACTTTTTACAATGGTTTAAGCATGAGTGACCAAGATTCACTGAACAGTGCCTCGGGGGGTAATCTATTGGCTAAGACTTCCAATGCTGCTTGGGACATCATTGAGAATAAATCTTGTGTGTAAACCAAGAGTGTTCGGACCAATGTCGCTAGTGCTAGCACTAGTGACAGTGACAAGCGATTGGACAAAATCACTACGCTTCTTGAATCGCTTGTCACCCACACCGTCAACAACAACAACAGCAACAACACTAAAAACGCTCAAGTTAACGCTGTCAGCCAACCTTGTGAGATATGCAGTGGTCCCCACTCTTACACCACTTGTACCGCCACCCAAGACTACCCTGCTGAGAATGTGAATGCAGCATATGGCACCTATCCTCAACCTGCTTATCAAGCTAGACCTCAAGGTGACCGTAATTTGCTTAGCTACCGCTCCAACAACTATCTTTCTCCACCTGGTTTTCCTCCTACCAACCCAAACCAACAACAAAACCTCAACCGTCCTCCTCAACAACAACAACAACCTCGTACACCATACATCCCTCCTCACAAACAGCAACAACGACCTCAACGTAACAACCAAGTTTACCAACAACCTGCTTATCAACCACCCGCATACAATGCTCCTCCAAACCAACCCACTGCATTACACCAAGAGGTTGCAACCTACATAAGGACCAATGATGTGATCGTGGAAAATCTCCAACAGGAAGTGCGCAATTTGAAAGCAGACTTGGTCAAGCAAGGAAACGATTTGAGAGCCGACAAGAGAAATACGTTGGATACCCAAACTAATGACTTGAGGAACATGATGGCTAGTTTCTTCCAAGGTAATCAACCCTCTTCTTCGGGTACTCTTCCGAGTAACACCGTTGCAAATCCAAGAGGGGAGATGAAAGCAATCACTACTCGAAGTGGCAAAGGTACCAAGGAACCCGAGCTTCCTATACCTCCACCGGTGGTTGTGACTAAGGAGAACGAGTCACCTGCTCCTATTCCTCATCCTTCTCCTTCCCCAATTTCTCCACCTCTTCCTTCTACCCCTCCTCCACCCAAGGATGTGAGTGATCCTATTCTTCCAAAGCCTTCCTCTTCTTTCAATATACCTTATCCATCTAGGTTGAGGAAAGAGAAGCAAAAGAGCAAGGACGATATTCAGGTTTCAAACTTTCTTAAAATGTTTAAACAACTGAATTTCAATATCTCCTTCGCTGAGGCTCTCGCTCACATGCCTAAATATGCGAAAATGTTTAAAGATCTTCTGAGCGACAAGGAAAAGCTCCTCGATATTGCCAACACCCAATTTAATGAGAACTGCTCTGCAGTGCTCTTAAGGAAATTGCCAACCAAGCTTGGTGATCCGGGTCGTTTCTTAATTCCGTGCAATTTCCCGGGAGTAGAGAATTGCATGGCCCTAGCCGATCTAGGTGCCAGTATCAATCTAATGCCTTTAAGCGTTTGGAAGCAATTATCTCTCCCAGAGCTAGTCCCCACCAAAATGACTTTGGAATTGGCTAACCGTACGGTTGCTTATCCAGTGGGGATAGCCGAAGACGTCATTGTAGGAGTCGACAAATTCACCTTCCCTGCTGATTTTGTTGTCGTCGACTACGAGATGGACCCTCGTGTGACACTAATTGTTGGTCGTCCATTCTTGCGGACCGGTCACACTCTTATTGATGTTGAAGCCGGTGAGCTTATCATGAGAGTGGGTGACGATAAAGTAGTCTTCAACATGGGAAAGTTGTCTAAACAGCCTTATTCATATGAGAGTGTTAATTGTATTGACGTTCTTGATGAGGCTTGTGAAGAACACTTTAATGATGCTTGCAAAAGTATTCCTACCTCTCTTCCCAATGTTGAGACCGTGTCCTCTATTGATTCATCGTTGTCTCTATTTGGAGATAGTGATTTATTTTGGAACAATCTTGAAGATACCATGGGAGATGTGAATTTAGCTACTAATGATTCTCCTATCGATGGGGATGAAGACATGAATTTTTTTGACAATCTTCTCAACGAAGACAATCCTTCTCCTCCATCTCCCACGGTGATTGCTATCGATACTCCGACTTCGAATACGCCTCCCGTCGAAAATCCTCCGGATTGAGAGCTTAAGGAGTTGCCGCCTCATCTCGAGTATGTATTCCTTGAAGAAGAGAAGAAGTCGCCAGTCATCATTGCTAAGGACCTAATGGAAGAAGAAAAAGCCCGACTTATCACCGTATTGAAAAATCATAAGAAGGCTATTGCTTGGAAGATTTCTGATATTCGTGGAATTGATCCTGACTTCTGCACACACAAAATTCTCATGGAGGACGACTTTAAGCCCACAATTCAAAGCCAACGAAGGGTGAATCCAAAAATCCATGAAGTCATCAAAACAGAGGTTATCAAACTTCTTGATGCGGGTATGATTTACCCTATTTTGGATTCACCATGGGTTAGTCCAATCCATTGTGTGCCCAAGAAGGGCGGAATAACCGTTGTTCCCAATGAACACAATGAGTTGATTTCCACTCGTCTGGTTACTGGGTGGAGAGTTTGTATAGACTACCGCAAACTCAATGATGCCACGAGAAAGGATCATTTCCCTCTTCCTTTTATGGACCAAATGCTTGAACGTTTAGCGAGTAATGAATATTACTGCTTTCTTGATGGTTTCTCGGGTTATTTTCAAATACCCATCGATCCCCAAGATCAAGAGAAGACTACATTCACTTGTCCCTATGGCACTTTTGCTTACAAAAGAATGCCTTTTGGCTTATGTAATGCGCCCGGGACTTTCCAAAGGTGCATGTTATCTATCTTCCATGACATGGTTGAACAAACCATGGAAGTCTTCATGGATGATTTCTCGGTCTTCGGGGATTCCTTCTCTTCTTGCCTTGTCAATTTGGAACGTATGCTTAAGCGGTGCGAAGATACTCGCCTTGTTCTAAATTGGGAAAAATGCCATTTTATGGTAAAAGAAGGCATCGTGTTGGGACACAAGATTTCCAAAGCCGGTCTTGAAGTAGACCGTGCTAAAGTCGATGTTATCGCCAAGTTGCCTCCACCTTCAACCGTGAAGGGTGTGAGAAGTTTTCTGGGTCATGCGGGCTTCTACCGTCGATTCATCAAAGATTTTTCTCAAATCGCTCGCCCGATGACCCACATCTTGGAAAAAGATACTCCTTTTATCTTTTCCAAAGAGTGCCTTGAAGCCTTCAACTCACTTAAGGATAAGCTTACTAAGGCACCTGTCTTGGTTACCCCTAATTGGGAGCTTCCCTTTGAGTTGATGTGCGATGCTAGTGATTTTGCTATTGGAGCGGTTTTGGGACAAAGAGTGAACAAACACTTCCAACCAATCCATTACGCTAGCAAGACAATGACGGGGGCACAATTGCATTATACGACAACCGAAAAAGAGCTTTTAGCTGTTTTCTATGCTTTTGAAAAATTCCGCCCCTATCTTGTCCTTTCCACCACGATCGTGTATACCGATCATTCCGCGCTGAAGTACTTGTTGACAAAGCAAGATTCCAAACCAAGACTTCTTCGCTGGGTTTTGCTGCTCCAGGAATTTAAAATCGAAATTCGCGATAAAAAAGGAGCTGAAAACCTAGCCGCGGACCATCTCAGCAGACTTGAGGATCCTTACCAAGGGGATCATCCGAACAAAGAAATCAATGATTCTTTTCCCTTGGAGACCTTAATGTCTATAAATTCGAAATCTGATGAAACCCCGTGGTTTGCGGACTTTGCAAACTACTTGGCGGGTGGAATTCTCAAGGAAGGGTTGACGTCCCAACAAAAGAAAAAGTTCTTCACCGACATTAAGACTTACTTTTGGGACGACCCTTACCTATTCAAACAATGTGCTGACCTGATTATCCGCCGATGTGTTGATGGACCGGCAGCTTCAGAAATCCTTAATGCTTGCCACAAAGGACCCACCGGTAGTCACTTTGGTCCCAACTACACCGCCAAAAAAGTGTTTGATTCAGGATTTTATTGGCCCTCTATATATTGTGACGCTCACGATATGGTTAAACAATGTGATGTGTGCCAGAAACAAGGCACGATCACACATAAAGACGAGATGCCTCAGAATTTCATTCAAGAGTGTGAAATCTTTGATGTTTGGGGTATCGACTTTATGGGGCCATTCCCTTCTTCTAAAGGAAACAAATACATCCTTGTAGCCGTTGACTACGTCTCCAAATGGGTTGAAGCCAAAGCTTTACCCACTAATGACGCAAGGGTGGTTTGTAACTGTTTGAAAGCTCTTTTCGCTAGATTCGGTGTGCCTCGTGCCATTATTAGTGATCGTGGGACTCATTTCTCCAATGACCAATTTGCTAGAGTCATGGCTAAGTACGGTGTAAATCATCGTCTTTCCACAGCCTACCACCCACAAACTAATGGCCAGGCTGAAATATCCAACCGAGGACTTAAGCGAATTCTTGAAAGGACCGTGGGAGAGCATCGTGCCTCATGGGCTGATAAACTTGATGATGCTTTGTGGGCTTTCCGTACTGCTTACAAGACCCCGATCGGCTGTACGCCTTATCGTCTTGTGTACGGGAAAGCATGCCACCTCCCCATTGAGTTGGAGCACAAGGCTTATTGGGCCTTGAAGTTGGCTAATTTTGATATTAACAAAGCCGGTGACCTGCGCAAGATCCAACTCAATGAGCTCAATGAACTTCGGAATGAGGCTTATGAAAATTCTTTTATCTATAAGGAAAGAACTAAGCTCATTCACGACTCCAAGATCAAAAACCGAGAGTTCCATGTTGGAGACAAAGTCTTACTTTTTAACTCTCGATTGAAAATCTTTTCGGGCAAGCTCAAATCTCGTTGGTCCGGCCCATTCACCATTGCCCAAATTTTTCCATATGGTACTCTCGAGCTCGCTCAACCTGATGGACCGAATTTTAAGGTGAATGGCCAACGAGTGAAGTTGTACTTTGGTGAGGACACCTCTCAGGAGGTGATTCCATCCCTCACCACGTTCCCCATGAACTAATTTTGGGTCGAGTCAGGCTCGTGACTCGGTTATCAAAAACAAGCGCTCCTCGGGAGGCAGCCCGAGTATCTATCCTTTTATGTTTTAACCTCCTAAGTGTAAGGGGGACCTCTATAGGGTGTTTGTCTTTGTGTGGTGATGTGATTACAGGGATAAGTGCACTCTTGGAACCTCTGAAGAACCGTGCTCCCGTGTTATCCGAAATCCGGTTCTATCTCTCAACTATCGTGATTCAATTTTCTTCATACTCACATTTGAAATTGATCACTTTAGTCGTCTCTTCCTTAACTTGAGTTAACCAACGTGCACAATGTCATAAGTGTAGGGGAGACTTTTCCCACATGCTTAAACATTAAGGACAATGTTTATCTTAAGTGTAGGGGGACTTCTATCAAAGTTTTAAGTGGACTTTTCCATGAAAATGCCTTCATTTAACCGGAAAATCATGTTTTTCAACATTTTTCAAATTTTTTATTAACTTTGGCCATTTAGTTTTAATTTTTAAATTTTTATCTTTGCTTTTATATGTATATATCCCGCAATAAAGTCAAAAATTTAAATAAAGTGGTGTAGCTAGTTTAGAAATCTTTGACATATTAGGCCCGTTGCGTTTATTTTGACTCAACCCGAATAGACTTATCCAAGTTTATTCTAGCTAGTATCCTTAACCATGTAGACCTTAATTGGTTTATTAGGC
The DNA here is from genome assembly GCA_025667525.1 of Glebionis coronaria. Lineage (NCBI taxonomy): Eukaryota > Viridiplantae > Streptophyta > Magnoliopsida > Asterales > Asteraceae > Glebionis > Glebionis coronaria. The sequence continues at coordinate 94,485,593 of CM046882.1, read as the reverse complement.
TAAGTGTCCACGAGTCTCATTACTTGAGATTTTAAACTGTGGAGGACGAGAAATGATAGAGTCAATTATAAGTCGGTATTCTTGCACAAGCTCACTTGGTGTAATTATTTGCCTATTCTCCCATCACTTGCTAATAATTTATCTGCAATAAGTAAGGTCGTACGATTTGAAAAGTTACTTAGCTTCTAGCCCAAGATCGTTTAAAAGTTGCTCGGTAATGATAAGAGTTCATAGCCAAGGCATAACTTATGAAGCGGGGCGCGAAGATTGGCGAGTCCGAAAAGGCCCTAACAAGGCATGAGGACTCCATTTTATTGCTAAAGATCCAAGGTGATGTGAAAAGCATTATTCCCAAAGTCAATATAAAGGATCAAGACTCACGACGAAAAGCAATCAACTCCCATAAAGATGATGGAGAAGTCTATCCGAAAAGACCCTAACAAGGTATGAGGATAAATAGATCCAAGTCCGAAAAGGAGGCGGATCGTTGTATCTCAAAATCCCAAATAGATATTGAAGAAATAATCATGAAGTCGTGGTCAACAAAGTTGGAGTACCCCTCAAAAGTCTCCAAGTGAAGAAACTCTATGAACGATGAGAAGACCATTATCTCAAGCACGTCTCTCAAGATATGAAGTATGAAGTACATGCCAAATATCGGCCCGAGAAAGGTCTCAAATCGTGAACCGAGTTATGCCAAGATATGAACTTTTTGATATCCCGAGAAGCAGTTTTAAGAGATTTTGTCCTTTAGCTAACTATTGATCAAATCGTCCTACTTTGCTTTCGGCCTTAATAAACTATCGAAATAAGTCCAAAAATGCATCTTCATGATCATTCTAAGACAAAAATAAAATATAAGAGATACACCTAGGAATAAGGGAGTTTAAGCATTTAATTAAGCCATGTGTGTAAGTGTTTAAATTGCTAACTTATAATAACTAATGATCTCGTTTTTAAGCTTAGTTTAGGGAACGTGAAACTTGAGGGTGATAAATCTTCGCAGCACCAAAGCCCTAATGTAAGTCCTTGATCTCTTTGCAAGTTATTTCCGTGTAGCTATTTTCAAGTGAAAATGGTTTTCCATCCTTTTGTTTCCTTTAAAGTTTAACTTCTTTTAGTACTTTAAATTTTTGTTTAGTAGTATTTGAATAAGGCTAAGGTTGATTAATTATGAGAAAAGTGTAAATTTTGCTTTATCACTAAGCATTGCATGAGGGCATGGCAATGGTTAAGTGTAGGGGATTTGATAGGTGTGTAAACACCCATCCTTTTACCACTTAATTCTAGCTAAAACAAGACCAAAACACGTATTTAATATCATTTGTTTGGAATTATGCGTGGTTTTTGTGTATATTGTGTTTTCACAGCCAACCGGATGATTATTGAAGAAAACATGGGATTGCACGGGTTTTATCGAAGAAAAAGACTCAAGATAAAGTCTATTGTCCAAGAGATGTAAAAGATTTGAAGTCACTGGGCCTATTCGAAGATTTATCGAAGGAAAGGACCAAAGATGGGAGATTTACATAAGTCGAAGAAACTCAAGTCTATTAAACGAAGAAATTAAAAGACGAGTTGAATTTAATCGACGACAAATCCCGAATCAGAATCGAAAACGTCAATATTTCGGAAAAGACGAGAAGACAAGAAGAACGGGAGAAAGCCCACTCACCAACCAAAAGACAAGCCTATAAATAGACCACCCTCACACATTTTAGCCAGTTAGTTTTTAGTTTTCTTTCTCCCCATTTTTCTCTCTTTTCTGTTTCGTAGGATCACCATCACCACTAGGGTGTTTGGTGATTTTAATCTTTGATCTTGAAATCTTGTAATTTTAATCCTTGTTTTGTTATTGTTGAATACATTAAATCATCAATACAAAGTTCTTGTTTAATCTTTCCATTTCATCTTGTTCATCATCATCTTTATCTTCAAGTTCTTAAGTTCTTATTTTATTGATTTGATCTTTAAAAGTTGTTGGGATTTGTGTTTTTGTTGATGGGATTTGTAGTTATTGGTTAGTAAATCATTTTTGTTAAGTTGTATTTAAGTTTTTGGTGAAAAACTTGGTGATTTTTGGATCAAAACATTTTTCCTTGTTCTTCGGGAAAAAACGACTGTATCTGGGTTTCTAGACTTCCGGATGAACAGTAAGTTCCGGATGAACAACCAAAGTTCCGAATAAAGCTGTTTTCCAAAAGTTCCGAATGAACTTAAACTTCCGGATGAATGAAAGTTCCGTATGAGTTTAAGAAGTTCCGGATGAATTTGTTTTCCAAAAGTTCCGAATGAGTTTCCTTTTAGAAAGTTCCGAATGAGTGCATGTTTTTAAGTTCCGAATGAACTACCTTTAAAAGTTCCGAATGAGTAAAAACTTCCGAATGAACTAAAGTTCCGAATAAAGTTCAGAGTAAAGTTCCGGGTGAAAAGTTCCGAGCCAAACTTCCGAACGAAGTTCCGAACCAAGTTCCGGATAAACTTCCGAAGTAAGTTCTGAGTGAAGGATTTCTAAAAGTTCCGAATGAAGACTTCCGGGTGAAAAGTTCCGGATCAAAAGTTCTGGATCAAAAGTTCTGAATCAAAGCAAAACTTCCGAATCAGTTTCTTCTGGGTAGTTTTACTGTTTCTTTACGGTTTCTTTAATGTTTCTTTATTTCTCACTTATATTTTAGCTGTAACTTTAATTTTAATTTTAATTTTAACTTTAATTTTAATTCAAGTTTTATCAATTGTTATTAATCTAATTACTTTTAAAATTTAAGTTTACAATTTAGAGCATTTGTCATTTAGTAGTTTAAAAATCCAAACCCCTTTTTTAGTAACCAAGAACAATCATTCCACTTAAGACCGAGATCAATTCGAGAGGACTGAGAGAATCTAGAACCCAATCAAAATAAGTGTATCAGTAAGTATTTTAGTAAATAACAAACCCAAGCGCGAAGAAACCGCCAAATTTACAAAAGAGACCCTTAACGGTACAACGGACATGTAGCGGTACATGGAACATAAGCGGTACTTGACTTTGTGCTAGCGGTACTTGGAGTGACAACGGTACCTCACAATATTGACCAGTTCATGCTTTCCACTAACAATGTAACCTCTTTTATCCTTTTCTAATTAACCTGCAGTTACATCAAAAACACAAAACATAGACTATACAATAAAAAGTATAAAAATTTGTACAGCTATTACCTCCCGTAACATATGCAGCATATTATTGGTTGAGCATACCAATGTCTGTCACCAAGAATCCGAATTTCTTTGCATCAAATGCCTTGGTCAACAAATCAGTTGCATTGTTGTCTGTATGAATCTTCAAGACTTGAATAAGCTTTTTGTCATAAGCATCTCTTATAAAGTGATGTCTTATTTCAATATGCTTGGTCTTGGAGTGAAATACTGGATTCTTGACAATGCATATAGTACTTTCATTATCAATGTACATCTTGGTGTTCCTGAAGTTAAACCCATAGCCCAACAATTAATTTTGAATCCAAAGTACTTGTCCACAGCAATGAGCAACAGCTACATACTCAGCTTTAGTTGTAGAAGTATCAACAATGGTTTGCTTCTTACACTGCCATGATATGAGTCTCCTGCCTAAGAATTGACAACCTCCTGTTGTGGATTTCCTATCATGATTAGCTCTAGCATAATCACTATCTGAGTAAGCTTCCAATTCAAAGGTGGAATCTCTAGGATACCATAATCCTAAATTGGGTTGACTTTTAAGATATTTAAAAATCTTCTTCACAGCATGTAGATGTGACACCTTTGGATGAACTTGGAACCTTGAACATGCACACACAACAAACATTATATCTGGCCTTGAAGCAGTAAGATACATCAATGAACCAATCATTGACCTATATAGATGAATGTCAACATCTTCTCCATGTTCATCTTTTGGTAAAGATTTCTTGGCTTCAAAAGGTGTGCTTGTACTCCTTGTATCCATACATGAAAATTTCTTCAAGATTTCAGCAACATATTTATCTTGGCTGATAAATATTCCATCTTTCCTTTGTTTGACTTGCAGTCCCAAAAAGAAAGTTAGTTCTCCCATAGAACTCATTTGAAATCTTCCTTTCATCAAAGCTTCAAACTCTTCACACCATGTCTTCTTGGTAGAACCAAAAATGATGTCATCAACATAAACTTGAACCAGAATGATGTCCTTAAAATACTTCTTGATGAACAGATTTTTGTCAATGGTTCCTCTCCTATATCTATGTTCTAGCAGAAAATTAGATAAGGTTGCATACCAGGCTCTTGGAGCTTGATGCAGACCATAAAGTGCTTTGATAACCTTGTAGACTCTATTGGGGAATTTAGGATCTACAAAACCTGGAGGTTGTGAGACATATACCTCCTCTAAAATAGTACCATACATAAAGGCACTTTTCACATCCATTTGATAGACTATAAATCCCATATATGATGCAAAGGCCAAAAATAATCTAATGGCTTCTATCGTTTCCACTGGTGCAAAAACCTCATCATAGTCTATCACTTCTTCTTGTCTATAGCCTTGAGCAACAAGTCTTACCTTGTTCCTCACAACAACCCCTCTTTCATTCTTCTTGTTCTTGAAGACCCATCTAGTACCAATTACTCTTTTACCTGAGGGAAGATCCACAAGAATCCAAACTTTTTGTAGCTCAAATTGTGTTAATTCTTCTTGCATGGCATCTACCCAACTTTCTTCATCAAGAGTCTGAGATATCCTTTTGGGCTCTACTTGAGATAAGAAACAAGCAAACAAACAATGCTGAGTATCTTTATGATTTGTTCTCTGCTGTTGTTTGACATAACTCACAAGTGCATAAGTTTCTATATTGGTTTGCAGTTGTCTTCTGGTTTGTACAACAGATTTAGGATCTCCAATAATATGTGTAGTAGGATGGTTGTTGTTGACTTTATGAGTGGGAATAGAACTAACTGGAATTTCTGTTTCCATATTGTTGAAATCAGCTACTACACCCTGCTCATCATAGGAAGCTTTGGAGAAGATTCCTTCAGCTGGACTAGCATATAAGTCTTCATCGTCCAAGGCTTGTAAAATCTCTTCTAGTGAGTCAACAGATTTGGCAGATTTTGACTTAACAGTACTTGCAGATGAAGTACCGCTAGGTGTAGTATGTACTGCTGAGTGTTGTGACTCAAAAGATTCTTCTCCTGAATGCTGATTAGCAGATGTATCATTCTTTTCTTGATCTTGAATCCTCTGAAGCTCCTGGGAGGCTTGATCATCACTTGATGGAATGGTTTGCTTCTTGGGAGTGGCAGATTTGGGAGTAACAGTAGGCATGTTGGGCACATAGACATGAAAATCATCATCTGATGAAGAAACATCTTCTTGAGTACCTGCATTAGTTGCACTTGACTCCTTACCTGCATTGTTAGTTTGACAATCCTCTTGCAAAGAATAGTAATCCATGGAGTTAGTTAGATAATCTAAATTAAACATCCAAGCATAACCTATTCCTGGAACATTGGGTTTATTTTCAAAGAAATTGACATGAGCATTTTCTTCAACTTTCTTAGTTGCCAAATTATAAACCCTATATGCTATACTTTGCAATGAATATCCTACAAGATATCCTGGATCAGACTTTTCATCAAACTTTCCCAAATAATCAAGAGTATTTAGTATAGACACATGACACCCAAAAGGTCTTAAATAACTTATGTTAGGCTTTAAATCAATCAAGAATTCATAAGGTGTTTTGTTTTGAGGCTTGGTTACTAGGACTCTATTTAACACATAACATGCAGTATTGATTGCTTCTGCCCAAAAGGTATTTGGCAAAAGTGAATCAGCCAGCATAGTTCTAGCAGCCTCAATCAGTGTCCTATTCTTCCTTTCAGCTACTCCATTTTGTTGTGGAGTTCTAGGATTACTAAATTGTCTCTTAATTCCTTTAGACCTACAGAATTCATCAAATTCAGCATTCTTAAATTCTGTCCCATTATCAGTCCTAATGATTAAAACCTGTTTAGTTAACTGCTTTTCAACTAAAATGATAAAATCCTTAAGTAATTAACTTGTTTCACTTTTATGAGCTAAAAACAAAACCCAACTGAATCTACTATAATCATCAGTTATGACTAGACAAAAGCTATTATGACTAATGCTTCTGATAGACACTGGACCAAACAAATCGATATGCAAGAGCTGCAAAGGTTTTGTCACAGTGTTAATAGTCTTGGTCTTACAAGAGGCTCTATTATGTTTATCTTTTTGACAAGCAGCACATGTGAAATCATTTTGAAAAGATTTGTTAGGTAGACCTCTAACCAAATTCTTATTCACCAATCAATTAAGATTCTTGAAATTCACATGACCTAACCTTCTATGCCATAAATTTGACTCATCTAAAGAAGCCTTAGCTATCAAACATGTAATACCACCTGTTGGAGTAATAGTATGAAGATTAAAGGTGTACATATTTTCTTGTCTGGGTACTTTAAGCAGTATTTGAGATTCCTTAGGCATCTCAAAGTCTTTAGACAACACCAAGCAGTCTTTGTCTGTGAATAGCACCTTGTTCTTCTTATCATACATTTGTGATACAGAGAAGAGATTGAATTCATTCAATTCTTTTACAAAGAACACATCTTCAAATTCCAACTTTCCTGTGTTGATTTTCCCTTTGCTAGTGATTCTACCTTTTCTACCTCCAAAGGCTACTGGACCTCATCTGAATTCTTCAAATTCAGCAAGAAAATCTTTGTTTCCTGTCATGTGTCTTGAGCATCCACTATCTACTATTCCTTTATCTTTTAATTCATCAATGAGATGCCCCTGCACACAAATAAAACTCATTAGTTTTTAACAGAGACCCAAGCAACATTTGGCTCGGATCTTGTGGGACCTACACATTTAAGAGTTTGTACTAAAGCATTCCCAGTAATGCTACTTTTACTCTTATACTTCATGGTTTCATTTATGTAGTCAAAGTCATAGGGTGACTCTATGTGCTCAGACTTCTTTGACTTAGTATTGCTTTAGTGGTACTTGCTTTAACCCATGATTTATCCTTTTTAGGAACCCACATTTGCACTAGTTTGTTTCTATCCTTACTTCTAGGTGTTTTAACTTTTTCAAAAACTTTCTTAGATGTCTTGGAGAACTTTGGTTTTACAGACTTTAAACCTATGACAACCCAAAACCGGGGTCATTGCTTAATCTTATTTTACGATTATTTTTTAAATTTTTCGATGAGTTTGAATGATATTTATTTTTGGAGGTTTAAGTTTAAACCGATGTTGGAAGGTTTATATTTCAATTTTAATAAGTATAAGGAGTATTAACAAGAGTGATGTCGATGGATGCCAAATATTTTACGTCTTATTGTCGGTTGTTCGATTTTTGTCATTTTTGATGTTTTATTTTAAATGACGTGTTAAGTCGAGTCCGGAGTCGATATTATTATATTTGAGGTACGTTTTAAATTTTTAAGGTATCTTTATGAAACCCGAGCCCCGTAAATATTTTCAAAATTGACTAATAGTTATTTCCCGCATTTTTAGCTAACTATTTTCGGTTTGAGCCACAACTATTATAAAATTACAACAATGGTCCCTCATGCACCATATAAAAAGCTTAATTAAACACACACAACATAATTTCTCCACTCAAAAAAATTTCTTTTCTCTCTCTTTCTTCTTGTGTTTGTCGTGACCTTTAAACCCACCCCAAAACCATACAATTTCAATTTTAACTCAATTTTGATTATGATTTGAGTAAAACTAAAAAAAGACCCAATCTTATAATTGATCAAGGATCATTTTGGTATAAGAAAATCTTACATGCAAGGCATTTTTATTTTTTGATGTTGGTAGGTAGGAGCCATGATCATGCATGGTGTTCTTGCCATGATCAATGGTGATTGTTGCAACAATTTGTTAAAAACTTCATTTTGATTCAAAGGTTTTGATTTTGATAATAATTTGGATGTTATGGTTCATATATGTTGATGTTAGGGTATAGGAATGATCATTTTCATGGTTGGTTTTGATCAAAAAGGTGATTTTGTACAAGTTTTTAATGGTTATTTTACAACAGTAAGTAAACAGTAAAATCCGAATTTTTATGTTTTGAAAATGGCTTAACTTATAGCCTAGGGTTGTAGATAATTTTATTAGCTTCGATTTGATATAAGTTAGAGCTTCTAGCTCCAAACGAGCGCGAAGTTATGATGTTTTGATTGATCGTGTACCGAGAGACGAGTATCGGCACTACATATAGTTGTTGTCGATATTTGGATCGAATCTCGGGGACTCTAAATTGATGTTTTGAAATGTGTAACCTAATGATAATGAGGTTTTTACCTTATAGGTTGAGTTTACTTTAGAACCCGAGTGTCGGTTTTGTAAACGGAGTCGTTTAAAGAAGTTAAAACGGTTGTATGAAAAATTAACGTAAATCTGTCCGGATTTTGTAGTTTGAAATGAGTCAGGTAAAGGACATTAAAAGAAATTTCACTTGATGAAATTGTAGGAGGACTTTCTATATATAGTAAGTTAGTTTATCGAGTCGTTTCATAAACGTTTGACAAGTTTAAAAGGGGTAAATAAGCTAGTACATGTAGTATGTACCGGCAGACTTTGTTAAAAGTGTAAAATGATAAAGTAAATGTGTAGTAAAGTATAATGAAGTTATTTATATCGTTTTCTCTCGAATTTATCGTGCCTTTATGAGGCTGAGTTTGATGTTGTTATGTATGGTTTATTTCTCGAGTCATTATTAATGAACGCGCCTTATTTGATCGGTAGCGGTTCTCGTGTTTGAAAGGCATCCATTATCATTGACGATCATCTCGCTAGATCTCTTATACTAAGGTGAGTCTGTAGCATCGCTTTTTATGCTAGCTACTAAATGTTTTATACCCGCGAGGGGGATACATGCTATTTGAAAATAAATGAACACAAGTAATGAGTAATTGTTGGACTCAAATGTTGCCTAAAGTTGATTACATTGTATTGAGTACCTTGTTGCTAAAGACCCTAAATTCATGAGCCGTTAACTATCTTCTTACTTGATGTTGTGAGTCGGGAATAGCCGCTTATTCAAATGATAGTACTATTGGGTTGACCACCCTATCTGAGACCAGGGCATTACGTTGAGTAACCCGCTGGGAAGGATAATTTTACGAGAATAAGAATGTGGTATTCTAGCAACTGATACCCTAGAAGGACAATGGTTTTATTCTAGTCATGCCGGCATTTGGCGTGGGTGACTATTTGGTTAAGGGGTCGGTGTCATGAGCTTAAATACAATGTTTTATTATTGCCTTGAATATAGATTGTGTGTACGACAATTCTATAAATGATTATGATTGATTTTCTTCTTGTGTTCAAATGTGATTTGATAAACCTATAGACTCGCTCAACATTATTGTTGACTCGTTTTAGCATGTATTTCAGGTAATAGGAAGTGATGGAGCATGGAGCTTTGTTGTGGAGGTTGTGGCTTGGCTTTTGGAAGAATGTTGGTCTAAAATCTATTTCTATCCTTTACTGTTGAACAATTTACTTTATGTTTGTGTACTGTACTAAACTTGTTGGTTGTTGGGCGAGATCCATGGGGACTAAACGCTTTACTCTGGTGTCGTTTTAGTACAATCATTGGATGAAATTTATGTTTTAGACCTAATATGAAAATCTTGTTTATGTTTTATGTGTAAACGTCTCTATTTTGAGTCGTTCAATATACTTGTGTCATGATGCTTGTATCTAGCACCCAATTGTGTATTTCCGCTGCGCAATGAAAATTGGGGGTGTTAGAGATTGGTAATCAGAGCTGCAAGTTATAGAGAACTGGGTCGATTTTGAAAATTGTCCTAAACTATAACTTTGGTGTCGAGATTATTTATTCTTCAAAAGCACACAATTCCTCTGCAACGCTCCGGTAATATTACTTTTAGTTTTGTTTTGCATTGTAGATGTATCCCTTATAACTGAAATGATTTCCCGAGTATTTATTAAGTAAATACTACGATATTGTATTGGAATTATTGAAAGTTCGCTGAGTGCTTGTCAGTATCATATTTTTTTACGAGCATTGCATAAACATCATTTTCATTGTGTAGCATAGCATGGATTAGGTATGACATTTGCATAAGCATGGCATACTAATTATTATTTTATTAACAATGACCTTAAGTATCCTTGAACCCTTATAATTGTAGAAAATGGCTGGTTTACCTCGTGAGGATGGATGGATTGATATGACTAATGTATTGTGTGACAACCCGTCAATTTCAGGTCGTTATTTTAATCTCGACTATTACGTATTACGTGTTTACTTTAATGAGAATTTTAATTTATCGACTAACCGAGAAGGTTATGACTTGAAACTAGCGTAAAAATGTCGATTAGATGAAAACCGACAAGGAATATGTTAGGTATCGATATTATATTCTCAAATAATCATGAAAATGATTTTATTATATTTAATCTTTATTTCTCGTATTTTACGTTTTAACGAATGACGATAACTAGTAGTGATCGCGATACCGACGGATGCCCAAAAATTTACGTTTTATTATCGATTGTCTCGATATTGTATATTTTCGACGTTTTCGATTTAATTACGTTTTAAGTCGTGTCGAAGCTTTATTATTATTTTTATGAAGCGTTTTAACTTACGAAAAGTATTTTTACGAAACCCGAGCCCCGTAAATATTTTTAAAATGTACAATTTACATTTTCTACCTTGTAAACTATTTACTTGCACTTTGGGACCAAAAGAATGCAAATTTGGCAAAAATTACCCTCACCCCACTATTTAAACAAATTCCACTAACCATTTTTCATTTTAAAATTCATTTTACACAAAAACACACACAATCTCTCTCTCCCTTTGTTCTTGCCGTCCACCCTCCCCCCTATATTCATCAAATTTCATCAAATTTTACTTTGATTCTCCAAAAACTAAAGAAAGTCCCATCTTGGAAATTCAATAAGCTTCACATTGGTATAAAAATTTCCCACATGCATACACTTTAATTTTTTTTCAAGATTTTGGTGAAGAACATGTGTTTGATCCATTTCTTTGGTTATATATGTTGTTATTATTATTATATTCATAGTGGGTTATGGTTGCATGCAAGATTTTTATATATTTAATTTTTGTAAGATTAATTTGAGGGTGTTATGAGTTAATTAGATGTGTTATTATGATATTAGGATCATATTAGGACTATAGGAATTGTTGGAATGGGTTGAAAATTTGATTTGGTATGATTTTTAGATAGGCTATTTTGGGCAGTAACTTTAAGTCCGTTTTTGAAATTGTTACTGTGGTAAACTTGGTAAACTAATAAGATAGGGTCGTAGAGAATTTCGTTAGCTTCGATTTGAGCTAAAGTAGAGCTTCTAACTCATTACGAGCGAAAAGTTATGCTACTTTTAGTATTTGTGTACCGGGAGACGGGTATCGGCACAATCCGAAAATTGTTGTCGATATTTGGAACGAATCTCGGGGACTATAAAATGAGTTTTAAAAATGTTCAAGGGCTGTTGTAAGTTGATAAACCTCAGGTCATGAGTCTATTTTCAAACCCGAGTGTCGGTTTTGCAAACGGAAATGTTTAGATAAGTCAAAATGGTTTTACAAGTCAAAGGCGTAAAACTGTCCGGTTTTTGCAACACGAAGGTGTGTCGGGCAGAAGGTCTTAGAAGTAATATTTTTGAATGAAATTTAAACTGAGTTTTATTCATATTATGTGTGAGTTTGTCACCAAGTTTCGTCGAAATCGGACATGTCTAGATAGGTTAGATTGGTGTGTACATTTGGAGTGTACATGCTGAGTGGTATTTTGGACACGTAGTTCAATACTTGTATGGCGTGAGTTGAGTATTCACTATTGGACATAGTGACTTACTCGAGTGTTAAGTCATTATATAAATGACTTAGCTACTGGTCCGAGGGAAGTAAAAATGATGGTTTGACTTGCGTTGACTTGGCGTCTTATGACGGGTCAATGTCGAGGGTGCAAGTAATTTAAAAGAATAAGTGTTGGATAAAAGGGTATAGAAGTACACTTATATTTTTGTTATTTTTCGGGATTTTCATGGTCATTTGAAATTGACTTTCATATTATTTAAGTATTAAATATACTTGAGTCGTTTATTAACGAACGCGCCTTATTTGGTAGGTTGCGGTCTTCGTGTTTAAAAGGGCATCACAAATCGTCGGCGATCGTCACGTCACTACTATCGTACCAAGGTGAGTCTATAGCCTCGCTTTACATGTTTACTTGTTTTATAAAACCCGCGAGGGGGATAACATGCTTGTTTTATTAAAATAAGAGGGGTACAACGAGAAGTTGTGGAAACCCTTATTATTGGAAAAACATTATATAAATGTAGGGTACAACGAGAAGTTGTGGTAAACCCTCATTCTTTTAAAATTGAACACAAAGGACCCGATTGTATGCTTAGATGAAAGTTGTTATATAAGTTTGTTTAGCCTTAAAGACCCATGAATCGTGAATTGTTAATCGAAAGAACGCTAATACTATGGATAGATCTATCGGGGTGACGCCCAGTCCGGTCGCGACTAGCTATCGCGTGGTGTTGTGATGCACCAGTAATGAAACATCGGATGCAATTGTATAAGAGAAATATACGCACTTGGCTAGGTGTGTTGGGCTGAAATAATATATGTTAACGTTCAATTTCACGAGACTTATGAAATAACAACGATAATTATGTCTGATCCACATGATTGTCAACTACGGAAGGTTTATTCAGAATACTTGTGTTCATTTATTTAAATTTAAACTCTATAGATTCACTCAACATTTTTGTTGACTTTATAGCATGTTTTATCTCGGGTCCATGAAGAAGGCACTCAAGGAAGGCGGTTTCACGCAGCTTGCTAAATTAAAATGTTTTGGCCCGCTTTTCTAAACTATGTCTATTCTAAGAAACTTTTATTATTTGGTTGGTTGTGTAAACTTAAAACTATTTGGGACCGTGTGTAAACTGTTTTATCTTTAAACAAATGAATGGACGTATGTTTTGTTAAAACGACTCATTTTGAGGCGTTTTCTATGATATTGAGGTTGAACCATGATAGTAACACCCAATGACCCTTCCGCTGCTATGACATGAAATTGGGGGTGTTACAGATTGGCATCAGAGCTCAAGTTATAGAGAACGAAAAGATTTTCCAAAAATAAATTTTTGAAATCTTTTGACTATAACATTTGCAAGCGAAACCTCCGAGTTGCCAATGGACGAGAACAAGCAAAGTATATATATGTTATACATATTTAATTATTAATTATGCTTAAAGCATAATGGATTACATTTATTTATTTATAAATGTTTATTATTTGATTATTATAATACTAATACGTGATTTACAAACGACGCTGATTGTCACAATAGAAATCCCTGTCTTTTGACTCATCCCTCGTGAATCTTCGTTCCTTGTCTAAAATTCTATTCTTCGTTCTATCATCCATTCTTGTTTCTTTTCATCTATCTATTCTTATTCTGTGTTATTCATGTTTTGTTATCACAAGTGTCGAATGAATACTCATTTTGATGTGAATTGTGTAACAGGATCATGCCGCCTAAACAGTTGACTGAGACTCAGTTACGTGCTATAGTAGCTGATCAATTTCAGATATCTATGAATGCATTTATGGCAAACTTGAATAATGGAGCCGGTGGATCTGGTGGAGCTAGTGGATCTGGTGGAGCTGGTGGATCCGGTGGAGCTGGTGGATCCGGTGAAGCTGGTGGATCCGGTGGAGCTGGTGGATCTGGTGGAGCTGGCAATACTGGAGCTGGCGCTACTGGCGCTGGCGCTACTGGAGCTGGCGCTACTGGAGCTGGCGCTACCGGAACTGGCAATACTGGTGCTGGAACTGGTGATGCGGATAGACCAGTGATTCCTGAAAACAAGAAGTGCAATTATACCTCGTTCATGAAATGCAAACCTCCAACTTTTAAGGGTACTGAAGGCGCTGTTGGGTTAATGCAATGGTTTGAGAGATTTGAATCCGTGTTTCGATTTAGTGGAAGCGAGGAAGGAGATAAAGTGATGTTTGCCTCTGCTACTCTTCAAGGGCGAGCATTAACTTGGTGGAATGGAAGAATGGCATCATTGGGTATGGATGCTGCGTATGCTACACCTTGGGCTGAGGTAAGAAGATGGATGACTGAGGAATTTTGTCCAAGGAGTGTTATTCAAAGGTTAGAACAGGAATTATATCAGCTGAGACTGAAGGGTACTGACATCGATGGATACACCAACAGATTCCATGAACTTGCTCTACTTTGTCCCAACAAGGTTAACCCTGAATACTTGAAGGTAGAGCAGTATATTCGAGGCTTACCGACCAACATCCGTGGGGATGTGACCTCATCTAAACCTGCCAACATTGATGAAGCTGTTCGTATGGCCTACCAACTAATGGGTCAAATCATCCAAGACAAGGCTGATGGTGTTTCTGAAGGCAACAAAAGAAGAGCTGAAAACGACAATGATGATCGTGGTGATAACCGTCAATCTCACAACAGAAATCAAAACCGAAGGAGGGGCAACGCTAATGCGATGACTGAAGCTGCAACTGCTGATAAAGGAACCAGATGTCAACGATGCAAGAAGTCTCATACTGGTGAATGTACTAAGTGTGGAAAGTGCAACAAGTTAGGTCACAAGACTGAAGACTGTTGGGGACAAGGAAAGAAGGGAGTGACGTGTTATAACTGCCAAGGTAAAGGTCACATGAGGAACCAATGCCCTCAACCTCCGAAGAATGCACGTGGTGGAGATAACCAAGGAAAAGCTTATCAGTTGGGAGAAGCCGAAGCGAAGCAAAACCCGAAAGTTGTCACTGGTACGTTTTTACTAAACAACCGTTATGCTACAGCTTTATTTGATTCTGGTGCGGACAAAAGCTTTGTGTCTACAAGTTTTAGTACCTTAATTGATATTAAACCGGTCGAATTAGACGCAAGTTATGAGGTAGAACTAGCTGATGGTAAATTAGTGAGAACCAATCGTGCGCTCCTAGGATGTTCTCTAAATCTCTTGAACCGTATTTTTAAGATAGACTTGATGATTGTTGAATTGGGAAGTTTTGATATTATTATCGGAATGGATTGGTTATCCAAGTATAACGCGTCTATCTTGTGTGGAGAAAAGAAAGTTAGGATTCCTTTAGACGACAAGACCATGGTTATCGAAGGTGATCAATGTAATTCACGACTGAAAATCGTTTCGTGCATTAAGGCTCGTAAGTATATCGAAAGAGGCTGTGAGTTGTTCCTAGCTAAAGTAGTGGAGAAAGAATCGAAGGAGAAACGTGCTGAAGATGTACCTGTTATCCGTGACTTTCCTGAAGTGTTTCCGGAAGATTTGCCTGGACTTCCTCCTCCAAGGCAAGTAGAATTCCAAATTGACCTAATTCCTGGTGCTGCACCCGTGGCTCGTGCGCCATATCGTTTAGCCCCATCCGAGCTGAAGGAGCTATCTGTGCAATTGCAAGAGCTATCTGATAAAGGTTTTATACGACCGAGTTCGTCACCTTGGGGAGCTCCTGTCTTATTCGTTAAGAAGAAAGATGGTTCGTTTCGTATGTGTATCAATTACCGAGAGTTGAATAAGCTAACGATCAAGAATCGTTATCCGCTTCCAAGAATTGATGATTTATTCGATCAACTTCAAGGTTCTCGTGTTTTCTCCAAGATTGATCTTCGTTCTGGTTACCATCAACTTCGCATACGTGAGGAAGATATTCCTATTACGGCGTTTAGAACTCGTTATGGTCATTATGAGTTTCTGGTTATGCCTTTTGGTTTGACTAATGCACCTGCTGTATTCATGGACTTAATGAATCGCATTTGTAAGCCGTATCTTGATAAATTCGTGATCGTTTTCATAGATGATATTCTAATCTACTCCAAGAGCAATGAAGAGCATGCCGAACACTTAAGGATTATCTTGAACTTATTGAAGAACGAAAAGTTATACGCTAAGTTCTCAAAGTGTGATTTTTGGCTTAATTCTGTACAATTTCTCGGACACGTGGTTGATAAAAGCGGAGTACA
This sequence comes from Glebionis coronaria, assembly GCA_025667525.1. NCBI lineage: Eukaryota > Viridiplantae > Streptophyta > Magnoliopsida > Asterales > Asteraceae > Glebionis > Glebionis coronaria. The sequence continues at coordinate 94,469,510 of CM046882.1, read as the reverse complement.
TGTTGATCCTGCAAAGATCGAAGCCATCAAGAATTGGAGTGCCCCGACTACTCCAACTGAAGTGCGACAATTTCTAGGTCTGGCTGGCTATTACCGAAGGTTTATTGAAGGATTCTCCTTGATATCGAAACCATTAACGAAGCTGACTCAGAAGAATAAACCGTATGTGTGGGGCGATGATGAAGAAGAAGCTTTCCAAACCCTGAAGATGAAACTCTGTAGTGCGCCGATTTTATCGTTACCTGAAGGAAGTGAAGATTTTGTTGTTTATTGCGATGCATCTCTCAGAGGATACGGTGCTGTTCTCATGCAACGCGAAAAGGTGATCGCATATGCCTCTAGACAATTAAGGAAGAATGAGGAGAACTACACTACCCACGACTTGGAATTGGGCGCTGTGGTTTTTGCTCTGCGACTTTGGAGACATTATCTGTATGGTACGAAGTGTACTGTATTCACTGATCATAAAAGCCTACAATACATACTGGATCAAAAGGAGCTGAATATGAGGCAACGTCGATGGGTTGAACTATTAAGTGATTACGACTGCGAAATTCGTTATCATCCAGGAAAGGCGAACGTGGTAGCTGACGCGTTAAGTCGAAAGGAAAGGGAGAAACCGATTCGAGTGCGTGCTTTAGTAGTGACAGTTCATAATAACTTACCTGAGCAGATTCGGAACGCACAGGTTGAAGCATGCAAGAAGGAAAATATTGCTGCCGAAAGATTTAGAGGAGACGGTGAAACATTTGAGACGCGACCCGATGGTATCAGATGTCTGAGAGGTCGAATTTGGTTACCATTATATGGTGGACTGAGAGACTTGATTATGTTAGAATCTCATAAGTCCAAGTATTCTATTCATCCTGGATCGGACAAAATGTACCAAGACTTGAAAAAGTTATACTGGTGGCCGAATATGAAAGCTGATATTGCAACATACGTCGCGAAATGCCTAACATGTGCAAAAGTGAAAGCTGAATATCAGAAGCCGTCAGGATTACTTGTCCAACCTGAAATTCCAGTCTGGAAATGGGAGCGAATTACGATGGACTTCATCACAAAACTCCCAAGGACACCGTCTGGGTTTGATGCAATTTGGGTTATTGTCGATCGTTTAACTAAATCCGCTCATTTTATTCCAATCAACGAGAGGTTCGGATTGGAGAAACTCGCCGATATTTATCTGAAGGAAATCGTGTGCAAGCATGGTGTTCCTATTTCAATCATTTCCGATAGAGATAGTCGTTTTGCTTCTGGATTTTGGAGATCACTTCAAAAGTCGTTAGGAACCAATTTGGATATGAGCACAGCCTATCATCCACAAACTGATGGGCAAAGCGAAAGAACAATCCAAACTTTGGAGGATATGCTACGTGCTTGTGTGATAGACTTTGGAAGTAGCTGGGATAAGCACTTACATTTGGCCGAATTCTCGTACAATAACAGTTATCACGCGAGTATTAAAGCTGCACCTTTTGAAGCACTGTATGGGAGAAAATGTAGATCACCCGTTAGCTGGAGTGAGGTTGGTGATGCCCAACTCACTGGACCAGATTTGATTAGGGAGACGACGGATATGATTGTGCAAATTAAGAATAGATTGTTGTCTGCTCGAAGCCGACAGAAGAGTTATGCGGATGTAAGAAGAAAACCATTGGAGTTTAACGTGGGAGATAAGGTTATGCTAAAGGTATCACCATGGAAAGGTGTTGTACGATTTGGAAAACGTGGGAAGTTAAGTCCTCGTTATATCGGACCATTCAAGGTTACATCTAGAGTAGGACCTGTGGCATACCAACTCGAACTACCACAAGAACTGTATGGGATTCATAACACTTTTCACGTGTCGAATCTGAAGAAGTGTTTATCCGATGAAGAACTCGTTATACCGTTAGACGAGGTTAAGGTTGATAAGAAGTTGCATTTTATTGAAGAACCGGTCGAGATCATGGATCGCGAGGTCAAGCAACTGAAGCAAAGCCGAATACCTATCGTCAAAGTTCGATGGAACTCTCGAAGAGGACCGGAGTTTACTTGGGAACGAGAAGACCAAATGTGGAAAAATTACCCTCATCTCTTTGATTTCAACAAGCGATCGGGCAAGAACGCAAGTTGATCTTCGAGGGCGAAGATCCTAATTTGGTGGGGATGATGTGACAACCCGTCAATTTCAGGTCGTTATTTTAATCTCGACTATTACGTATTACGTGTTTACTTTAATGAGAATTTTAATTTATCGACTAACCGAGAAGGTTATGACTTGAAACTAGCGTAAAAATGTCGATTAGATGAAAACCGACAAGGAATATGTTAGGTATCGATATTATATTCTCAAATAATCATGAAAATGATTTTATTATATTTAATCTTTATTTCTCGTATTTTACGTTTTAACGAATGACGATAACTAGTAGTGATCGCGATACCGACGGATGCCCAAAAATTTACGTTTTATTATCGATTGTCTCGATATTGTATATTTTCGACGTTTTCGATTTAATTACGTTTTAAGTCGTGTCGAAGCTTTATTATTATTTTTATGAAGCGTTTTAACTTACGAAAAGTATTTTTACGAAACCCGAGCCCCGTAAATATTTTTAAAATGTACAATTTACATTTTCTACCTTGTAAACTATTTACTTGCACTTTGGGACCAAAAGAATGCAAATTTGGCAAAAATTACCCTCACCCCACTATTTAAACAAATTCCACTAACCATTTTTCATTTTAAAATTCATTTTACACAAAAACACACACAATCTCTCTCTCCCTTTGTTCTTGCCGTCCACCCTCCCCCCTATATTCATCAAATTTCATCAAATTTTACTTTGATTCTCCAAAAACTAAAGAAAGTCCCATCTTGGAAATTCAATAAGCTTCACATTGGTATAAAAATTTCCCACATGCATACACTTTAATTTTTTTTCAAGATTTTGGTGAAGAACATGTGTTTGATCCATTTCTTTGGTTATATATGTTGTTATTATTATTATATTCATAGTGGGTTATGGTTGCATGCAAGATTTTTATATATTTAATTTTTGTAAGATTAATTTGAGGGTGTTATGAGTTAATTAGATGTGTTATTATGATATTAGGATCATATTAGGACTATAGGAATTGTTGGAATGGGTTGAAAATTTGATTTGGTATGATTTTTAGATAGGCTATTTTGGGCAGTAACTTTAAGTCCGTTTTTGAAATTGTTACTGTGGTAAACTTGGTAAACTAATAAGATAGGGTCGTAGAGAATTTCGTTAGCTTCGATTTGAGCTAAAGTAGAGCTTCTAACTCATTACGAGCGAAAAGTTATGCTACTTTTAGTATTTGTGTACCGGGAGACGGGTATCGGCACAATCCGAAAATTGTTGTCGATATTTGGAACGAATCTCGGGGACTATAAAATGAGTTTTAAAAATGTTCAAGGGCTGTTGTAAGTTGATAAACCTCAGGTCATGAGTCTATTTTCAAACCCGAGTGTCGGTTTTGCAAACGGAAATGTTTAGATAAGTCAAAATGGTTTTACAAGTCAAAGGCGTAAAACTGTCCGGTTTTTGCAACACGAAGGTGTGTCGGGCAGAAGGTCTTAGAAGTAATATTTTTGAATGAAATTTAAACTGAGTTTTATTCATATTATGTGTGAGTTTGTCACCAAGTTTCGTCGAAATCGGACATGTCTAGATAGGTTAGATTGGTGTGTACATTTGGAGTGTACATGCTGAGTGGTATTTTGGACACGTAGTTCAATACTTGTATGGCGTGAGTTGAGTATTCACTATTGGACATAGTGACTTACTCGAGTGTTAAGTCATTATATAAATGACTTAGCTACTGGTCCGAGGGAAGTAAAAATGATGGTTTGACTTGCGTTGACTTGGCGTCTTATGACGGGTCAATGTCGAGGGTGCAAGTAATTTAAAAGAATAAGTGTTGGATAAAAGGGTATAGAAGTACACTTATATTTTTGTTATTTTTCGGGATTTTCATGGTCATTTGAAATTGACTTTCATATTATTTAAGTATTAAATATACTTGAGTCGTTTATTAACGAACGCGCCTTATTTGGTAGGTTGCGGTCTTCGTGTTTAAAAGGGCATCACAAATCGTCGGCGATCGTCACGTCACTACTATCGTACCAAGGTGAGTCTATAGCCTCGCTTTACATGTTTACTTGTTTTATAAAACCCGCGAGGGGGATAACATGCTTGTTTTATTAAAATAAGAGGGGTACAACGAGAAGTTGTGGAAACCCTTATTATTGGAAAAACATTATATAAATGTAGGGTACAACGAGAAGTTGTGGTAAACCCTCATTCTTTTAAAATTGAACACAAAGGACCCGATTGTATGCTTAGATGAAAGTTGTTATATAAGTTTGTTTAGCCTTAAAGACCCATGAATCGTGAATTGTTAATCGAAAGAACGCTAATACTATGGATAGATCTATCGGGGTGACGCCCAGTCCGGTCGCGACTAGCTATCGCGTGGTGTTGTGATGCACCAGTAATGAAACATCGGATGCAATTGTATAAGAGAAATATACGCACTTGGCTAGGTGTGTTGGGCTGAAATAATATATGTTAACGTTCAATTTCACGAGACTTATGAAATAACAACGATAATTATGTCTGATCCACATGATTGTCAACTACGGAAGGTTTATTCAGAATACTTGTGTTCATTTATTTAAATTTAAACTCTATAGATTCACTCAACATTTTTGTTGACTTTATAGCATGTTTTATCTCGGGTCCATGAAGAAGGCACTCAAGGAAGGCGGTTTCACGCAGCTTGCTAAATTAAAATGTTTTGGCCCGCTTTTCTAAACTATGTCTATTCTAAGAAACTTTTATTATTTGGTTGGTTGTGTAAACTTAAAACTATTTGGGACCGTGTGTAAACTGTTTTATCTTTAAACAAATGAATGGACGTATGTTTTGTTAAAACGACTCATTTTGAGGCGTTTTCTATGATATTGAGGTTGAACCATGATAGTAACACCCAATGACCCTTCCGCTGCTATGACATGAAATTGGGGGTGTTACATATTGGATGGTGAGGAAGTGGATAACTTTGGTGCTAGTGACGATGAGGAGCCTTTTGAATATTTAGATGATGGGATTCAACTTACTGCAGTTGGTCAGAGAGAGTCTGAATTGATACAAGGTAGTTATGTTCCAAGGGTTAATGTTGTGCCACAGACTGTTCCAGATTGTCAGCAACCTATTGTTCGTTCTTCGACGCCTACTTGTGATGCTTATATTAGTAGTTTGCCTGGGATTGCATTTGCTAGGGGTGATGTTCTTGTTGAGTCGCGTAGTGCTGCTAGTGCTCGATCTATTCATGATGGTATATCTAAGGTTTATTGCCCAGGTCCTAGGTCTTATGATGATATTTTTTGGTTTCTTAAGAAGTTTGATAGGTCTTTGTTTGAAAGGTATTTGGTTGAGACCCGTGTGATTAGGAGGTTTGAGCAAAATGAGAAAAAGTTTGACAGGTTTGTTGGTAGTGTGAGGAGATCAGAGTTTGTTAGGGCAAGAGAAATGGATGAAGTTGTTAGATTAAGATCTATGGTGTTGAATTTGAGTAAGAAGGTTGAAAGGTTACGTAAGGAGCAAGAAAGGGATGCAAGGTTGGATGCGTGGGGTTTGCCGATGAGATCATTTCCTAGTCGAGGTGTAGTGATTCGTGATGTACCGAATCAGGTTGAAGCTCAGGTGTTGGTGAAGCCAAGTGAAGGAAGTAGTCGAAAGGGAAAGGAAAAAGTGGAAGAAGATTCTGAGGATGATGATAGCAGCAGTGATGATGAGCCGATGTACAAGAAGCTGCAGGGATCTGATGTTTAGTTTTTTTATGTTGTTTTTATTAGCCTTGTTGTAATAGAACTTATGTAGACTCGTACAGTAGTTTGTGATGAAACTTGATGACTTTTAAGTTTGACGTGATGAAGGATTGCAGTGACATTACTTGTCACAATTTTGTGGAAATTTTCCAACGTAATCCAAATTACCTTCATGACTTATGATTTGTCTTATTAGTTCTTTTGTGAATTGGTTAATGATTCATTGTGAATTGTGTTGTTGGTGCATGTAGTATCAATGTTACATCTTGATAGAGAAATCCTTCTTCTTATCTTTATATGAATACTTACTTGTTCTTTTTCTTTTATGGTTACACAGGAAGGAGTTGGGAGGCATTTTCTGACTTTACTAAATTGTTGTTTGGTTAGTTTTCCTAAAAATATGCCGCCTAAATTGACGACTGCTACTGTTAATACCATGATTGAGCAAGCTATTGCCAGAGCTTTAGAAGTTGAACGTGTTGCGAGGAACCAAGAGACAGAGAATAGGAATGCTGCTAGTCAGGTTGGAGGTAATGTTGAAAATCCAGTTACAGGTAATGCTGATAAACAAGCGGGAGGAAATGCTGCGGGACAAGTTGGAGGTAAGGCTACTGTTCAGCAGGTTCAGAAGGAATGTTCTTATGCTAGTTTCATGAAATGTGAACCTACCCAATTTCGTGGTACTGGTGGTGCATTAGAATTCAGGAGGTGGATTGAAAAGATTGAAAGTACTTTTGAAATCAGTGGATGTTCAAAAGCTAGTAAGGTGAAATTTTCTACAGCTACTTTTCAGGATGATGCATTGAGTTGGTGGAATAGTCAAGTAGCCACTGTAGGATTGGTTGAAGCTAATGCTAGAACATGGACTGTGACCAAGGGACTGTTGACTGATAAGTTTTCACCTAAGGAAGATTAAGGTCAGTTGGAAGATGAATTGAGGCATTTGGTGCTGAGGAACAATGATATTGTAGCTTATACAAGGAGATTTTCTGATTTATGTTTGTTGTGTCCTGATGCTTTTGCTAATGACCGTAAGAAGATGAAGCAGTATATTAGAGGTTTATCTAGTAATATCAAGGGAGAAACTACTTCGTCGAAACCCAAGTCATTTGATGAAGCTGTTCAAATGGCTCATGCTTTAATGGATGTAAAGCTGCAGGATCGAAAGGATAGTATTGCTGAAGGGAATAAGAGAAAGTGGGAAGCTGCACACTCAAGCCAAAGGCAGAATCAAGGTGGTTATCGTAATAACAATAACCAAGGACCGAATAGGAATTAGCAATACAATTTGAGAAGGAATGATGGTGGTCGTGCTGCCATAGGAAATCAAGGTAACAAGGTGAATCCGAAGTGTGGTTGGTGTAATCTGTATCATGTTGGGAATTGTCCACCTGCTTGCAACAAGTGTGGGAAGGCCAGACATAAGATGGCAGATTGTAGAAATAAGGGTGTAGCCACTAGAGCCAATGTTGTTAAGGTAGTTAACTGTTCTGGATGTGGAGGCCGTGGACATAAGCAAGGGAACTGTCCGAAGGTTGGCATACGACAGGGAGGCAATGTTGCTGCTGTTGCTGCTGGGATTGCTGCTCCAGCCTATGTCGTGGGAGATTCTGACAAACCTCAAGGGCCGAATGTGGTGAATGGTACGTTTTTACTTGATGCTTGTTATGCTAGTGTCTTATTTGATTCTGGATCCGATAGAAGTTTCGTAGATGTTAGATTCAGTCAGCTATTGGATAGAGAACCAGTGAGATTGACAACTAGTTATAATGTGGAGTTAGCTGATGGTAAGGTTGTAAGCACTAGTTATATACTGAAAGGTTGTTCCTTGAAGTTAGGTAATTATGTGTTTAGTATTGATTTGATGCCCATAGAATTAGGATCTTTTGACGTGATTGTTGGAATGGACTGGTTAGTTGGTAATGGTGCAGTAATTGTTTGTGGAGAAAGATTAGTTCAGATACCGCTAAGGAATAGGGTATTGACTGTGAAAGGAGATGAATGTACTTCTCGTTTGAGAGTTGTTTCTTGTTTGAAGATGATGAGGTATATAGAAGCAGGCTATGATGTGTTTCTTGCACAGATAAGTAATGATGGTGTGAGTGAAAAGAAATTGGAGGATGTGCCTGTGATTAGAGAGTATCCTGAGGTTTTCCCTGAAGATTTGCCAGGATTACCGCCGCATCGTGAAGTGGAGTTTCGTATTGATTTAGTGTCGGGTGTTGCGCCTGTTGCTCGTGCACCGTATCGTTTAGCTCCATCTGAGATGAAAGAATTATCTGATCAATTGAAGGAATTGATGGATAAGGGATTTATTAGATCGAGTTCGTCGCCATGGGGTGCTCCTGTTTTGTTTGTTAGGAAGAAAGATTGTTCTTTTAGAATGTGTATTGATTATAGAGAGCTTAACAAATTGACTGTCAAGAATCGGTATCCACTGCCGAGGATTGATGATTTGTTGAATCCTTGCAACTGATCTGGTTCTAGTGTATAATCGAAGATCGATTTGAGGTCTGGGTATCATCAACTGAGTGTTAAGAAATAAGATATTCCTATAACAGCTTTCCGTACTCGATATGGACAATTTGAATTTCAAGTGATGCCTTTTGGGTTAACAAATGCGCCTGATGTATTTATGGATCTGATGAATCGTGTATGCAAGCCGTATTTGGATGAGTTTGTTATCGTATTCATTGATGATATTCTCATTTACTCCAAGAGTGAAGAGGAACATGAGAAGCATTTGAGGATAATTTTGGAATTGTTGAAGAAAGAGAAGCTGTATGCGAAATTCTCTAAGTGTGAATTTTGGTTGAAATCAGTGCAATTTTTGGGGCACGTGATTTTTAGTAAAGGTGTTCGGGGTGTGGATCCTGCTAAGATTGAGGCAATTAAGGATTGGTTAGTGCCGAAGACGCCGACAAAAATTCGCCAATTTCTTGGTTTGGCAGGGTATTATAGAAGGTTTATCGAGAAGTTTTAACTAATTGCTAAGCCGTTGACTATGCTTATGGAAAAGAATCGAGTGTTTGAATGGGGATTGGAAGAGGAATCTGCGTTTAGTACGTTGAAGGATAAGTTGTGTTCTACGCCGATATTGTCTTTGCCAGAAGGATCTGAGGATTTTGTAGTGTACTGTGACGCGTCTCACAAAGGATTTGGGGCTGTATTGATGCAAAGGGAGAAAGTAATAGCATATGCATCGAGACAATTAAGGAAGCATGAAGAGAATTACACTACGCATGATTTAGAACTTGGGGCTGTTATTTTTGCTTTGAAGTTGTGGAGACACTACTTGTATGGAACCAAGTGTGTGGTTTTCACTGATCATAAGAGTTTGCAGTATATTTTGGATCAAAAGGAATTGAATATGAGGCAAATGAGATGGGTTGAGTTGCTGAGTGATTATGACTGCGAGATTCGTTACCATCCTGGTAAAGTGAATGTGGTAGCTGATGCACTTAGTAGAAATGTCACACCCCACCATGGCGGAATATGGGGCGCGACGTATGAATATCATCACAACATGGCGTGTCCATAGAGATAACTAAATGAAATAAGAAATGTCATAAAATGGTGACACAAATGTCATGACAATATCTCAACAATGCAGGAGTCTAGGTAAGTAGGTAACAGTCCTACCACTTACTCGAGACAAACAATCAACATAAACAAAGCAAACATATAGGTGTCAACGGTATCACTTATTAAACAAACAAAAGAAACTAAGAAGGAACGGGGATCTCCTTCTAAATGCATTCCTACACAACTCCAAATCCTAGCCACTTATGTTCTCACGCTTAACCACAATATCACCTAAAAGAGACACTAAAACACGTCAACATAAAGTTGGTGAGAGTCATAGGTTTAGACTCCAACGCCATAACAAACCATAAGCTGTGAACAACAACCACTAACAAAAGAACATATGGACAATGTGATACAAACATGCATTAACAACTAATATTCAAGATTTAACAAACCAAACCAAATCCAAATCCAAATCCAAGGATCCTAGCCTTACCAAACACCATGGTACCATAGGCGCCCATACACCTATGTACCAATCCCAAGGCCCCGCCTTGTTATCATCCCCTTGGTACCAAGTCAAAACATAAAACAATCATGAATCAACTAGCAGTTAATCATATAAGTATGCACAAGTCCATCACCAAACACAAACATACACAGCATAATTTATTAAAAAAAACAAGACAGTGTCTCTCCCATCCCATCTGGAAGTCAAAATCATTAGTAGACATGGGACTATGAAACTCACCTGATTGAGCTTCTCCAAAAATCCACGCACTAGCAAAAAGGTAACAAACCAAAAACACCTAATCAAAACATGAACCAATCACTAAGACGGCTCATCAACCTATGATGGACATCTAGACTTCTCCCATATATATACCTCATTTATATGCTTTACGCATCTCATTACACCACTCTATAAAACTCTTAATTTAGTTTTCTTCATAACCCGTCCCGTTAATATTTTACCCCAAACAGTCCTGGTTTTTAGGTCTCCAAACTATAAGCCAAACACCCACCTAAACATACCCATGATCTCTGTAAAGGAAAACCTATTCCCTTACATATGTTAGCTAAATCCTCCTTTTTTCCCCAACCTTAAAGCTACTGTTAAGGCCCCGATATATATATATATATATATATATATATATATATATATATATATATATATATATATATATATATATATATATATATATATATATATATATATATATATATATATATATATATATATATATATATATATATATATATATATATATATATATATATATATATATATATATATATATATATATATATATATATATATATATATATATATATATATATATATATATATATATATATATATATATATATACTTTTGTCTATCCGGATTTTACTGATTTTGAACATACAAAAAGTTTGTTATGATTAGGGGGTCTTACCCTAACCCACATTCTTAGCCCCAATTCAGATACTTCCTATAATATATAAACCAACTCCCATGTTCGTTTGAAAGTCCCAATACAACCCTAAGTACCCCAAACAACCCAAAACATAAAAAGAAAACAGGCTGATTTCAAAACTGTTTTGACCACCTACTGTTGTAACCTGTTTTTGACCCACCTCCCGACCTCCAATTTAGTTCTCGTTTCTTGAATTTTAAAGCCACTTCAATTACCTTTCCAGGGATACTTGGATCTCAAAATAAGAGTTTGTAGAACTACCTATATGATCAAAACAATTTACCCTAAATGGTGCCCAGTTTTTAAAAACGGGTTTAATTAAATTAACCTAATTAATTACCCATAATCCCACTAATTACAAGCCCTAATTCACCTAATCATTACAATATCATTAATATACAGATTTTAGTTTAAACCCTAACCTAAATCCATCATAAGATGATTATAAAAACATTAAAAACAATTAAATTGAAAAGAGATTTGAAGGTTTTACCGTAAGATTAATGGAAGCCAGTATTTTATGAAGAACCCTAATTTTTCTCCAAGTGATCGTGATTTCTATTTGCTCCAGGGATTATGATGTGTTTTGGTCCAATTAAAACATTATATGGTTAAACAAAAGAATCCTTACCCAATTATAAAAGCCTTGTCTCCTTTTTTATTTTTTTCTTTTTCTTCTCCTTTTCTTGCGTCCAAAACCGACCATCACCCCCTTAATTTTTGTTTTTTTTTAATTTTACTATTAATTAATATCTTATTAATATTACCTTAATTTTCCTTAATTTATTTCAGCTCCTAAAACCTCCAAAACCTCAAAACCGTAAAACTAGTCAGTTTTTACGCGTTTACCGTAAAAGACGTAAAATATACTGTTTTTAAAAAAATCTTAAATTTCGAAATAAACTTTATAACTAAGTCCTAAATGACTTAATACCATCCCGAAAAATACTCCTGTGACTAAATACCTCTTCCGAGACCCCTAAATGCAAAACCCTAAATCGTAAAAACACGATTTTCTATAATACATATACGTATACGTAAAACCACAAAATAACACCATCTCATTTCATAGTCACAACATTGTGAGCTCATGAACATGAAATAACTGTTCCTCGATTTACTTATGAGTACTTTATACCCATAAACGATATCCACACCAACCTCGTTCACGCAAAATAAACATGTAAAACACATAAATCAAATAGTCACACATAAATTAACCTTAAAATAAGACCAAGTGACGAACCTCAAAACCACGGTTGTCACAAGAAAGGAAAGAGATAAGTCTCTAAGGGTTAGAGTAACACACCTTCCTCAGATGGATAACAAGAAGTGGTGACTTAACGAAATAATACTGAAAGTTTAAACTGGTGGTTTGAATGAGGGGAATGTCACAGAAGATTCTTTAGGAGTGCGAGATTTAGTGATGAATGAATCTCATAAGTCGAAGTATTCAATACATCTTGGATCAGACAAGATGTATCAAGATCTTATAAGAATTTATTGGTGGCCGAATATGAAGGCAGATATAGCACAGTATGTTAATAAGTGTTTAACTTGTGCGAAGGTGAAGGCTGAACATAAGAAACCGTCTGGATTATTAGTGCAGCTTGAGATTCCTGAATGGAAATGGGAGAAGACTACTATGGATTTTGTGACAAGTTTGACAAGGACTGCAAATGGCTGTGATATGATATGGGTGATTGTAGATAGATTGACTAAGTCTGCTCACTTTTTGCCAATGAAGAAGAAATATAGTATGGAGAGGTTAAAAACAGTGAATGTGAAGGAGATTCTTTGTCGACATGGTGTGCCTTTGTCGATAATTTCTGATCGTGATAGTAGGTTTACTTTAGAATTTTGGAAGTCTTTGCAGAAAGCGATGGGAACGGAGTTATGTTTAAGTACAACATATCATCCGGAAACTGATGGACAAAGTGAGAGAAAGATTCGAACATTAGAGGATATGCTTCGTGCATGTGTGGTTGACTTTGGAAATGGTTGGGATAAGCATTTGCCATTGGTTGAATTTTCGTACAATAACAGTTATCATTCTAGTATTAAAGCCGCTCCATTTGAAGCTCTGTATGGACGTAAGTGTAGATCACCAGTGTGTTGGAGTGAGGTAGGAGAAAGTCAATTGACTGGGCCTGAAATGATATTTGAGACGACTGAAAAGATTGTTCAAATTAAGAAGCATTTGTTATCTGCCAGAAGTAGACAAAAGAGTTATGCTGATAACCGAAGGAAACCGTTGGAATTTGAAGTAGGAGACATGGTTATGCTGAAGGTATCTCCATGGAAAGGAGTAATACGTTTTGGAAAGAGAGTAAAGTTGAGCCCGAGATTTATTGGACCATTTAAGATTATCAAAAGGATTGGATTGGTGGCTTATAAGTTAGAGTTGCCTGATGAGCTTAAGGCGATTCATAATACTTTTCATGTGTCTAATCTGAAGAAGTGTTTAGCTGAAAGGGATGTGGTGATTCCATTAGAGGAAATTCAACTAGATGAGAAGTTGCATTTTATAGAGGAACCTGTAGAGATAATGGATAGGGAAGTTAAGAATTTGAAGCATAGTAGGAGTCCGATTGTGAAGGTGAGATGGAACTCTAGACGTGGGCCAGAGTTTACGTGGGAACGTGAGGATTTCTTTAAGGACAAGTACACTCATTTGTTTAGGAAGGATTAAGCGCCGTGGACGTCGCTTCTTTTAAGAAGGGGGGATGTAACAACCCAAAACCGAGGTCATTGCTTAATCCTATTTTACGATTATTTTTGAAATTTTTTGATGAGTTTGAATGATATTTATTTTTGGAGGTTTAAGTTTAAACCGATGTTGGAAGGTTTATATTTTAATTTTAATAAGTATAAGGAGTATTAACAAGTGTGATATCGATGGATGCTAAATATTTTACGTCTTATTGTCGGTTGTTCGATTTTTGTCATTTTTGATGTTTTATTTTAAATGGCGTGTTAATTTGAGTCGGGAGTCGATATTATTATATTTGAAGTACGTTTTAAATTTTTAAAGGTATCTTTATGAAACCCGAGCCCCGTAAATATTTTCAAAATTGACTAACAGTTATTTCCCGCATTTTTAGCTAACTATTTTCATTTTGATCCACAACTATTGCAAAATTACAACAATGGTCCCTCATGCACTATATAAAAAGCTTAATTAAACACACACAACACAATTTCTCCACTCAAAAATTTTTCTTTTCTCTCTCTTTCTTCTTGTGTTTGCCGTGACCTTCAAACCCACCCCAAAACCATACAATTTCAATTTTAACTCAATTTTGATTATGATTTAAGTAAAACTAAAGCAAGACCCAATCTTATATATTATCAAGGATCGTTTTGGTATAAGAAAATCTTACATGCAAGGCATTTTTATTTTTTGATGTTGGTAGGTAGGAGCCATGATTATGCATGGTGTTCTTGCCATGATCAATGGTGATTGTTGCAAGAATTTTGTTAAAAACTTCATTTTGATTCAAAAGTTTTGATTTTGATAATGATTTGGATGTTATGGTTCATATATGTTGATGTTAGGGCATAGGAATGATCATTTTCATGGTTGGTTTTGATCAAAAAGGTGATTTTGTACAAGTTTTTAATGGTCATTTAACAACAGTAAGTAAACAGTAAAATCCGAATTTTTATGTTTTTAAAATGGCTTAATTTATAACCTAGGGTTGTAGATAATTTTATTAGCTTTGATTTGATATAAAGTAGAGCTTCTAGCTCCAAACGAGCGCGAAGTTATGATGTTTTGATTGATCGTGTACCGGGAGACGAGTATCGGCACTACATATAGTTGTTGTCGATATTTGGATCGAATCTCGGGGACTCTAAATTGAAGTTTTGAAATGTGTAACCTACTGATAATGAAGTGTTTACTTTAGAGTTTGAGTTTACTTTAAAACCCGAGTGTCGGTTTTGTAAACGGAGTCGTTTAAAGAAGTTAAAACGGTTGTATGAAAAATTAACGTAAATCTGTCCGGATTTTGTAGTTTGAAAATGAGTCGGGTAAAGGACTTTAAAAGTAATTTCACTTGATGAACTTGTAGGAGGACTTTCTATATATATTAAGTTAGTTTATCGAGTCGTTTCATATACGTTTCACAAGTTTAAAAGGGGTAAATAAGCTAGTACATGTAGTATGTACCTGCGGACTTTGTTAAAAGTGTAAAATGATAAAGTAAATGTGTAGTAAAGTATAATGAAGTTATTTATATTGTTTTCTCTCGAATTTATCGTGACTTTATGAGTTTGAGTTTGATGTTGTTATGTATGATTTATTTCTCGAGTCATTATTAATGAACGCGCCTTATTTGATAGGTAGCGGTTCTCGTGTTTGAAAGGCATCCATTATCATCGACGATCATCTCGCTAGATCTCTTATACTAAGGTGAGTCTGTAGCCTTGATTTTTACGCTAGTTACTAAATGTTTTATACCCACGAGGGGGATACATGCTATTTGAAAATAAATGAACACAAGTCATGAGTAATTGTTGGACCCGAATGTTGCCTAAAGTTGATTACATTGTATTGAGTACCTTATTGCTAAAGACCCTAAATTCATGAGCCGTTAACTATCTTCTGACTTGATGTTGTGAGTCGGGAATAGCCGCTTATTCTAATGATAGTACTATTGGGTTGATCACCCTATCTGACACCAGGGCATTACGTCGAGTACTCGCTGGGAAGGATAATTTTACGAGAATAAGAATGTGGTATTCTAGCAACTGATACCCTAGAGGGGCAATGGTTTTATTCTAGTCATGCCGGCATTTGGCGTGGGTGACTATTTGGTTAAGGGGTCGGTGTCATGAGCTTAAATACAATGTTTTATTATTGCCTTGAATATAGATTGTGTGTACGACAATTCTATAAATGATTATGATTGATTTTCTTCTTGTGTTCTGATGTAGTGGTTTTGTATATACTTTATTTTAGGAAAAACAAAGCAACACAAATAGGGGTAAGCGAGCACGACGATTTAGGAAAAGCGTGTGTGAATGACCCTAAAAGTGAGTTCGTTCTCGAGGAGGCTAGTGCGTTGTGTGATGAATGATTGATTTTGTTTTTGATTATTAATGAGAAGAAAAGAAGAGAAAATGACGAAGACGAAAAAATAGAAAAAATTGAAAAATAAGGCAAAAACACTACTAGAAAGTTACGACGTAGAAACGTAAAAAGCACAAAATTTAAAATTTTAACCTAAAAATTCCTAAAAATTACTAAAAATCCACAATAAAATTCTAAGAGTTTACAAAAAATCCAAACTTGCCAAAACCTTTTAATTAATTTAATAATGACTTTTTAATGCTAATTAAAGCCCTAAAAATCACTTTTAAATATTAAAAAGCCCTAAACAAGATTTAATAGTTTGTAAACCTCAAAAATGACCTAATTAAGCTAAAAACTATTTTTAAAAATTTTAAAACCAAATTAAACTATTTTTAAACTCCTAAAAACTATTAAAATCTATTAAATCTTAAATTAATTCTAAAAATTAATTGAAAAGCCTAAAAATAAATTGGAAAGTGAAAAAGGTCCTATTTTAATGTCTAGAATCTAGGAAAAATGAAAAAAAGTTAAAAATAAAACTTTTTATTTTTATGAATAAAATAATATTAAAATAATCTAAAAAATTAAAAGGTCTCAAATAAATTCTAAAAAATTCTCAAAAATCCTAAATATTCTAGTTAAGAAGAAAATGCAAATTAAAGCTCCTAAAACCTTTTAGTTAATTTTATATTAATTTTTAAAGTTGTCTAAAAACCCTGAAATTAAATAAAATTAAAAATTAAAGTTTTTGAAAACTTTTTGATATGTAAACCTCAAAAATATAAATTAAAACCTAAAAACTATTTTTTTGTATTTTTTTATTACTGTTTGCTATTTTTTAATTACTTTCTAAATATAAAACTAAAAATAATCCTAAAAATTAATTAAATAATGTGAAAAATAAAACTTTGACCCAGAAAAATCTTAAAACCTAATCAAATCCTAGGAAAAATGAAATAAGCTAAAAAAGTTACTTAAATAAGCTAGAAATAAACAAATAAGCTACGGCTTATTTAAATAAGCCAAAACCAAAACGTGGTTAAATAATGTTTGAAATGAGAGTCTAAAGTAAAAAGGCATCTGGATCACCGGTTAACACGCTAAGTCACCCAGCGAGGGGTCGCGTGTTCGAGTCCGGGCGGGGTGACCTTTTTATAAAAAAATTTCTTTTTTTATTTTTAACTTTCCCAATCCAAACAGTGACCTCCTTAATGTTTATAAACACAAACCAAAATCCTTTTTTAACAAAGATTGAGCCAAATGAATCCCAAAAACGTGACAGTTGGAGTTTTAAGAACACAAGCTTTTGCTTGTGACTGTTTCTTTCTTCACAGGTGGTGAAAGGCACCAAGAGGACTTGGTGGTTGCTTGTTTGATGTGATTTTTTGGAACAAAGGGCACCCCTACACTCTTTCTGAGTGTAGGGAGTCACAAGCAAACGAAATACAACAACAACTAGCACAAAGATTACTCAATCAAAGCATACCAAGCATTTTCTAGTTGCTGTAACAAAATGATGGGTCCGTGGGTGATTATAGCTCACTACTTGCACACTTATGAGACTCAATCTCCCAAACTTTGCATACAACTTTACCAATTAGCATACAAACACAATCAAACCTAATACACTCTATCTCTTAACAGATTAACAAGATCAAGGAACAAAATTCAACCAAAAAATAAGCAGAAAAGGCAGTTATGCAATTTTTGCTATACTTGTTTCACTTTTACTCACCAAACTTGCTTAAAATTAGTTCCAAACTCACTACCTACTGACACCCTAACTATATCAACCTTAATCAACTAGTCTAACACCTTTTTAAATCACAAATCAAAATTTCTACCCTGCTAAAACATGAATCCAAACAGTCCTTTAAATCTTTTTGAAAACGTTTTTCAAATCAAATCCTTTCTAAACTTCTACAATCAGACTTCAAAAGCTTAAAACATGTATGTCATAACATTTAAACACAATACAAACCAAATTAAACAACATATAAGTACTAACATGCAGAATCACACAAGCACTTTTTTCTGAAATTTCAAAAATGAAATTGAAGTCTTACCAATGAACCTTACATCCAAGGTTCATTGTGGTTGCATAACCACCTCCTACCAACTGGGGTTGGTGCTGAACAATGATCAACACATATACTCAAACCTGCCAAAGAAAAATCAAAGAAGAACAACAATATCCAATATTCTGTTTTCTTTCACTTTCTTAAAATCTTACTTAACCTTTTTAAAACTTCAAACACGTTTTTAAAACTCTTCAAACTCACAAATCACCTTCCTTTTCCACTTTCACTTCCAAGGAATTAGATTTATAAGATTTGAACAAACTTTAAAAACCTTTAAAAACTTTTGGAAATTCTCCAAACACACAAGTGTTTACACAATGATAAATGGAACTCAGACTTTCTCAACAAAAATATACCAAACTTTTAAAAAACATTAAAAGGAATTATATTTGAAACAAAACACCAACTTCAATTTCTTTAAAAAGGAATTACAACTTTTTGGAGAAAAATCTGGAACAAGGGCTCATTCACAACATGAAGGCTCCTTAAATACTAGACTACTGATCATTCTAGAACTATGAATAAAAAAATACAAAGCTTAAACCCTAATACTGGAAATGCCTAAAAAGCCCTTTGAATTTCGGGTCAAAAGATGCCATGTGAGGATGCCAGCTCAAATCTTTGATCTTGGACGTCAAATTAATCTTGGGGACCAAGGAGTCGATCTCCCACGTTAAATTGGTCGGGTGTGGGGTTTTGTGTGAAAATGATGTAGCAGGGGAAGGCTGGGGAGGGGTCCACAAAGCATGTGAGTGTGTTGGGTGAGGTGGGATAGGTTTAGGGGATGGTGAATTGTTAATCTGGAATGATATAGGTAAAACCCCTATGGTTTATTGGATGGATTAAACTAGGGTTTATGGGGTAAAACGTTTTTAGAAGGTGAGAGTTTAATCTTAATTGGGGATTAACTTTTTAAATAAAGTGTTTGGTGGGAAAAAGGTAGGTTGACCATTTGACCGTAGCTAAAACCGGGTTTAAAAGGGTTTGGGTTAGGATATGGGTAGGTTATATGGGTTGATGGGTGGGTAGGGCTGAGGTGTCACGACCTGAGTGGGTGGGAGGGTTTAGATGTTTGGCAGTTTTGACCCCCAAGATTTTCTTTTCTTTCACTTTGTAAACAAAGTCCATCAGCGCCTATTTTGTGCTTGTCAACTTTGGACAAGTTGTCAATTTTGGCACAAAAGATTTTAAAACTTTTTTCCAAGGGCTTAACTTGTACAAACTTGATTCTTCAAGGACTGGAAGTATAATATCTTCAAATATTAAGGACCATTCTTGTACAATTGACATTTGGAGGGTCAATTGTGACAAGTTCTTCAAAGATGAGGGGCCATTTTTGCCAATCTTCAATTCTTCAAGGGTATTTTTGCAAAATCCAAACTTGGGCCCGGTTCATTGTGCGACTTCGTTTCCCGTGTTCGTTTTTGAATGATTCTTGTGATCTTTTGCCAATTCCTCAATATCCGTACCTAAAAATACACAAGTAACAAACACGAGCATATATTTGGCATATTTTATGATATTTTATGCAATTAAAGGCCGTTTTGGACGATGAGACCATGTATAAAAGCAGTCTCATCACTCCCCCATACTAAACCATTACCGTGCCCTCACGCAATGCTAGAATAAAGTATCAAAGCACCTCCAAAATTTAATTTATTCACTTTTATTGAAATGATAACTAGCTACACTACACTATTACTACTCCTTGTGTTATAGACATAATGTATGATTTTCATCGCAAAATGGGACGTTTAGGTTCATAGAACAAGAACACGTGAATGCTTCGTTAGAAATAATTTCATCGTCCTCGATTTTCACCTTAATTCCATGCCAAGCGTGCAACGAGATCATTGTCATTATAAGTTAGTAATGCTAACACTACTCATATGCCCTAATCACGTACTTATTCTCCCATTATTCCTAAGTTGTATCTCTTATATTTTATTTTGTCTTTAATGATCACGAGGATACATCATTGACTTATGCGATAATAGAGATTTAGGTCTAAAAATAGAGTCTTAACGGTGTAACTAAGACCATCAAATCAATAACCCCTCCTAATAGACAACGATGTCAAAAAATTAAGTTGACAAGAAGAATCGATAAACACGGTTTTATAACGGTTTTGAACATGAGACTTATTACCAAGACTTTTATACGCCCCCTAACGGAAGGGCCTTATTATCTTTGGTTTACCTCCATCTTTTATTCAACTTCGCCATGAAGCTTTTATTATGACTTCGGTCTTGCCTTGCCTTTTATTATCCGCCATCATCGGTGGTTTTATTAGCCAAAGACGTATATCCTCACGCTAAAGCGAATTTTGGATCTTTAAAGCTTAGAAGATTAAGGCTTGATTCACTTTCAATTTTGCATAGATTTTAGGCCTTGTGGGGCTTCAAATTGTTTGCTTGATTTAGGTGAGCACTTGAAATCTTATTATTGGGTGAAGCTTTCGATTATTAGGGTGCCAATACTTCAAAACCGTGACGCTGGCGATACCTTAATGTCTTCCCAATTTAATTACACGGAAGCTACTAGAAAAGACTAGAAACCCAACAATCCTAACTAAACCGCTAAATCAATATTTATTAAGCAAAAAATATTTACAAGCGAAGGGAGAATAAGCAAACAACGAGAACACATGAGTTTTTGAAAGAATACGAGTACTCTACGTTTAGCATAGTAACTTATAATTAACTCTATCATTTCTCGTCCTCATTTAAGAGACTTAGCCTAATGTATAGTTAAGGAATCAAAGCTAAGTGCTCAACACGCACGGTCGAGTCAAAAATTACTCTTATTCTCGCCATCGGAAAATCTACATTCGTGTCTTAAACACTTATGAAACATGAGAAAAATTTTAAAATTTGGCCATTTTTAGCCTTATTTTGCAACAAAACGATAACAAAACGATAAACTTTGGAAAGCGTGAAGGTTTGGCAAGGCAAGTATCTATTCACCCCCCCATACTAAAGTTAAACATTGTCCTCAATGTTTCGAGTCTAGGGGTGAAAACACCCCCATACTAGAGACGTAGTCGAATGCCTAATCTAGCATGGAAAGGGTGTAACCAATAAGTAATAGCCGTTTATGAAGTGTGCTATAAACCTAAGGTTAGAACATAAAAGGATATATCATATGGATATTGGGAATGGCCTCCAAAGCAAACGATCGAGTGCTCCCATAAACGAACACGAGAGGCTCCAATCGTGAAGATGATAATCTAAAAACCACAATTCACAAACAACCACGGAACAAAGGTTGGAAGGGCACAAATCCCCTCACATTAAACTAATTAGAAAGCAATAATATGTACATGGATAAGCATGGGTCTCCCCCACGAGGCACCTTGTTTTTGATAACCGAGTCAAAAGCTCGACTCGAATCCCCATAAATGTGATCATTTAGGGATAATCATGGTATGGTCAATTTTTGGTGGGGCTTACATGATAAACAAGGCCCAAAAGCACGTGGAGTACTTTTAAAAATCCGATAAACGTATACCGGGGTCAAAGATAGCGTCTTCGTTTTCGGATGAAAGACGAGACAACACAACTCCAACACAAATCCCAATGGGATAGAAGAAAATAGGAGAGAAGAAATAGAAGGGTGGGACAATGGGTAAGTCATAACATTGAGCTACTCGAGGTAGACTCGCACCAATCAAATGAAAAGATTTTCCATTTATTGCATCGGTGGAAGACCGAGATTTCCCTATAAAAGCAATTCCAGGATCAAATATCTCGTCCTCGGTGGAGAAAGGGGAGGGAACATAAGGGGCTTCCCCCACACTAAGTCCACACAAAGCATCGTCAAAAGGAGAAGACGAGCTTGTAGTACTCAATACACGCGGTGATGACGGAGTTAGAATTGTAGAAAAATCTTTTAAATTAAATTCAAAATCTTTTCCTTTTTCATCTTTTAAACTCTCCTTGTGAAAACCCGATTTAATCATGTCAAAAATATTTGGTGTATCTAAAACAATGTTAGTCACACTAAAAATTCTCACATTTTGAAATCTTTTTGGTTTAGGTGGTGGCAAGTTTTCAAATCTTTTGTCAACAAAGAAAACCTCCCCATCGGGATCAACGTATTCATCATCCGAAGAATCACTCGAGATTGGAATCATAGGCTTAACACTCTTAACCTCCATCGGCGGAGGGGACGGAACTTCATTTTTATCAACTACTCCTAAAACTCTATTTGAAATCTTTTTGCAAATGCTTTTGATGGGATTGACATTGTACAAAGATGTGATCGAATAAACATGAGAAAGAGTGGAGTTTTGGGTTGCATTAATGACGAGTTCTTCCTCATTAAAACGAAGAGTGATTTTTCTTGCATGCACATCGATAAGTGCTCTCGAGGTATCCAAAAAAGATCGACCTAAAATTAACGGAACTTTAGGATCGATGGGAATATCAACAACAATGAAGTCCACGGGATAATAGAATTTTCCAACTTTCACAAAGACGTCCTCGGCAACTCCACAAGCTAGAATCGTAGAATGATCGGCCATTTCGATTGACATTTTTTATGGAGTGAGATTAGGAAGATTGAGCGATTTAAAAATCTCAAGAGGCATCAAATTAATACTAGCACCTAGATCGGCCAAGGCGTAGCATTCTTCCATGTCTTGGATAGCACATGGGATTAAAAACTTTCCAGGATCACCGACTTTTTGAGGTATGCGGCTTAGAAAAACCGAAGAACAACTAGACGATTTTTGCAATTTCTCTTTGTTGTTTAACATACTTTTGAAGTTCGCGGCAAATCGAGGCATCATGACTAAGGCGTCGGCAAAACTTATATTGAAATGCAAGTCACGAAACATTTTCATAAAGAGTTCAAATTGGTAATTATTTCGTTCTTGTGCCTTTTCCTTGTCTCGTCTTGAAGGGTAGGGTAAAGGTGGTGTGGGTTGGGGCAAATTAGGCATAGGCATCGGCCTTGGAATCTCGGGTTCCATGATTGGTATTGGTTCAACCGTAGTTGTGGTTTGAGCGGTACTTCGTGGGCTTGAGATGTGCTCCTTTTCAACCACAACCTCGGGTTCTTTCTCTTTTTCCTTCTCCATAGAAGTACTTGGACGAGAAATGGGTTCTTTGAAAGTTTTACCACTACGAGTGGTAATAACCTTCAACTCTCCTTTCGGGTTCACGATGGTATCACTAGGAAGACCACCCGAAGAAGAGGGCTTACACATTATAGCTTCAAACATTTTAGCCATACGGTCTTTAAACTTTGATTGCCTAGCATCCGCTTTTAACAACTCTTGCTTAATCTCATGTTGTCCTTGCTCTATTTTTTGTTGATTTTGTTGGAGTCGTGTGACATTTCCTTCCATTTTATTAGCATGAGTTTTAAGTTCATTAGCAAGTTCGTTTTTAAGCTCGTTTTTCAATTCGGACCTTAAGCTAATCATCTCACGTTGCATGTTGTCAAACTTAGCATCATTAGCCTTAGCATAATCTAAAAATTCTCCTTGCAAATTTTTAGTGTGAGCATTTTGAAAACCTTGAGTAGGAGTTTGAAAATCACGGTTTTGGTTTTGGTTTGAAATTTGCCCATTACCACTTTGATAATTACCCTTGTTATAATTCCTTTGATTTCCTTGGTAATTTCCACCTTGATTGTTGTTTCGATAGTTATTAGCATTTTGATTTTGTGGAGCTTGATTTTGGCGGGAACCTTGACCGATTTGGTTATAAGTTCCCGTGGCTACATAAGCATTCGAAGTGTTACCATCCGCGGTAATGCACTCGGAAAAATCATGAGCTCCACCACATGAAATACAACTCTTAGCAACCGCTTTAACCGAAGCGGTGTTTGAAGCTTCTTGAGCTTTCCAATGAGACATAAGAGTCGAAAACCTATCGAAAAACCGATTCTCCTCATTTGCTTCATCTTGCAAGGCATTAATGGAACGAGATGATGACGATCCCAAATTGGCAACACTCGGTGTGTTACGAGGGCTATAGACCTTAGACCTATTTTCTATGATTTTCAAAGCCTCATTGGTCGTTTTGCACAAAAAATTACCACCCGCGGTGGCATTTAAATAATCTCGTTCATGTTCATTAAGCCCATTATAAAAAGTGTCAATTTGATGCAATTCGGAAAAATCATGGTGTGGACATTCATGTAACATTTCTTTAAACCTTTCCCAAGCCATTGAAAAACTTTCATTTGGTCTTTGTGTAAAACGTGAAATCTCGTTTTTCAAATGTGTTGTCTTAGATGGTGGAAAAAATTGATTCACAAATTTAGACACGAGATCGGCCCATGTCAAAATCGAATTCGGCGGTTCTTTCTCAAGCCAAATCTTGGCGGGTCCATCTAACGAGTAAGGAAACAACATCATCTTAATGTCATCGTGTGGTACATCCTTAAACTTGCTTGTCGCGGTAAGACGATTAAATTGCCTAATGTGATAATGTGGGTTGTCTTTTTCGTGACCGCGAAACTTGTTTGCTTGAAGCATAGACATTAAACCCGTCTTGATCTCAAAGTTCTCCGCAAGGATGGCGGGAATCACAATGGCCTCTCCAAAACCCTCGGTGGGTGCTTGAAGCAACTCCATCATAGTACGATTAGCCATGATAGCTTCTTGTTCTACAATAGGTTCCTCACTTGGAGACTCCTCACTAGAATGAGTTTTAGTAGGAGTTTTGTTCTTGCGTCTACGTGCACGTTTTGCTTGATTACGAGTGAGCATAAACGTCACGTACAACGTGGAGACGAGCAAAGAAGATTCTTTTTGGTATTTTGTGTTTTTTTCAATTTTTTTTGTGGTTTTTGATTGTATTAACTTTTTTGGAAATTGGTGAATGTATTAAGTAGACAATGAGTCCACAAATCTCCTCACTAATCAAATCTCTTGATTAAAAAGGCCTCAAGGAATGAAAACGATCACGTGGAGTGAACGCCTTCGATGACTTTAGAACGATGGTGGAACACCAAATCGTTCAAGAGGGTTTAATCAATATGAAACCAAGAAAATATATATGATATGTAATAATACTTTGGGCGGCAAAACCTTCGATTC
This sequence comes from Glebionis coronaria, assembly GCA_025667525.1. Classification (NCBI taxonomy): domain Eukaryota; kingdom Viridiplantae; phylum Streptophyta; class Magnoliopsida; order Asterales; family Asteraceae; genus Glebionis; species Glebionis coronaria. The sequence continues at coordinate 94,444,462 of CM046882.1, read as the reverse complement.
ACTCTCAAAATCAAATACGCACAAGCAAGCGGAGGAAACGAGGCGGCGCGAAGCACTTAAGAGCCTTTTTCCTTTAGGTCGTGAAATACAACCGCCTTATACCCACCTTATAGTTTGTATTATCAAGATTAAGCTTCACGAAAGTATTTATCTATTTTTGCCTTTTTCTTTGGTTTGAGATTCGAATACAATGATCGAGTGATGAAATCCCGAATCAAGGTTGTGATTGCTCACGTATTTGGAGTACTTGTGTATTTATTGTTCTACGTATACAATATAGTAATAATATTCACACAAAACCGAAAAACGATAATACGTATTAATAGAGTGCTATTAATACAAATACTATTATGGCTAATATAAAAAAACAACAATTGTTCAATCAAAACACAACACGCCTCCCCGGCAGCGGCGCCAAAAATGATGTAGTGGTTTTGTATATACTTTATTTTAGGAAAAACAAAGCAACACAAATAGGGGTAAGCGAGCACGACGATTTAGGAAAACCGTGTGTGAATGACCCTAAAAGTGAGTTCGTTCTCGAGGAGGCTAGTGCGTTGTCTGATGACTGATTGATTTTGTTTTTGATTATTAATGAGAAGAAAAGAAGAGAAAATGACGAAGACGAAAAAATAGAAAAAATAGAAAAATAAGGCAAAAACACTACTAGAAAGTTACGACGTAGAAACGTAAAAAGCACAAAATTTAAAATTTTAACCTAAAAATTCCTAAAAATTACTAAAAATCCACAATAAAATTCTAAGAGTTTACAAAAAATCCAAACTTGCCAAAACCTTTTAATTAATTTAATAATGACTTTTTAATGCTAATTAAAGCCCTAAAAATCACTTTTAAATATTAAAAATCCCTAAACAAGATTTAATAGTTTGTAAACCTCAAAAATGACCTAATTAAGCTAAAAACTATTTTTAAAAATTTTAAAACCAAATTAAACTATTTTTAAACTCCTAAAAACTATTAAAATCTATTAAATCTTAAATTAATTCTAAAAATTAATTGAAAAGCCTAAAAATAAATTGGAAAGTGAAAAAGGTCCTATTTTAATGTCTAGAATCTAGGAAAAATGAAAAAAAGTTAAAAATAAAACTTTTTATTTTTATGAATAAAATAATATTAAAATAATCTAAAAAATTAAAAGGTCTCAAATAAATTCTAAAAAATTCTCAAAAATCCTAAATATTCTAGTTAAGAAGAAAATGCAAATTAAAGCTCCTAAAACCTTTTAGTTAATTTTATATTAATTTTTAAAGTTGTCTAAAAACCCTGAAATTAAATAAAATTAAAAATTAAAGTTTTTGAAAACTTTTTGATATGTAAACCTCAAAAATATAAATTAAAACCTAAAAACTATTTTTTTGTATTTTTTTATTACTGTTTGCTATTTTTTAATTACTTTCTAAATATAAAACTAAAAATAATCCTAAAAATTAATTAAATAATGTGAAAAATAAAACTTTGACCCAGAAAAATCTTAAAACCTAATCAAATCCTAGGAAAAATGAAATAAGCTAAAAAAGTTACTTAAATAAGCTAGAAATAAACAAATAAGCTACGGCTTATTTAAATAAGCCAAAACCAAAACGTGGTTAAATAATGTTTGAAATGAGAGTCTAACGTAAAAAGGCATCTGGATCACCGGTTAACACGCTAAGTCCCCCAGCGAGGGGTCGCGTGTTCGAGTCCGGGCGGGGTGACCTTTTTATAAAAAAATTTCTTTTTTTATTTTTAACTTTCCCAATCCAAACAGTGACCTCCTTAATGCTTATAAACACAAACCAAAATCCTTTTTTAACAAAGATTGAGCCAAATGAATCCCAAAAACGTGACAGTTGGAGTTTTAAGAACACAAGCTTTTGCTTGTGACTGTTTCTTTCTTCACAGGTGGTGAAAGGCACCAAGAGGACTTGGTGGTTGCTTGTTTGATGTGATTTTTTGAAACAAAGGGCACCCCTACACTCTTTCTGAGTGTAGGGAGTCACAAGCAAACGAAATACAACAACAACTAGCACAAAGATTACTCAATCAAAGCATACCAAGCATTTTCTAGTTGCTGTAACAAAATGATGGGTCTGTGGGTGATTATAGCTCACTACTTGCACACTTATGAGACTCAATCTCCCAAACTTTGCATACAACTTTACCAATTAGCATACAAACACAATCAAACCTAATACACTCTATCTCTTAACAGATTAACAAGATCAAGGAACAAAATTCAACCAAAAAATAAGCAGAAAAGGCAGTTATGCAATTTTTGCTATACTTGTTTCACTTTTACTCACCAAACTTGCTTAAAATTAGTTCCAAACTCACTACCTACTGACACCCTAACTATATCAACCTTAATCAACTAGTCTAACACCTTTTTAAATCACAAATCAAAATTTCTACCCTGCTAAAACATGAATCCAAATAGTCCTTTAAATCTTTTTGAAAACGTTTTTCAAATCAAATCCTTTCTAAACTTCTACAATCAGACTTCAAAAGCTTAAAACATGTATGTCATAACATTTAAACACAATACAAACCAAATTAAACAACATATAAGTACTAACATGCAGAATCACACAAGCACTTTTTTCTGAAATTTCAAAAATGAAATTGAAGTCTTACCAATGAACCTTACATCCAAGGTTCATTGTGGTTGCATAACCACCTCCTACCAACTGGGGTTGGTACTGAACAATGATCAACACAAATACTCAAACCTGCCAAAGAAAAATCAAAGAAGAACAACAATATCCAATATTTTGTTTTCTTTCACTTTCTTAAAATCTTACTTAACCTTTTTAAAACTTCAAACACGTTTTTAAAACTCTTCAAACTCACAAATCACCTTCCTTTTCCACTTTCACTTCCAAGGAATTAGATTTATAAGATTTGAACAAACTTTAAAAACCTTTAAAAACTTTTGGAAATTCTCCAAACACACAAGTGTTTACACAATGATAAATGGAACTCAGACTTTCTCAACAAAAATATACCAAACTTTTAAAAAACATTAAAAGGAAATATATTTGAAACAAAACACCAACTTCAATTTCTTTAAAAAGGAATTACAACGTTTTGGAGAAAAATCTGGAACAAGGGCTCATTCACAACATGAAGGCTCCTTAAATACTAGACTACTGATCATTCTAGAACTATGAATAAAAAAATACAAAGCTTAAACCCTAATACTGGAAATGCCTAAAAAGCCCTTTGAATTTCGGGTCAAAAGATGCCATGTGAGGATGCCAGCTCAAATCTTTGATCTTGGACGTCAAATTAATCTTGGGGACCAAGGAGTCGATCTCCCACGTTAAATTGGTCGGGTGTGGGGTTTTGTGTGAAAATGATGTAGCAGGGGAAGGCTGGGGAGGGGTCCACAAAGCATGTGAGTGTGTTGGGTGAGGTGGGATAGGTTTAGGGGATGGTGAATTGTTAATCTGGAATGATATAGGTAAAACCCCTATGGTTTAGTGGATGGATTAAACTAGGGTTTATGGGGTAAAACGTTTTTAGAAGGTGAGAGTTTAATCTTAATTGGGGATTAACTTTTTAAATAAAGTGTTTGGTGGGAAAAAGGTAGGTTGACCATTTGACCGTAGCTAAAACCGGGTTTAAAAGGGTTTGGGTTAGGATATGGGTAGGTTATATGGGTTGATGGGTGGGTAGGGCTGAGGTGTCACGACCTGAGTGGGTGGGAGGGTTTAGATGTTTGGCAGTTTTGACCCCCAAGATTTTCTTTTCTTTCACTTTGTAAACAAAGTCCATCAGCGCCTATTTTGTGCTTGTCTACTTTGGACAAGTTGTCAATTTTGGCACAAAAGATTTTAAAACTTTTTTCCAAGGGCTTAACTTGTACAAACTTGATTCTTCAAGGACTGGAAGTATAATATCTTCAAATATTAAGGACCATTCTTGTACAATTGACATTTGGAGGGTCAATTGTGACAAGTTCTTCAAAGATGAGGGGCCATTTTTGCCAATCTTCAATTCTTCAAGGGTATTTTTGCAAAATCCAAACTTGGGCCCGGTCCATTGTGCGACTTCATTTCCCGTGTTCGTTTTTGAATGATTCTTGTGATCTTTTGCCAATTCCTCAATATCCGTACCTAAAAATACACAAGTAACAAACACGAGCATATATTTGGCATATTTTATGATATTTTATGCAATTAAAGGCCGTTTCGGACGATGAGACCATGTATAAAAGCAGTCTCATCATGTTCAAATGTGATTTGATAAACCTATAGACTCGCTCAACATTATTGTTGACTCGTTTTAGCATGTATTTCAGGTAATAGGAAGTGATGGAGCATGGAGCTTTGCTGTGGAGGTTGTGGCTTGGCTTTTGGAAGAATGTTGGTCTAAAATTTATTTCTATCCTTTACTGTTGAACAATTTACTTTATGTTTGTATACTGTACTAAACTTGTTGGTTGTTGGTCGAGATCCATGGGGACTAAACACTTTACTCTGGTGTCGTTTTAGTACAATCATGGGATGAAATTTATGTTTTAGACCTATTATGAAAATCTTGTTTATGTTTTATGTGTAAACGTCTCTTAATTTTGAGTCGTTCAATATACCTTGTGCGATGATGCTTGTGTCTAGCACCCAATTGTGTATTTCCGTTGCGCAATGTAAATTGGGGGTGTTAGAAAACCAACAGTACTTAAGTTTGGTCTAGCAGTACTTGCAGGTCTAGACTTGCCGGTACTTGGTTTACCAGACTTTAAAGGTACTAGCCCTTGTTTCATAAGTACTGCCCTAGGAACAAAACTTTTGGTAGAGTTATTTCTAACCTGTTTAACTACACTTGTGTGATCAAACTTAGGTTTGTCATTTTTAAGTTTTTGATTCCTATAAACCTGTGCATTTTTCCCATTACTGTTTTTCATGACCCTTTGTGTAGCCTTTTGTTTCATTATTTTATCTTTATGTAATGTACAATCTTTGATAAAATGATTTAGACTACCACACACATAACATCCTTTTCTTCTTAAAGAAGACCCAAAAGGTTGTTTTGACTTTACTTTTTCAAAACCTAGCCCACCCCTTTTGACTTTATTATGTTTTACATTGTTTTCCAATATCTTGCTAGGAGTTTTTACCTGCTTGGGAGCAGAACTAGTCTTAGATTCCTCAGCAACAAAGTTGTTCATTAAAGGTGGATAAACAATGTTTTTGGTCACAGCAGTCTTTTCTTAGGACAAAGTACTAGAGTTTAAGGTATTATTAATGATGAGACTGCTTTAATACATAGTCTCATCGTCCAAAATGGGCTTAAAATGCATTAAATATCATTGAAAATGCCAAATATATGCTCGTGTTTGTTGCTTGTGTATTTTAGGTACGGATATTGAGGAAATGACAAAACGATCATAAGAATCAATCAAAAACGAACACGGGAAACGAAGCCGACCGGACCCGAATCAAGAATTTCCAAAACTACCCTTGAAGAATTGAAGATTGGCAACATTGGTCCCTCATCTTTGAAGATTTGGCAAAGATAGACCTTGAAGAAATCATCAATTGGCAAGAAAGGTCCTCAATGTTTGAAGATATTACATAAACAGCCCTTGGATAATCCACTCACAGTCTGACACGTCACCCACCAAACTCCCTCCACCAATTAGAATCCTCACCTTCTCCACGTCACATCCCACCAGCTTATTAAACTTAATAAAACGAGTTTAATATTTTCCCACCCAAACACTAATTTAAAAAAACCACTTAACCCAAATCAGATTAAACCCCCCCCCCCCCCCCCCCGCCCTTAATCCCTCATAAACCCTAGCTAACCCCAGGGTTAATTACCCCCAAATCAAAGGGTTTTTCAGCCAATGTTTCCAGATCATTGATTGATCCCACAACAAACAAAACCCACCCCACACAACATATCCCCGTGACTCCCTGGGCCTCACACGTCCTTCCCCTGCTCATGGTTTGTTCAAGAATAGCAAAAAACGAATCCTCCAGTCATCCTACGATTCCTATTGCACTACTTGGTCCCAAAGGAACGTATAAACAGCCAAGAAATCAACTTCACACAGCTGGCCATCACATGGAACCAATTTGACCAAGATTTAAAGGGCATTTCTGGATTTTCATCAATTAGGGTTTTAGGGTTGTAATATTTTATTCAAGGTTCTAGTTTCTTCTATTAAGTAGTATAAAAAGGGGATGTGCATGTACATTCATCCTTGTTCCAGTTTTTTGCCTTTCACTTGTAGTTCCTTTTTATAATTTAAAGTTGGTATTTTCTTTTTCATGAATTGTAATTCCTTTTAAAAGTTTATAAAAGTTGGTGTTGTGAAGGTTAATAGCTGAGTTCCATTATTATTCACATTGGTTTGTGTTTCAAGTTTTACAAATCATAATTCCTTTTTCATTGAAAAGTTGGTATTTTTGAAAACTTGTTTCCAAAAAGTGTTGTTTGTGAATCCTGTTGAGGATTGAAGTAATTTCAGGTTTATGATTGAGTTGTTAAAGTTTTAAGAAAGAAAAAGTTTTTAAGAAAAGAAAAGGAAGAATTTGATTTTGGTTGATTGTTTTCTCTTTCACAGCTTATTGCTTATATAAGCTGCTCATAAACTGATATAAGCTTATGAGCATCAGCTAGTATAAGCCTTAAGTGCTTTTTGATTTGGTTGTGGTGTGTAGGTAACAAGAAGGAAACAAGCCTCCATTCATATCCATTTCTTTTCCATTTTTTCTTGTACCAAGTAATCTCTACACTAGCAGCTCATTTAGTTCTGCACAAGCCCGAGCTTGTATGGAGATGGCTTTTCAGCCATAGTGGGACCTGGATTGTAGGTCCCACAAGGTAACTTGGCTTGTACCTTGTTTTTAGTTTTCAAAATTTGTGATTTATGTGATTTGGTGAATTTGCATGAATTTTGTCTAAATGTTAGTTTATATGTTTGTTCATGTTTGTTTTAGGTTTATATGCATGTTGGATTAAGTTAAAATCAGTTTGGGTAGTGTTTGTAAGCAATTGGTTTGATATATTGACTTTCTGAATATAAAGGGGTGTTTGGGAGTAAGGTTTAAGCTTAATGTTTGACAAGCTTGTGGTTGATAATCCTCCTAGACACACTTGTAATTGATAAGGGTAGTTTATTTCTGTCATTGGTTTCATTTTGGTAGGTTTTGAATCAATTTGTGTGTTCATGTTTAGATAATACTAGCTAAAAATCAGTAAAGCAATTTTCTGCATGATTTAGTATGAATTTGCCATTAAAATCTTGCATAATGTTAGCTAAACTGTTTACCTAGGGTTATATCCAGCTTATATGTGATTTAGTAGACTTGTTTGCAAGAATTGATCATTTGAAATTCGCTTTTGTGCACTCTAGATCAAGTTACTGTTCATCAGAAACATCTAAGCCCCAACAGTCACTTGATTAGGCTTGTTTGTGTGATTTTTGTTTAGTGCTTGGTGTTTTTATTGTTCTTATTGACTCCCCACAACCCAACTGGTTGTGGGGGTGCCTTATTGCCCAAGAAAAAGCTCAAAATAAGCTTTCCTAAGCTTATTGGTCAACTGACCTGTTTTTAACACTAATAGTGGGAACAAAGTTCCCCCTGCTAGTGCTTTGGTTTCCACTGCTCAGCAAAAGGACAAACCCTAGCACATGTCACTATCAGATTTGTCACTTTTTTGTCTTTAGTGCCTGAAAATAGGAATTAGGGTTTCAAATTAGTTTCATTATTTTTCTAATTTAATTTTTGATTTTTCTGTTTAATTAGATTTTTTGTTACTGTTCATTTTATATTTTTTATATTAAATTGCTATTTTAATTAACTTTTTAATTTCTGTTTTTGTCTTTTAGTGACAAAAATTATTATTTTTCAGTTTCAAAAATTTTCATAGATTTAGAAAAATAATTTAAGATTTTTAGTTTAAAAATTTTTCACTGTTCACTTTTTATTTAATTTTTAGAATTAATTTAGTGTAAAAAGGGTTTTAATTATTAACTGTTTTGTCTTTTAGTGAAATATTTTATATTTTTCAAACTTTTTCATTTTTATAATGTTCCTTAGAGTAAATTAGGATTTTTAAAATTGTCAAATTATTTTTAGCATTATTTTATTATTTTTTATGATTATTTTAGTTTAAAAATAGCTTTTAGTGGTTTAAAAATAGAAAAATAGTTTTTAAAATTTAGAAAAAATACTTTTTAGTCTTTAAATAATATAAGTGAGTTATTTGTTCAATAAAATAATATTTTGGACATTTTGTTAATTATATTTGATTTTAGGGCTTTAATTAGCATTTAAAATTGAATATTTAATTAATAAAAGGTTTTAAAATAATTTTGTTGGATTTTTATTCTTATTTATATTATTCTAGACTTAGGTTTAACTATTAATTAATTTTTAGGTTTAATTTTTTTAATTTGGTGCTTTTTACGGTTTTACGTAAACGACCTTTTCGTCTTAGCTTAATCCGTCTTCGTAACCGTCATTCTCTTCTTACCCCTTTTCTATTTTCTTTTCTCATAACAATATAATCACAAAGATAATCATTTCATTACACAACGCACTTGCCTCCTTGGGAAACGAACTTGAACTTATTTGGTCATTAGTGCTTGGTTTTCCTAAACCGACACTTAATACTTGCCACTTTTGCACTCTTTTCCTAAAGAGTAGTAAAAACTCAACCATCATTTTTGGCGCCGCTACCGGGGAGGCGTGTTGTGTTTTGACTTGAACAATTATTGTTTTTATATAGCCATAATACGTATTTGTATTACTAGCACTCTACTAATACGTATTATCGGTTTTTCGTTTTTTGTGAATACTATTACTATATTGTATACGTAGAACAATAAATTCACAAGTACTCCAAAAACGTGAGAAATCACAACCTTGACTTGGGAGGTCATTACTAAATCATTGTATTCGAATCTCAAACCAAAGAAAAAAGGCAAACATAGATAAATACTTTCGAGAAGCTCGATTTTGAAAATACAAACTATAAGGTGGGTATAAGGCGGATATTATAAAATATGTCCTAAGGAAAAAGGCTCTTAAGTGCTTCGCGCCGCCTCGTTTCCCCGCTTGCTTGTGAGTATTTGATTCTGAAAGCTAATCGAGGGTTTTGCCGCCCAAAGTATTATTAAGTATCATATATATTTTCTTGGTTTCATTGATTAAACCCTGATGAACGTTTTGGTGTTCCACCAACGTTCTAAAGTCATCGAAGGCATTCACTTCACGTGATCGTTTTCATTCCTTGAGGCTTCTTTAATCAAGAGATTTGATTAAGGAGGAGATTTGTAGATTTTTGTCTACTTAATACAATTCCAAAATCCAAAAAAAGAAAAAACAATCAAAAATCCAAAAAAATTGAAAAAGTTAAAAACACCAAAAAGAATCTTCTTTGCTCATCCCTACGTTGTATGTGACGTTTATGCTTACTCGTAATCAAGCGAGACATGCACGTAAACGAAGAAACAAAAAGGAGGCAACACCTACTCCTAATCTTTATAGTGAAGAGACTCCAAGTGAGGAACCCGTTGTAGAACAAGAAGCTATCATGGCTAATCGTACTATGGTGGAGTTGCTTCAAGCACCCACCGAGGGTTTTGGAGAGGCCATTGTGATTCCCTCCATCCTTGCGGAGAACTTCGAGATCAAGACGGGTTTAATGTCTATGCTTCAAGCCAACAAGTTTCGCGGACACGAGAAAGACAACCCACATTATCACATTAGGCAATTTAATCGTCTCACCGCGACAAGCAAATTTAAGGATGCACCACACAAGGCCATTAAGATGATGTTGTTTCCATACTCGTTAGATGGACCCGCCAAGATATGGCTCGAGAAAGAACCCCCAAATTCGATTTTGACGTGGGGTGATCTCGTTTTGAAATTTGTGAATCAATTTTTTCCACCATCTAAAACAACACATTTGAGAAACGAGATTTCACGATTTACACAAAGATCTAATGAAAGTTTTTCAATGGCTTGGGAAAGGTTTAAAGAAATGTTACATGAATGTCCACACCATGATTTATCTGAATTGCATCAAATTGACACTTTTTATAATGGGCTTAATGATCATGAACGAGATTACTTAAATGCCGCCGCTGGTGGTAATTTTTTGTGCAAAACGACCGAAGAGGCTTTGAAAATCATTGAAAATAGGTCAAAGGTTTATAGCCCTCGTAACACACCGAGTGTTACCAATTTGGGTTCGTCATCGTCTCGTAGCATTAATGCCTTGCAAGATGAAGCAAATTAGGAGAATCGGTTTTTCGATAGGTTTTCGACTCTTATGACTCATTGGAAAGCACAAGATGCTTTGAATTCCGCATCGGTTAAGGCGGTTGCCAAGAGTTGTATTTCGTGTGGTGGAGCTCATGATTTTTCCGACTGCATTACCGCGTATGGTAACACTTCGAATGCTTATATAGCCACGGGAACTTATAACCAAAACGGTCAAGGTTCCCGCCAAAATCAAGCTCCACAAAATCAAAATGCTAACAACTATCGAAACAACAATCAAAGTGGTGCTTATCAAGGAAATCAACGTAACTACAACAAGGGTAATTATCAAAGTGGAAATGGGCAAATTTCAAACCAAAACCAAAACCGTGATTTTCAAACTACCACACAAGGTTTTCAAATTGATCACACCAAAAATCTTCAAGGAATTTTTGAATTATGCTAAAGAAAACGATGCTAAGTTTGATAATATGCAACATGAAATGGTTAGCTTAAGATCCGAGTTGAAAAACAAGCTTAAAAACGAACTTGCTAATGAACTTAAGACTCATGCTAATAAAATGGAAGGAAATGTTCAACGACTCCAACAAAATCAACAAAAAATGGAGCAAGGTCAACATGAGATTAAGCAAGAATTGTTAAAAGAGGATGCTAGGCAATCTAAGTTTGAAGACCGAATGGGAAAAATGTTTGAAGCTATCATGTGTAAACCTTCTTCTTCGGGTGGTCTTCCTAGTGATACCATCGTATTACCACTCGTAGTGGTAAAACTTTCAAAGAACCCATTTCTCGTCCAAGTACTTCTACGGAGAAGGAAAAAGAGAAAGAACCCGAGGTGGTGGTAGAAAAGGAGAAAATTCCAAGCCCACGAAGTACCGCTCAAACCACACCTACGGTTGAACCAATACCAATAGTGGAACCCGAGATTCCAAGGCCTTTGCCTATGCCCCAACCCACACCACCCTTACCTTACCCTTCAAGACGAAACAAGGAAAAGGCACAAGAACGAAATAATTATCAATTTGAACTCTTTATGAAAATGTTTCGTGACTTTCATCTTAATATAAGTTTTGCCGACGCCTTGGTCATGATGCCTCGATTTGTCGGGAACTTTAAAAGTATGTTGAATAACAAAGAGAAATTGCAAAAGTCGTCTAGTTGTTCATCAGTTTTTCTTAGCCGCATACCTCAAAAAGTCGGTGATCCTGGCAAGTTTTTAATCCCATGTGCTATACAAGATATGGAGGAATGCTACGCCTTGGCCGATCTTGGTGCTAGTATTAGTTTGATGCCTCTTGAGATTTTTAAGTCGCTCAATCTTCCCAATCTCACTCCTTCAAGAATGTCAATCGAGATGGACGATCATTCTACGATTTTAGCTTGTGGAGTAGCCGAGGACGTCTTCGTGAAAGTTGGAAAGTTCTACTATCCCGGGGACTTTATTGTTGTTGACATTCCCATCGATCCTAAAGTTCCTCTAATTTTAGGTCGATCATTTTTGGATACCTCGAGAGCACTTATCGATGTGCATGCTAGGAAAATCACTCTTCGTTTCAATGAGGAAGAAATCGTCATAAATGCAACTCAAAACTCCACACTTTCTCATGTGTATTCTATCACGTCTTTGAACAATGTTATTCCCATCAAAAACATTTGTAAAAGGATTTCAAAAAGAGTTTTAGGAGTTGATGATAAAAACGATTTTCCGTCCCCTCCGCCGGTGGAAGTTAAGAGTGTTAAGCCTACGATTCCAATCACGAATGATTCTTCGGATGATGAATATGTTGACCCCGATGGGGAAGTTTTCTTTGTTGACAAACGTTTTGAGAACTTACCACCACCTAAACCAAAACGGTTTTCAAATGTGAGAATTTTTAGTGTGACTAACATTGCTTTAGAAACACCAAACATTTTTAACATAATTAAGTCGGGTTTTCATAAGGAGAGTTTAAAAGATGAAAAAGGGAAAGATTTTAAATTGGATTTAAAAGATTTTTCTGCAATGCTAACTCCGTCATCACCTCGTGTTTTGAGTGCTACAAGCTCGTCTTCTCCTTTTGACGATGCTTTGTGTGGACTTAGTGTGGGGGAAGCCCCTTATGTTCCCTCCCCTTTCTCCACCGAGGACGAGATATTTGATCCCGGAATTGCTTATAAAGGGAAATCTCGGTCTTCCACCGATGCAATAAATGGAAAATCTTTCTATTTGATTGGTGCGAGTCTACCTCGAGTAGCTGATGGTTTTTGTGACTTACCCATTGTCCCACCCTTATATTTCTTCTCATCTATTTTCTTGAAACCCTTTAGGTTTGTGTTGACACATGATGAAGTGGCGTTGATTTGTTTCTCCAATGAAAACGAGAACGCCATCTTCGATCCCGGTATTTTGCACCATCAAAGGACTTAGTCCTTAATACCGGTTGTTTTTGGGCCTTGTTTATCATGTAAGCCCCACTAAAAATTGACCATACCAAGATAATCCCTAAATGATCACATTTATGGGGATTTGAGTCGAGCTTTTGACTCGGTTATAAAAACAAGGTGCCTCGTGGGGGAAACCCATGCTTATCCATGTACATATTATTGCTTTATAATTAGTTTAATGTGAGGGAATTTGTTCCCTTCCAACCTTTGTTTCGTGGTTGTTTGTGAATTGTGGTTTTTAGATCATGATCTTCACGATTGGAGCCTCTCGTGTTCGTTTTATGGGAGCACTCGATCGATTTCCTTGAAGACTTTCTCAATATCCAAATGATATATCCTTTGATGTTCTAACCTTAGGTTTTTAGCACACTTCATAAACGGCTATTACTTATTGGTTATACCCTTTCCATGCTAGATTAGGCATTCGACTACGTCTCTAGTATGGGGGTGTTTGTACCCCTAGACTCGAAACATTGAGGACAATGTTTAACTTTAGTATGGGGGGGGGGGGGTGAATAGATACTTTCCTTGCCAAACCTTCACGCTTTCCAAAGTTTATCTTTTTGTTTATCGTTTTGTTGCAAAATAAGGCTAAAAATGGCCAAATTTTAAAATTTTTCTCATGTTTTATAACTGTTTGAAGACACGAATGTAGGTTTTCCGATGGCGAGAATAAGAGTAATTTTTGACTCGACCGTGCGTGTTGAGCACTTAGCTTTGATTCCTTAACTACACATTAGGCTATGTCTCTTAAATGAGGACGAGAAATGATAGGGTTAATTATAAGTTACTATGCTAAACGTAGAGTACTCATATTCTTTCAAAAACTCATGTGATCTCGTTGTTTGCTTATTCTCCCTTCGCTTGTAAATATTTTTTGCTTAATAAATATTGACTTAACGGTTTAGTTGGGATTGTTGGGTTTCTAGTCTTTTCTAGTAGCTTCCGTGTAATTAAATTGGGAAGACATTAAGGTATCGCCAGCGTCACGGTTTTGAAGTATTGGCACCCGAATAATCGAAAGCTTCACCCAATAATAAGATTTCAAGTGCTCACCTAAATCTAGCAAACAATTTGAAGCCCCACAAGGCCGAAAAATCTATGCAAAATTGAAAGTGAATCAAGCCTTAATCTTCGAAGCTTTAAAGATCCAAAATTCGCCTTAGCGTGAGGATATACGTCTTTGGCTAATAAAACCACCGATGAGGCGGATAATAAAAGGCAAGGCAAGACCGAAGTCGTAATAAAAGCTTCATGGCGAAGTTGAATATAAGATGGAGGTAAACCAAAGATAATAAGGCCCTTCCGTTAGGGGGCGTATAAAAGTCTTGGTAATAAGTCTCATGTTCAAAACCGTTATAAAACTGTGTTTATCGATTCTTCTTGTCAACTTATTTTTTTGACATCGTTATATATTAGGAGGGGTTATTGATTTGATGGTCTTGGTTACACCGTTAGGACTCTATTTTTAGACCTAAATCTCTATTATCGCATAAGTCAAACAATGTATCCTCGTGAAACATTCAAGACAAAATAAAATATAAGAGATACAACTTAGGAAATTGGGAGGATAAGTACGTGATTAGGGCATATGAGTAGTGTTAGCATTACTAACTTATAATGACAATGATCTCGTTGCACGCTTGGCATGGAATTGGGGTGAAAATCGATGACGATGAAATTATTTCTAACGAAGCATTCACGTGTTCTTATTCTATGAACCTAAATGTCCCATTTTGCGATGAAAATCATACATTATGTCTTAAACACAAGTAGTAGTAATAGTAGTAGTGTAGCTAGTTTATCATTGAATAAAGTGAATAAAAATGATTTTTGGAGGTGCTACGATACTTTATTCTAGCATTGCGTGAGGGCACAGTAATGGTTTAGTATGGGGGAGTGAGGAGACTGCTTTTATACGTAGTCTCATCGTCCAAAATGGGCTTAAAATGCATTAAATATCATTGAAAATGCCAAATATATGCTCGTGTTTGTTGCTTGTGTATTTTAGGTACGGATATTGAGGAAATGACAAAAAGATCACAAGAATCAATCAAAAACCAACACGGGAAACGAAGCCGCATAATGAACCGGACCCGAATCAAGAATTTCCAAAACTACCCTTGAAGAATTGAAGATTGGCAACATTGGTCCCTCATCTTTGAAGATTTGGCAAAGAAAGACCTTGAAGAAATCATCAATTGGCAAGAAAGGTCCTCAATGTTTGAAGATATTACATAAACAGCCCTTGGATAATGCATTTATTACAAAAATGGTCCTTATTCAAAGTTTGAAACTAGGATGGGCCAAATTCAGCAACTTGTGCAAAGTTATTAACAAAGGGATTCAAGGTTTTGGCTGTTTAAATGCAAGTGAACACAATTGGAAAGCCAAGGGGCCATATCTACACAGACAACAAACCTCACCCCATCCACTCACCGTCTGACACGTCACCCACCCAACTCCCTCCACCAATCAGAATCCTCACCTTCTCCACGTCACATCCCACTAGCTTATTAAACTTAGTAAAACGAGTTTAATATTTTCCCACCCAAACACTAATTTAAAAAAACCACTTAACCCAAATCATATTAAACCCCCCCTTAATCCCTCATAAACCCTAGCTAATCCCAGGGTTAATTACCCCCAAATCAAAGGTTTTTTCACCCAATTCCAGATCATTGATTGATCCCACAACAAACAAAACCCACCCCAAACAACATATCCCCGTGACTCCCTGGGCCCCACACGTCCTTCCCCTGCTCATGGTTTGTTCAAGAATAGCAAAAAACGAATCCTCTAGTCATCCTACGATTCCCATTGCACTCCTTGGTCCCAAAGGAACGTATAAACAGCCAAGAAATCAACTTCACACAGCTGGCCATCACATGGAACCAATTTTACCAAGATTCAAAGGGCATTTCTGGATTTTCATCAATTAGGGTTTTAGGGTTGTAATATTTTATTCAAGGTTCTAGTTTCTTCTATTAAGTAGTATAAAAAGGGGATGTGCATGTACATTCACCCTTGTTCCAGTTTTTAGCCTTTCACTTGTAGTTCCTTTTTATAATTTAAAGTTGGTATTTTCTTTTTCATGAATTGTAATTCCTTTTAAAAGTTTATAAAAGTTGGTGTTGTGAAGGTTAATAGCTGAGTTCCATTATTATTCACATTGGTTTGTGTTTCAAGTTTTACAAATCATAATTCCTTTTTCATTGAAAAGTTGGTACTTTTGAAAACTTGTTTCCAAAAAGTGTTGTTTGTGAATCCTGTTGAGGATTGAAGTAATTTCAGGTTTATGATTGAGTTGTTTAAGTTCTAAGAAAGAAAAAGTTTTTAAGAAAAGAAAAGGAAGAATCTGATTTTGGTTGATTGTTTTCTCTTTCACAGCTTATTGCTTATATAAGCTGCTCATAAGCTGATATAAGCTTATGAGCATCAGCTTGTATAAGCCTTAAGTGCTTTTTGATTTGGTTGTGGTGTGCAGGTAACAAGAAGGAAACAAGCCTCCATTCATATCCATTTCTTTTCCATTTTTTCTTGTACCAAGTAATCTCTACACCAGCAGCTCATTTAGTTCTGCACAAGCCCGAGCTTGTATGGAGATGGCTTTTCAGCCATAGTGGGACCTGGATTGTAGGTCCCACAAGGTAACTTGGCTTTTACCTTGTTTTCAGTTTTCAAAATTTGTGATTTATGTGATTTGGTGAATTTGCATGAAATTTGTCTAAATGTTAGTTTATATGTTTGTTCATGTTTGTTTTAGGTTTATATGCATGTTAGATTAAGTTAAAATCAGTTTGGGTAGTGTTTGTAAGCAACTGGTTTGATATATTGACTTTCTGAATATAAAGGGGTGTTTGGGAGTAAGGTTTAAGCTTAATGTTTGACAAGCTTGTGGTTGATAATCCTCCTAGACACACTTGTAATTGATAAGGGTAGTTTATTTCTGTCATTGGTTTCATTTTGGTAGGTTTTGAATCAATTTATGTGTTCATGTTTAGATAATACTAGCTAAAAATCAGTAAAGCAATTTTCTGCATGATTTAGTATGAACTTGCCATTAAAATCTTGCATAATGTTAGCTAAACTGTTTACCTAGGGTTATATCCAGCTTATATGTGATTTAGTAGACTTGTTTGCAAGAATTGATCATTTGAAATTCGCTTTTGTGCACTCTAGATCAAGTTACTGTTCATCAGAAACATCTAAGCCCCAACAGTCACTTGATTAGGCTTGTTTCTATGATTTTTGTTTAGTGCTTGGTGTTTTTTATTGTTCTTATTGACTCCCCACAACCCAACTGGTTGTGGGGGTGCCTTATTGCCCAAGAAAAAGCTCAAAATAAGCTTTCCTAAGCTTATTGGTCAACTGACCTGTTTTTAACACTAACAGTGGGAACAAAGTTCCCCCTCCTAGTGCTTTGGTTTCCACTACTCAGCAAAAGGACAAACCCTAGCACATGTCACTATCAGATTTCTCACTTTTTTGTTTTTAGTGCCTAAAAATAGGAATTAGGGTTTCAAATTAGTTTCATTATTTTTCTAATTTAATTTTTGATTTTTCTGTTTAATTAGATTTTTTGTTACTATTCATTTTATATTTTTTACATTAAATTGCTATTTTAATTAACTTTTTAATTTCTGCTTTTGTCTTTTAGTGACACAAATTATTATTTTTCAGTTTCAAAAATTTTCATTGATTTAGAAAAATAATTTAAGATTTTTAGTTTAAATATTTTTCACTATTTACTTTTTATTTAATTTTTAGAATTAATTTAGTGTAAAAAGGGTTTTAATTATTAACTGTTTTGTCTTTTAGTGAAAAACTTTATATTTTTCAAACTTTTTCATTTTCTACTGTTCCTTAGAGTAATTTAGGATTTTTAAAATTGTCAAATTATTTTTAGCATTATTTTATTATTTTTTATGATTATTTTAGTTTAAAAATAGCTTTTAGTGGTTTAAAAATAGAAAAATAGTTTTTAAAATTTAGAAAAAAATACTTTTTAGTCTTTAAATAATATAAGTGAGTTATTTGTTCAATAAAATAATATTTTGGACATTTTGTTAATTATATTTGATTTTAGGGCTTTAATTAGCATTTAAAATTGAATATTTAATTAATAAAAGGTTTTAAAATATTTTTGTTGGATTTTTATTCTTATTTATATTATTTTAGACTTAGTTTTAACTATTAATTAATTTTTAGGTTTAATTTTTTTAATTTGGTGCTTTTTACGGTTTTACGTAAACGACCTTTTCGTCTTAGCTTAATCCGTCTTCGTAACCGTCATTCTCTTCTTACCCCTTTTCTATTTTCTTTTCTCATAACAATATAATCACAAAGATAATCATTTCATTACACAATGCACTTGCCTCCTTGGGAAACGAATTTGAACTTATTTGGTCATTAGTGCTTGGTTTTCCTAAACCGTGTTGGGAATAAATTATAGCCAATCTACTTGAGCGCTGACAAGAGTAATACAAGCGTTGACATGAGCAAAACAAACGCTGACAGCTCAAGCATTGACAAGATAAAGTCAAGCGTTGATACATTGAAGACAAGCACTGATGGGAAGATATACTCTACGCGTTTATTGTATTCGAGATTACTTCTAGTAAAGATAGGAACAACAATGTATTTTCTATATTTATCTTTACCTAGAATAGCTGATACGTAGATTATTGTACAAGGCTTCTTATGTCTATAAAAGAAGACCTTTAGGTTAATGTTCGATATAAGTTTTCATTCGTAAACTACTTTCATTGTAAGCAAGTTTGATATCATTAATCAAAGTGAAAGTTTGTTTATATCATTGTGTTCTTGTTTAAGTGTTAATTCCGCATAACACTTAAATTGTCATAAACATATACAAAGGTTTCTCTAAGTGTATTAGTTGATCTAATCTCGTATACATAAAGCTAAATCGATCTAAGTTTGGGATCAACAAGTGGTATTAGAGCTTGTTGAGGAACTTTTGATCTTAAGGAACACAAGAACCCTAAAAAATCACCAAAACCCTAATTTTCTCAAAAACCCTAACAACATCATGTCAACTTCAGAAATAACCTCCTCCTCCTCCCCACCTTTACCAAACATCAAGATTCCCATGCTTGATGCAACCAACTTTGAATTGTAGAAATTCAACTTTTAGCAATATCTAGGGATCTATGACTACACACTCTGGGAGATTATTGAATATGGAAACACATTCAATAAAGCCCAAAAGATTGCTGATGCTATTTCTGGAAGAGCAGCTGTTGCTGGATATTCTGAAGAATATAAGAAAGAAAATCCTGAAGATGGTAGAGCTGTGTCTGCTGAAGACATAGCAAAGAAAAGGGTTGACATGAAAACCCTAAATATTCTGAAAGTCTCTTTGGGACAAGAGAACCAGCATAAATACAGAGGTTATGATTCTGCTAAAGACCTTTGGGCAGCTTTTGAAGTTGCATATGGTGGCAATGAAGATACTAGGGAAGAAAAGAAGAAAAAACTCATGCATGATTATGCTGTTTTCAAAGCTCAACCCAATGAGAAGCTGAGTAGTGTGAGAAGCAGATTGCTTGACATTACAAGTAAATTGTCCTTAATGGGGACACAACTTGGTGATGTTGACATTAATGCTACTTTTCTTAAAAGTCTTGGTGAGGCGTGGAAGATTGAGGCAAGATCTATTCTTGCCAATAATACTTACAAAAGTTCCACGTTTGATGACATATACAACAAACTGAGGCTGTTGGAAGATGAAACTCTTTTAGAGCATGGAAGCAAGTCTACCAACAGTAACATGGCCTTTTTCTCTCATAGTGAAGGTCAATTCAATCAGAAGGACTCCTACATGCATCCAGTTACTGGATCATCATGTGTCAGCGCTGGAACATGTCCTGTCAACGTCTCCTTTTCAGACGCTGACACATTCAAAAGTGACTCACCAAGAGTTAAACCTGCTGGTTTGGATTTGGATACTATATGTGCTTATATTGCTTCTTTGCCCAATGGTTCAGTGATTACATATGAGGACCTTGAGCAGATAAGTGATGAGCACTTGGAAGAGATGGACATTAAGTGAAACATGGCTTTTGCTAGTAAAAGAGCAAACAGGTGGAACAGAAGGTTTAAGAAGAAGATGACCTTCAATGCAAAAGATACAGCTGGATTTGATAAATCCAAAGTTGAGTGCTACAACTGTCATCTTATGGGGCACTTCATGAGGGAATGCAGATCTCCTAGAAGATCTGATGTTGGTAAACCCTCAAGTCAAATTGTTAAGGCTCAGGATCCTAAAGCCATGGTTGTTGTTCAAGGAATTGATGGTATGGGATGGGATTGGAGCTATCTGGCTAAAGATATGGAAGAGGATAAAGCTTTGGTTGCTGAAATTGAAGAAGAAGAGCATGTTGAATATGCTCTCATGGCACACTCCTCATCTTCATCTGATAATGAGGTATACGATGATGATTTGTGTAGTAAAGGTTGTAGGTTAAACACTGAGAAACTTAACAAAGAGGTGTTAAGATTATTAAGTGATGTGAGTACTGAAAGATGCAAACTGTCTAATTACCAACTAGCTCTCACTCAAACTGAGAAGACAGTTTCTGAATACAAGAAAATGGAATTTGACTTAAAAGATAAAATAAATATCTTAAAACATGAGTTAAATGCTAGTATGGATATTAGAAACATCATGGAAAGGGTTAATGGTGAGTTACAGGCTAAATTAGATGAAGCCATTAAAAACAAAGATAATGTTGGCCTTGATATCCAGAGATTTAATAAGGCAACACAAAACCTAGGAGAATATGTGAGTAAACAAAGGGATCCTAAGGACATGACTGGGATTGGGATGCAAGACTACTCTGTGGTTCCACCACCAGCTGGTGACTTCTATGGTGTCCAACAAAAGGACCTATCTTGGACTGGTTTGCCAGAACTCCAAGAGGAGGAATTCATTCCTCCACCAAGAGTTGTCACCCCAGTTGAAGAGTATCAACAAAAGTTGACTGACCTGAATGAATGGAAGAAAGCTAACCCTACATTATTTGTTAAGGGTGGCTTGCTATGTGAAACTCCTAATGAGTCAACTCCCATTAAGGTTACAAACCCAATCACTGGTAAGGCTGTTGACCTTGGCTCAAACACTGTTAGAAAACCTAGCCTTAAGTATGCAGAGATGTATAGGAATACTAGGTCACCTAAGAGCCAAGTTAGCAATGATGGAACAGGCTTCTTCTCTTCTAGACCTAGGGTTGTGTCTAGAAAAGCCTGTTACACTTGTGGTAGCTTTTCACACTTGGCATATAAGTGTGTCAACGCTCCCAAAGTCAGCGCTGACAGGAACAAATTCAGCGCTGACAGGAACAAAGTCAACGTTGTTAGAAAGTCAAACGTTGTCAGACCCAAACCTTGTGTGTAACAAAGTCCACAAGTGATTAGACCTGCCCCATTCTTCACTAGAGGGTCTAACACTCATGGACAAAGACCATTTCAAAAGACAAACACTTGGTCTAATAGGCAATGGGTTTCTGTAGCAAACCCTAGGTTCAACGCTGACAAGGGTAATTTCAGCGTTGACAAGACCAATTCCAACGCTGACAGAAACGTGCCCAGACCTAAATATTTGCAACTATAGGGTAAGGGGTCTAAAGCTTCTTCAAGCTTGACATGGAGACCAAAGAAGGATCAAAACCCTAATGATAATGGGATTTCAATGACTTGCAACAGATTTAATTACATTTCAAAAGTCACTACAAAACCTATTGGGGTTAACTGGGTATTTCATCCTAAGAAGGATGAAAATGGGTTTGTTGTGAGAACTAAGTATGTTCTTATTTAACAACCAGATGAATCCAAGTCTTCTAATGCTTGGGTTCCCAAAGAAAACTAATTTGTTTTCTTTATGTGTAGGGCATTCAAAAACAGGTCAATGATTATGGATATTGGGATAGTGGATGCTCAAGGCACATGACAGGGAAGGAAGATTATCTCACAAACTTCACTCCCATTAAGGATGGTGATAAGGTTTACTTTGGAGGCGGATATGGTACTATCACAGGCAAAGGAACCCTTCTCACCAAGAACTTGCGTTTTGAGAACGTATTTCTGGTAAAAGAACTTGATTACAATCTTTTTAGTGTATCACAAGCTTGTGATAACAAAAATAAAGTTCTGTTTACTGATAGTGAATGTTTGGTGTTAAGCAAGGATTATAAGATCCCTGATGAGAAATATATTGAATATAGAACACCTAGGCATAAAGACATATACAATGTGAATCTGAATGGGATTAGAATGAATAACAATATGTCTTGTTTTTATGCTAAAGCTTTAGTAGATGAGATTAGTTTGTGGCACAGGAGACTAGGGCATATAAATTTTAAGAATATAAATAGGCTTGTGAGACTTGGCTTGGTTGATGGTTTGTCTGAGAAGGCCTTCCACAATGACCACTCTTGTGTTGCATGCCTTAAAGGCAAGCAGCACAAGGTCTCATTCAAGTCCAAACAGGTGCATTCTAGTTCTAGACCTCTTCATTTGCTTCATATGGACCTCTTTGGTCTAACCAATATAGAAAGTTTGAATGGAAAGTCCTATTGCTTTGTCATCACAGATGACTTTTCTAGGTTTACTTGGACCTTCTTTCTAGCTATGAAGAGTGATACAGCTGATACTTTAATTGATTTTATCACTCAGATTGAGAAGAAATCTGGCAATAAAGTTAAAATACTTAGGAGTGATAATGGTGGTGAATTTAGGAATAAAAAGTTAGATGATTTCTGTGCCAGGAAAGGAATTACTAGGCAATTTAGTGTTGCCAGAACCCCACAGCAAAATGGGGTTGCTGAGAGGAAAAATAGAACCCTAATTGAAGCAGCCAGAACCATGTTGGCTGATGCTCATTTTCCTATAGCCTTTTGGGCTGAGGCTGTTAATACAGCTTGCTATGTTCAAAATAGAGCATTGGTTAACAAAATTCAGAACAAAACACCTTATGAGTTACTTTGGGGAAGAAAACCTAATATTTGTTTTCTCAGACCTTTTGGTTGTCATGTAGTAGTTTTAGACACTAGTGATGCCTTAGGAAAATTTAGTGCAAAAGGTGATGAAGGCTACTTCATGGGGTATTCAGTGCAGAGCAAGGGATATAGGGTTTATCTTAAAGAGGAAAACGTATTCTTGAAAGAGTACATGTTAGGTTTTTAGAGAATAAACCTAGTGATCCTGAAAGTGGTCCTAATTGGTTGTTTGACTTGGAACCTTTATCCAGAGCTTTAAATTATTTGCCTGTCACTAATCCAGACATTGTGAAGGTAACTTCAAGTGTTGTGGAAGAACAATTTGTTGATGTTTCAGGTACACATGTTCATGAAAAGGTTGGATCACAAGCAGAAAAGTCATCTCCTATACAAGAATATGTTACAATCCCCATTTGGACAGATGCTTTTGCTGCTGCTGCTGCTGCTGGTAAAGATAATGGTGGTCCCCACGTACCATCGGATACAAACATGCATGGTCCTTCAGGCGCTGAAAAAGGCAAATCTAGCGCTGACAAGACCAATTCA
Organism: Glebionis coronaria; assembly: GCA_025667525.1. Classification (NCBI taxonomy): domain Eukaryota; kingdom Viridiplantae; phylum Streptophyta; class Magnoliopsida; order Asterales; family Asteraceae; genus Glebionis; species Glebionis coronaria. Next base: position 94,421,229 of record CM046882.1, on the reverse strand, counting down.
GACGTTGATGGCTCAGACATTGACAACAACAGTTCAAGCGTTGTTAGCCCAAGCGCTGACAACCAAGACTCAGGAGTTGACAACACTTTTGCACATCTTTTCTCTTCCACTTTTGAACAAGGTGAACCTTCCAATTTATATGAAGAGGTTCATCCTCATGTTGATGAAAGAGAGTCTGATGAAGAAGATATTGGCAAAATGGAGAATGAGGTTGAGGACACCAGACTTTTTGAAGGAGGAGTTCTCACTTCCACTATGAAGAATCACCCCACTTCTCAAATCATTGGTGATATTATGACTCCAGTTCAGACTAGAAGATCTCATCAAGGTCTTGGTGGGTTTATTGCCAATATACACAAGAAGGTTGATACCCCTCTTGTGCAAGCATGTTTTTTTGTCTGTTTTCTGTCATAACAGGAACCCAAGAAAATATTTGATGCTCTCAAAGAACCAAGTTGGGTGGAAGCAATGCAGGATGAGCTTCACCAATTTGCAATTTAGGATGTCTGGGAGCTGGTTGATTATCCCAGATATGTCAGACCTATAGGGACAAGATGGGTTCTAAGAAACAAGAGAGATGAAAGAGGTATTGTGGTCAGAAACAAGGCAAGATTAGTGGCTCAGGGATATACACAAGAGGAGGGGATAGACTATGAGGAAGTCTTTGCACCAGTTGTAAGGATTGAAGCTATTAGGATCTTTTTAGCCTATGCATCATGCATGGGCTTCACTGTCTATCAAATGGATGTCAAGAGTGCCTTCCTCTATGGTACAATTGTTGAGGAGGTATATGTGATGTAACCTCCTGGTTTTGAGGATCCAGAGAATCCAGACAAAGTGTATAGAGTCAAGAAGGCTATGTATGGACTTCATCAAGCCCCATGAGCATGGTATGGTAGTTTGTCTACTTACTTAGTGGACAATAGATTCAAGAGGGGCACCATAGATCAGACACTATTTACAAAGAAGAAAGGTAAGGATGTGTTGCTTGTTCAGGTCTATGTTGATGACATCATTTTTAGGTCTACTGATCCAAAGATGAGTGAGGATTTCTCCAAGCTTATGACAGACAAATTCAAGATGAGTGCTATGGGGGAGATGAACTTCTTTCTTGGTTTACAAGTTCAGTAGAAAGAAGATGGTATCTTCATCTCCCAGGATAAATATGTGGCTGAGATCTTGAAGAAATTTGGCTTTTCTCCACATGAAAAGAGGGCTACTACTCCTATGGATAGAGACCACCCTTGGGGAAAGATTGGAGATGGGAAAGATGTTGATGTCAGGCACTATAGATCCATGATTGGATCATTGATGTACCTTACAGCCTCCAGACCTGACATCATGTTTGCTGTGTGTGCTTGTGCACGCCATCAAGTGACTCCCAAAGAATGTCACCTTTATGCTGTGAAGAGGATCTTTAGGTACCTGAGATGCTATCCTAGTCTTGGTTTGTGGTACCCAAAGGATTCACCATTGGAGCTGATTGCATATTCAGATAGTGACTATGGAGGTGATAAGTTTGATAGAAAATCCACAACTGGTGGATGTCAGTTTCTTGGGAGCAGATTGATATCTTGGCAATGCAAGAAACAAACAGTGGTGGCTAATTTTACAACTGAAGCTGAGTATGTGGCTGCAGCTGCTTGTTGTGGACAAGTTTTGTGGATTCAGAACCAGCTGTCAGACTATGGGTATAATTTCATGCATACCAAGATATTTGTTGACAATAACAGCACTTTATGCATCATTAAGAATCCTGTACATCATTCTAAAACTAAACACATAGAAATTAGACACCATTTTATAAAGAGATTGTTTTGAAAAGGGTTTAATACAACCAGATAGGGTTGACACAGAAGAAAATGTGTCAGATTTACTAACTAAACCTTTTGATGCTTGGAGGTTTCAATACTTGGTAACAAGTATTGGAGTGATCAATCTCACATAATATGTGTTTTGGAGTCTTTTTGTAAAAGTATGTACATGATGATGCATTGTTATTGGTCTTTTTGAAGATTTAGATTTTCCACTATATTTTTCTAACACTGACAAAGGTTGCTTGAACGCTGATAAGTGTTTTTGTGACGTTGTCAGCAATATATTTGTCTAACGCTGACAAAGCTTCCCTCAACGCTGTTATGTGTTATCGGGGCGTTGTCAGCAACAATGTTAGTTTTGTGGTTTTCAATCTAAATGTGCAGGTGGTGTTAGCAGTATACCATTGTATACAGAGTTTCTTATGGATCATTGGAGAAGCATTTGGACAAGTTTTATTTATGGATGATGGTTGGAATTTTAATTCCTATCTTGACATAAATTTTTTATGTTCATGCATATTTTTAGCAACTTATGTATCATAGTTTAAGGGGAGGTTTTAGGAACCTTTAGGATGTTTGGGTATCCATATGATACTCTTATCACAATTCTAGATTGTGTCCACAGGTGAGTATGAGTTAGTTTTACTAAATCATGAGGCACTGTAGCATGCAAAGTTGATATACTATGCATGCTGCCAAGACATTTTTGGCCTAGAATTGGTTGTGGTCTGTTTGGAGACTTGGGAATAATTTTGTTATGGGATTTACCTGGGAGTAACAAGGAATTTTATAAGGTAACTTGGTTGTTAAGAGTTTTGGTTAGCAAGGGACACTAGAGGACTGTTATGTCTATCTTGCATAAGCAAGTGTGCATAACTGGACAGTGCTTGCCGCCCTATAATAATTATCAGCTTTTTGGTTATCTTCTCTAGGATAAATTACTTTGTTAAGGTCATTTTTCATTTTTAAACATTTTTATTTTTGGACGCTGACAAGTATTTTTCCAAGCGTTGTTGTGACCAATTTAGACGCTGACATGGCTATGGCAAACGTTGACAAGAATATAGCCGTTGGGCGTTGATAGGTTATTTTTGACCGTTGACACTCAATGGGACCTACCCAGTTGTTACTTTTTGACATATTTTTAGGCCGTAATTTTGGGAGTTGATAACTTTCATTTAATGCATGAGATAAACTTATTATTTTTCAATATTTTCATGATTACATTTTGAAAATACTTGCCTATTATTGGGCCAATCACATGCATTTTCTTCTCCTATATATTTGGCTCCTATTTTTAAACAGAGTACCTATTATTCTTGTCTAACACAATTTTCTCTTATCAACTTCATCTTCATCAATCATTTATAACAGCTTTCAAAAATGGCACCAAAGTTTAAACCATCAGAGTTGGAATTGGGGTTCAAATGCCAACACAACATGATCGCGTATCTTGAAGCTGATGATACTCTGTTTCCCCAATACACACAAATGGTGGCGTATTTGAACGCATCTCCTATTAGGTATGCTCTTTCTCATGCACCACTCATTCCTGTCACATATATTAAACAGTTTTGGAACACTGTCAGTTCCTCAACAGTTAATAGAGTGACTACATTATCTTCTATTGTTCATGGGAGAACTTGGGTGGTTACTGAGGCTTTGGTACGCCAAGCCTTGCATCTTTATGATGCTGATGGTATAACCACCCTTCCCATTAGTGAAATAGAACAAGGACTAAGGGCTTTGGGTTATCCTTTTCCTGATGAAGGAACTTTAAATAAATATCATAAACAGGAATTTCCCCCAGCCTGGAAGTACCTAATACATGTCCTCCTACAATGTTTGAGTCCCAAATGTACTGTACACAATGAGATCAATAGATCTATTGCAAGTGCTATTGTGTGTATTGCTACTGGGCAAAAATTTAATTATTCTAAAATGATTTTTGAGGGCATGTGTAAAAATAAAGGGAACAAAATGACTTTAGCTTATCCCAGATTTTTACAAATGGTTTTTGATGTCCAAGGATACTGCACAAGGGATCATAATGATTTTTATGAGATCCCTGTGCAAAAGAAAGCAATTTTTATGAATATGAACTCACCCCCACATCGTGACCTACCCTTAACCCAAGCTATGCTTGCTGTCATTGCAGCAGCTCAACCCCAACCAGACCCCCAACCCCAAATTGACCCAATACCTGAACCATTACCTTCACCACAACATATGCAAATTGACCAATAACCCTTCGACGCTGACACGTTCAATGTTGGCGTTGATGTGCCTATTTTCAACATTGACACACAACCTTCACAGACCCAAACACCCCTTAACCAACCCACATCCACCCAATCCACATCATCTTCTACACCCCCTGAATATAGGTTGATTAAACGCCAAAGGACTAATGGAGTGTTCTCCTCTAGTGGTCCTAGCCATGTAGCAGAGAGAACCACCACCACAAGTGTGGTTGGTGCTATGGATGAGGCTGGGACTATTGGTTCTGGCTTAGAAGCTGGCCAAGGCAGTCCCACTATCATTAAGACCTCATCCATGCCCGATGAATCTGACTTGGGAGGTCAAATACCCATTTTAGAAGAGGTCAGATTGGAACCAATGACCCTAATGGAATTGACGGCTGTCTGCATGAGCTTGCAAAAGCAAAATGCAGACTTGGTACAAGTTGTCAGCACACAAGGCCTTGAACTCAAGCAATTGAGGGAGAGGATTGTTATTTTGGAGACTGCTAGTGCAATGAGAGGGATAAGGGCATCCATGATGGTCAATCTCTGGATGTTGCTGAGGCCCTAACAAGTTTGAAGAAACAGACAGGTTTTGATACGTCTCTAGTCTCTCCTACAAACTTAAATTTATCATTTACAGCCATGTTGGAGGAAATTGCAAAAGCCGCCGAGGCAGGAAATTTAAGCGTTGACAAGGAGAATTTGGACGCTGACATGAGTATTTTGGGCACTGACAGACCAAAAGTGAGCGTTGACAGACCTGCAAACGAGGGTGATGTATCCCAGTCATCATCCATCATCAAGGAGGTTTCTTCACAGGTATCACCATCTACCTTACCAACAATTGATCCATTAGATAAGGGTAAGGGTATTATGGTAGAAGAGGTCGTTCCAAAGAATGCAGCTCATATTGAGTTTGATAGAAAGTTGGCTGCATAAATTGTGGAACAAGAAAGAAAGGAGGTGAGAGAGTCACCATTTGTTGTCACTTCAGAAGAGCAAGAAGGAAGTGATGCAGCTAGCTCAGACTCAAGTGTTATGATCATAGAACAGCCAGAAAGACTTGAGTCTGGAGATGAGTTGGCCAAGGAGAAATTAAGAGAGTTGAAATTGCAGGTTGATTTTGATATGCCAAAGGTGGTTCAAATGTATCATTCTTGGGAAGAAAGATGTATGGAGAATCCACACTTGACCATTTCAGATCAGATATGGGGTTTGGAGATTCTTCTTAGAGTACAAAAGGATTGCCAGGTCATTTTGAAACACAAGGCAAGCAATATTCTCTAAGAGTTAAAAAGGGATAGAAGGGAGTTATATTGCATGTTGCTCAGGTGTCATGGAGTAGGGTGGACTTATCAGAAATTAAAGGCATTGACATTTGATGAGTTGAAATGTAGAGCTTATCCCATTTGGGTTAGAGTGCAGGAAGCAAACACTCTAAGACTTCTTTCTGATGAAAGAAAAGACGAACTTGCAGAGGAAATGGAGCTCAAGAATGCAATGTTTGTTCCCAGACCAGTGAAAAAGGGAATTCCTCTTGAGTTTCCCAAAGATATAGATCCATTACATCCAAGTGAAGCTGTCATAAGAAAGAGCCTCAAGCTCTCACCATTAGAAGCTTCAGATATGGTACAAGTGTTACCACTAGATTCCAGAAATCCAATTGTGAGCTATGAAGAAGATGAATGTGGATTTTGGAAGATTGGCAGGTATGGGAAAGAGGTGCACACGTTTACCACCCTTATATCTTTGTTTGCAAGTTTTGACAGAGAAGACTTGGTAGACCTATGGAGGTTGTTAGAGGCCAAGTATGAGGCTGAAGCACCAACTTCAGCCAATGGAATAAAATTTTGGTCCACATTCAAGAGAATGTGTGGACCACAAGATGAGGATCCTTCTATTTGGAAGGATCTTGAAGATGATCTCAGTGGTCTTCAATGAAGATTGTATTCAGCTGCTGGTGTTTATTATTTGAGTTCTACAAAGTTTGCTGAGTATCTACTTGTGGATGGTCAGTATTTCATGTCCAAGGATATCTTGGAGAAGATGAAGAACACTCAACTGGAAATTGATTATTCAAGTGATGTGGCAAAAGACTTGATCAGATTTATTTATTACCAATATGAGAAGGTTTGTAAGATTCCTCCTAGTCCTTAATGTTTATTCAGAAACTTGATCATTGGAGTAGATATCAAGTTTAGGGGAGGATTGTTGGGAATAAGTTATAGCCAATCTACTTGAGCGCTGACAAGAGTAATACAAGCGTTGACAGGAGCAAAACAAACGCTGACAGCTCAAGCGTTGACAAGATAAAGTCAAGCATTGATACATTGAAGACAAGCACTGATGGGAAGATATACTCTACGCGTTTATTGTATTCTAGATTACTTCTAGTAAAGATAGGAACAACAATGTATTTTCTATATTTATCTTTACCTAGAATAGTTGATACGTAGATTATTGTACAAGGCTTCTTATGTCTATAAAAGAAGACCTTTAGGTTAATGTTCGATATAAGTTTTCATTCGTAAACTACTTTCATTGTAAGCAAGTTTGATATCATTAATCAAAGTAAAGTTTGTTTATATCATTGTGTTCTTGTTTAAGTGTTAATTCCGCATAACACTTAAATTGTCATAAACATATACAAAGGTTTATATAAGTGTATTACTTGATCTAATCTCGTATACATAAAGCTAAATCGATCTAAGTTTGGGATCAACAAACCGACACTTAATACTTGCCACTTTTGCACTTTTTTCCTAAAGAGTAGTAAAAACTAAACCATAAATTAACCTTTGGTTCTTCTAACTCTATACTTGTATCATTACTAGGGGGCATGAAAATTCCTGATAGTGGTGGAGGAACTGCCTTCATTCCTTCAGCATATCTATCATTTTCAGGTGTATCATCTACCTCACTAGAACTATCAAAAATCCATTTTGATAAGTCCTTGTCAGTTAAGGTTATCCCAGGTTGGTCCTCAATATATCCTAGGCCTGTTTTATCATAATACCCCATTTGTGAATTAATCAATTTTCCCAATCCTTTAGAGGATTTTTGCCAATGACTAATCACTTCCCTTTTATTACAAAGACTGGTTTTTAAAGCTTCATTTTCTGTTGATATTTTTAATAGTTGTCTTTCAAAAGCTTTTATTTCCACATCTTTTTCCCTCATTTGAAGAGTCAAAATCCTTATTTTCTCTTCATAGTTTTGTTGAGCCTTTTTGTATAAAACTATATTTTCTTCTAATTTAACAACACCCTGTTTAGAAGCTTTTACTTCTACAGTGCATGTGTTAACCTTTTGATAATGTTCCTCTAGTTCTACTTTTAGGCTATTAAATTTAAGAACACAGTCTTTAGAACAAGGATGTACCTCAGTATCTTTATGTGAGAGAGCCATTAAACCAAGCTCTTCTTCTTCTTCTGCCCAATTCACCACTCCATCTACAGTAACCAATGCTTTGGTTCCTTTAGGACTCCTACTGTTTCCTTTTGGAAAGCTTTCAGTTATTCTTGGACTTGTTCTATAGCTGTGCTTGGACTTCTGATTGCTAGTCTCAGCTTTATCTCTAGAGCATTCTCCTGCAAAGTGTCCATTCCTTCCACAGTTATAGCATTCAACTTTGAACTTGTCATATCCTAATCGCTCATTAGGATCAACAGTCATTTTTCTTCCAGTCTTCTTGAAGAACCTATTAGATCTTACTAACACCATAGCAGCTTGCCATTTAAGATCCATCTCTTCAACATCAGCATCATCCATTTGGAACAAGTCATTGAGTATTAATCTTGGCCTGTTGTCTTGCCCAGCGAAGAATGAGAAGGCATCATTGTCTCTAAACAATGGTGAAGACCTTCCATGTGGATTTTGAGAGACTATGGGACTGCTTTCAATACTTTGTGGGTAAGTACTGCTTGTAAGTCCTCCAGCGGTATTTGTGAAGTATGTACCGCTGCTAGATCCACTAGCGGTATTTTGAAGTAAGTACCGTTGTTCCCATCTGACACGAAAGCTAAGTTAAACTTTGAAGTAGTTGCGGTCTTTACTTCAGTGCCTTTCACATCCATCTCATATGCTCTAAGATTGTTGTAGAGATGATCAAAAGTAATTGTTTCCAAATCATCTCTTGTGATGAAGTGCATAGCCATTGCTTTCCACTCTGGTGGAACACTTCGTAAGAATTTTAAATTAGCTTCTTCATTAGGAATTACTTGTCCATAAACTGCCAACTGAATAAGCAATTTACTAAACCTTCCATATCCACCATGTATCCCCTCTATACTGGTAATTGAGAAGTTATTAAATTCTTGCTTAAGAACAATCTTCTTAATCTTCTCAGATTTGTCATTGGCCCCAAATCTAAGTTTTATAGCATACCACATAGCTTTAGCATCCTTATAATGATGAAAGCTTGGTAGAATGTCTTCAGAAAGAGCCATAGCCAAAGAGGTTCTGGCTTTTCTCTCTCTGATCTCTGCTTGTACCTCCTCAGCAGTCACAGCAGGTAGAACATAGCATGTATTCTCTGGCAACCAATGTAGCTTCTTTGGTGTATTCCCATTCTTGATAACTTGCCACACAGTGTGATCTGTGTGATTCAAGTAATGTTCCATCTGTATAGCCCATGTCTCATAATTGTCACCTTTGAGAACTGGGAGTTTAACATCAGACAGAGTATGAGAAGGTGTTGGTGTAGAGGTAGCTACAACATTCACGGTTTGAACACCTTGTCTGGTGCATGATGCACAACTTGTGGTTGTCCCTGTGGCAGAACAGGATCAGGGTTCTGAACATCATCCAAGTGAGCATTATCACCATCTGGTTGAGACATTGAGTTTTGGGATGTGTGGAGTGTTTGGGGTTGTGTTCTTCTTTTTCAGAGTTTCTCAACAAGCTCTGATACCACTTGTTGATCCCTTTAGTTGGATCTATATTCTGTTAAGATATAGTATAGTAGTTTGTAATCAAACTAAAATACTTTGAGCACTCTTACTAACACTAAATAAGTTATGCGGAATCTAACTTATAAAGCACAAAAGAACAAAATTACTTTTAACTATTAGATTCTCTTATTAATCGACTTGAATGAGGTACACGAAAGACATTGTACCTATGTTCCTTTTATAGAGTAAGGAACCCTAGAAACCTTAGAATATTCTATAAAGATAACTATATCATAGACGATATATTATCAATATTCTAACTATTTAGGTATATCACATAAGATATACTCTAACTATAGCTATGACATATCTTATACAAAGATATATTCGTCCTAATCATCATAGCAGTACTTACTTTATAAGTAGCAGTACTTACTATGTACCGCGTTAATACTAACGGTACTTACATAACACTAACAGTACTTGGAATACACTAACGATACTTGACACTTAATCAAATAATTCCCAACAAGTATTGTTAGTATGTAACCAAGTACCGTTAGTATTAGCAAGTATTGTTAGTATATGCGCGGTACATGTCAAGTACCGTTAGGCTTAATGTCAAGTACTGTTATATAGATAAGGATTGTTATATCTTTAGTAAAGATATGTTCTAGTTATTATAGGAGTATATCGTGCGTGATATACGTATCCTACTAGAATATTCTAGGAGTTCCTTGTACTAAAAAGGGAACATAGGTACGATGAGTTTATTGTACATCAACACAGCGATTAATAAGAATCGAATAGTAAGTAGAATTCTTTGTTCTTCTTTTCTTATTTAAGTTAGATTATGCATAACTTATTTGAGTTGAGTAAGAGTATCTCAAGTGCTCTAGTTTGTTTGTAAGCTATTGTGCAATCTTTAACAGGATCTCGATCTATTCAAAGGGATCGACAGTATACTTCTCTCGACATCTCCAAGCTCGCATTCATCATGAATCACTTAATGTATGAATTAACAAGTCATTAACTTAATCAAGTGATCAAAGATTAATTATTTTCATAAAACTCACTTGTAATAAAAGTGACAAAGTATTTTTGAAATAACTTTATTTTTAAGAAATATTTATTAAATGGAAATTTAAATTTAGGATATTCCAAATGGATAGAGGATATTCCTTTTGGGTAAATTCTACACCAGAAGGACTTTCCCACTAAAGGACAAAAGGGAGCAGAGTCTAGAGCCCGAGGTTCCTAATAGGTAAATGTGGTTCCTTATTGATAAGGAACCGCAGGGGTATTTAAGGAACCGCGGGAAGATATAGTCGTTGCTCCCTTGTCCTATAAATAGTGTTTCATTTCCATCTTTTCATCCAACCCTTTTTGCACACTCTCTCTCATCTTTCACACTTCTTAATCATTGATCATTTGTTTAATTAATCGTGTTTAAGATGTGATTCTTTCTTCCAATCCTCTAATCCTATAAAGTGAAAAGAGAATATCACTTTCATCACCATGAAGTGTTAGGGTCATAACATGATGAGATCTCTCCTTCTAAATATCAAGTCATGATTATAGTTTTACTACAATGTAAATAATGAAGATCCAAGTAATGTGTAAAATTGGACTTGATGTATGTGTAGTAGATCCAAGTGGTGGGTACACTTGGATGTGTTATAAGGGTAGTAGATCCAAGTGATGGGTATCCTTGGATTAGAAGTAAGAGTATAGATACAAGTTATGTATATACTTGGATTTAGTGTTAGTGTCCTAGATGCAAGTGGTGTGTATATTTCGATCTAAATTAGATGGTTTATGTGTTTAGGACATAAAACACAGGGTTTGTCATGTTGAGCCATAAAACATAACCAATGGTGTGATGGGTGTAGATTGGTTCTACCTAAGATTCGAACTCGACATCTAGCCTTATGTCGGTAAATGGGAAGTATGTGACGTATGTAGATTGGTCCTACCTAAGATTAGGACTCGACATATAACTTAGTGTCGGTAAATGATGTAAGCGACGTGTATGGTTTTCTCCACCTTGAAAGGAGCTTGTTGACTAGTGAAGTAACTCTCGATTTGGGTACTCGGGGAGTGGAGTAGGACGAAGAGGACCTTCGTGACCAAACAACTATAAATCATCGTGTCGGTTAGCTTTCTATTTTACATCATGCACTTTACTTTTCGGACTCGAGGAATGGAGTAGGGCGAAGAGGAGCATTCTTTTGTCTAAACGTCTTAGTTGTAGAAAAGCTAAGGCTTAGTACGTGTGTGCTTAGTGTTTAGACTATTGTTTGATGTACTCTTGATTTGATGTGTTTATGTGTTTCTTTACTTGTTGATTATAGTTATTATCTATCTCAAACACATCTCATATTAAGTCAAGCTTAGTCGGGAATTTGATACAAAAGACCGTTAAGGTTTAAAAGGTAATAATGTTTTTCGTCCACTGGTGGCGGTTCATTAATTGAACATGTGGTTCTTTATTGATAAAGAACCGCGGCCATGTTTATTGAAACGCAGCTAGTGGATTATACAAAAAAAGTTTTTAAATCTTAATAAGAAACGTATTCAACCCCCTACTGTTTCTACAATTGGTATCAGAGCCTGGTTATTAAATATCTTTGAAGTATTGTGATTTAAAACTTGGATCGATCTATGGTCTCTTTCAAAACAATTGGTTTTTAAATAATGTACGGTCCATGTATCAAATTTCCAATGAACGGAGATTAAATATGAAATGTGTTTGTTGTTTCATTCATACAAGTTTTGGTGTTAACTAAAATTTGTATAAATAGCTTGATGATAAATCTTTTTAAAACATATTTGGAAGTATAAAAATCTTTGGTTTTCTAATTAACTCTAAAACACGAGTTCTACGTGTGAAAAACGATTTTTAGAGTCTTACGTCCCTCCGTCAAGTCACTAAATGTTTTTGTACAAAAATCCTTTTTTTTCCACTGTCGGCGGTTCTTTAATTGTCGCCCGTGGTTCCTTATATAAGGAACCGCGGTAAGTCCAACACAGATTTTTGTAAACTTTGAAAAAATCATATAAAATCAACCGTAAGTCTGTAGAAGTTGTCCCACCCGTCATTTCGAACGATTGAGTTTCCTTTCACTTAAAAATACTTCTAAATATTTATTCAAAGTTTAAAACTTGGATGTTTTTTATGTTCTATACTTTGTCCAAAGAATTGAGTCTCGGTTTCTCGTAAAACTTATGTTTTACTCTTTTCTATTAAACTTGACATCTCTTGTTGGTATTTATTTGAAAATTGATATATTTACAATGGGTTGAACTTAATTAAATTTGAAATGGGTTGAAAACTATTTTCAAATAAAATCAAGCTATGCATACTTTGTTGTATCTAACACTCAAAACAAGAACGAATATGTGTATGTGTTAAGCTAATTCTTTATGTGTGTTTTATTATGTGTTTTGAACATCGTTAAGTGATCATTACTATTGGTAGTAGTGTTACTTATATGTCTAATCTTTTGTGCATTGCATATAGGATTAACATCTCTCGGTTTACAAATGTTACATAAACATCGTGTATACGTTGTTATGTTTATTAACACTCTTAGGTTTGAAAGTTGTGTAAGCTTGTCAAATCTATTGATAAAGGTCGTCTTACACTCATTATGTTTTTAGTTCAAGTAGATAAATGTCTCACTATAAAACGTGAAACACTCTTTGAAAATCTTAGTTATTTTCTCTTAAGAGAGTGTTCGTGGGGATCAAGAAAGATTTCTAGTATATACCAATTTATTATTCAAATTATGATTGATAACATTATCGAATCTAAATGATATGTTTTTTAGTGTAGACATGAATTTGAATTCTCATATATATACATCAGATCATAATTCACACTTGTGTCGATGATGTTATATTAAGTCTACTTGTTCAAATTGTTAGACAAATTTGTTAAATAATTGTTTTAAATACACAATGAAGTCGGTTTGATAACTTCGATGTTTCATCCAAAACACTCAAGTAATTTACATTGCAATGAAATTGCTAAATGAGTCATTTAAAAAAGACCAATCAAGAGTGTTCTAACAAATAGTGTACACTTTATTTATACAATTTAATGTTAATGGCCTCAAGATTTATTAAGGTAAATAACCTTAACAAGATTTTTTTTGTCAAGATATGCAATGGTACATTCTTAAAACCTAGTATGTCATGTATTGTATGGTTATACAAATTTCATCCTTGTTACAATTCATTATGTAAATGTAGGAATTATATTTTGTCTAACATGAGAATGACGTCTAGAGAACCTATTGCACAATTTGACTTAATGGTTAAATTACTTACATGTGAGAAGTTGGGTTAGTTAGTATATAACTCATAAAAATTGGTCGTGCTTAGCCTTAATTGAGCACCTCTAGCGATAGTCTTATACTCATTCTCTAACTTGATTAAATACTTATTTCTAAATATGCATAATGATAGTTTACAATCATTAAACTTTATATTTCATTAGGAGTCTTTTTAATTTGTAGCTATTAGGATTTTCCTTATCTTTCTTCCTACGTGCTAATTGACCTTTCTTGCATTTTCCTATGTGTCTTGCTTGCTTCTTTTCTCTTACCCTCTCAAACTTTCATTGTCTTGGATACTAAACTCGCATGAATGGTGTAATGTGACTTAGTTGAAGCATAAAGTATAAAGACATGATTTATATAGTTTGCAATCTTTCACGGCAAGTAGACCCTACATCATGTGAAGTGTGTGAAATTGAGCTCGTTTCTAAGATGATTATCAAATCCCTTAAAACACTTAAATACATCATACGATGTAATTAAGACACTACGTATTTAGGATTGAAATATTCCAAGGATATTCACATTGTCACCCATAACAATATTTTAAATCCGATCATGAGGGAGAGAAAGTGGATTTATATCTTTGCCCACTTTTGTATGAGCCTAAGACATTTATTTAAATGTTCTTACTCAAATAAACAAAAATAGCTTGGTGTTATTCATCACCAAATCCGTTTCTTCATTCGCCGGCAAGGCATGACACTAGCTCAGAGTCTCTTCTTCTTTAGTTTCTTTCTAAGAGGTCGCATTTTTTCCCCTTTTGGTCTCTTTTCTTCTTCTCGTTTTTTTATTCACTCGGTTTTTAAGGAAGGTTGGATTCTAATCTAATTCCTCTCTAAGTAAGATTGACAACTTAAATATATTACATTCGAAATATTCAAGTAATTTTAACTTGCAATTGCAAATACTAAAAGTCATATCCAAAATTTGACATTCAAGCCATTTAACAAAATATGTTAATTTGTTTGACCAAGTGATTTTATTTTTAGTCTTAAATCGTATTTGGACAGCCACTATCCACAGTTCCTAAAATGAACTAGCGGTGCATTATTAATAGTGAATCGTGACCATATTTAATGAACCGCGGCCAGTGAGTCCCTTTGTTCGTTTTTGGTCTTATTCTCTCTTTGACGAGTCTTCTTTTACATATTTCTTTTTCTTCTCTCGTTATCTTTCAAGATTTCACTATCACATACTAGGGTGTAATATTCTTAAATCATCTTGTGAAGTTATTCTTAAATTCTTAGTTGAGTCTCTCTCGTATTTATTCGTTTTCTTTTAATGATGCCTTTCTAAGTCGAGTCTCTCTCTTATCTCTCTTCTATCATTTCTAACTAATTTGAGTCAAGCCTCACCCTTTCCTCGTCATTTAATTGTTCTTTGAACATTCATAATGATTGAGAAGAGCTACGAAACTTTAGGCATGTAGTTTATCGTATGCTTACCACCATCCATCTTATTTTTCTTCTTTATTTCTTGGACTTGGAACGACGGAACATATCCCATTAAATCGCTCTTCTACTTTTCTTAGTCTCGGTTCTTTTTTGAATCTGCATTTCATGTGTCGTGAAAATTTAGATACTTTATCCAAAGTATTTGAAGCTATTTTAGATTGCTTTATGCAATATAAAATGTCACTCTTGTGTCGACATTCATAAGCATCCTTGCCTATAATGTCTTATATCTAGTATTTTCTAATGTGCTGATTTATCCTCGCTTTTAGCTTTCTTATATTTTTTGTACCTTGATTCTTGATTTAAAGCTTTTGGATCTTTCAAAAGGAATTATTTTAAGGTAAAAAATGTCTTTGATTTGAAACTTTTCGTCCTTCTTCTTGATGAAAAATTTCCTTTTGTCCGCGGTTCCGTATCTTCACGGTTCCTCTTTATGGTTCTTTATTATCCAAATTATTTGGAGCTATTTTAGATTGCTTTATGCAATATAAAATGTCACTCTTGTGTCGACATTCATAAGAATCCTTGCCTATAATGTCTTATATCTAGTAGTATTTTCTAAAGCGTCGATTTATCCTTGATTTTGGCTTTCTTATATTTTTTTATACCTTGATTCCCGATTTAAAGCTTCTTGGAGCTTTCAAAAGGAATTATTTTAAGGTAAATAATGTCTTTGATTTGAAACTTTTCGTCCTTCTTCTTCACAAAAAATTTCCTTTTGTCCGTGGTTTCGTATCTTCACGGTTCCTCTTTACGGTTCTTTATTATCCAAAGTATTTGAAGCTATTTTAGATTGCTTTTTGCAATATAAAATGTCACTCTTGTGTCGATATTCATAAGCATCCTTACCTATAATGTCTTATATCTAGTATTTTCTAAAGCGTCGATTTATCCTCGCTTTTGGCTTTCTTATATTTTTTTATACCTTGATTCCCGATTTAAAGCTTTTTGGAGCTTTCAAAAGGAATTATTTTAAGGTAAAAAATGTCTTTGATTTGAAACTTTTCGTCCTTCTTCTTGACGAAAAATTTCATTTTGTCTATGGTTCCGTATCTTCACGATTCCTCTTTATGGTTCTTTATTATTAAAGAACCGTGGACATTATTTTCATAATATATATTATATATTTTACTTCTTTTTTTTAAGTATGAGTCTTATCATATTTAACGTATGTTTTTTAAGCGCCTCTTCTCTCTTCCGAAGGAATTTTCTTGACAACTTAATGCTTTCATTCGAAATATTTAAGTCATTGTGTTCATGCAAATGTCTTTCATCAAGAAGATTCTCTCGCTTCTAGTCTTATCAAGTAACCAAATTATTGTGTTATCCTCTTTTCTCTCTTTTGACACACACAATTTTGGTATTCTTTACTTGAATCTTCTCGCTTTCTTCTTTGGATCGATAGCATCGTGTGCACATTAATTTCTCTAATGCTTGTCATTGTTTGTGCAAACTACTTGTCAATCATCCTTGTTTTCTTTTCCTTCATAGTCATTCTTCCTCTCTTTTCGACTATGTGGAATTTTTATATTGTCCTTGTCATACTCTCTTTAGTTTGGTATTCTTGCCAAGATATTAAAGTGAAGTATGTCTTCTTGACAATTTTCTTTCTTATATAAATTGGACATCTCTTTTCTCTCTTGGTCCTTTTTTTGTCACCAAAAATAAGTTGGGTTCTCTTTTCTATCTAAGAGCCAAATTATTTTTTCTTAACTTGTCAAATTTTTGACACTTCTAAAAGTTAAGATTGTATTAGCTTCATCTTGAATCCCTCTCTTTGTACTCGAGTTGTTTAAAGCTAACTCCGTTTGGGTGACCTTGCTATATATGCTCTTGTCCACTAACTTTGTTATGTAGGACATCTCTAACCCATTTTTATAGCTCGTCGCTATTGTTGCGTTGTTGGTGTCTCAAGCAAGGGGAAGCTCATATCAAGGGGAGTATTTTCAGGAGTTCAAATCATTACATTTGTGATCGTTGACTCACTTAAATTTCATTCATCGAACATCTTGCAAGTAATGAGTTATGGGGAGCTCAAAGATTGGCATGTTCTTATGCATGAAGTTGGTTAAACTATAGAGATTGAAAACTTCACTAGGATGACGCAAGCTTAATCTCTTTGGATGATGGGTGTAAGGTTCGGATTCTTCCCTCTCAACCGGCAACAACAAACGACGGCTACCTTTTGGGATACAAGCTCTCTCGAAGTCAATTCTTCTCCTCTACAAACGAGGACCACTCCTTGGATGCAAGTTCTCTCAATGTCGATTCTTCTCTTCTACAAATGATGGCTAATTTTTTATTCGACAAAAGGGGAGAAGGAAGTGTAAACTAGTAACTTATACATTTCACTCTGCGTTACAGTTTACTTGTTTGTCATCGTCAAAAAGGGGGAGATTGTAGTGCAAATATTACGATGTTTAATCGATATAATCCCTTTATGTTTGGTGATGACAAACGTATAGGTCGCAATACATTATGTAAAATGTGTAAGGTACTTGTAATCACTTATACATCTAAAGATTAGAACTCGACATCTAGCCTTGTGTCGGTAAATGGAAGTAGGCGACGTGTGTTGATTGGTCCTACCTAAGATTAGGACTCGATATCTAGCTTAGTATCAGTAAATGATGTAAGCGACGTGTATCATTTTCTCCACCTTTAAAGGAGCTTGTTGACTAGTGAAATAACTCTCGATTTGGGTAATCGAGGAGTATAGTAGGGCGATGAGGAGCTTCGTGACTGAACCACTATGTTAGCCTCAAAATATTGAGTCAAACAAGAATGGCCGGTCATATGTTTATTATGTATCGTATATTAGAACGTTGTAATAGGTAGTAGGTTAGTCGTGTATTACGGGCTTAACTTTAAGCTAAGGTTCATTCATAAGTAACCAAAGCCCAAAAGGAAAGCCCGGCCCATTAGACTATAGTCCATAAACAAGCCCGAATGTGGGTGGACTATATATACCCTTCCTAGCATGTTAGGAAGGGTGTTGGTCATTTCATTTTTCTCTTTCTAATCTAATCCTCCAAAAGTTCCAACCATATTCTCTCTACTTTCTCTCACTACTTTCTCTCTCTAGAATTCATCTATCTTCTATCTTTCTTTCTTGTTTAATCATCACAAATATTGGGACAACAATTGGTATCAATCGTCATGGGGTAGTTTTGTGATTGATTGTTGTTATATCATTTGATTCGTATGATTTAATCCATACATCATCTCGAATTCAAATATTTTTGTGTTGTTCGTGCTCTACATCTTGATTTACATCTCCTAAATAGTTTTGGTAGGGATTTGATTGCTTTTGGTTGGTTAAAATCACGAATTCTTGTCAAAATCTCACTTTTTTATCAAAAGTTTCGGAAAAGTACAAGCATTCCGACAGAATTCCATCGGAAAAGTGTTTGATATTATGACGGTTATTCCGATAGAATTCCATCGGAAAAGGGTTTTAATGTTCCGACCATTATTCCGATTGTGTATTCCGATAGGTAATCCGATAGGTCATATTCCGACAGCATTCCGATACAATATTCCAATAGGTTATTCCGACAGGTCATTCCGACAACATTCTGATACAATATTCCGACAGCCTACATTTCGAAAGCCTACATTCCGACAACATTCCGATGGACATTCCGATAGCACATTCTGATGGACATTCCGACGCCATGTTTAGCTAAATTTTTTTCGAGTATATTTAGACTTAGCCACCATCTAGACTAGTTTCGGAATATCGTTTACACGAAGATTAAAAAAAGAGTTAAAATTTTCCCGTCAAGTAAATTCAATTTTTTTCCATACTAGTTTTAGGACATTTCTAGCTCAATTTCAAAATTTGGCGATACAAAATTTTTCGGTCTACCGTTTTGTCGGACTGAGGAATTTATTGTCGGACTGAGAAAAATAGCAATTTTAGGAATTTCAACAACAGCTCAATCACATCATATCTACTTAAGATCCATATTTACTTCATCATTTCAGAGAATATTGAGATGGATTCTACTGCAGAATATCGCGTGACGAACAACAACATAATGGTGGCGGGTAACAAAGAGAGACCACCAATGCTTGTGACCGGTAGATATGCTCAATGGCAATCACGTTTTCTTCGCTATTTTGATACAAGACCTAATAGTGATGCATTGAGGCAATGTATTAACAATGGAACATATGTTTTCTCCGATATCACTGTTCCTCATACACCAGCCACATACACTACTACAGAAGTACCCGCAACCACAAGAAAAGAAACTTTATCTAATCTTACACCAGAGAAGCGTGCTTGGTATGATGCAGAAAAAGAAGTGATCTATATGATTCTAAGTGGAATTGGAGATGATATTTATTCCACGGTTGATGCATGTCCTACGACACAAGAAATGTGGACGGCTATTGAACGCTTGCAACAAGGAGAATCACTCAACAAGCAAGATGTTAAAACAAACTTGTTTTGGAATTTTGGTAAGTTTACTGCATTAGATGGAGAATCAATTGAGTCTTATTATTCACGATTCTACAAGATGATGAACGATATGACAAGAAACAACTTGGAGGTCTCCACCATGCAAGTCAATGTGTAATTTCTTCAACAACTTCAACCAGAATAGACATGTTTTGTTACTTTGGTGAAACAACAACAGGAGTTAGACAAGGTAAACTATCACACTCTCTTTGATATCTTGAAACAATTTCAGCATGAGGCAAATGAAATTCGAGCTGAACGAGTTACAAAGACGGCTAATCCATCGATCATCGATCTCATACTCCAAAGTCATACTCCATTCAATCATCCTCACCACGATATTCCACATAATCCAAGCCTTCATCATCCATAAGATCACGCGACAAAGAACCCAGAGCACCATCACCACCATCTGAGTCATCATCTGAAGTGGATAGTAATGAAGATCAAGCTCCGAAGAATCGGGAGATGAAACAACAAATTGCTTTCATTATGAAGACCTACCAGAAAATCTTCAAACCCACCAATAACAATCTCCGAACATCATCTAACACAAAGAACCAATATGTTGAGAGTCCTCTAAGGTATGATACACGTCGACGTGATGAAAGTCCTTCTAGGTATGATCGACGTAATCCAACACATGTTGAGGGTTCTGCAAGGTATGATCGACAAACTGCCAAGTATGATACTCAGAGGATTGCTGCTGCTACTTGGAATAAGGAAACTGTTGGAACACAAGTGGTTCAACAAAGTGGGATTCAATGTTATAACTGCCAAGGTTATGGGCATATGGCAAAGGAATGCAGAAAGCCGAAACGGGTTAGGGACTCTAGCTATCATAAAGAGAAGATGTTGTTATGCAAGAAGATGGAAGCAGGGGTCAAATTGTCAGCTAAGGAAGGAGCAATGCTTGATGACACCGATGATGAAGCCTCCGACCAAGAATTAGAAGCACAAAGGTTGAAAAAATTCTCAAAGTCACTGAAGATGACAATGGCCCTATCTTTGAAACTGAGCCACTCGATAAGGTACACACCACTGACGAATATAATGTGTTTTATGATATTCATGAGCATAGTAAGTTACCCAATGTCATTAATGACACATGTATGATGGAAACGGTTGATAGTAATACCACACCTGATTCATCAGACATGTGCAATAATGAGTTTGAGGATGATCAACATACGAATGAGTATGATGATGATGAGCGTGTCGCGCTTGCTAATTTAATTGCTAGTTTGCAAAAAGATGTCAATGAAACTAGAAAGAGTCAAAAGCAATTAAAGAAGGCAAACGCAACGCTCACTCAAAACTTTGAAGAATGCAATGCCGCTCTAATGAAATCTAATGAGACCCTTGAAAGTTATAGTGCTGAGCTTCTTCAAAAGACTAAAGAGATTGAGGGTTACAAGGGTAGTGCGTTAAAAATTCAAAAGGACGATCTTGAAAAGAAATACAACGAAACTCTTGAGTTATTAACCAAAGAGAAACATCAATTTAATGTTTTATTAATGGATGAACGTCAAAAAACATACCTTGCTACCACCAAAGTTAATGAACTTGAACAACGGTTTTCAATGAATAACATTGACTCTGCTAAAATTCTTGAGGTTAAGAAACAAGAGGTTGAAACGTTAAAACAAGATTTCAAAATTCGACATGAAAAAGATACTGAAAAAATAACGGAACTAGAGGCACAAGTCGAATTTTTGAAGAAAGTTGTTTATAAAAAGCATGACTCTATTCAAACCGTTAGAATGATAACACCTCCGTCTATGTTTAAGGGTCAAGCTAGCTTTGCAAGTCCTGATTATCTTGCCCAAGCTCAAGCTGCGAACCCGCGCCTTTATATGGATGAGTCCGAATGGACCGGTCCTGAATATCCTTTTGGTTATGATGAGACATCCCTTTAGGAAGAGGAGATTAGATCACCGGTCAATAAAGAGCTTGTGAAACCATACAATTATGCTTATGAGAATAGTCTATATGGTCTTTTCACTACACAAAAACAGAAGTCTCGTGAGGAATTGTTTTTAGAATGCAAACAAAGAAGAATTCAATGGAAGAAAGTGATAAAGAGATTTTGTTACCCTTTTTTTATTTCTATTATCGTTCCTCGACTCACCCGAATTGATTTCCAATTAACGTATCGACTTAACTTTTTTTCAGTGAATGATATTTTTTGGTATTTTAAACTAATTTAAAGACTATTTTAAGTAAAGCTATTAAAAACTTAAATCTATTTTAAACTAAATTAAATAAAACTAATTTAAAGAAAATAAAACTTTTAAATAAAAATTATTTAAATCTGATTTAACTAAGACAAAATAAAGAGAAATTTTTTAAATGACTTTTAAAAATCTTAAAATGAAAACTTAATAAAACGGATTTTAAAACTAACTAAATTTCAAAACTAAATTTAAATCTTAAAATAAAACTATTTTTAATAAAAGTAAATTTAAATAAATGAAAACTATTTTTTTTATCTTTTTTATATATTTTTGAAAACTGAATAATAAAAAGAAAATTAAAATAGACTTTTTAAATAAAATTTAAATAAACTTAAACTAATTTAACTTAAACTAATTTAATTAAAAATTGCCACAATAAAAAGAAACTATATTAATTAAACAATGAGAAGGTGAACTCAAAAAGGGGCATAGCACAGATGGTTATGCTGTTGGGTTTGTAATCGAGAGGTCCTGGGTTCGATCCCCAGGACAGACAAATTTTGTTATTATTTTTTTTAACTTTTTTAACTTTTTGAACTTTTGTTTGGAATAAGTAACAAACAGACTATAAGAGTCTGTGATAACACAAGAACAAGTAAATAGAGGCAATAAACACAAGAACAATAAAATAGCAAACAACAGTTTCACCAATAAGCAGATAAAAGTACCGAAATAAGCATAAGCAAATGAAATAAGCTACCCAACTATAAACAGGAATAAACCAAATTCCAAATAAAAGCTAAGAGATTATTAAAAATAAGCAGGCCCAAAATTAGTAAAACTACTTAAGCTGAAATCAAGACAAGTTTAAAAGAAATAAAAGCAGATTCAAACGTAATTAAAAGCAAAATCCTACAAACAGAAAGCAAACATGGAAACAAATAAGAAGATTAACATACAAAACCAAATAACTAAATATAAATCAAATCCAAATAATCAAACTAACTAAATCATAAACTATAGCAGATCTAAATATACCAAATAAGCAGTTAAATCAAAGAAAATAAAACTTAAAAAAGGAAAAAGAATAGAACCTCGATGACGAAAACCGTTGGGATGAAGATTGGCGCTGAGCCATCTTTGAGAACAAATCGAACACCACCTTAATCATCAACATCATCGACATCTTTGTTCCAAATCTCTCGAACCAATTTCAACAGTGAATCCAAACAGTAGCAGTGATGCCTCGAACAGTATATATATATATATATATATATATATATATATATATATATATATATATATATATATATATATATATATATATATATATATATATATATATATATATATATATATATATATATATATATATATATATTTTTATATTATCCGAATAATAACAAACAACAGTAACTTTAAAATAAAGCAGATTCAAGAATAAAATAAAGCTTTGACAGAAAAATTAAACAAGACAAGATTTAATTCGAAAGTACTTTTCATTAATAATTCAAAAATTACAATAACTGGGAATTTAAAATACAATAAACCTAATCTAAATTTTCAGAAAATTAAATCTAATTTAACCTACTCCTAATTTAATTAAAAAAACTGAAAAAAAAAAAGCTTGATCTTTACATCTCTTGATGGGGTTTTTATAGAGAAACCCTAAACTTGGTGCCCACGTTCTTCAATCCTAGCCCTTGATTTATCTTCTCTTTCTTCTCTTTTGATCTTACGGCTGAAATTGATTTGGGAGATGGATTGCCAGCGTGGAAAGTGAGGAGGACCACCAGAGGTGTTGTTTGATTCGAAAATTGGGGGTTATTAATTCCCTTTGTGTGAATTAAACATTAAGGGTAAAACCCCCTTTTTTTCTATGGGTAATTTATGATCCTGGAAATTAGGGTTTGTGGGTGGCTGCGAATTTGGTGGGAGAGAGATGAAAAAGTGGGTGTAGGTTTTTTATTTTTCTCTTCGTTTGTATCGGATATGTGGGGAAGGGTAAATAAATTTGTTTTATTAACTGTGAGGTGAGTGGGTAATAATGTTTTGGTGTTTACACGTGTGTGGTGGTACGTGTGATGTGGGGAATAAAAAGGAGGGGGTATGATCGGGTGTGGGAGGTGTAGAGTAAGGACTCGTGTGGGAGTGAAATTGTGTAAGGGTGGGAGGTATAATCGGGTGTGATGAGGGAGTACGGTTAAATGTGGGGTTGACTAGAATTTTGACTGAGCAAAATGAAAACTTCCGTTTCAATTTTAGGTTAATTGGGCTTGAAGGCTATTTGGCCCAATAACAACCTTTTTCCATCCGTAATTCATGAGTTGTAAATTGGGCTTTGTGATTGGGCCGTTATTCCAAAATTTAGTTAACTTGATCTCTTTATTAGGCTTTAGGGCCCAATACCCAAATGTGGGACCCACAAAGCTCGAATATCTTCAAAAAGTTAAATCCGCTAAAAATCGAACTTGAACTTGGCTTTGTTGATCTTTTCTTCAAAGCCGTGTTTGAATTGCCGGTTTTCGTGATCTTCGGCACACTTTTGGACTTTTCTTCAATATTTGTCCGTGAAATCCCGTGTTTTCTCTTATTTTGATCATCTGTACCTATTTTAACACAAAAACACAAAACCACGCGTAATTTCGACATTTACGATATAAAACACATGATTAGGTCTTGTTTTTCCTTGATTTTAGTGGCCAAAGGATAAGTGTTTACACACTTATTAAATCCCCTACACTTGACCATTGCAATGACCCCATGCAATGCATAGTTTTAAAGCATAAAGTTACGTTTCTCTTATTAATAACCCATCTCGGCCTTTATTAAAATATACTATTACTACTAAGACGGAAAGATAAAACTTTAAAGGAAACAAAAGTTTAAACAATTATTGGAAAATTATTCGATGGAAGAAACTCGTAAAGAAGTCTAAGACTTAAATTAGGGCTTTGGTGTCATGCATATTAATCACCCTCAAGTTTCACGTTCCCCATACTAAGCATAAAAACGAGATCATTGTCAATATAAGTTAGCACAACTAACACTTACTCATGTGGTTTAATTAATCACTTAGACCCCCTTATTCCTACGGTATATCTCTTGTATTTTATTTTTGTCTTGAATGATCACGAGGATGCATTTTTGACTTATTTCGATAATTTATTAAGGCCGAAAATAAAGTGGGACGATTTAATCAATTGTTAGCTAAAGGACAAAATCTTTTAAAACGGCTTCTCGAAACCTCAAAAAGTTCATATCTTGGCATAACTCGTTTCACGATTTGAGACCTTTCTCGGACCGATATTTGGCTTGTACTTCAAACTTCAAATCTTGAGAGACGATCTTGAAATTATGGTCTTCTCTTCATTTTGGTTTACATCTTCATAAGGATTGAAAGATGCTTCAAACGTTGACCACAACTTCTTCATTTATCCTCCTCTTTATTTAGGATTTTGATATACAACGATCCGCCTCCTTTTCGGACTTGGATCTATTTATCCTCATACCTTGTTAGGGTCTTTTTGGATAGACTTCTCCATGATCTTTAGGGGAGTAATTGCTTCTTGTCGTGTGTCTTGATCCTTCATATTGATTTGGATTAATGATCTTCACATCATCTTAGGATCTTTAGCAAAAAGTGAATCCTCATGCCTTGTGAGGGCCTTTTTGGACTCGGGTATCCTCATGCCTTGTTAGGGACTTTTTGGATAAGCCAATCTTCACGTCCCGCTTCAATAAGTTATGCCTTGGCTATGAACTCTAATTAATACCGAGCAACTTTTAATCGATCTTGTGCTAGAAGCTAAGTAACCTTTTAAATCGTACAACCTTATTTATTGCGAATATATTTATTAACAAGTGATGGGAGAAAAAGCTCATAACTAACTCACATAAGTTAATGAAAGAATACCGAACTTATAATTAACTCTATCATTTCTCGTTCTCCACAATTTAAAATCTCAAGGAATGAGACTCGTGGATGCTTAGCCTAATAAACCATTTAAGGTCCATATGGTTAAGGATACTAGCTAGAGTAAACTTGGATAAGTAAACTCGGGTTGAGTCAAAATATTCACGACGGGCCTAATATATCAAAGACATCTAAACTCGTTCAAACCATTTTTATTCATTTATTTCATTTTTTACTTTATTCTTGAAATGGAAATTATAAATAAGATGCGATGATAAAAAGGAAAAAAAATAAAACAAAATACTACAAGGCCAAAATAGATAAAAAATTTGAAAAACGTTGAAAATTTTAAAAAAATTCCGGTTAAATGGGGTCAAATTCATGGAAAAGGCCACTAAAATTTCGATAGAAATCCCCCCTACACTTAATATAAACATTGTCCTCAATGTTTAAGCATGTGGGAGAATAAACTCCCCTACACTTAGGACATTGAGTACGTTATTTAAAATCGAGCTAAGGATGGGACAACTAAAGTGATTACATTTATTCGTTTTATTTATATACAAGATTGAATCACAATAGCAAAAACTTATCGAAGGAACCGGGTACACGGGAAACACGGGAACACGGGTCTCGTCAAAAGTACCAAAAGTGGATCATTTAAGCACATGTCCCTGCACAATCACAACACACAAACAAACAACCTACACGGCTCCCCCTACACTTATTGTAGAAAATAGATAAAAGAAAGATAATCGGGTTGCCTCCCGAGAAGCGCTTGTTTTTGTTAACCGAGTCAGAGCCTGACTCGACCCCGAATTAAATGGTCCATGGGGAAGCCTCGAATGTAATACCAGGATCAAAAATCTTATCCTCGGTCCCGGAGGAACATAATAAATGAGAGGCGGGAGGATAAGTCATGAAAGGAAGAAAAGTTCGCTCAACATACGAGAAGTATGTGAGGTCATGATCCACGGGAGGTGGGATGGGTAAAGGAGACAAATTGTCATCCCCTAAAGACAATGGATGGTCACTATTCGGCAAAGCCGTAAAGGTATCAATCAAAGAATGGTCAATGTCACCTCCCAGGTCAAAGCATTCATCCTCATGAACGTGAATCTCTTCGATTTCTTCATCATAGATAGGCTCGTCAAACAAAGGTTTGTCGTTCCTTCATTGAGGATTTTAGAAATTCTCTCGAAGAGATCATGATCAAGTACGAAACCATCATTCATTTGTGGGATTTGTTGATAAGTTAAATCCTCACGAATGTGGTAAACGTAATTCTCATTAGAGGAGTGTTTATTAGGTAAATCCTCGAGAATTGGATGCGTGGTCATGTGAGTTGGTTCATCGTTATTATTAAAAATAAGACGTTCCAACTCATCAAGTTCGGCCTCGATATTGGAAAAATCGATCTCACTTGTAGGTGGAAGTGGAGGTAAAAGAGCTAGCTCTCGGTCGATAATTTCCTTAATCTCGGGCTCGAAGATGAAATCATCATACTCACCACATATAGAACTCTTATTGGAAGAATCAATTATCGCTTTTGGATTTGTGAGTATGTGATCATGGACTAGCGGAACGACCGTGTCCGTAAGCTCAGCAAAAGTCGGCATATTACAAACTTCATCAAAGAATTTGTCGAGCCCAAAATCACTAATCTCACTCGATGTATCAAAATCCTTAGATGCATTTGGGATATTGAGAGAAGGAATTACAATTGCACTAGGACATTGAGCACAAAGATCACTCCAAGAAATAGTAGTCTCATCGTCATCATAATAGTAAGAACGCACAAGAGGAGGAGTAGAAACACTAAGAGTAGATACTTGCTCTTGTTGTCTTTCGTCATGCAAGCTAATTTTGATTTGTTTTAAGCGTTCTAAAATTTCATCCAAACTAGTGCTTTGTTCCGTAAAAGAAGGTTGATGAACGACGGAGTTTTGTGGGGGTTCAAAATTTTGAAAACCGGAATTATAGCACGGATGTGGCTCATAATTCATTGGTTGACAAAAAGAAGTATCGTGAGGGCCCCCACAATGATTGCAACACGGGTATTGAGAAAAACCCGGTGCATGTTGAGGATAGGGATTGTCATAGACGGGAGGAGGGGAGAAATTTGTGTAAGAGGAGAAGTACGAATTTCTAGAATTGCACAATGGACAAAATCCAAATTGTGTATTGTCTATATCGGAACCACACTTCGCACAAGTACACCATGGACATATTGGAAAACCAAGCCATGGTCTCCCACACCGAACGCAAGACAAATCCATGAAGAATTATAAATAAGAGGGGTTGAGAAAAAGAATTAAACACAATAGAGGATAAAGAAGAATATTTTTGTATTTTTTTGAAAAATATATATATACAAGAAAAATCGAAAGAAATCGAACTAAAAATTAACACTAATACGTAATATTTTTGGTGTAATACTTTTAGGAAAAAGAATTACTTTTGGATTTTTTAATTTTTTTTGGTGCAATTCTTAGGAAAGAAATTTCTTTTGTGATTTTTTAATTTTTTATATTTTTAAGTTTTTGATTTTTTTTTTTTGTGTTTTTGATTTTGTTGCAAGAAACATAACGTTCAAAAAGAACGGATCCCAAAATCCAAACGTCTACACGAAAAATCGTCAATCGTACGAGCGAAGCGGCAGCGGTGTCATTTGATAAAGAGATTTTGTTACCCTTTTTTTATTTCTATTATCGTTCCTCGACTCACCCGAATTGATTTCCAATTAACGTATCGACTTAACTTTTTTTTGGTGAATGATATTTTTTGGTATTTTAAACTAATTTAAAGACTATTTAAAGTAAAGCTATTAAAAACTTAAATCTATTTTAAACTAAATTAAATAAAACTAATTTAAAGAAAATAAAACTTTTAAATAAAAATTATTTAAATCTGATTTAACTAAGACAAAATAAAGAGAAACTTTTTAAATGACTTTTAAAAATCTTAAAATGAAAACTTAATAAAACGGATTTTAAAACTAACTAAATTTCAAAACTAAATTTAAATCTTAAAATAAAACTATTTTTAATAAAAGTAAATTTAAATAAATGAAAACTATTTTTTTTATCTTTTTTATATATTTTTGAAAACTGAATAATAAAAAGAAAATTAAAATAGACTTTTTAAATAAAATTTAAATAAACTTAAACTAATTTAACTTAAACTAATTTAATTAAAAATTGCCACAATAAAAAGAAACTATATTAATTAAACAATGAGAAGGTAAACTCAAAAAGGGGCATAGCACAGATGGTTATGCTGTTGGGTTTGTAATCGAGAGGTCCTGGGTTCGATCCCCAGGACAGACAAATTTTGTTATTATTTTTTTAACTTTTTTAACTTTTTTAACTTTTTGAACTTTTGTTTGGAATAATTAACAAACAGACTATAAGAGTCTGTGATAACACAAGAACAAGTAAATAGAGGCAATAAACACAAGAACAATAAAATAGCAAACAACAGTTTCACCAATAAGCAGATAAAAGTACCGAAATAAGCATAAGCAAATGAAATAAGCTACCCAACTATAAACAGGAATAAACCAAATTCCAAATAAAAGCTAGGAGATTATTAAAAATAAGCAGGCCCAAAATTAGTAAAACTACTTAAGCTGAAATCAAGACAAGTTTAAAAGAAATAAAAGCAGATTCAAACGTAATTAAAAGCAAAATCCTACAAACAGAAAGCAAATATGGAAACAAATAAGAAGATTAACATACAAAACCAAATAAGTAAATATAAATCAAATCCAAATAATCAAACTAACCAAATCATAAACTATAGCAGATCTAAATATACCAAATAAGCAGTTAATCAAAGAAAATAAAACGTAAACAAGGAAAAAGAATAGAACCTCGATGACGAAAACCGTTGGGATGAGGATTGGCGCTGAGCCATCTTTGAGAACAAATCGAACACCACCTTAATCATCAACATCATCGACATTTTTGTTCCAAATCTCTCGAACCAATTTCAACAGTGAATCCAAACAGTAGCAATGATGCCTCGAACAGTATATATATATATATATATATATATATATATATATATATATATATATATATATATATATATATATATATATATATATATATATATATATATATATATATATATATATATATATATATATATTTATATTATCCGAATAATAACAAACAACAGTAACTTTAAAATAAAGCAGATTCAAGAATAAAATAAAGCTTTGACAGAAAAATTAAACAAGACAAGATTTAATTCGAAAGTACTTTTCATTAATAATTCAAAAATTACAATAACTAGGAATTTAAAATACAATAAACCTAATCTAAATTTTCAGAAAATTAAATCTAATTTAACCTACTCCTAATTTAATTAAAAAAAACTGAAAAATAAAGAAAAAGCTTGATCTTTACATCTCTTGATGGGGTTTTTATAGAGAAACCCTAAACTTGGTGCCCACGTTCTTCAATCCTGGCCCTTGATTTATCTTCTCTTTCTTCTCTTTTGATCTTACGGCTGAAATTGATTTGGGAGATGGATTGCCAGCGTGGAAAGTGAGGAGGACCACCAGAGGTGTTGTTTGATCCGAAAATTGGGGGTTATTAATTCCCTTTGTGTGTATTAAACATTAAGGGTAAAACCCCCTTTTTTCTATGGGTAATTTATGATCCTGGAAATTAGGGTTTGTGGGTGGCTGCGAATTTGGTGGGAGAGAGATGAAAAAGTGGGTGTAGGTTTTTTTTTATTTTTCTCTTCGTTTGTATCGGATATGTGGGGAAGGGTAAATAAATTTGTTTTATTAACTGTGAGGTGAGTGGGTAATAATGTTTTGGTGTTTACACGTGTGTGGTGGTACGTGTGATGTGGGGAATAAAAAGGAGGGGGTATGATCGGGTGTGGGAGGTGTAGAGTAAGGACTCGTGTGGGAGTGAAATTGTGTAAGGGTGGGAGGTATAATCGGGTGTGATGAGGGAGTAGGGTTAAATGTGGGGTTGGCTAGAATTTTGACTGAGCAAAATGAAAACTTCCGTTTCAATTTTAGGTTAATTGGGCTTGAAGGCTATTTGGCCTAATAACAACCTTTTTCCATCCGTAATTCATGAGTTGTAAATTGGGCTTTGTGATTGGGCCTTTATTCCAAAATTTAGTTAACTTGATCTCTTTATTAGGCTTTAGGGCCCAATACCCAAATGTGGGACCCACAAAGCTCGAATATCTTCAAAAAGTTAAATCCGCTAAAAAACGAACTTGAACTTGGCTTTGTTGATCTTTTCTTCAAAGCCGTGTTTGAATTGCCGGTTTTCGTGATCTTCGGCACACTTTTGGACTTTTCTTCAATATTTGACCGTGAAATCCCGTGTTTTCTCTTCTTTTGATCATTTGTACCTATTTTAACACAAAACCACGCGTAATTCCGACATTTACGATATAAAACACATGATTAGGTCTTGTTTTTCCTTGATTTTAGTGGCAAAAGGATAAGTGTTTACACACTTATTAGAAAGCTTTTGCTACTAAGAAAACGAACGTTTCTATGTTCATCAACTACTTGCCTCTTGATGCTTCTAAAAGCAAGAGTAGGCAGACATTTGGGTTTCTACAACATTACATTGATAATATTAAATCCATTGTTGACAATGAATGGAAACAACGAGAAAATGCCAAGTAGAAAAAACTAATTTCTCAAGATATAACTGTGCTTATCAAACAAATCTTAATACCGAACACGACCACATTAAAAGAAAATATGCTTGAATTTGAAAGATTAACTCGGTCTGAAATGTTTGATGATTTAAAATATGTTGAGTCTATTGAGAAAGAAATTGACGATCTTCAAATGGACAAGTCCGTTTTTTCAGATGAATATGATTTACTCTTAGAAGAATGTCTCTCCAAAGATATTTTGTGCGTTACTCTTCAATCTTGTGCTGATATCGATGAATATTCTGATGTTGCATGCAAATATCTTGATAAGATCAAAGAGTGTGAACGTCTTGAAACTGAGCTTTCGAAACGTAAAGAAAATGTTGATAAAAAGGCTTTTGAGTTACTTCAACACAAAACTTATTTCCTTCAAAAACATTGTCATTCTCTTGAACTTGCTTTGCAAAAAGACATAGGATGTTTTCCACATGATAATAAATTGTAAGAAAAACTTTCCCAAATGTGTCGACAAATGAATGAAATGAGTTTGGAAATTAAAGAGTTGAAAGCTCAGTTACAAGACAAGGAAATAGCGATAGCAGAGTTGAAGAAACTTGTTGCTAAGATGAGTGGGAAAACTGTGGAACCTAGTGTTAAGAAACCTGTTGTAAGACAACCCAATGCGCACAAAGTGACTAGACCCTCTGTCTTGGGAAAACCATCTGTTTTCTCTAACTCTGCATTTGCAAAACCTGCGTTTGCCCCCAAGACGGATGGGAAGGATAGGTTACCACAGAATACTCTCAGAACACATATTCGATCACAAAGCATTAAGAACACAAATGTGATTAAACCAGGGATGTATAGATTGGCCACTAAACCCACACACAACAAAGAAAGTCAATCACCTCAGACTTCTAGAAACACTAATAGACATGTTTCTTTTACTACATGAGTAGTCCCCACTGCTACTATTAGCCGGCCTTAGCTTAAGAGCACTCGCATGAATGAAAAGGTTTGGCAAAACAAAAGTCAAGGGAAGATGAAGAAAGTAGAAGACCACCCTAGGATTTTCAATGTTTATAATAATAAAACGTTTGTAATCGCGTGTAATGACGATTTGAATGATTCGACTTTGAATACTTTGAATGTTAAGTTTGTTTGTGTGAAATGTGGAAAGTGTGCCAATGCCAATCATGCTATGTGTGTTTCGAATAATGTCAAAAACGTAGCTACTAAAACTAAGAAGCAAACTGTGATGCCTATTAGTGCTAGAAAACCCAAACGCAAAGTGAACCATCCTGGTGTAACCACCCCTGAGAAAAGTATTGCATCAGACTCCACCACTAAGACCACTGGAAGTAGAATTAGGGAATTATATGAGTCTGCTAGCAAGTCGTGGAAATGGTGGTTTGCTAATCAATGTCCTCCAGGATATAAATGGATGCCTAAAGTTAGGACAGAAAATGTGACAACGAGTGTTAGTATGCCTTTAAATGTTGCTAAGGACACTAATGATTCTAAAATCACAACTAATGTGGTATCCAATTTAGCAAATGCTCCATCGTGTTCTAACTCTTCTGCAGGTGATACAAATAATTCTCTTCATACTGGACTTCGGATGCACGAAGCACATGACGGGGAATCTGGAGCTTCTAATTAACTTCGTGGAGAAGTTCCTGGGTACGGTCCGATTCGGAAATGATCAATTTGCACCGATCCTAGGATATGGAGAAAAACCCGAGTTTACTTATCTAAATTTACTCTAGCTAGTATCCTTAACGCGGTTAAGTCAAGTTTTGCTAGGCTTTTATATAGGGAGCTTTAAAACGCGAAAGTCTTAACTCTCACGGGTTAAGAACAAGAACTTTTCGCAAGTTCCTATAATTGATCCTAGAGAGTCGTTTATCAAGGGAACTTTAAAATGCGAATTCTAAACTTGAATAAGTCTAAGAGTTTGCAAGATCCTATAGATGACTCGAAAACCCAAAACTTTGATTTAATTGGCTAAGCATCCACGAGTCTCATTCCTTGAAATTATAAACTGTGGAGAACGAGAGATGATAGAGTCAATTATTAGTTTTGTATTCTTTCGTGAATTCATGTGAGTTGATTATAAGCTTTTTCTCCCATCGCTTGCTAATAAATATATTTGCAATAAATAAGGTTGTACGATTTGAAAAGTTACTTAGCTTCTAGCACAAGATCATTTAAAAGTTGCTCGATATTAATTAGAGTTCATAGCCAAGGCATAACTTATTGAAGCGGGATGCGAAGATTGGCGAGTCCGAAAAGGCCCTAACAAGGCATGAGGGCTACATTTTGTTGCTAAAGATCCAAAAGTGATATGAAGAATCATTTATCAAAAATCAATATGAAGGATCGAGACACACGACGAAAAGCAAATACTCCCCAAAAGATCATGGAGAAGTCTATCCAAAAAGGCCCTAACAATGTATGAGGATAAATAGATCCAAGTCCTAAAAGGAGGCGGATCGTTGTATATCAAAGTCCAAAATAAAGATTGGAGAAAAATGAAGAATTCGTGGTCCAAGTATGAAGAATCTCTCAAAAACTTCAAGTGAAGAAATTCCTATTATGAAGAGAAGACCATAATTTCAAGAACGTATCTCAAGATTTGAAGTATGAAGTTTTAACACCCCCAAATTTACACACAGCGGAATACATCTTTGGGTGCTAAACAATGATACAACGACACATAATTTATAAAGAACGACTCGAAAAGAGACGTTTTAGATTTATCGTTCCTAAAACATTTGTCAGAGTAGCGTAGACCCAAGTAATCGTTACCAAAAGATAAGTTAAAACAACATATTAGTTTGTTTTAAAAATGGAACGATAAATAAATCAAAGAGTTTGAAGAACATAGCAGTGCACAACTTCATTCTCGTGACCTCCAAGCTTCCACTTCTTGATTACCTGAAATACATGTGAGTAAAACAATCAGCAAAAATGCCGAGTGAATATATAGGTTTATATAATCATTTTTGAACACAAGCAAAGATTATAAGTTCGTGGCATGCTTAAAGGCAACAAGCATCAAATAATAATTCGCATCAACAATAATAATTGTATATAGCATAAATTGCAATAAGCACATGGAACCGAGCCCTTAGACACTCCCTTTAGAGGTCTGATAAGACAGGAGATTTATTAATTGTCGGTTACCTCCAGATTATTGGTACATTGCCGTATACCTGACTTCTCAATACAATATGCTCAAACAGTGTGGAGGTCGGGCCTAAGCTTCTATGACAAGTCCACAAAAACTGAACAGGGGCGGCTTCCCCCATAGATGTATTAATTGTACTAGCGGTTAACCCATCATAGGTTAATTAACGGTCCATAATTGAGGTTTTAACAAAGGCAATCACTTAATGCAATTTAAAGGCAACCACGGGTCCATTCATAGAGGGACAAAGCATACCATAAAAATCTTGTGTTCTAAGTTTATAAAACATGTATTCCCCCTCGCGGGTTTAAAATCATTTAATAACTATTATAAAGCGAGGATATAGACTCACCTTAGCCGATAGTGGTAATGAGACGATCGCCGACGATAGATGATGCCTTTCAAACACGAGAACCGCAACCTATCAAATGAGGTGCGTTAATTAATAATAGACTCGAGAAATAAGCCATACATAAGAATATAAAACTCGACTCATATAATCACGACAAACTCGAGAGAAAACGATACAAGTGATACTATTACACTCTCCTATATATTAATTTTATTATTCTATGTCTTTAATAAAAATCTGCCGGAACATACCGAATGTCCAAGCCGTTTTCCCATACTTAAGCATATCAACTTTTTATGATACTACTCAGAGAACTTACTTACTATATGTAGAAAGTCCTCCCAAGAGCCCATCAAAAGATTTTACTTCTAAAGTTCCCTGCCCGACTCATCTTTGAATCACAATATCCGGACAGTTTAGCGACCTTGACTTACGAAACCATTTTGACCATTCTAAACAACTCCATTTGTAAAACCGCCACTTGATTCTATAAATAGACTCAAAATGCTAAACTTGGAGCCTGAGAACAGCCCTTGAATCATTTTGAAACTCATTTTATAGTCCCCGAGATTCGATCCAAATATCGACAATAATTTTCGGATTGTGTCGACACTCGTCTCCCGGTACACGAAAATCAAACTAGTGTATCTTCCACCTCGTTTGGAGTTGGAAGGCCTACTTTATATCAAATCGAAGCTAACGAAAATCTCTACGACATAATCCCATAATATCATCCAATATCCAGACTTAAGACCCTCGAAAATGACCTCAAACTACTGCCCAAAATTGACTATTAAAATCTCTTGCAAAATCATGTTTTTGATCAAAACCAACAACTTTTATCATCAACCTAAGCCCCTAATATCATCATAAACCATTCCTAACACTTGTATCATCATCAAAATCAAAAACCCAAAACTTAAAAATCAACTTTTTAACAAAAACATAGCATGAAAATCTTTTGATCATCATTACTAACACATGCATACAACAAATTTGGATTAAACATCACTAATTTTTCTTGAAAAAATTAATATGGTTGCATGTATGAAAATTTTATACCAAATTGTAGCCCTTGTGATTTCTAGGATGGGACTTGGCTTGATTTTGGAAGATTAAAACTAGAACTTGAGAAAATTTGATGAAATTGAAGGGTGGGGGTATATGGCTAAGAAGAAAAAAAGGAAGGAGGAAGATAAATTTTGTTTGTGAATTTTAAAATGAAAAAGAGATAGTTGAAAAATTATATATAGTGTGGGGTTAGGGTAGTTTTTGCCAATTTGTGATAGTTTTGGTCCAAAATGTAAATATTAGTTAGAAAGCGGGAAATGACTAAAAGTTAATTTTACAAATATTTACGGGATTCGGGTTTCGTAAAAATACTTAAAAGTTTAAACGCACAGGAAAAATAATAATATAACGACTCGATACGTAATTGAAACGATATCGTCGAAAGTATTAAATATCGAAACTATCGATAATAAAATATAAATTTTTTTTGGCATCCGTCGGTATCGCGATCACTAGTAGTCCTCGTTACTCGTCAAAATATTAAAATATAATATTTAATATCGGTTTCAACTTAAGCCGTTAAACATAATAATATTTAACATTATAAAATAAT
The DNA here is from genome assembly GCA_025667525.1 of Glebionis coronaria. Lineage (NCBI taxonomy): Eukaryota > Viridiplantae > Streptophyta > Magnoliopsida > Asterales > Asteraceae > Glebionis > Glebionis coronaria. The sequence goes on along the minus strand of CM046882.1, from coordinate 94,385,095 downwards.
TCAAAATAATTGAAAATAGAATTAAATTATGACCTTATTTTTACGGGTTTTACATCCTCACCACCTTAAGGGAGCGACGTCCCGGCGCTCAACTCACCTCATACTCGAGTTGTTCACTACCCGGAAGGATGAGGGTATTCTTTATAAAGAAGTCCTTACGTTCCCACGTGAATCTCGATCCACGATCTCCAATGGTTCTTTTACAAAACGCAACTTGTCGTCAAGTTGTATCTCACCAAAAATGAATAAATAAATCCTTATCCATCAGTCACCCGTCAAACTCGAAACATGAAAAGTTTATGAATCACACGAAGCTCATTCGATAACAAGAATAGATGACAGGATTTTCGGTTAAGTCCAGTTAAAAAAAAGAATGTTGAAATTTAAAGGATATCCATCAGCTGGATAGCCATGGAAACACATCAAAAAGAACTAACAAGAAAAACATTTTCGTCATCGGAGGGTTCTTACACGCGGGTCCCTACTCAAAAGATAATACAAAGACACCATCTCACTTTCGCCAACGCGCATTAAAGTCTCAATAATCATCGTCGTTGAAAGTCAAAAAGATATTACATAATATGTGTTCTACATGATCGGGCGTCATCGGATGATGTCGTCTCAAGTTCTCACAACTTAATATCATTTGACTAGATCACACACCATATAAGTACATAAAAGAAAAGGTCGAACATAAACATCGAGTATAGATCTCCACTATTAATCATCAGGAAAACCTTGAACGAACCCTTGATAATAACCACTTGATCTCAAGAGTCTTTCCACTTGCGGTGTCGGCTTCAACATGCTCCTCGAGGTTGTAACAAATTTATTAACTCCATTCATTAAGAGATTCGGTCCTCAATCATTCCACAAGTACACGCATAAATCCTGGTGACACTTATCGTTTCTTCTTATACACTGCTTCCCGAGATTCATTTTAAACTCAGAATAAAATAGTGATCTTCAGTACGAGGAACCAAACGAGATAAAAATAAATTCAATAAACGCATAAACGGACAAGATGTGGTAAAATGATTTAAGGTTGACTATCGACGAGGGATCTCGACTTACGTAACCATAAAACATAATAATTCGCAATACTAGAAAAATGAGAGCGAAGAATGAGTTAAATATTAACAATAAAGTAACATTTGTCACAACTATCCGTCCCGGCTTTGGTATTACCTTAAAACTCAGTTGAGGTACTTTCTTGATAAAGATGATATATTAAAGATAGAAGTTAAATAGGTTCATAATTTATTTTGGTTGTCTTAAGAAACTTTGAAAGAATGATATGAATTTATTAATTAAACTCGTATTGATGGTTACAATTAGAAAATATAATTTCCAAATTAAATCATCATTAGGAATATAAATTAAACCGGTAATTTCATTACATTAAAAGTAAAGTATGATAAATCAATTAGTTCAAAAGATAGAGCATAATTTCATTTTAAACATTAGTTTTAGTTATACAAAATATGATATATAAATTTGACCTTTTTCTTATGATAGTTATTTCGATAATTGAACATCATTGGAAAAATGTGTAAAAGTTCCATGAAAATTTTATAATACGTTGTAGAAATTCATAAAGGTGTTTATTACTTCAAAATAAACATGGGATATATTCGGGTTTCAAAATGTGACAAGATAACAAACGAATACGAATGGAAATAATGGTCAACAATTAGTACGAAATCAACGGTACAAAAGGGGACGAAACAAATGTCGTATGGATTCTTGAAGAGAGTAATAAGATGAAGGCGTTGATAGTAAGACGATAAGAAATAATAGATTAAACAAGTTGTCAATTTTGTTAGTGCGGTCTGTAGTTCACCAACATCAGCTCGTTAACTTAGCGGTGGTCGATACATGATCGGAAAGAAGATCCATACAAAAATTTTAATAAATAAAATTCCTAATAATCACTTGTAATTAAAACAAATCAAATGAACGATGTTAGTGTTTAAAGAGAGAAGTCAAAGCACGGTTCACAAGAGTGGATTTCGAGACAAACGAGAGTGACGGACGTCATCCCGGATATACGGAAATCACTCTAGTGATAATTCATTATTCACGTGCGGAGACATTCCAAAGATCTACCCAGTCGTATAAAGAAGATTGGACGAGAAGGAAGGATAAAACATTGAGACTTTCAACTCATTTATCAACAGTCAGTAATTAGACGAACGGTCAAAAGAAATCAGTTATAAGACAAAATGAAGTAACAAGTGGAAAAACGATTGTCTAGTAAAAACGTATTCGTAAGCGCGTAATTCGTTCAAGAAAAGGTAAGAAAACATATGTGGATGCATAGAAATTGCGCTACTTGCATAAAATATAAAGGTTTTCAAAACTTCTTTTCACTTTATTTCATTTTATTTATCTTTATCATAAATACAAGTAAAAAGTTCTTTATTATCAAGATTTTTAAGGTGACTACTATTCAGCCTAGCATGGCTCCTTCTAAATTAGACATAGGTGATCAGGCCATGTATAATCTAGGAATAGCAATGTAGTGCTCAGTTTCGTCGAAAAGTATTAAGTTTCTTATGTTTATATAAACCATGCCATTTGAAAAATGGAATTTAAAAATAGTTTATAAATTTATAGGATACAAGTAATTTGTGAGATACTCAATAAGCAACTTTTAATGTTACGAAAAGTATTTTATAAGAACAAAGTAAAAACAATTGGTGAAAATAATCGTAAAACAATATCAGATTTATTTATAAGGTGACATTATGACAACGTATAAAGTAGCCAAAGGTTTGCAAAAAGTGGCAAATAGTAGCTCATAAAACAACCAATGAAATGGTTACAAGTTGTTAAGGTTTCAAAAGGTTATAAGGTTTAGACGAAAACGCCATGAGACACGCGATAAAATATCGACGAAGAATGTGAAGACAAAACTTCAAAACTCAACCCAAGTCAGTTGAAGGTTAGAAGAACACGAAAATAAAATAACATCGAATGACAAATGAGTCATATATATGAAAAGAATAAAACAATCCACATGTGTATTCTTTGTAAGATACTCGACAAAACATGCTTTTAAGAAAGTATGTTATTCGTTTTTAAATTACACCATTAATCCGGTAATTGCTAATCCTGTACTGTTTCTATTTTTAAATATTTTCACATGCAACTAGTATTCGTTAGTTGTAAAATAATATTTGTTAAAATTTTACGATCTCAAATGAAATCAAAACAGCTTAGAAACATTTAAAACTCATGTTCTGAATTTTCTATCAGATTTAACTTTTAAATATGAGCCGATTAATTGACCCGATAAACGACATCTCCAAGACTCGGAGTCTAAAGCATTTTGATGCAAAACGACGTTTAAGACGACTTTCTAGTTTTACTCGAGACCTGAAAACCAATGTAAAATGTCCAAAATACCCCTGCAAGTTATGTGCAGGTTTGACTATTTTATTTTAAAAACGCAGGTTTTACTTTTAAGTTTTGACCTGTTTATACTGCCCCTACAGTTTCTGCATAAAGTGTATTTTTCGACACTTCTTAACGGCTCAAAATATATACATATATACACACATGTCTTGTGGATTTTACAACAACGAAAAATAAATCTCGTAATGAGCATCAAATAAAATATAGCATAATTAATGACACAATATGCTTCAAGGTATTTAACACGAAATTTAGGAAGCAAAACGGTGAAAGACGTTCGTAATTTAAGTTTCAAGGTGCAAAGTAGGCAAATCTCCTTGGTGCCACGATTGTCAAAAGCACAAAACATAACAAGAAAAGAATGGAACATTAACGAGTTGCGTTCCGGGAGCAAGAAGGTTAATGAAAAACAAATGATACAATTTTATATAAGTAAAATCGTATCCCAATCTAGCGCCATAATCTAGACGATGATTTATAAAATGACGATGACGTTACCGAGATATAAGCGAACAATACACTTCGGATTCGATACATATAAATGTCAATGAATTTAATCTTCGTATGTCGTATAAAACGATAATAAAAAAAATTAACAAAATATTATGAAAAACCATGGTATTATTCAACACTATTTTAAGAAATGTTTCAAAATGTGTGACTCACGCGATAGCGGTTAATCTATTCCAAAGACACATTGAGCTACACAATGGTCTAGAAATTACGTTTCAAGACGTCTAAACACAAACAGTCGGAAGACGATTTGGATATCTATATAGATATCACAAAGAGTTAAACAATGAAAGTAACGCGCGTAGATGAAGTTATGTAAAGTCATAATATAAAAATTTTGCAATAAAAGCAATTTAAATACTACAGAAATAAATACAGAAAGATCATGAAATTCATTGTATTTATTTAAGTTAATCATTAATAAATGACAAACTTTTATCGAAAAGTTTAACGACATAAATATATATCGATAAAGGGATCCTAGATATAAATATATATGCATAAATGGATCATAGTATTTATTTATAAATACTTGCCAATAAGGTATACGTAATAACGCATACTAAAGTGGTAATCCCAGAAGTAGCTTGAACCTGAAGTCACGCGAAATCATGTGCACCGACTCTTTGAAAAATAAAACCGACAGTTATAGTTTAGGTTTTTAGAAAAAGACCTAGTTCTCTATAACTCATGGCTCTGATACCAATCTTTAACACCCCCAAATTTACACGCAGCGGAATACATCTTTGGGTGCTAAACAATGATACAACAACACATAATTTATAAAGAACGACTCGAAAAGAGACGTTTTAGATTTATCGTTCCTAAAACATTTGTCAGAGTAGCGTAGTCCCAAGTAATCGTTACCAAAAGATAAGTTAAAACAACATATTAGTTTGTTTTAAAAATGGAACGATAAATAAATCAAAGAGTTTGAACAACATAGAAGTGCACAACTTCATTCTCGTGACCTCCAAGCTTCCACTTCTTGATTACCTGAAATACATGTGAGTAAAACAATCAGCAAAAATGCCGAGTGAATCTATAGGTTTATATAATCATTTTTGAACACAAGCAAAGATTATAAGTTCGTGGCATGCTTAAAGGCAACAAGCATCAAATAATAATTCGCATCAACAATAATAATTGTATATAGCATAAATTGCAATAAGCTCATGGAACCGAGCCGTTAGACACTCCCTTTAGAGGTCTGATAAGACAAGAGATTTATTAATTGTCGGTTACCTCCAGATTATTGGTACATTTTCGTATACCTGACTTCTCAATACAATATGCTCAAACAGTGTGGAGGTCGGGCCTAAGCTTCTATGACAAGTCAACAAAAACTGAACCAGGGCGACTTCCCCCATATATGTATTAATTGTACTAGCGGTTAACCCATCATAGGTTAATTAACGGTCCATAATTGAGGTTTTAACAAAGGCAATCACTTAATGCAATTTAAAGGCAACCACGGGTCCATTCATAGAGAGACAAAGCATACCATAAAAATCTTGTGTTCTAAGTTTATAAAACATGTATTCCCCCTCGCGGGTTTAAAATCATTTAATAACTAGTATAAAGCGAGGCTATAGACTCACCTTAGCCGATAGTGGTAATGAGACGATCGCCGATGATAGATGATGCCTTTCAAACACGAGAACCGCAACCTATCAAATCAGGTGCGTTCATTAATAATAGACTCGAGAAATAAGCCATACATAAGAATATAAAACTCGACTCATATAGTCACGACAAACTCGAGAGAAAACGATACAAGTGATACTATTACACTCTCCTATATATTAATTTTATTATTCTATGTCTTTAATAAAAATCTGCCGGAACATACCGAATGTCCAAGCCGTTTTCCCATACTTAAACATATCAACTTTTTATGATACTACTCAGAGAAATTACTTACTATATGTAGAAAGTCCTCCCAAGAGCCCATCAAAAGATTTTACTTCTAAAGTTCCCTGCCCAACTCATCTTTGAATCACAAAATCCGGACAGTTTAGCGACCTTGACTTACGAAACCATTTTGACCATTCTAAACAACTCCATTTGTAAAACCGCCACTTGATTCTATAAATAGACTCAAAATGCTAAACTTGGAGCCTGAGAACAGCCCTTGAATCATTTTGAAACTCATTTTATAGTCCCCGAGATTCGATCCAAATATCGACAACAATTTTCGGATTGTGTCGACACTCGTCTCCCGGTAAACGAAAATCAAACTAGTGTATCTTCCACCTCGTTTGGAGTTGGAAGGCCTACTTTATATCAAATCGAAGCTAACGAAAATCTCTACGACATAATCCCATAATATCATCCTATATCCAGACTTAAGACCCTCGAAAATGACCTCAAACCTACTGCCCTAAATTGACTATTAAAATCTCTTACAAAATCATGTTTTGATCAAAACCAACAATTTTTATCATCAATCTAAGCCCCTAATATCATCATAAACCATTCCTAACACTTGTATCATCATCAAAATAAAAAACCCAAAAATTAAAAATCAACTTTTTAACAAAAACATAGCATAAAAATCTTTTGATCATCATTACTAACACATGCATACAACAAATTTGGATTAAACATCACTAATTTTTATTGAAAAAATTAATATGGTTGCATGTATGAAAATTTTATACCAAATTGTAGCCCTTGTGATTTCTAGGATGGGACTTGGCTTGGTTTTTGAAGATTCAAACTAGAACTTGAGAAAATTTGATGAAATTGAAGGGTGGGGGTGTATGGCTAAGAAGAAAAAAAAGAAAGGAGGAAGATAAATTTTGTTTGTGAATTTTAAAATGAAAAAGAGATAGTGGAAAAATTATATATAGTGTGGGGTTAGGGTAGTTTTTGCCAATTTGTGATAGTTTTGGTCCAAAATGTAAATATTAGTTAGAAAGCGGGAAATGACTAAAAGTTAATTTTACAAATATTTACGGGACTCGGGTTTTGTAAAAATACTTAAAAGTTTAAACGCACACGAAGAATAATAATATAACGACTCGATACGTAATTGAAACGATATCGTCAAAAGTATTAAATATCGAAACTATCGATAATAAAATATAAAAAAATTTTGGCATCCGTCGGTATCGCGATCACTAGTAGTCCTCGTTACTCGTCAAAATATTAAAATATAATATTTAATATCGGTTTCAACTTAAGCCGTTAAACATAATAATATTTAACGTTATAAAATAATTCAAAATAATTGAAAATAGAATTAAATTATGACCTTATTTTTACGGGTTTTACAGAAGTCGCTGCCAATTATCGGTCTGAGAAAGGTCTCAAATCGTGAAGTGAGTTATGCCAAGATATGAACTTTAAGAGGTCTCGAGAAGCAGTTTTAAAAGATTTTGTCCTTTTGCTAACTATTGATTAAATCGTCCCACTTTATTTTCAGCCTAAATAACTATCGAAATAAGTCAAAAAATGCATCCTCGTGATCATTCAAGACAAAATTAAATTATAAGAGATACACCTAGGAATAAGGGAGTCTAAGTAAATAATTGGGCCACATGAGTTCGTGATAGTTTGCTATCTTATAATAACAATGATCTCGTTTTTGAGCTTGGTATGGGGAACGTGAAACTTGAGGATGATGAAAATTCATGACAGCCAAAACCCCAATGTAAGTCTTTGATTTCTATACTTGTTTTGTACATATTTCTATCTTTTTAGTTTACTTAAAGTTTAGTATTTAATAAAGGCCAAGGTGGGTTATCTATGATGAGAAATGTAATCTGTGCTTTGAAATTAATGCATTGCATGAGGGCATTGCAATGGTCAAGTGTAAGGGATTTAATAAGTGTGAAAACACTTATCCTGTTACCACTTATTTCCAATAATAACAAGACCAAAACGTATATTTTATGTCGTAAAAGTCGGAATTATGCGTGGTTTGTGTTTTTATTGTGTTTTAGGACCAAAAGATGAAAAATGAAGAAAACACGGGCTTTTATCGAAGAAAAACGAGAGAAGACGAAGTCAAAGGATCAAGAGTACAAAAAGAACGGAATTCCAAGGCCTATTCTAAAGATTTATCGAAGAAAAATTCTAAAGACGAAAGTTTAATGAAGTCGAAGAACTCAAGTCTAATAGAAGAGGAAGTTACAAGACAAGTTCAATTTACATCGACAAATCCCGAGACGACGTCGTAAAAAAAGACAAAGAATTTAAATCGAGTCGTGAAGAAAGAAAGAAAGAAGGAAACACATGCACCTTCCCATCTCCTATAAATACCCTCCTAAACACATTAGGAGGGTGGTTATCTAGTTTATTTTCTTTCTTTAGTTTTCATTTTAGAGAGAGAAAGTGTTTAACTTTCTCTCACTAAAACTTCATCTTTTCTTTCAAGTTTAAGCTTTATTTAATCTTTGTATTTGAGTTTCATTAATCAAAAAGTTCAAATTTAAGCTTTTCATCTTTAATCTCTTTCTACCTTTCTTGATTTTACTTTAATTTTGATCCGAAATTATTTTTCATATTGTTTCATCTTGATGTTTATGTGGTTAAAAGTCTATCTTTTTGATCATATCTAAGTTTTTGTGCAAATTGAGCCTTGAGCTTATTATGCTTATTGGCTTATTTGGTACTTAGCTTATTTGTCTTTTAAGTTTTCTTTAAAGTTTAGTGTTTTTAAAAGTTTGATTCCAAAAGTTTGCTTATTTTGTATTTTAAAAGTTTTCAAATTTATGCTTATTGAGTTGGTTAAGTTTCGGATTAGTGTGCTTATTGGAAGTGCTTATTGAAGTTTTGGCTTATTTCTCTTGTATCGGATTACTTGTGCTCCATCGCAATCATAGGGCTTTTAACATTGCGACGGTTTATTCAGACGGCTATGTTGTATCGCAATAACCTTTAAGGTTCTACTTTGCGATCAAGTGTAGCATCCCCCTTACTCCGATCGTGATTGCGATCGCTCATTGCAATCGCACATTGCGACAGGTCTTAAGGTCTTAGTAAGACAAAATGCTGCTCAATTTTAATTAGCCACATTCCGAGAGAAGTTCATTGCGACAGTATGTATTCCGATAGATTTGATCTTTTGTATTCCGATACCTTAGACATTCCGATACTTCACATTCCGACAAGAATTATTTCGATAGATAGTGTATTTCTATAGACTTACATTCTGACAGAACTGCATGCCGATGGATTTTACTTTGATATTCCGATGGATTCGATTGTAACTACATTCCGACAGCTTGCATTACATTCCGACAGATTTGGTTAATAGATGACTTTAGCTTAGCTTGCTTTAGCATGTGTGTACTTGATATCGTTCTCGGTATCTAATCGAATTGATCACGGTTAATGGTGGAGTAGTCGGTAATGGTCACTAAAAAGGGGGAGTTGATTATCTATTCTATTAGAAAGGGTAAGTGCAAAACGTGATTACAATAAGCTAAAAGCAAATCTAGAAAAAAACTAAATTAAAGCTTTGAAAATTAACATAAGAATTACTAGAAAAATACTGGTAAAAATGGAGATTTCGGTAAGCGTGCAATTTTTTGGAAATTAAAACTTAACGAAATTAAAACTTGAAAACTTAAAACTGAATTTAAAAATAAGAAATTAACCCCGTCGGAATGCTCTATCGCAATCCCGTCGGAATATGTCCTTCAATCACAGTATATCCTCAATCGCAATACCAATCATCACAATCCCCTTCAATCACAATACAACGATCGCAATTCACCAATCGCAATATGAAAATCAAATCCAATCGCAATGCACCCAAAAGTAATCCTGTCGGAATGTTACCAAAAGGAAACCAATCGCAATCCCGCTTCAAAGTGAATCGGAATATAAAACCCTAATGCGATGCACAGATCGCAATGTGCATCACAATACAAAACCATATTGCGATTCACTGATCGCAATATGTGTCTCAATACCCCGTCGCAATGGGGTTTTACTTTGAGATGGGAATTAATCCGAAGTAAGATAGGATTTAAGCTATTTTCAATAAGTTCAATCCAAGACCTAACCAACTCAATAATAAGCCGAACTAATAAGCACGAAATAAGGACTTTTTAAACTTTAAATAAGCAAAACTTTTAAATCAAACCATAAAAAGATTAAAACTTTAAGAAAACTTTTAAAAAATAAATAAGCTAAGTACCAAATAAGCCAATAATCATAAAAAGCTCAAAGCTTATTTTGCACAAAAACTTAGATATGATCAACAAGATAAACTTTTTAACCACAAAATCATTAAAAACAAACACGTTTCAATATGATTTCGGATTAAAGACAAAGTAAAATCAAGAAAGGAAGAAAGAGATTAAAGATTAAAAGCTTAAACTTGAATTTTTGATTAATTAAACTATAATACAAAGATTAAACAAAGCTTAATCTTGAAAGGAAAGATGAAGTTTTAGTGAGAGAAAGTTAAACACTTTCTCTCTCTAAAATGAAAAACTAAAACAAAGAAAAATAAAACTAGCTAACTACCCTCCTAAGGTGTTTAGGAGGGTATTTATAGGAGATGGGATGGCACATGTGTTTCCTTCTTTCTTTCTTTCTTCATGTCTCGATTTAAGTTGTTTGTTTTTTTTCGACGTCGTCTCAGGATTTGTCGATGTAAATTGAACTTGTCTTGTAATTTTCTTCTTCTATTAGACTTGAGTTCTTCGACTTCATTAAACTTCTGTCTTTAGACTTTTTCTTCGATAAATCTTCAGAATAGGCCTTGGACTTCCATTCTTTTTGCACTCTTGATCTTTTGACTTTGTCTTTTGTCTTTTTCTTCGATAAAAGCCCGTGATAGCCTGTGTTTTCTTCCTTTTTCATCTTTTGGTCCTAAAAACACAATAAAAACACAAACCACGCATAATTCCGACTTTTACGACATAAATTACACGTTTTGGTCTTGTTATTATTGGAAATAAGTGGTAAAAGGATAAGTGTTTTCACACTTATTAAATCCCCTACACTTGACCATTGCAATGTCCTCATGCAATGCATTAATTTCAAAGCACAATTTACATTTCTCATCATAAATAACCCACCTTGGTCTTTATTAAACACTAAACTTTAAGGAAACTAAAACGATCGAAACAAGTAATGAAATCAAAGACTTACATCGGGGTTTTAGCTGCAATGAACATTTATCATCCTCAAGTTTCACGTTCCCCATATCAAGCTTAAAAACGAGATCATTGTTATTATAAGTTAGCAAACTAACACGAACTCATGTGGCCCAATTATTTACTTAGACTCCCTTTTTCCTAGGTGTATCTCTTATATTTTATGATTGTCTTGAATGATCACGAGGATGCATTGTTTGACTTATTTTGATAGTTATTTAGGCTGAAAATAAAGTGGGACGATTTAAGTAATAGTTAGCTAAAGGACAAAATCTTTTAAAACTGCTTCTTGGGACCTCTTAAAGTTCATATCTTGGCATAACTCGCTTCACGATTTGAGACCTTTCTTGGACTGATATTTGGCAGCGACTTCATACTTCGAATCTTGAGAGACGTTCTTGAAATTATGGTCTTCTCTTCATAATAGGAATTTCTTCACTTGAAGTTTTTGAGAGATTCTTCATACATGGACCACGACTTCTTCATTTTTCTCCAATCTTTATTTTGGACTTTGATATACAACGATCCGCCTCCTTTTAGGACTTGGATCTATTTATCCTCATACCTTGTTAGGGGCTTTTTGGATAGACTTCTCCATGATCTTTTGGGGAGTATTTGCTTTTCGTCGTGTGTCTCGATCCTTCATATTGATTTTTGATAAATGATTCTTCACATCACTTGGGGTCTTTAGCAACAAAATGTAGCCCTCCTGCCTTGTTAGGGCCTTTTCGGACTCGCCAATATTCGCATCCCGCTTCAATAAGTTATGCCTTGGCTATGAACTCTAACTAATATCGAGCAACTTTTAAACGATCTTGTGCTAGAAGCTAGTAACTTTTCAAATCGTACAACCTTATTTATTGCAAATATATTTATTAACAAGCAATGGGAGAATAGGCTTATAATCAACTCACATGAATTTACGAAAGAATACCAAACTTATAATTGATTCTATCATCTCTCGTTCTCCACAATTTAAAATCTCAAGGAATGAGACTCGTTGATGCTTAGACAATTAAATCAAAGTTGTGGGTTTTCGAGTCATCAATAGGATCTTGCAAACCCTTAGACTTTTTCAAGTTTAGAATTTTCATAAGTTCCTTTGATAAATGACTCTCTAGGATCAATTATAGGAACTTGCGAAAAGTTCTTGTTCTTAACCCGTGAGAGTTAAGACTTTCGCGTTTTAAAGTTCCCTATAAAAAAGCCTAGCAAAACTTTACTTAAACACGTTAATGATACTAGCTAGAGTAAACTTAGATAAGTAAACTCGGGTTGAGTCAAAATATTTATGACTTTGAAAAATTTAAAACCACTTTCTTGAAAATTTATTCTAGCAAAGAAAGTAAATAACGCTAACAAAGGAAAATACTACAATACAACTAGGCCAAAATAGATTAAAATTTTTGAAAAATGTCGAAAAACCAAATTTTCCGGTTAAAATGAGGACAAATTCATGGAAAAGCCCACTTACTTCGATAGAAGTCCCCCTACACTTGATATAAACATTGTCCTTAATGTTTAGGCATTTGGGAGTAAACTCCCTTACACTTAGGACATTGTGCAATTTGTTTAAATCTTTCTAAGGAAAGGACAACTAAAGTGATTTCAGTGTGAACATATAAGATGTGAAATATTGAATTACGACAGTTTAGGATAGAACCAGGAAGACCGGTACACGGGATCACGGTTCGTCAAAAGTTATCGAGAATGGATCTTTGAAGTTGTAATCCTTGCACATAATAAGAAACAAGACAACAAACACATACGGGGCTCCCCCTACACTTATTATGAAAACGGTAAAGGATAGATCACGGGTTGCCTCCCGAGAAGTGCTTGTTTTTGTTAACCAAGTCACGAGTCTGACTCGACCCAGAACTAGTTCAAGGGAAACGTGGTGAGGGATGGAATCATCTCATGAGAGATGTCCTCACCAAAGTACAACTTCACACGCTGGCCATTCACCTTAAAATTGGGCCCATTTGGCTGAGAAAGCTCAATGGTGCCATATGGGAAGACTTTGGCGACAGTGAATGGACCAGACCAGCGTCTCTTCAACTTTCCCGAGAAGATCTTTAACCGAGAGTTAAAAAGTAAGACTTGATCACCAACGTGGAACTCTCAGTTCTTAATCCTAGCATCATGGATGATCTTGGTCTTCTCCTTTTAGATCAACGAGTTCTCATACGCTTCATTCCTCAGTTCGTTGAGCTCGTTGAGTTGAATCTTCCAAAGATCGTCGGCTTTGTTGATGTCGAAGTTAGTCCACTTCAAGGCCCAGTATGCCTTATGTTCCAGTTCGATAGGGATGTGGCATGCTTTCCCGTACACAAGACGATAAGGTGTACAACCAATCGGGGTCTTATATGCGGTACGGAAAGCCCACAAAGCATCGTCTAACTTATCGGCCCACGCGGCACGATGCTCTCCCACAGTACGCTCCAAAATTCGCTTCAATCCACGGTTGGAAATCTCGGCTTGCCCATTGGTTTGGGGATGATAAGCAGTAGAAAGACGATGATTGACACCATACTTAGCCATGACTCTTGCGAATTGATCATTGCAAAAATGAGTCCCGCGGTCACTGATGATAGCACGAGGAACACTGAATCGAGCAAATAATTGCTTCAGAAAGTTCACAACCACCCTCGCATCGTTCGTAGGGAGAGCCTTTGCTTCAACCCATTTGGATACGTAGTCAACGGCTACGAGGATGTACTTGTTCCCTTTAGATGATGGAAATGGCCCCATAAAGTCGATGCCCCATACATCAAAGATTTCTGTAGGATATGTAAATCTTGCTTATGTTTTAGAGAGAGAAAGAGATAGAGAGATGGTGAGAACACACACACTTAGAGAGAGAAAGTGAAAGAAAAACACTTTTTCACTATGTGTAAAAATGAGGAACACACACCCTCTCCATCAAAGGAGAGGGTTTATATACCCAAGCCTTGTGATGGGCTTGGGCTTACATTGTTGGGCCGGCCTACACATGTTGTAGGTTAGGCTTGACTTTGTTTGTTTAATAAAGATATCTAGACTACGAGCTACAACTTAATATATTGTCGGAGTGACCGAATCTTCCTAAATACGTAAAAACGTATTTCCAACAATCTCCCCCTAAGGGAGGTCACTCCAAACAAGGGCGTTACCCGAGTTACAATAATGAAATAAACCTAGCATACTATGCTTGTCTTGAGCTTGTAGTCTTCGTCTTTCTTTTCCTTTTTCTTTTCTGGTGAACATGCTGATGTGATCTTTGATATAAATCTTTAGCATCAATCTCTTGCCTTGATCTCGTGCATCCATCACTTGTGATCTTCTCCTCTTCGTGACACCATGTCCCACATACTTATACCTTCGTAATTCTTGAAAGCTTCAGAGTTCGATACAGCGGAAGACTTAACTTTTAGGCTTTCTTGAATTAGATGAGGTATTAAGTGCATAAAGTATAAGCATGCGGGGACGACTTTTTCTTGGATTCCGCAACGCCACCGTCTTCAAATGCCGCAACATAAGTAGACACGAACGAAATGGCTTTGAACATTTCATTCTAAATCGGTAGCATTTTACCTCCGGTCGGTGAAGACCGTTGGACGATATTAGATATCGTACCCGTGACAGATAGTTTCAATTAAGTAACTTCCTGACAGGATTTCGCGGGTAAACCCGTTCTCTTTATTCGACCGTCCAAAGCTGACTGCGAACATAAAGAGTGAATCATTTGGATAATAATATCCGCATGATTTGAAGCCGTCAATTCATGTTCCTGGAACAAGTGAAATTCAATTAAGAACCGCACCATCGTTGCTTTCCAGTTGTCACGAGCTTGATTCGTATAGAATCTTGCAAGTTACCTACCAAGTGCTGTTTGAGGTTAACACTAGAAGGATTTCCACTCATCACTGTGAACACTAAGGTATCACTCTGAGTGTTCTGGCAAGATCACTAAGATATTGCGTAGAGGCCTGAATTAAGAATTAAACAGCTGTTGCTTTCCAGTTATCACAAGTTTGATTCATAAAGAATTGCCCAAGTCACCTACCATGAGCTTTTTGATATTCGCTCAAGAAGGATTTCCATCTTCATTGTAAATACTTTCGTATTACTCGGATGTTCAGGCAAGATCATGAAGATTTTGCGTAGGACTCTTAAATCTTTCTTACTTTTCACAGTGTGTGAAGAAGCAAGGAAATATGAAAGTGTGTCCTAATGAGATATTTGATGATCTCAAAAGGCTCTAGACACGATCGTGCATTTTGGATTTTAGTGATCGGAGGCTGGAGAGGAGTGCCACCTATTCAATACCAATTTATTCGGAGTGAATAAATCAATAGATAATGTGTTGTCTCCGTGTGATTAAAACAAATACCTTGTGAGAGATATCTGAGTTTGCTGGGATGGGTTGTGCATTGCATCATTGGGTCCATGATGTCTGTCTTCAATATCGAGAATCATTAAAATGATCTCAATAGCATATGTGTTGACCCGGTTTCTGCCTAAACTTGTAAGGAGGGCTTCTTTCTTTACACCCTTTATCTTTACAATTCTTTTTCATTCTTCAAACCCTTCAATGCTTACCAATACGTCATAACTAGCACCTTGTTGTGATTGTTCCAGTGCTAACTTAAGTACTTGGTCGGCATTCAGCTACGCTCACAATCTTTCTCCAACTTTCCTAAGGACTACTATTTCTAGCTATGGAATGTCCTTGGGAAGATTCCTCCGCTTCTAGAAGAATCATAGGACTTAACCTATCCTACCATCCTTATGTCACCACAATCTTCATCGTCATGAAATAAATGGGTTTCGGGTAAGTATATGTCCCAATGAAAATCCATTTTGATATGCAAATCCGTTTTGCTCCCCTTAACATATGCCACGATATTCGAAAACATTTCGCACATGTCGGGATGAGCCAGCACATTAAGTTAAACCATTTGTGTTAATATCCCATATTAAATCACATTTTCTCCCCCATATTAAAAAAATTAACCCAATCGATGTTTTTAATATCAATTGATTTAATGAAGTTTTAACAAAGGTTTTGGGAAGAAAAATACAAGTCCGTTTTATCTTCATGATATCAAACGCATGAGATATGATACCGATTTGTAACATGATCACATATTCACCATATTAGAAAAGAATTGACAAGGTTGGACCTGATAGATGAGAACATCGTATGATAATATCAAATGGTTCTTGTCAGCATATGTTGGTCGCCTCGTCATGTTGAAGTCATCTCTTGTCACCACGTATACGATTGGTATTGTTGTCTTGACACCAACTTGTGAACTTGGCACATTCGGCATCGAAGATTCTGAATGCTTGACAATTGCTCCCCCTCAATTGTTGACCCGTGTTCTATTGAAAGAGCTGTAGTCGCCGTTTGAGTAGTCGCATCGTCGAGTATGTAGATACCAAATGTAGATAGCTATGGTTGTAGAGATGATAACTTCATAAAAACAAGACTTCTCTTGTTTTAACAAATAAATGCACTGAAACGTACATAGATTTGTGTTGGACCAAGTTATAAAGTAAACTTGATCCCTTACAAGGATTTAAAGTAAACCTTGCCCGAGAAAATTAATTCCCGTTGTGAGTCAAAGCTTTCATAAGAAATACTTGACTTTAATATGAAAACCGGGTTGCAGTCACAAATGACTACAAGCCATTTAGGCATGTTTTATGAAATGTTTACAACTTTTGTTCGAACTCTATTTATGGCGCCGTGTCAATATTAATCGATAATTCTAATGCCGTAAATATTATCGTACCAAAAGACATGCCTTTGAAAAATAAAGTAAAAATATTTTTGGATTTTTCTATATTTTTCAATTTTTATGGTTTTTATATGGTTTTATATTTTTCTATTTTGCTTTTGTGGATAAAAATATAAACAATATATACAAATGATCACCAAGGATACGGAGAATAGTTTACCATCACTATTCTTTCGCTTCATCTACTAGTTCCTTAAGAGTCTCAGGCGAGAAGGTTCTCATTCCTAGCTTTTCGGCCAAAAATTCAATTCGAGCGCGATCTAAAGCCTTCGTGAAAATATCCGCCAATTGATACTCAAATCGGACAAAGTAAAGCTAGATTACTCCATTTTCCACTTGCTCCTTGATGAAGTGGTAGAGAATGTCAATATGCTTCGACCGGGAGAATTGAACGTTGTTGCAGCATAAGGCAATTGCACTCTTGTTGTCACAGTACATCGGAATTTTGTTGAAACCTAGACCATAGTCGGTTAATTGCGATCTCATCCAAAGAATTTGAGCACAGCAACCGGACATAACTATGTATTCTGCTTCCGTACTTGAAATTGCAGCGCTTTTCTGCCTTGTCGATGCCCAACTGATTAGTCGATCTCCTAGTAGTTGCAAAGTTCCACTCGTGCTACGCCGTGTATCTTGACAACCCGCGTGATCCGCATCTGCATATGCCGTAAGTGCAATCGAAGAGTCCTTCGAATACCAAATTCCCCTATTAATGGTTCCTTTATGGTATCGAAAGATCCGTTTCACAGTGGCCAAGTGTAACTCAGTAGGTCGAGTTTGATACCGAGCACACATACATATAGCAAACTGAAGATCAGGTCGACTAGCTGTGATATACAGAAGAGTACCGATCATTCCACGATAAAGTGTCGGATCAACGGCAACTCCATGTGGATCTGCATCAAGCTTAGATTTTTCCACCATTGGAGTATCCACAGGGTCGCAAGATTCCATCTTATATTTCTTTAGCGATTCAAGGGCATACTTGGATTGATTGATAAAGATGCCTCTGGGACTCTGAGATATCTGAAGACCTAAGAATAATGATACCTTGCCCATCATTGACATCTTAAACTTGGAAGACATGAGTGTCCCAAACTCATCCGATAAGGTTTGGGTCGAGGCTGCAAATATAATATCATCAACATATATTTGTACCATAATCATATCTTTACCTCGTTTTTGAATAAACAGCGTGGGATCTACCTTGCCTTTAGCGAAGCCTTGCGTAATGAGGAATTGTGACAATAGATCATACCATGCGCGAGGAGCTTGCTTCAACCCATAGAGAGCCTTCTTAAGCTTGTACACATGATTAGGATAATTAGGATTCACAAAACCATCAGGCTGTTGAACATAGACCTCTTCCTTGATTTCACCATTAAGAAATGCCGTCTTCACATCCATCTGATAGACGATCATATTCATATGGGCTGCATAAGCGAGGAATAGTCTAATAGCTTCCAAACGGGCAACAGGTGCAAAGGATTCCATAAAGTCGATTCCTAATAATTGCTTGTATCCACGAGCTACTAGTCGAGCTTTGTTCTTTAATATTCCGCCTAACTCATCGAGTTTCTCCTTGTAAACCCATTTCAAAGTGAGTAACTGCACTTGATCCGGGCATGGGACAAGTTCCCATACTTCAAGACGTATAAATTCATTAATTTCTTCTTGCATAGCTTCTATCCAACATGATTGAGTAAAAGCTTGTTGCCATGTCTTAGGTTTAACTTCAGTGAGAAAAACATCAAAGTGACAAAACATTTCACTTTCTTGTAGCTGATTTCGTGTGGATACCGGACGATTAGGGTCACCAATAATAGAATCTATAGGATGATCCTTTGTCTACTTGCTGTCATATTCACGAATCTGTGGATTGGAGTAAACCGTAGTAGGAGTTTCCTCTGAGGTGGATTGAGAAATCCGATGATGAATTTAGGTGCCTCATTTTTTTCTTTAAGAAATTTCACCCATGTAAACCGAGAGTAATCATTGACAATGACGAGGATGTACTTTTTGCCACTAAGACTTTCAACACGCATTGGCCCACAAATGCAACAGATAAAGTTTCTCTTGGTTGGTGTCTTCAGTCTTGGGTTTGTAAGACTTCTTAGTGTTTTTCCCCATTGTACACGCGGAACACAAATGATCCTTGTGAAATGATAGTTTAGGAAGACCACGAACAAGTTCGTTTTTCGCCAAGTGATTAATAGCGTCAAAGTTTAGATGAGATAACCGTCGATGCCATAACCATGACTTAGTCTTCGATGCTTTGGAGAGAAGACATACGGGAGAAGCGAACATCATGTCTTGTAGAGACAAAGTATACAAATTATTCCCTCGAGTACCTTTCAATAAATCAACCCCTTCCAAATTACGAATGAAGCAGGTATGCTCTCGAAAAGCAACTTCTAGGTTTGCATCACAAAATTTTCCCACATAAAATAAGTTGTGACCAAGACCTTCCACGTAATACACTCTTGAAATTATAACATTCCCAATATGATATTCACCGTAACCCATTATCTTTGCAATATGATCATTTCCAAATCGAACCGTACCAAGAAACTTGCTGACGAAATTCCTGAGCTGAGAGCGATCTCCGGTCATATGCTTGGAACAACCAGAGTCCAAATACCAGAGAACAATTTGGACCACCTGTTTTCAACAACAACAGTAGACAATGCATTGGAAACTATTGGTTCCGGAGTGTTAGCAGATACAGATAAAATATTATCAGAATTGCTAACATTTTTGTGACCCTTAGATTTCCTGCGTTTTCTAATGTGAGTCTTAGCACTAATAGGTTTTACTGTTCCAACTTTCTTAGGTTTTGGATTATTCGCGGGCACTACAGTGGGAGTAGACCTATTTAAAGGGCACTTGGTTCCTACGGTAGTGTCGGTGTTCCTAGTTAAAGGACACGCTTGTGTTTTGGTAGCCTTGGTACTCCTAGTTAAAGGGCACGCTTTCTTCGCTGTAGTGGGAGTGATCCTAGTTAAAGGGCACATATTTCCTACTATAGTGAAAGTTCTACCAGTGGGGCGCCACATCCAACCAACTTGGGTTAACACTTTCCCAGTAAGTTTCCATTCTAATCCATTTTTCCGGGCATACATCTCATTCACATGGTCAATAAGGCAAGAATCATGACGACTAGAAAACATACATTCATTGCAATTCCAACATTTCAAATTAGAATTCACACTAGGCTTAGAACGCTGCACAACCGCAGAGCCTTTAGGTTTAGCTACATGATTCTTTTTATTCAAAACAGAAATAACATTCCTAGGATGGGCTTCTACCTTCTTCTTCACTTGACTACTAGATGGGGGCAAGATCCTATCATTCTTCTTGTTTCTTTTAAGCTTAGATCTTTGAGCCTTAGTAGTGGTGCTTACTCCTGTAGTAGGCAACACGGGAATATTAGAAGCTGGTTTTGATTCTACCTTATCTTTAGTGACCAAAGTTTGAGATGGTTTATTCCTAGGGCCCTTGTTAAGTGGTGTGACGGCTATAAGGTTCCTTTTGATTGCACTAGAGGACGATGCTAAGACAGTGGTTGCGTTATCCACAACATTCTTACCTTTTAGAGTACGAAGTGTTTCCTTTAACTCAGCCAAGACCAGATTCTTATCACAAATTTTTTCCCTCAAATCAGATATTTCCACCGACTTTCGATTCAATTGTTCAATCAATGATTGATTCTGTGCAGTGGTATCAACACATGCGGGCGTTACTGAATCGAAAAGTCGTGTATTTTTCTGTTTTAAGTTATCAACTTTGGACAAAATCTTGGAAACTCGATTATCTCGATCCAGTTTAAAATTCTCAGCGGCCTCAAGTACGTTCACACAGTTAAGCTCCTTAGATTTCTCTATTTCTATCGGCAGAGATGTAGCAACTTTGTCACTTGACCGACGCTGTTTTGATTGTAAATTCATTTGAAAATTCTTTTCAAAGTTTGCATCATCGATATTAACACCTTCGAATGACGTTTCAAAGATTTCTTGAATAAATTGTTGCTTGCATTCAAGCGAAATACAATGTGTTTGAATCTCATCAAAACGTTTAGAAAGCGAAGAATATGAGTCTTGAAGCTTTAAAAATTCAGTGTCAGATTCGTGACAATTACTATCTACCACATTATCCACAGATTCAACATTATACACAATAGAATCATTATCAACACTTTTTTTCACACAGACAGAAACTATATCATGAGACATCACTTGCTTCAGAAGCTGATCATTTTGGCGTGAAACCCGTTCTATTTCAAGTAAACTGTTTTCAAAAGCATCTTCCATTTCATTGAAAACACGTCTAACTTCTTCTATTTCCAAAAACAAATCTTGATCAACATTACTAAGACAAGCCTTAACATTGTCTACAAACGGAACAATTTCATTTCGGAACGCAGCTCTAGTGTGCTCAAAGTTCCATTCACCTTCCGTTATGGTCGAAGCCGTCGTACGTTCCAAAATGACCTTGTCAAAATCGGCTAAGTGTTGGTGAACCACATTTAAGTTAACGGACTCCTTGCTTACCGGTGGAATTAACTTTGTTAAATCCGTTTTGACAAGTGTAGGAGACGTACTAGGAAGGTTTTCATTTGACAAACTTTGGGGCACAAGAACTGTCAATTCTGCTAATTCCTTTTGTAAGCGAATGTGTGTCTTTTTCAAAAATTGATCTTTGTTATGTTGATCATAATCAATTGTATGGAATTTTGAAAGCATTTTAGAATGAGTTTCATCTGCAAGTGATTGTGTCTCCTCAGTACTACGAACAAAAGGTGCTTCTTTCGATTTGCCAATTAAGGTCATATCATAAAGACCGGGAATATGTTCCTGAGCTTGTTTTGCATAACCTGGATTAGGTGGTAAATCTTGAAGACGCTTAAGTTCGATTTCTTTAAATGATTTAGTTAAAAGATGAACCTTTTCTGTGGAAGCGTATTGTTTTAAAAGCTGTTGTTCTTTGAATTTAAGAAGTTTGGTAGCATTAATTTCTGATTCAACCTTTTTAGAATCGAGAGTTTCGAAATCCATTTTAAGTTTCTGAAAATCATTGACAACCGACTCATTTTCTTTTAATTCAATAGAAAGATTAGCTTTTAATGATTCTATTTCTTTCAAGTGTTCAATCTTTTCAAAACGAAATTGGTCAAATTCAGAACATGTTATTTTCTCTGCTTGAGGGACCATTTCAAAAGTTTTGACCTTTTCTTTATGCAACGCAAGCTCAGCAGTTAGGGTGGAATTGGTATCTACGGATTGTCTAAGGGCCATATGCATTTGATGAATAATATGTTTAGGTACCATGACCAAAGCATGTTGAGCATAAGAGTCCATACCCGTCGTAGCATTTGGTTGAAGTTCACTCAAATGTGTAGGATTGGGTACCACATCATTTGAGTTACTAGTTCCCGGATGCTGTTCGAGGTTGTCCTTTTCATGCCCAACTTGATGTTGGTTATCATCATTATTATTAGATGTGATTGGTACCTCACTGATGACATCAGAACCGTAGTGAGAGAGATTAGCAACCAGAGCAGCTTGGGCAGAGTGAATGTCATCACAATCCGAATCATATGCGTCAAGATCATTTGCTTGATAAGCTGCATTAGAAGTAGAAACGACTGCAATGCCTTCAGTATCTGCTGCCCCTGGGTCTGAAAGAAATGCTAACTCTTCTGAATCCAAATCTTCCCCTTAGACTGAGCATCAACCAAATACATCTTCTCACGAAACCATGCATCATCCCTCCTCCTTTTCATCTGAGTGCATTCCCTAGCCATATGACCTTGTCCTCGGCAATTGTAGCAAGTCACAACCTTCTTAGGACCAATAGGACTCCCATTTCCACTAACTTGAGAATTCACAGCTTGATTGTTCCCAGTCCTTGTAGGAGGTCCATATGAATTTTGCCTTCCCTGAATTGGTTGCACCGTCACTTGACCATCTTGAACAGTGGCTTGTTGTCGAGGATTTGATGAGGTGCGGAGCTGATTGTTTGTTGGTGGAAATCCTCTAGTTGCAACAAGTTTTGACAAGTAGGCTGTGAGATGGTTTAGAACATCAGCTGGCGTATCATTTGGAGTAAAGACCGGTGCTTAGATTGGTGGAAGTTCATTAGAGTAGAAAGCTTGTGCTGGTTATGCTTCTATTGGAAAATATCCTTGTTGAGGAGTATAGCCCATTGGAGAAGTGCTGGCTTGTGATGATGATGTCTGATATGGTGGTTGCTGCGGAAAAGATTGTTGATGAACACCTTGTTGAAATGCTTGCTGTGGCATCACTGGTGGTTGATAAGATGGTTGCTGATAGGTGTGTGGTGGTGGTTGCTGTAAGTATGATGGTTGTTGATAAGTATAAGCCATGTTTTGTTGAGAAGCATACATTGCAAGTGGATCATGAACTTGAGGTGTAGACAACCGAGCCTCGATCACATGGCATTCGTGTTGTTGAATAAAAGCTTGAAGTTGATCCACATTGGTGTTATGCAAGTCCTTAGCCAATTTAACATCTGTCACGTATTTTTTCTATTCTGAAGGAAGAGTGTTCAAATACTTGGTGTTCAATTGAAAGGTAGGAATTGTCATGCCATAGACATTGAGCTCATTCAACAGTAGGGTAAATCTCAGATAGTAATCATTGAGAGTCTCCCCTGGCACATAGGAAAACTTATCAAAAGTATCATAAAGCTTACACTCTCGTTCTTGTTTAGTTAACGAGGTGCCTTGCATGAGAACACGAATTCTATCCCATAACTCTTTGGCAACTTTATGTTTGATGACGAGTTTGTAGACATATGGAGGAAGGGCTTGGAGAATGATGTTTGTAGCATACTTATCACATTTGTCTTGAATCTTCATATCTCCAGTCAATTCACCCGTTGTGCGAGGACGAGTAGTTGTACCTTCCGTCACTGTACCATAATCTAATGGTCCATTGAGCATCGATGCCCAAATGAGATGTCCATTCTCCTTGTTCAACATATAAAGTTCCATTCGGGAAGCCCATTCCTCATACATAGTCTTCACCAACATTGGTGGACGATTATCCGTACCCGAGAGGATGGACTTATCCGTAAGAGATGTGTACTCCATTTCAATAAGTTAAGATTTACAAACATTGATCGATCAATGAAAGAAAGTAAATGTGTTTGTTGTTGTGAGTTGAAGTCGAGAAACAATGTTAAAATCCCCTAAAATATGTCCTCGATAAACCAAAAATTCCAAGTCAAAATTACACACGGAATAAGCCCTATCGGAATAACCTTGATCGGAATCTCCCAAATCAGAATAAACCCTAATCGGAATAACCTTGATCGGAATTTACCTAATCGGAATAAACCAGATCGGAATACCTTGATCGGAATAAACCCTGTCGGAATGTCCCTAATCGGAATAAACCAAATCGGAATGCCTAATCGGAATACCTAATCGGAATACCTGATCGGAATGTACCCAAAATTGGAATCCCTAAACCCTATTCCGATTACACTGATCGGAATGTCCTATAAACCCTTTTCCGATGACCTGATCGGAATAATTCCCACTTTTCTCGGACAAAACTCAACCAATTCGTGATTTTAAGCCAAAAAATGATCAAAACACCCAAAAATTTTGTGTTTTTAGCCAAAGTAACTATACCAAATCCCTACCACAACTATGTAGAAGATTTGTATCAAGAAAAAATCATCAAAAACACAAAAAAAAATTGGTTCGTGTAAAAATGGATCAAAATAGGCGTATGAATCAAGAACACAAACACATGAACAATACAATCATCCCATGGCTCTTGATACCATTTGTAGGATATGTAAATCTTGCTTACGTTTTAGAGAGAGAAAGAGATAGAGAGATGGTGAGAACACACACACTTAGAGAGAGAAAGTGAAAGAAAAACACTTCTTCAGAAAAACACTTTTTCACTATGTGTAAAAATGAGGAACACACACCCTCTCCATCAAAGGAGAGGGTTTATATACCCAAGCCTTGTGATGGGCTTGGGCTTACATTGTTGGGCCGGCCTACACATGTTTTAGGCTAGGCTTGACTTTGTTTGTTTAATAAAGATATCTAGACTACGAGCTACAACTTAATATATTGTCGGAGTGACCGAATCTTCCTAAATACGTAAAAACGTATTTCCAACAATTTCACATTCTTGTATGAAATTTTGAGGCATCTCATCTTTATGTGTGATATTGCCTTGGCGTTGGCAAGCATCACAATTTTTAACCATCTCGTGAGCGTCACGATAAATGGTGGGCCAATAGAATCCCGAGTCAAAAACTTTCTTCGCGGTGTAATTAGGACCAAAGTGACCACCGGTGGGTCCTTTATGGCAAGCTTCGAGAATTTCTAAAGTTGCGGGTCCATCAACACACCGACGAATAATCAGATCAACACATTGTTTGAAGAGATAAGGGTCATCCCAAAAGTAAGTCTTAACATCTTTAAAGAACTTCTTCTTTTGTGGGGATGTTAACCCTTCGATGAGAATACCACCCACTAAGTAGTTTGCAATGTACGCAAACCACGGGGTGTCATAAAGATTGGAGTTGATAGACATTAAGGCTTCAAGGGGAAAAGAATCATTGATCTCTTGATTCGGATGATCCCCTTGATAAGGATCCTCAAGTCTACTTAGATGATCCACGGCTAAGTTCTCGGCTCCCTTCTTGTCACGAATTTCAATGTTGAATTCCTGAAGGAGCAAAACCCAACGAAGAAGTCTTGACTTAGAATCTTGTTTAGTCAACAAATACTTCAACGCGGAATGATCGGTGTACACGATGGTGGTGGAAAGGACAAGATAGGGGCGAAATTTTTCAAAAGCATACACTACAGCTAAACGATCTTTTTCGGTAGTGGTATAATGCAATTGAGCCTCCGTCATTGTCTTGCTAGCGTAATGGATTGGTTGGAAGTGTTTGTTCACTCTTTGGCCCAAAACTGCTCCAATAGCAAAGTCGCTAGCATCACACATCAATTCAAAAGGTAGCTCCCAATTAGGGGTAACCAAGACCGGTGCCTTAGTTAGCTTATCCTTAAGAAGATTGAAGGATTCAATACACTCTTTGGAAAAGATGAAAGGAGTATCTTTTTCCAAGAGGTGGGTCATCGGGCGAGTGATTTTAGAAAAATATTGAATGAATCGAAGATAGAAGCCCGCATGACCAAGGAAAATTCTCACACCTTTCAGGTTGAAGGTGGAGGTAATTTTGCTATGACATCCACATTAGCACGGTCCACTTCAAGACCGGCTTTTGAGATATTATGTCCAAGCACAATGCCTTCTTTTACCATGAAGTGGCATTTTTCCCAATTTAGAACAAGGCGAGTGTCTTCACACCGCTTAAGCATGCGTTCCAAATTGGCAAGGCAAGTAGAGAAGGAATCACCATAGACCGAGAAATCATCCATGAAGACTTCCATAGTTTCTTCAACCATGTCATGGAAGATAGCCATCATACACCTTTGGAATGTCCCAGGAGCATTGCATAAGCCGAAAGGCATTCTTTTGTAAGCAAACGTTCCATAAGGACAAGTGAATGTGGTTTTCTCTTGGTCTTGGGGATCGATGGGTATTTGAAAATAACCCGAGAAACCGTCTAAAAAGCAGTAGTAGTCATTACCCGCTAGACGTTCAAGCATTTGGTCCATGAAAGGAAGGGGAAAATGATCCTTTCGCGTAGCATCATTGAGTTTGCGATAGTATATACAAACTCTCCACCCTGTAACGAGACGAGTAGGAATCAACTCATTGTTTTCATTAGGCACAACGGTGATTCCGCCTTTCTTAGGAACACAATGGACCGGACTAACCCATGGTGAATCCGAGATAGGGTAGATCATTCCCGCATCAAGATGTTTGATAACCTCTTGTTTGATAACGTCATGGATATTAGGATTCACCCTTCTTTGGCTTTGAATAGTGGGTTTAGAGTCGTCCGCCATGAGAATTTTATGTGTGCAAAAGTGAGGATCAATTCCACGAATATCGAAGATTTTCCAAGCAATCGCTTTCTTGTGATTTTTTAGTACGGCGATAAGTCGGGATTTTTCTTCTTCTTTCAAGTCCTTTGCGATGATGACGGGTGACTTCTTGTTGTCTTCAAGGAAAACGTACTCGAGATGAGACGGTAGGTCCTTAAGCTCTAAATCCGGAGGATTTTCGATGGAAGGCGTAGTCAAATTCGGTTCATCGATAGAGATATCCTTAGAAGATGGTGCATGAATATGGTCCTCATTGAGAAGTTTCTCAATGGTAAGAATGTCTTCATCCCAATTGGAGGGAGAATCGTCATATTTTAAGTTCACATCTCCCTTAGTTGCTTCAAATTCTTTCAAGATGAAATCACTTTCTCCAAATGGAGTTAGTGATGGAGCAATAGAGGCAACGGTCTCAACAATGGGTAGAGAAGAAGAACGACTTTTACAAGCGTCTTTGAAATGTTCTTCACAAGCCTCATCAAGAACGTCAATGAAATTAACACTCTCGTTTTCAGAAGGCTGCTTAGAAAGTTTACCCATGTTGAAGACGATTTTATCGTCACCAACTCTCATGATTAATTCGCCAGCGGCTACATCAATGAGAGTGCGACCGGTCCTCAAGAATGGAAGTCCAACGATTAATGGAACACGGGGATCCATCTCGTAGTCAACGACAACAAAATCCGCCGGAAAGGTGAATTTGTCGACACCAACGAAGACGTCTTCGGCTATCCCCACCAGATAAGCAACCGTACGGTTAGCTAATTCCAAAGTCATTCGTGTGGGGACTAGCTCAGGTAGAGACAATTGTTTCAAAACGCTTAAAGGCATTAAGTTTATACTAGCACCTAGATCGGCTAGGGCCATACAATTCTCTACCCTAGGGAAGTTGCAAGGAATCAAGAAACGACCCGGATCACTAAGTTTGGTTGGTAATTTCCTTAAAAGGACTGCAGAGCAATTCTAATTAAGTTGGGTCTGAGCGATATCAAGGAGTTTCTCCTTATCATTGAGAAGATCTTTAAACATTTTCACATACTTCGGCATGTGAGCGAGAGCCTCGGCAAAGGAGATGTTGAAATTCAGTTGTTTAAACATTTTAAGAAAGATAGAAACCTGAATATCATCCTTGTTCTTCAACTTCTCTTTCTTCAACCTTGAGGGATAAGGTATATTGGGTTGAGATGAAGGCTTTGGAATGGAATTCTCACTCACATCCTTGGGTGGTGGAGGGGTGGAAGTAGAAGGTGGAGGAATTGGAGAAGAGGACTCGTTTTCCTTTGTCACAATCATCGGTGTAGGTGTAGGAATCTCGGGTTCCTTTAAACCTTTGCCACTTCGGGTGGTGATTGCTTTCATCTCCCCTCTTGGATTAGCGACGGTGTTACTCGGAAGAGAACCCGAACCAGAGGCTTGATTACTTGGGAAAAAACTAGCCATCATATCACTTAAGTTATTCGTTTGATTGCTCATAGAGTTTCTCATATCGGCTTGAAGAGCATTCCCTTGTTTCGCCATGTCATTCCTTAGCTCGGCTCGAATATCGTTCCCTTGTTTTGCCATGTCACCCTTCAAGTTAATGAATTGGCTTTGAAGATTCGTCACCATCTCTCTATTGGTCCTCATGTAAGCTTCGAGGTCTTGGTTCAATGTTGTGGGTTGATTGAGAGGTGGGGCTTGGTAAGCTGAATTATTTCCTTGAGGTGGATATGGGTTTCTTTGGGATTGATATTAATTGGTAGCTCGAGGTTGGCTTTGATTGTTGCGGTTGAAATTGTTTTGGTTTTGGTTTTGAGGAGAAAAACCGGGTGGAGATAGATAGTTGTTGGATCGATAACTTAGCTAGTTACGGTCTCCTTGAGGACGTGCTTGATAGCCTCCCGTAGAAAAGTTACCATTAGTGGCATACACATTTTCCAGATTGTCAAGAGTAGAAGGACAATCGGTGTATGAATGAGAACCCCCGCAAATCTCACAAGAAGTAACAACAGCTTTATCTTGTTGAAATTGGTTTGTAGCCATGGTTAAGAAGTTTTTGTTCATCTCAGCTATTTGGCGAGTAAGTTCGGTTATCACTGAGTTGGATGATGTAGAAGAAACATTGGCCCTCTGGTTATTCCTTGAAGATGCAGATGAATCCCAATTTTTGTGGTGAGTGGTCATGTTCTTTATCAGCTCTCTACACTCCTCAGGTCTTCTCTTCATGAATGTACCACCGGCGGCAGCATTAATCGTATCACGATCACGAAAAGTTAGACCATTATAGAAAGTATCAATCAAAGTAACGGGGAGCATGTTATGGTTTGGACAGCGGTCGATCAAGACATTATAGCGTTCCCAAGCATCAAAAGGAGACTCATCAGGTTCTTGTGTGAATCCACTGATTTGGTTGCGAAGACTAGTGACCATGGATGGTGGAAAGTAGCGTGACAAAAATATTTGAGTCATGTCATTCCATGTTTGAATTTAATTTTTAGGAAGACGATCAAACCATTTTTCGGCATGGTGGGATAAAGTGTGTGGAAAGAGGTGAAGGCGAAGAAAATCCATGGAAGCACCGGGTAGTTTCATGCTTTGAGTGACGGTAATGAACTTGTCGAGATGTTTGTTGGCATCATCATCCGGTAATCCGCGAAACGGGCAAGCGTTTTGAACTTGCTAGATCATGTGATGCTTCAACGAAAATTCAGGAGCCGTGATTTGCATCGGCGCAATCGGTCCTTCGCGTCCGTTCATGGTGGGTTGACAAAGCTCCTCCATTGTTCGTAGGTCGGGTGGGGGAACATTGTTGTTGTTGTTATTGTTAATCAAATTGGGGTGGGGTGGGTTGTTATTATTGTTATGCACACCGGCCATATCTATGTCTCTAAGAGTATCGGGCTCAGGATAAGAGGTAGATCGAGTACGCATACACACTAAAAGGAAATAAAATATTTTTGATTTTTTGATCTTTTTTATTGTTTTTGGATTTTTGAAAATTTTATATTTTATAGGATTTTTGAAAATTTTTGTGCTTGAAAATAACATTCCTAAAAGAACGGATCCCAAAATCCAATTTCTCACTAAAAACCGTTAATCTTTACGAAAAGAGCCGGCAACGGCGCCAGTTAATAGATGACTTTAGCTTAGCTTGTTTTAGCATGTGTGTACTCGATATCATTCTCGGTATCTAATCGAATTGATCACGGTTAATGGTGGAGTAGTCGGTAATGGTCACAAAAAAGGGGGAGTTGATTATCTATTCTATTAGAAAGGGTAAGTGCAAAACGTAATTAACATAAGCTAAAAGCAAATCTAAAAAAAAACTAAATTAAAGCTTTGAAAAATAACCTAAGAATTACTAGAAAAATACTTGGTAAAAATGGAGATTTCGGTAAGCGTGCAATTTTTTGGAAATTAAAACTTAACGAAATTAAAACTTGAAAACTTAAAAGTGAATTTAAAAATAAGAAATTAACCCCGTCGGAATGCTCTATCGCAATCCCGTCGGAATGTGTCCTTCAATCACAGTATATCCTCAATCGCAATACCAATCATCACAATCCCCTTCAATCGCAATACAACGGTCGCAATTCACCAATCGCAATATGAAAATCAAATCCAATCGCAAAGCACCCAAAAGTAATCCTGTCGGAATGTTACCAAAAGGAAACCAATCGCAATCCCACTTCAAAGTGAATCGGAATATAAAACCCTAATGCGATGCACAGATCGCAATGTGCATCGCAATACAAAACCCTATTGCGATTCACTGATCGCAATATGTATCTCAATACCCTGTCGCAATGGGTTTTACTTTGCGATGGGAATTAATCCGAAATAAGCTAGATTTAAGCTATTTTCAATAAGCTCAATCCAAGACTTAACCAACTCAATAATAAGCCGAACTAATAAGCACAAAATAAAGACTTTTTAAACTTTAAATAACCAAAACTTTTAAATCAAACCATAAAAAGATTAAAACT
Organism: Glebionis coronaria; assembly: GCA_025667525.1. Lineage (NCBI taxonomy): Eukaryota > Viridiplantae > Streptophyta > Magnoliopsida > Asterales > Asteraceae > Glebionis > Glebionis coronaria. The sequence goes on along the minus strand of CM046882.1, from coordinate 94,354,281 downwards.
TTAAGAAAACTTTTAAAAAGTAAATAAGCTAAGTACCAAATAAGCCAATAAGCATAAAAAGCTCAAAGCTTATTTTGCACAAAAACTTAGATATGATCAACAAGATAAACTTTTTAACCACAAAATCATTAAAAACAAACACGTTTCAATATGATTTCGGATTAAAGACAAAGTAAAATCAAGAAAGGAAGAAAGAGATTAAAGATTAAAAGCTTAAACTTGAACTTTTGATTAATGAAACTCTAATACAAAGATTAAACAAAGCTTAATCTTGAAAGGAAAGATGAAGTTTTAGTGAGAGAAAGTTAAACACTTTCTCTCTCTAAAATGAAAAACTAAAACAAAGAAAAATAAAACTAGCTAACTACCCTCCTAATGTGTTTAGGAGGCTATTTATAGGAAATGGGATGGCACATGTGTTTCCTTATTTCTTTCTTTCTTCACGACTCGATTTAAATTCTTTGTTTTTTTTCGACGTCGTCTCGGGATTTGTCGATGTAAATTGAACTTGTCTTGTAATTTTCTTCTTCTATTAGACTTGAGTTCTTCGACTTCATTAAACTTCTGTCTTTAGACTTTTTCTTCGATAAATCTTCAGAATAGGCCTTGGACTTCCGTTCTTTTTGCACTCTTGATCTATTGACTTCGTCTTTTGTCGTTTTCTTCGATAAAAGCCCGTGATAGCCTGTGTGTTCGTCCTTTTTCATCTTTTGGTCCTAAAACACAATAAAAACACAAACCACGCATAATTCCGACTTTTACGACATAAATTACACGTTTTGGTCTTGTTATTATTGGAAATAAGTGGTAAATGGATAAGTGTTTTCACACTTATTATTGGTTTATTGTTATTCTGATAGTTTAAGTTCTTAGTTTTACAAAGTTTTCATGTTTTAAGTTTATTACGTTTTAATTTCTAAAAATTGCACGCTTACCGAAATCTCTGTTTTTACCAAGTGTTTTTCTAGTAATTTTTAGTTTAATTTTTAAAGCTTTAATTTTACTCAAAAACATTTTTCATATTTGCTATTAGTTTAAAATAGATAACCAAACCACCCAATTTATTTTCCACCAAGAACAACTGAGTCGCACTTTCTACTAGTAATCAATTCGAAAAGATCAGGACGATAACTTTTTTATACGAGGTAAACCCTTGTATTAAATGGCGCCACTGCCGGCTCTTTTCGTTAAGATTAACGGTTTTAAGTGAGAGACGCGTTGGATTTTGGGATCCGTTCACTTTTGAACGTTATTTTTCTTGCCAAAAATTTTCAGAAATCCTAAAAAAAATAAAAATTTTCAAAAATCCAATTAAAAAAATAGAAAAACATAAAAAACCAAAAATATTTCTTGTCTATTTTTCTTTTCCTTTTGTAGGTGTGCATGCGTACTCGTGCTCGTAAGAAGAAAGTAGCTCAATCCGAAGTCATTACTCCACCTATTGTCACCATGGACAATCAACCAATGATCGAGCTTTTGCAATCGCACGTAGAGGGCAACACTAATGCTATTGTCATACCCGAGATTGAAGCCAACAATTTTGAGCTCAAATCCGGCTGTATTCAAATGGTGTCTGCTCAACCTTTCTTGGGGCATTCACTTGATGATCCTCATGACCATATAAAAAGGTTTCTTCAACTCACCAATACGGTTAAGTATAATGGGGTTTCACAAGAAGTGATTCGCTTGCAACTTTTTCCTTTCTCCTTAGAGGGACAAGCCCGGAATTGGCATGATAAGGAACCGCCACAAAGTATTCTTACGTGGACGGATTTAGAGACCAAGTTCATTAACTACTTTTTCCCACCCTCACGTACTACTGCTTTAGGGAATGAAATCATTACCTTTGAACAAAAGTACGATGAGACATTTAGTGAATCTTGGGACCGTTTTAAGGAACTTTTAAGAAAGTGTCCACAACATGGTTTCACAAAAGTGCATCAAATAAATACTTTTTACAATGGGTTAAGCATGAATGACCAAGATTCACTAAACAGTGCCTCGGGGGGTAACATTTTGGTTAAGTCTTCTAATGCTGCATGGGACATTATTGAGAATAAGTCGAGAGTGCAAACCAAGAGTGTTCGGACTAATGTTGCTAGTGCTAGTACTAGTGACGACGACAAGAGAATTGATAAGCTTACTTCGCTTGTGGAATCGCTTGTTGTACAAACCACCAACAATGCCAAACAAATCACTGCCCAAGCTAATTCTATGAGTCAATCATGTGAAATATGCGGGGGATCTCACTCATACACCGATTGTCCTTCGACCCATGACAATCCAGAAAATGTGTATGCCGCCAACGATAACTTTTCTACAGGAGGCTATCAAGCATGTCCTCAAGGTGACCGCAATTTGCTCAGCTATCGCTGAAACAAATTTCTTTCACCACCCGGTTTTCCCCCACAAAACCCAAACAACCTCAATCGCAACAATCAAAACCAACCTTGTACTCCAAATCAATATCAAACCCAAAGAACCCCATATCCACCTCAAAGAAACAACCAAGTTTAGCAACAACCCGCTTATCAACCACCTGCCTACCATGCTCCTCCTCCCAACCAACCCACCGTATTTAATCACGAGGTTGAAACTTACATGAGGACTAATGATGCGATAGTGCAGAATCTTCAGCTGGAAATGGCCAACATGAAAGCAGATATGGTGAAACAAGGGAATGATCTTCGAGCCGATATGCGAAACTCTTTGGCAAGTCAAACGAATGACTTAAGGAACATGATGGCTAGTTTCTTCCCAAGTAATCAAGCCTCTGGTTCGGTTTCTCTTCCGAGTAACACCATTGCTAATCCAAGAGGGGAGATAAAAGCAATCACCACTCACAGTGGAAAAGGTTTAAAGGAACCCGAGCTTCCTACACCTACACCGGTGATTGCGACAAAGGAAAACGAGTCTCCTTCTCCGGTTCCTCCACCTTCTATTTCTCCAACACCTCCAACTTCTACTTCTCCAATTCCTCCGCCTTCTACTTCCACCCCTCCACCACCCAAGGATGTGAGTGAGAATTCCATTCCAAAGCCTTCATCTCAACCCAATATACCTTATCCTTCAAGGTTGAGGAAAGAAAAATTGAAGAACAAGGATGATATTCAGGTTTCTAACTTTCTTAAAATGTTTAAACAACTGAATTTCAATATCTCGTTTGCTGAGGCTGTCGCTCACATGTTGAAGTATGCCAAAATGTTTAAAGATCTTCTCAGTGATAAGGAGAAACTCCTCGATATCGCTCAGACCCAACTTAATGAGAATTGCTCCGTAGTGCTCTTAAGGAAATTACCAACCAAACTTGGTGATCCGGGTCGTTTCTTGATTCCTTGCAACTTCCCTGGGGTAGAGAATTGTATGGCCCTAGCCGATCTAGGTGCTAGTATAAACTTAATGCCTTTAAGCATTTGGAAACAATTATCTCTACCCGATCTAGTCCCCACACGAATGACTTTGGAATTAGCTAAACGTACGGTTGCTTATCCAGTGGGGATAGCCGAAGATGTCTTCGTCGGTGTCGACAAATTCACCTTTCTGGCGGATTTTATTGTCGTTGACTACGAGATGGACCCCCGTGTTCCATTAATCATTGGACGTCCTTTCCTGAGGACCGGTCGCACTCTCATTGATGTAGCCGTGGGCGAATTAATCATGAGAGTTGGTGACGATAAATCGTCTTCAACATGGGTAAACTTTCTAAGCAGCCTTCTGAAAACGAGAGCGTTAATTTCATTGATGTTCTTGATGAGGCTTGTGAAGAACATTTCAAAGACGCTTGTAAAAGCGGTTCTTCTTCTCTACCCATTGTTGAGACCGTTGCCTCTATCGCTCCATCACTAACTCCTTTTGGAGAAAGTGATTTTCTTTTGAAAGAATTTGAAGCAACTTTGGGAGATGTGGACTTACAATATGACAATTCTCCTTCCAATTGGGATGAAGACATTCGTACCATTGATAAACTTCTCAATAAGGACCATATTTCTCCACCATCTCCTAAGGATATCTTTATCGATGATCCAAATTTGACTACGCCTTCCATCGAAAATCCTCCGGATTTAGAGCTTAAGGACCTACCGTCTCATCTCGAGTACGTTTTCCTTGAAGACAACAAGAATTCACCCGTCATCATCGCAAAGGACTTGAAAGAGGAAGAAAAATCTCGACTTATCGTCGTGCTGAAGAATCATAAGAAAGCGATTGCTTGGAAAATCTCCGATATTCGTGGAATTGATCCTCACTTTTGCACACATAAAATTCTCATGGAGGACGACTTTAAACCCACTATTCAAAGCCAAAGAAGGGTGAATCCCAAGATCCATGACGTTATCAAAAAAGAGGTTATCAAACTTCTTGATGCGGGAATAATCTACCCTATCTCGGATTCACCATGCGTTAGTCCGGTCCATTGTGTGCCTAAGAAAGGTGGAATCACCGTTGTGCCCAATGAAAACAACGAGTTGATTCCTACTCATCTCGTTACAGGGTGGAGAGTTTGTATAGACTATCGCAAACTCAATGATGCTTCGAGAAAGGATCATTTTCCCCTTCCTTTTATGGACCAAATGCTTGAACGTCTAGCGGGTAATGACTATTACTACTTTTTAGATGGTTTCTCCGGGTATTTTCAAATTCCCATCGACCCCAAAGACCAAGAGAAAACCACATTCACTTGTCCTTATCGAACATTTGCTTATAAAAGAATGCCTTTCAACTTATCTAATGCTCCTGGGACATTTCAAAGGTGTATGATGGCTATCTTCCATGACATGGTTGAAGAAACTATGGAAGTCTTCATGGATGATTTCTCGGTCTATGGTGATTCTTTCTCTTATTGCCTTGCCAATTTTGAATGCATGCTCAAACGGTGTGAAGACACTCGTCTTGTTCTAAATTGGGAAAATGCCATTTGATGGTAAAAGAAGGCATTGTGCTTGGACATAAAATCTCAAAAGCCGGTCTTGAAGTGGACCGTGCTAAAGTGGATGTCATAGAAAAATTACCTCCACCTTCAATCGTGAAGGGTGTGAGAAGTTTCTTTGGTCATGCGGGCTTCTATCATCAATTCATTCAAGATTTTTCTAAAATCGCTCGCCTAATGACCCACCTCTTGGAAAAGATATTCCTTTCATCTTTTCCAAAGAGTGTCTTGAATCCTTCAATCTTCTTAAGGATAAGCTAACTAAGGCACCGGTCTTGGTTACCCCTAATTGGGAGCTACCTTTTGAATTGATGTGTGATGCTAGCGACTTTGCTATTGGAGCATTTTTGGGCCAAAGAGTGAACAAACACTTCCAACCAATCCATTACGCTAGAAAGACAATGACGGGGGCTCAATTGCATTATACCACTACCGAAAAAGAGCTTTTAGCTGTAGTGTATGCTTTTGAAAAATTCCGCCCCTATCTTGTTCTTTCCACCATAATTGTCTATACCGACCATTCCGCGTTGAAGTACTTGTTAACCAAACAAGATTCTAAGCCAAGACTTCTTCGTTGGGTTTTGCTCCTTCAAGAATTTAAAATTGAAATTCGTGACAAAAAGGGAGCGGAAAACCTAGCCGCGGATCTTCTAAGTAGACTTGAGGATCTTATCAAGGGGATCATCCGAACCAAGAGATCAATGACTCTTTTCCCCTTGAGACCTTAATGTCTATCAATTCCAATCTTGATGACACCCCGTGGTTTGCGTACATTGCAAACTACTTAGCGGGTGGAATTCTCAAGGAAGGGTTAACGTCCCAACAAAAAAAAAGTTCTTTAAAGACATTGAACACTATTTTTGGGACGACCCTTACCTTTTCAAACAATGTGCGGATTTTGTCATTCATCGATGTGTTGATGGGCCGGCAGCTTTACAAATTCTTGATGCTTGCCATAAAGGACCCACCGATGGTCATTTTGGTCCCAACTACATCGCGAAGAAAGTCTTTGACTCGGGATTCTATTGGCCCATCATTTATCATGACGCTCATGAAATGGTTAAACGTTGTGATGCTTGCCAAAGACAAGGCAAGATCACACATAAAGATGAGATGCCTCAAAATTTCATACAAGAATGTGAAATCCTTTATGTATGAGGCATCGACTTTATGGGGCCATTTCCATCATTTAAAGGGAACAAGTACATCCTTGTAGCCGTTGACTACGTATCCAAATGGGTTGAAGCTAAGGCTCTCCCTACGAACGATGCGAGGGTGGTTGTGAACTTTTTGAAGCAACTTTTTGCTCGATTCGGTGTTCCTCGTGCTATCATCAGTGACCGTGGGACTCATTTTTGCAATGATCAATTTGCACGAGTCATGGCTAAGTATGGTGTCAATCACCGTCTTTCCACCGCTAATCATCGTCAAACGAATGGTCAAGCCGAGATATCTAACCGTAGATTAAAGCGCATTCTTAAGCGTACTGTGGGAGAGAATCGTGCCTCGTGGGCCGATAAGTTAGATGATGCTTTGTGGGCTTTTCGTACCGCTTATAAGACCCCGATTGGTTGTACACCTTATCGTCTTGTGTACGGGAAAGCATGCCACCTCCCTATCGAGCTGGAACATAAGGCATACTGGGCCTTGAAGTGGGCTAACTTCGACATCAACAAAGCCGACGATCTTCGGAAGATTCAACTCAACGAGCTCAACAAACTAAGGAATGAAGCTTATGTGAACTCACTGATCTACAAGTAGAAGACCAAGATCATCCATGATTCAAGGATTAAGAACCGAGAGTTCCACGTTAGTGATCAAGTTTTACTCTTTAACTCTCGGTTGAAGATCTTCTCGGGAAAGTTGAAGAGCCGCTGGTCTGGTCCATTCACCGTCGCCAAAGTCTTCCCATATGGCACCATTGAGCTTTCTCAGCCAAATGGGCCCAATTTTAAGGTGAATGGCCAGCGCGTGAAGTTGTACTTTGGTGAGGACATCTCTCATGAGATGATTCCATCCCTCACCACGTTTCCCTTGAATTAGTTCTGGGTCGAGTCAGGCTCGTGACTCGGTTAACAAAAACAAGCGCTTTTCGAGAGGCAATCCATTGATCTATCCTTTACCGTTTTCATAATAAGTGTAGGGGGAGCCCCGTATGTGTTCGTTTTCTTGTTTGTTTTGATGTGCAGGGATTAAAAGCTTCAAAGATCCATTCTCGATGACTTTTGACAAACCGTGATCCCTTGTACCCGTCTTCCCGGTTCTATCCTAAACTCTCGTGATTCAATATTTCATATCTTTTATGTTCACATTGAAATCACTATAGTTGTCCTTTCCTTAGCAAGATTTAAACAAAGTGCACAATGTCATAAGTGTAGGGGAGTTTACTCCCACATGCTTAAACATTGAGGACAATGTTTATATCAAGTGTAGGGGGGACTTCTATCGAAGTAAGTGGTCTTTTCCATGAATTTGCCCTCATTCTAACCGGAAAATCTAATTTTTCGACATTTTTCAAAAATTTTAATCTATTTTGGCCTAGAAGCATAGTAGTATTTTCCTTTGTTATTGTTATTTACTTTCTTTCCTAGAATAAATTTTCAATAAAGTGGTTTTAAATTTTTGAACGTTGTGAATCTTTTGACTCAACCCGAGTTTACTTATCTAAGTTTACTCTAGCTAGTATCCTTAACGTGTTTAAGTCAAGTTTTGCTAGGCTTTTATATAGGGAGCTTTAAAACGCGAAAGTCTTAACTCTCACGGGTTAAGAACAAGAACTTTTCGCAAGTTCCTATAATTGATCCTAGAGAGTCGTTTATCAAGGGAACTTTAAAATGCGAATTCTAAACTTGAATAAGTCTAAGAATTTGCAAGATCCTATAGATGACTCGAAAACCCAAAACTTTGATTTAATTGGCTAAGCATCCCCGAGTCTCATTCCTTGAGATTTTAAACTTATAGAGTCAATTATAAGTTTGGTATTCTTTCGTGAATTCATGTGAGTTGATTATAAGCTTTTTCTCCCATCGCTTGCTAATAAATATATTTGCAATAAATAAGGTTGTACGATTTGAAAAGTTACTTAGCTTCTAGCACAAGATCGTTTAAAAGTTGCTCGGTATTAATTAGAGCTCATAGCCAAGGCATAACTTATTGAAGCGGGATGCGAAATTTGGCGAGTCTTAAAAGGCCCTAACAAGGCATGAGGGCTACATTTTGTTGCTAAAGATCCGAAAGTGATGTGAAGAATCATTTATCGAAAATCAATATGAAGGATCGAGACACACGACGAAAAGAAAATACTCCCCAAAAGATCATGGAGAAGTCTATCCAAAAAGGCCCTAACAAGGTATGAGGATAAATAGATCCAAGTCCTAAAAGGAGGCGGATCGTTGTATATCAAAGTCCAAAATAAAGATTGGAGAAAAATGAAGAAGTCGTGGTCCATGTATGAAGAATCTCTCAAAAACTTCAAGTGAAGAAATTCCTATTATGAAGAGAAGACCATAATTTCAAGAACGTCTCTCAAGATTTGAAGTATGAAGTCGCTGCCAAATATCGGTCTGAGAAAGGTCTCAAATCATGAAGCGAGTTATGCCAAGATATGAACTTTAAGAGGTCTCGATAAGCAGTTTTAAAAGATTTTTTCCTTTAGCTAACTATTGATTAAATCGTCCCACTTTATTTTTAGCCTAAATAACTATCGAAATAAGTCAAACAATGCATCCTCGTGATCATTCAAGACAAAATTAAAATATAAGAGATACACCTAGGAATAAGGGAGTCTAAGTAAGTAATTGGACCACATGAGTTCGTGATAGTTTGCTAACTTATAATAACAATGATCTCGTTTTTAAGCTTGGTATGGGGAACGTGAAACTTGAGGATGATGAACATTCATGACAGCCAAAATCCCAATGTAAGTCTTTGATTTCTTTACTTGTTTTGTACATATTTATATCATTTTAGTTTACTTAAAGTTTAGTATTTAATAAAGGCCAAGGTGGGTTATCAATGATGAGAAATGTAATATGTGCTTTGAAATTAATGCATTGCATGAGGACATTGCAATGGTCAAGTGTAGGGGATTTAATAAGTGTGAAAACACTTATCCTTTTACCACTTATTTCCAATAATAACAAGACCAAAACGTATATTTTATGTCGTAAAAGTCGGAATTATGCGTGGTTTGTGTTTTTATTGTGTTTTAGGACTAAAAGATGAAAAAGGAAGAAAACACGGGCTTTCACGGGCTTTTATCGAAGAAAAACGAGAAAAGATGAAGTCAAAGGATCAAGAGTGCCAAAAGAACGGAAGTCCAAGGCCTATTCTAAAGATTTATCGAAGAAAAAGTCTAAAGACGGAAGTTTAATGAAGTCGAAGAACTCAAGTCTAATAGAAGAGGAAATTACAAGACAAGTCCAATTTACATCGACAAATCCCGAGACGACGTCGAAAAAAAAAGACAAAGAATTTAAATCGAGTCGTGAAGAAAGAAAGAAAGAAGGAAACACATGCACCTTCCCATCTCCTATAAATACCCTCCTAAACACATTAGGAGGGTGGTTAGTGTTAGCCTTAAAATATTGAGCCAAACAAGAATGCTCGGTCATATGTTTATTATGTATCATATTTTAGAACGTTGTAATAGGTAGTATATTAGTCGTGTTATTACGGGCTTAACTTTAAGCTAAGGTTCATTAATAAGTAACCAAAGCCCAAAAGGAAAGCCCGGCCCATGATCATATAGCCCATTAAGCTACATGTAAGCAAAGGCTATATAAACCCTTCCTAGCATGTTAGGAAGGGTGTTGGTCATTTCATTTTCTCTAATCTAATATTACACAAGTTTCACCAACCATTTTCACCAACCATTTTCTCTCACTACTTTCTCTCTCTAGAATTCTTCTCATATCTTCCTTTCTTTCTTATAAATTCGTGTATTAACATCACATATATTAGGGACAACAATTGGTATCAATCGCCATGGGGTAGTTTTGTGATTGGTTGTTGTGTTTTTCATATGATCCGTTTGATTTGATCAATATTTCTTCCTCGAATTCAAGATTTTTCTTGTTTTTGATTGTGTTTCTTAATCGTATAACTTCCTTAATCTTGTTGTAGAGATTTGGTTGTTTTGGTTTGGTTAAAAACACGATCTTGTTGCCTAAAAGTTGCTTAATTTGTTGCCTAAAAGTTGCTAAAATCGTTGCCTAAAAAGTTGGAAAAAGGTCCCTTATTGCGACAGCTTGAATTTCGGAAAAGGTAAGTACGGTTTCGATCGCAATAACCCTAGGGTTTTACTTTGCGATCAGTATTGCGATAGCCCCCTTATTCCGACGCTTATTGCGATCGTTATTGCGATCTGGATTGCGACGGATTTAAGGCAAATCTTGAAACGTTACTCTGCCCACATTGCGACAGCCACATTGCGATAGGTACACATTCCGATCTGGGATTTCGATAGGTACACATTGCGATCTGAATATTCCGATCTGGGATTTCTATAGGTACACATTGCGATCTGAACATTCCGATCTGAAGGATTTCGACAAGTACACATTCCGATCTAAGTATTCCGACAGGTGCACATTGCGATCTAAAGGACATTCCGATCTAAGCAACATTCCGATGGGCATTCCGATGGCACATTCCGATGACATGTTTAGCTAAATTTTGTTTGAGTATTTTTTAGATTTAGCCACCATCTAGACTAGTTTCAGCACGTAGTTTACACGAAGATTAAAAAAAAAAAAAAAAAGAGTTAAAATATTTAGGTCAAGTAAAATCAAATTTTTCCATACTAGTTTTAGGACATTTCTAGCTCAATTTCAAAATTTGGTGATTACAAATTTTTTAGGTCTACCGTTTTGTCGGACTGAGGAATTTATTGTCGGGCTGAGAAAAAATCGCAATTTTTGGAATTTCAACAATCAAACAATCACAACACAACTACTTAAGATCCACATTCGATTCATCATTTCAGAGAATATTGAGATGGATTCTACTGCCGAATACCGTGTGACGAACAACAACATAATGGTGGCAGGTAACAAGGAAAGACCACCAATGCTTGTGTCGGGTCGATATGATCAATGGCAATCCCGTTTTATACGTTACCTTGACACAAAACCTAACGGTGATGCTTTAAGGCAATGTATTTTGGAAGGACCCTATAAACTCTCAAGGATTCAAGTTCCTGCAGTACCAGCCACAGACATAAGTGACGCACAACCCGCATATGAACGTGATGAAAAGAGGACCGACCTCACCCCAGAGAACCGTGCGTGGTTTGATGCAGAGAAGGAAGCAATCTACTTAATTCTCAGTGGCATTGGAGATGAGATTTACTCTACGGTTGACGCATGTCCTACTGCTCAAGAAATGTGGACGGCCATTGAAAGATTGCAACAAGGTGAATCACTTAACAAACAAGATGTGAAAACTAAGATGTTTTGGAACTTTGGCAAGTTTACATCAAAGGATGGGGAATCAATTGATTCTTATTACTCTCGATTCTACAAGATGATGAATGATATGACCCGAAACAACTTGCAAGTTTCCACCATGCAAGTCAATGTCCAATTTCTACAGCAACTTCAACCAGAGTGGACACGGTTTGTCACCTTGGTGAAACAACAACAAAAGTTAGACGAAGTTTCATATCACAAGCTCTTTGACATCTTGAAACAATTTCAAAATGAGGCAAATGAACTTCGAGCTGAACGAGTTGCAAAGATTTCCAATCCACTTGCTTTGGTGTCTACCACTCAACATTACCCAGAATATCACTCCCGTACTTCAAAGACCTACTCTACTCAATCATCATCACCACGATCATCCATTGTCTCCAAGTCACATGTTCCAACACGATCCCGAGGCAAAGAAGTTGCAAGAGCACCATCACCCATACCTGAGCAATCATCCGAAGAAGACAGTGATGAAGAAGTAGCTCAAAGGGATAGGGAATTTGTGACAACCGTGGTTTTGAGGTTCGTCACTTGGTCTTACTTTTAGGTTATTTTATGTGTGACTACTTGATTTTTGTGTTTTCGTGTTTATTTTGTGTGAACGAGGTTTGTGTGGTTATCGTTTATGAGTATAGAGTACTCATAAGTAAATCGAGGAACGGTTATTTCATGTTCATGAGCTCACAAGTGGTGACTATGAAATGAAATAGTGATATTTTGGTGTTTACGTATACGTATAAGTATTATAGTAATAGTGTTTTTTTTAGGATTTACGGTTTAGCATTTAGAGGCCTCGGAAGAGGTAATTAGTCATATGAATATTTTTCGGGATGGTTTTAAGTCATTTAGGACTTAGTTATAAAGTTTATTTCAAAATTTGAGATTTTTTATAAAAGTGTATATTTTACGTCTTTTACGGTAAAACGCGTAAAAACTGACTAGTTTTACGGTTTTGGGGTTTTGGAGGCTTTTGGAGCTGAAATAAATTAAGGAAAATTAAGGTAATATTATTAATACATATATTAATAATAAAAAGGAAAAAAAACGAAAATTAAGGGGATGTTAGGCGGTTTGGAAAAGAAAAAAAAGGGAAAAAAAGGAAAAAAAGGAAAGTGGACAATTATACTTGGACATGGATTGTTTTACTATATAAGGGACATTATACACATAGACCAAACAAATTTTCCTTCTCCCTGGAGGTATTAGTCGACAAAAAAAAGAGAGAAGAATCAGGGTTCTTCAAAAATTGGGTTTTTCTCATCTTTCATTAATTTTAAGGTAAAAACCTTTAATCCCTTTTTAATTAAATTGTTTTTATGTTTAATTAATCATTATTATGATGGAATTAGGTTAGGGTTGATATAAAAACAGTAAATTAATGTTGAATTAATCATTATATGATGATCACATAAATTAGGGCTTGTAATTAGAGTGATTAGGGTTAATTAATGTGGTTGATTTTGTTAAACCCGTTTTTAAAAACTGGGCAGAATTTTGAGTCAATTGTTTTGATCATATCGGGAGTTCTAGGAACATTCAAGATGCGATCCAAGTATCCCTGAAAAGGTAATTGAAGTGGCTTTCTAATGCAAGAAACTAGAACTAAATTGTAGGTCGGGAAGTGGGTCAAAAACAGGTTACAACAGTCGGAGGTCAAAACAGTTTTGAATTCAGCCTGTTTTCTTTTTAAGTTTTGGGTTGTTTGGGGTACTTAGGGTTGCATTGGGATCTTCTCACGAACGTGAGAGATGGTTTATATATTGTAGTTAATATCTGCACTTGGGCTAAGGTGGTGGTTTAGGGTAAGACCCCTTAATGGTAACAAACGTTTAGTACGTTTAAAATCAGGAAATCTGGAATGACGAAAGTAGATATATATATATATCGGGGCCTTAACAGTAGCTTTAAGGTTAGGGCAAGTGGGAGTGTTAGCCAACATATGTAAGGGTGTGAATATTCCTTTTACAGAAACCATGATTAGGTTTAAGTGGGCGTTTGACCTAAAGTTTTGAGACCTAAAAACTGGGACTGTTTTGGGTAAAATACGAACGGGTTAGTTATTAAACATAACCAAGTTAAGGACTTGTTAAGGACGGGTAATGGGGTAATTAGAGCTTATTAATGAGGTAAATATGTGAGAATGGGTTAGATGTCCATCATAGGTTAATGAGCCATCTTATTGATTGGTTCGTTTATTGATTTCGTGTTTTTGGTTTTGCAAGCTTGTTGCTAGTGCAAGGACGTGTGAAGGAGCTATTAGGTGAGTGTTCATAGTCCCATATTTATTTTTGTTTTTGACTTCCAGATGGGATGGAAGAGACACTGTGTTGAGTTGTTTCTAAATTGTTGCTGTGAATGTTTTATGGTTGTGATGGACTTGTGTGTACACTTATGTGATTAACTGCTATGCGATTTTTGATATGTTATTGTGGTTTGACAAGGTAGTGGCCTTGTGGTTTGACAAGGTAGTGGCCTTGTGGTTTGACAAGGTAGTGGCCTTGTGGTTTGCCAAGGTAGTGGCCTTGGGATAGGTACATAGGGTGATCATCTAAGGTACCATGGTGTTGTTTGGCAAGGTAGGAGCCTTGGATTGGTTTGGTATGATTGGTCTTGATTGATAGTTGTTAATACATAATTGTAACACATTGTCCATATGTTCTTTTGTTGATGATTGTTATTCACAGCTTGTAACTGATTTAGCGTTGGAGTCTAAACCTATGACTCTCACCAACTTTATGTTGACGTGTTTTAGTGTCTCTTTCAGGTGATACTATGGTTAAGCATGAGAACATAAGTGGCTAGGATTGGAGAAGCTTAGGATTGCATATAGAAGGAGATCCCCGTTCCTTCTTAGTTTCTTTTGCTTGTTTAATAAGTGATATTATTGGCACCTATATGTTTGTTTTGTTGTGATATTTGATTGTGTTGGGTAAGAGGTAGGACTGTTACCTACTTACCTAGACTCCTGAATTTATTGAGATATTGTCATGACTTTTGTGTCACCATTTTATGACATTTCTTATTTCATATAGTTATCTCTATAGACACGCCATGTTGTGATGATATCCATACGTCGCGCCCCATATTCCGCCATGGTAGGGTGTGACAGAATGGTATCAGAGACAATGGTTATAGAGAATTAGGTTGCCTAGTCGCGTAGCCTAGTCTATAGCTTAAGGGTCCCTGCATATAGGCGTCATAGGAGTATGTGTGCATTTTATTATAATTGATGTGTTTGGATGTTATTTATTGCGATGTTTTGACTAGTATGAATTGAACCGTAGTATGTTCATACTTAGTCACATGTTATTTTCTTTTAGGGATGTGACTAGTGCTGGTTGAACCATAATCGTCCACGCTAGTCATTGTTGTATTTTGCTTAAATTGTACATTATAGTACATAATTTAGTACAAGGTAGTTTCTATCTTTTATCGAGTTATTTTACATACCTGAGGTATGTTATTTTTCTTTTGATGTTTAAGTCATGTTCCCTAAGAATCGTGTGGTGGTTCGAGTTACTAGGAGTACATGGGTAGGAAGGATTTTAAGCTGTTTCCACTCTTATGGGCGACATGACTTATAACTGATTATGTTTTCGTTTTGGATTTAGTCTAGGCTGTTTTAGCTAGACTATGGATTTCTGTATTCCAAGAGTTTTATTATGTTATTTTATAGATGGATTTTTGGACCTTATTGCTTATGTGGTTATGAGCTTATGTGAGTAGATAGAATTATGTGTTATATGTTGTATTGATTCTTATAAGTGTCATCATAGGAGGGAGTGCATTGGGGAAAGGGTAATTGTATAAGTATGGTGGCCAACATAGTTATACAAGTACCACAACTTCAATGGGTTCTCAAGTATGGTTGCATGAAAGAGGGTTAGTACATGCTTGTATATGATGAGATGTAGAATTTGGGTATACGTATTATATATGGGTTTATGTAACGGCTGCCTACGATATGGCTATTTTTATTAGTGTGTTATATGTTTTGGGTTATAGTTGTGTTGTGTGATTTTGGGGTCACACGATATGGTTTGGTTTTGGAGGTGGGTTTTATGCTTTGTTGTGGCATGGTGAGATGGTGATTACTCGTGTGGAAAAACGAGTGTACGACGTGATTGGTTGATCCGACATGTATGGTAACGAGTATGTTTTGGGTGATTTAATAGGTATATATATGCGGATGTATATATACTACTATGTGTTAAGTTATGGTATATGGTCGTTCACTAGTTATTATAATTTGAACGTACCTTGTGTTTGTTCGTGTTTTATGGTGCTGGAGTTGATGGAGTTTCAACAACGTTTCGAATTTTTTGAACTGTGTCTTGTAGCGTATTCTTTGAGTTCATATTTCACGTGTACGTTTTAAAATGTTGTTCTGGGTTTTAAGTCCGTTGAAATAAATGGAGATTTCTTTTGGGATAATGAAATCTTTTGGGTTGAGTATTACATTTCTTTTGGTTGGTATATGGAAAAAGGGGGGACTTGGAAATCTACTGTAGAGTTAGATAGTTGGTTGTATTCGGTAAAATAAGGGTAAGGTGTTGGAGTCAGGTTTGAAACGAGATGTAACATAAGTTTTTTTTATCAACACTTATTTATTTCAAATTCTAAAAGACTTTCATTAAAATAAAGCGAAGTAAAATTTCTTTCTACTTACATAGTTTATATAATCGGGTTTAACTGATTCATGTCATTTATAATTATTAATACAAGGTTAAATTGAGTTTATAAAGGTTACACGTACAATTATATCTGTCATTTAAAAGGATTACATTAATCATTAAGTTTATTCTTTAGTTTTTT
The DNA here is from genome assembly GCA_025667525.1 of Glebionis coronaria. Taxonomy (NCBI): domain Eukaryota; kingdom Viridiplantae; phylum Streptophyta; class Magnoliopsida; order Asterales; family Asteraceae; genus Glebionis; species Glebionis coronaria. The sequence goes on along the minus strand of CM046882.1, from coordinate 94,338,072 downwards.
TTAAAACAACTAGTATAAAACTGATTTGGTCATAACTTGTTCGTTTTTAGAGCTTTTTGAGTGATTCAAAAGCCAAAAATTATGTACTCGGAACGTACTTTTCAAATATTCAGAATGTATAGTCATGGGAGGTTAGTATATTGGCCGAAATTATAGTGCAAGTGTCGGGTTAGAGGTTGAGTTTGAATAGTAGTTTATTTTTTTTATATGGGGTGCACGGGATACCTAGTTTTTGAGTTGAGTTTTGAGTTCGTCAAGAGGGTTGTTTGTAGATTGTTTGAGTCACATAGATGTGGGAGGTAATAGTAAATTTTAAAAAATATATATATATATATATATTCTTTTGGAAAGTCGATCTTTGCACGGTTTAAATAATATGTGGCGGGGCGTAATATGTTTTGGTTGTCATTGGGTGTTTCTTGGATTTTTTTTGTTGTCATGGGTCATTTGGAAATTGATACATGTTTTGGGTTTGAGTTTTCATTGGAGTCTCGTGGTTTTTGATTTGTTTTAATTGGTGCACGTGAAATGTCGTTAGTTATCCGTGGGTTTAATTCGTCGATCGTATCTGGTGTATTCAGGATGTAGTTTTGGTTTTGTATGGTTTAGGAGCGTTGAGGTAGAACCATGAATAGAGCAAGTAGGAGAAGTGAGAGGAGTTGTAGTTAGTGTCATCCAAGGCAAATCGTTGATGGAGTGAATTAAGAACAAGAGCTGTTAGAAATTGCAAGGAATTTATTCGTATTGCCGCTAAGAGAGGGTGTGAGGAGGACATAGTTGAAATTGCTAAGGATGTTGTATGAACGCTTTGGGTTTACGGTTATGCATTTGGCTTCGCCAAAGCACTAGCGGTTTTCATGGAGTCAATGAACCGAGTGTGCATGAACGTCTATAAACGAGTTGTCATCGGGAGCATCGACGACATCTTGATCTACTCAAATCTTAGAAGGAGGATGAGGCGAATTATGTGTTGGTTTTGGAGTTGTTAGTAAAGGGAATGAAACGTGAGATTTTTAAGTGTGAGTTTTAGGATTTAGTTGGCCAGGACTAGTAGTCAGAGATGATGGCATATCGTGGAACCAGCAAGGGGCGAAGTGAAGAAGGACGAGGAAGCATTTTGGAGGCTGAAGAGGTAGATTGGATGATGAGCACATCTTGGCATTATCGGAAGGACTGGATGAATTCGCGAAGCATGACGATACGTGGAGCAGGGATTTGGACGCGTACGAGGACGACAAAGAAAGGTGATCGCTTATACGTTGCAGGAACTGAAGATTTGGAAGAACTGGATAGACTTAGTTAGTGGAGCTGGACTGTTATATCTGCCTAGAATGCTAGAGGAATTTGGTGTACGAGACGTGGAGAATGATCTATACGGATCATGAACGTATCCAACACATATTCAATCATCTTGATTGAACATTTGGCAAAGGTGATGGGTGGAGTTAATTGATAAAAGAAAATTGCAAGGCCAAGTACCATCTGGGAAAGGCAAGCATGGTCGATGAGACATGGAATAAGAAGGATGAGGTGAAGCTGAGATGAACTTGAACTATAGGGATGATGTATTAGAGTGGTTTGGATGAAGGATGTGGGTTGCACGAGTTGAGTTGTCTAAAGCAGTGAACGCGTCAACATTTATGTTGCGTGGCTTGGACAATCGTAAGGAGGAAAGGGACGTAGACTATACTTCCTACATGGATAGGATTAGTTTAGAAAGGGCGATGTAAGGACGAAGTTGGTGGAAGGGATACATAATGCGGTGGGGGATTAAGTACGATGAGAGTTGGGTGATAGTTGATAGACTGACTAATTCATCACCTATTTCAAGAGGAATGAGAAGTCACGTAGTTGGGAAGTTGGAAGAATTAATGGATATGTGAAAGACCGTCATAGGTCACTTTGTAAGGAAATTGGAATTTAAAGTAGTTTGGGATACGGACTGAAGGGAGTTGATGAACGTAATTGGACATGGGTGATTGATTTAGAGGTAGTTCGGAAACTCGTTAGCGATGGCTGAGTTTTCATATAATGATAGTTATCGTACTAGAAGTCGATAAATGCCATTTGAGGCACGATATGAAAGGATAGGGTGAGTTGTCCTCATTGTGGACTAGAATTGGTAAAAGAGGCTACTAATGTGGTAATGGTGTTTGTGGACAGAATGAGAGCAACAAGGGATGCTATGTAGAAAAGGAGGAAACCACTAGATTTAGTGACAAAGTTATGTATGGAGTTTCACCCATAGTAACGGGTGGTATAATTTGGAAAGATGTAAGTGTTGATGTAGAGTTTTGTAGGTCCATTTATGATCTTTGGGAAGATCAGACCATTAGCTTATGAGCATAGAATTACCTGGGGGAAATGAGTTGTATACATGATACATTTCATGTATTGGGGTTGGTAAATGTTGTTTGAGGATGCATATTTGCATGACTGGTTATTCGGGTTTTGTGCTAATAAGAGTCTTTGTTTTATCGAAGAGTCATTTGCGAGATTTATTGACTGTGAGGTCAAGAGTTTGGCAATGGGTTTAATTATTTTTGGTTTGTACATGTGGTATCTTGAAACTTGAACTGAAGTTCACGTGGAAATGAGAGGAGTTCATTTAGAACAAGTATCCTCGTGTGATTTGTTGTCTGTGTGTTGATCCTAAGGAGTAAATCTCGGGACGAGATTTCTATTAGGAGGGAGTGATGTGACAACCGTGGTTTTGAGGTTCGTCACTTGGTCTTACTTTTAGGTTATTTTATGTGTGACTACTTGATTTTTGTGTTTTCGTGTTTATTTTGTGTGAACGAGGTTTGTGTGGTTATCGTTTATGAGTATAGAGTACTCATATGTAAATCGAGGAACGGTTATTTCATGTTCATGAGCTCACAAGTGGTGACTATGAAATGAAATAGTGATATTTTGGTGTTTACGTATACGTATAAGTATTATAGTAATAGTGTTTTTTTTAGGATTTACGGTTTAGCATTTAGAGGCCTCGGAAGAGGTAATTAGTCATATGAATATTTTTCGGGATGGTTTTAAGTCATTTAGGACTTAGTTATAAAGTTTATTTCAAAATTTGAGATTTTTTATAAAAGTGTATATTTTACGTCTTTTACGGTAAAACGCGTAAAAACTGACTAGTTTTACGGTTTTGGGGTTTTGGAGGCTTTTGGAGCTGAAATAAATTAAGGAAAATTAAGGTAATATTATTAATACATATATTAATAATAAAAAGGAAAAAAAAACGAAAATTAAGGGGATGTTAGGCGGTTTGGAAAAGAAAAAAAAGGGAAAAAAAGGAAAAAAAGGAAAGTGGACAATTATACTTGGACATGGATTGTTTTACTATATAAGGGACATTATACACATAGACCAAACAAATTTTCCTTCTCCCTGGAGGTATTAGTCGACAAAAAAAAGAGAGAAGAATCAGGGTTCTTCAAAAATTGGGTTTTTCTCATCTTTCATTAATTTTAAGGTAAAAACCTTTAATCCCTTTTTAATTAAATTGTTTTTATGTTTAATTAATCATTATTATGATGGAATTAGGTTAGGGTTGATATAAAAACAGTAAATTAATGTTGAATTAATCATTATATGATGATCACATAAATTAGGGCTTGTAATTAGAGTGATTAGGGTTAATTAATGTGGTTGATTTTGTTAAACCCGTTTTTAAAAACTGGGCAGAATTTTGAGTCAATTGTTTTGATCATATCGGGAGTTCTAGGAACATTCAAGATGCGATCCAAGTATACCTGAAAAGGTAATTGAAGTGGCTTTCTAATGCAAGAAACTAGAACTAAATTGGAGGTCGGGAAGTGGGTCAAAAACAGGTTACAACAGTCGGAGGTCAAAACAGTTTTGAATTCAGCCTGTTTTCTTTTTAAGTTTTGGGTTGTTTGGGGCACTTAGGGTTGCATTGGGATCTTCTCACGAACGTGAGAGATGGTTTATATATTGTAGTTAATATCTGCACTTGGGCTAAGGTGGTGGTTTAGGGTAAGACCCCTTAATGGTAACAAACGTTTAGTACGTTTAAAATCAGGAAATCTGGAATGACGAAAGTAGATATATATATATATCGGGGCCTTAACAGTAGCTTTAAGGTTAGGGCAAGTGGGAGGTGTTAGCCAACATATGTAAGGGTGTGAATATTCCTTTTACAGAAACCATGATTAGGTTTAAGTGGGCGTTTGACCTAAAGTTTTGAGACCTAAAAACTGGGACTGTTTTGGGTAAAATACGAACGGGTTAGTTATTAAACATAACCAAGTTAAGGACTTGTTAAGGACGGGTAATGGGGTAATTAGAGCTTATTAATGAGGTAAATATGTGAGAATGGGTTAGATGTCCATCATAGGTTAATGAGCCATCTTATTGATTGGTTCGTTTATTGATTTCGTGTTTTTGGTTTTGCAAGCTTGTTGCTAGTTCAAGGACGTGTGAAGGAGCTATTAGGTGAGTGTTCATAGTCCCATATTTATTTTTGTTTTTGACTTCCAGATGGGATGGAAGAGACACTGTGTTGAGTTGTTTCTAAATTGTTGCTGTGAATGTTTTATGGTTGTGATGGACTTGTGTGTACACTTATGTGATTAACTGCTATGCGATTTTTGATATGTTATTGTGGTTTGACAAGGTAGTGGCCTTGTGGTTTGACAAGGCAGTGGCCTTGTGGTTTGACAAGGTAGTGGCCTTGTGGTTTGCCAAGGTAGTGGCCTTGGGATAGGTACATAGGGTGATCATCTAAGGTACCATGGTGTTGTTTGGCAAGGTAGGAGCCTTGGATTGGTTTGGTATGATTGGTCTTGATTGATAGTTGTTAATACATAATTGTAACACATTGTCCATATGTTCTTTTGTTGATGATTGTTATTCACAGCTTGTAACTGATTTAGCGTTGGAGTCTAAACCTATGACTCTCACCAACTTTATGTTGACGTGTTTTAGTGTCTCTTTCAGGTGATACTATGGTTAAGCATGAGAACATAAGTGGCTAGGATTGGAGAAGCTTAGGATTGCATATAGAAGGAGATCCCCGTTCCTTCTTAGTTTCTTTTGCTTGTTTAATAAGTGATATTATTGGCACCTATATGTTTGTTTTGTTGTGATATTTGATTGTGTTGGGTAAGAGGTAGGACTGTTACCTACTTACCTAGACTCCTGCATTTATTGAGATATTGTCATGACTTTTGTGTCACCATTTTATGACATTTCTTATTTCATATAGTTATCTCTATAGACACGCCATGTTGTGATGATATCCATACGTCGCGCCCCATATTCCGCCATGGTGGGGTGTGACAGAATTCAAGCAACAAATGGCTTTCGTTATGAAGCAATATAAGAAAATATACAAACCCCCCAACAACAACCTTCGAACATCTTCAAACTCGAGGAACAACCATGCACAGAGTCCTCCAAGGTATGACACACGAAGACGTGTTGAGAGTCCTCCAAAGTATGATCGACAACCTAAGTATGATAATCAGAGGGTGGCTACTGTTGTTGGAAATAGGGAAACTGTTGGGACTCAAGTTGTGCAACAAAGTGGGATTCAGTGTTTTAACTGCAGAGGTTTTGGGCATTTGGCCAAGGAATGCAGGCAGCCAAAGAGGGTTAAAGATTATGGTTATCATAAGGAAAAGATGCTGTTGTGCAAGAAAATGGAAGCTGGAATCAAGTTATCAGCTGAGGAAGGAGAAATGCTTGACGACACAGATGATGAACTCTCCGACCAAGAACTCGAGGCACATTATTCATACATGGCAAAGATTCATGAGGTCCTTAACGTCACTGAAGATGACAATGGTCCTATCTTTGATACCGAGCTAATTGATAAGGTACAAGATGATGCTGAATATAATGTGTTTGGTGATACACATGAGCATAGTGATCTACCAACAACAATTACTGACACGTATATGATGGAAACGGTTGATAGCAATACCACACCCGATTCATCAGACATGTGCAATAATGGGTTTGAGGATGATCAACATGCAAATGAGTATGATGACGAGGAGCGTGTCGCGCTTGCTAATTTAATTGCTAGTTTACAAAAAGATGTCAATGACAATAGAAAGAATCAAAAGCAATTAAAGAAGGCAAACGCAGCGCTCACTCAAAACTTTGAAGAATGCAAAGCCGCTCTTATAAAATCTAGTGAGACTATTGATAGTTATAGGGCTGAGCTTCTTCAAAAGACCAACGAGCTTGAGGGGTACAAAAGTCGTGTCATCAATGTTAAAAAGGACGATTTTGAAAATAAATACAATGAAGCTCTTGCTTTGTTAACTAAAGAAAAACGTCAATTTAATGTTTTATTAAGTGATGAACGTCAAAAAACGTATCTTGCCACAACAAAAGTTAATGAACTTGAACAAAGGCTTTCTATGAACACCACCGATTCTGCTAAAATTCTTGACGAGAAGAAACAAGAGGTTGAAACATTAAAACAAGATTTCAAAAATAGACAAAGCAAAGATACTGAAAAAGTAAAGGATCTCGAAGAACAAGTCGATTTTTTGAAAAAAGTTGTTTATAATACACATGACTCTATTCAAACCGTAAGAATGATAGCACCTCGGTCGTTTTTCAAGGGTCAACCTAGCTTTGCCACCCCCAAGTACCTCGAACAAGCTCAAGCTGCAAACCCCCATTTATATCTTGACGAGTCCGAATGGACCAATCATGATTGCCCTGTAGCTAACCTCGATAGTGAAGAGACGTCCCTTTGGGATGAGGAGAGTAGATCACCGGTCAATAAAGATTTTGTGAAACCATATAACTATGCTTATGAAAACAGTCTTTATGGTCTTTTCACTCCACAAAAACAGAAGTCTCGTGAGGAATTGTTTTTAGAATGCAAACAAAAAAGAATTCAATGGAAAAAAGCTTTTGCCACTAAGAGGAAAACTAATGTTTTTAAATATATTAATTATTTGCCTCTAGATGCTTCTAAAAGCAAAAGTAGAAAAATACTTGGTTTTCTTAAACACCACGTTAATAATGTTCAATCAATTGTTGAAAGCGATTGGGAGAAACGTCAAAAGGATAAGTGGAAAACCGAGATTCCTCACGACATAACTGTGCTTGTGAAAGAACTTTTAATACCAAATACGAAGATAATAAAAGAACATGTTCTTGAGTTTGAAAATTTAATTCAGTCTGAAATGTTTGATGATTTGAAATATATTGAGTCTCTTGAAAAAGCAATTGATGACCTTCAAAATGACAAATTAGAATTTTCAAACGAATATGATCTACTCTTAGAAGAATGTCTCTCCAAAGATATTTTGTGTGTTACTCTTCAATCTTGTGCTGATATCGATGAATATTCTGATGTTGCATGCAAATATCTTGATAAAATCAAAGAGTGTGAGCGTCTTGAACTTGAGCTTTCGAAACATAAAGAAAAGGTTGATAAAAAGGCTTTTGAGTTACTTCAACACAAAACTGATTTCCTTTAAAAACATTGTCATTCTCTTGAACTTGCGTTGCAAAAAGACGTTGGTAGTTTTCCACATGATAATAAATTGCAAGAAAAACTTTCCCAAACGTTTCGAGAAATGAACGAACAGAATTTGGAAATTAAAGGGTTTAAAGCTCAGTTACAAGACAGGGACAGAGCGATAGCAGAGTTGCAGAAACTCATTGCTAAGATGGGTGGGAAAATTATGGAACCTAGTGTTAAGAAACCTGTCGTAAGCAACCCAATGCTCAAAAAGTGACTAGACCCTCTGTCTTGGGAAAACCATCTGTTTTCTCTAATTCTGCATTTGCAAAACCTGCGTTTGCCCCCAAGACGGATGGGAAGGATAGGTTGCCACAAAACACTCCCAAAACAAATATTCGATCACAAAGCATTAAGAACACAAATGTGGTTAAACAAGGGATGTATAGATTGACCACTAAACCCACACAAAACAAAGAAAGTCAATCACCTCAGACTTCTAGAAACACTAATAGACGTGTGTCTCTTACTACAGGAGTAGTCCCCACTGCTAGTGTTAGCCGGCCCCAGCTTAAGAGCACTCGCATGAATGAAAAGGTCTGGCAAAACAAAAGTCAAGGGAAGATGAAGCAAGTAGAAGACCACCCTAGGATTTTCAATGTTTCTAAGAATAAAACGTCTGTAATCGCGTGTAATGACGATTTGAATGATTCGACTTTGAATGCTATGAAAGTTAAGTTTGTTTGTGTGGAATGTGGAAAGTGTGCTAATGCTAATCATGCTATGTGTGTTTCGAATAATGTCAAAGGCGTAGAAACTAGAAATAAGAAGCAAACTGTGATGCCTATTAGTGCTAGAAAACCCAAACGCAAAGTGAACCATTCTGGTGCAACCCCCCCTAAGAAAAGTATTGCATCATACTCCACCACTAAGAACCCTAGAAGCAGAATTAGGGAATTATACGAGTCTGCTAGCAAGCCTTGGAAATGGTGGTTTGCTAATCAATGTCCTCCAGGATATAAATGGATGCGTAAGGTTAGGACAGAAAATGTGACTACGAGCGTTAGTGTGCCTCTAAGTGATGAAACTAGGGAAACTAATGAATCGGAAATCACAACTAACATGGAATCCAATTTAGCAAATGCTCCATCGTGTTCTAATTCTTCTGCAGGTGATCGAAGTAATTCTCTTCATAATGGACTCCGGATGCACGAAGCACATGACGGGGAATCTCAAGATTCTAATTAACTTCGTGGAGAAGTTCCTGGGTACGGTCCGATTCGGAAATGATCAATTTGCACCGATCCTAGGATATGGAGACTTGGTTCAGGGGAATATCACTATCAAAAGGGTTTACTACGTCGAAGGGCTCAATCACGATCTTTTCTCGGTTAGTCAATTCTGTGATGCGGATTTGGAGGTTGCTTTTAGAAAGAAGACATGTTTTGTTCGTGATTATGATGGAAATGACTTACTTACCGGAACACGGGGTACTGATCTCTACACTATTTCACTACAAGACTCCACATCTTCAACTCCAATCTGTTTCATGGCTAAAGCTTCAACGACTCAAGCTTGGTTATGGCATCAACGTTTATCTCATCTTAACTTCGATACCATCAACTTGCTTTCTAAGAAAGATATTGTGCGAGGCCTTCCTAACTTGAAATTCATCAAAGATCATCTTTGTTCTTCTTGTGAGCTTTGTAAAGCTAAACGGAGTAGTTTCAAGACAAAGACTACACCGAGCTCTAAAGGACGGTTAGATCTTCTTCATATAGATTTGTGTGGTCCTATGCGTGTTCAAAGTATCAATGGGAAGAAATACGTTATGGTAATTGTCGATGACTACTCAAGGTACACATGGACTCACTTCTTGAGATCCAAGGATAAAACACCCGATGTTCTCATCAGCTTCCTTAAAGTAATACAACGTGGTCTTCAAGCTCAAGTTAAAGTGGTTCGCACTGACAGAGGTACTGAATTTTTGAATTCAAAACTGAGAAACTATTTTGAAGCTGAAGGAATTGAACATGAAACATCTATTTCTCGAACACCCGAACAAAACGGCGTTGTTGAAAGACGAAACCGTACTTTAGTTGAGGCTGCTCGAACATTGTTATCCGCTTCAAAACTTCCACTATACTTTTGGGCCGAAGCCGTGTCAACCGCATGCTACACACAAAACCGCTCCTTAGTTATCCCAAGACATGAAAAGACACCATATCACATAATTAATGATCGCAAACCTTCACTCAAACACCTTCACGTTTTTGGATGTACGTGTTACATTATTCGAGATGGTGAAAATCTGGACAAGATGAAAGAGAAAGGTGATGCATGCATTTTAGTGGGATATGCAACTCAGTCTAAGGGATACAGAGTGTACAACAAGAGAACAAAATTGATAGTCGAGACTATTCATATCAGATTTGATGAATTGCAAGATATGGCACTTGAACAAAGCAGTTTAAGTCCCGATACACAACGACACACGACTTCCGTTCACAACCGCACGGAACTCGGAACTCAAGACCACAACAATGAACCGTCAAGTTCAAAGCTGGTTCCTGAACATGTTCCTAGAGCAGATATGACAGTGGACACGACACTTGAAGAGTTGGAAATGTTATATGGACCAATGTATGATGAATATTTCACGGGGGAGAAACAAGTTGCATCGAAGTCTTCCGATGTCACTCATGATACGAATGGTGATACCGATCATCATCAACAAAAGGATACAACTTCATCTACTTCAACACGGGTTGTTGCAGATTTACCTCCTCCGAATATCACTTCAACAATCGATCCTACAACATCCACAACTACTGTCATTGCTCCAGAGAACACAAATCAAGCAGACGGTGCATTATCTGACGATGACGATTTTCACAACCCATTCGGTACACCGGTACACGAAACTGGAGAGTCTTCTACTCGCCATGTTGATCCGTCAAATATGCATACTTTCTATCAACGACATCCTTCAACACATCATTGGACCCGAGATCATCCTTTGGTTCATGTCATTGGAAACCCTTCACAGCCCGTTCGTACAAGACGACAGCTTGAAACCGATGGCGATGTTTGTATGTTCGCACTCGCCGTGAGTACTGCTGAACCGAAAAACATCAAAGAAGCCATGGCTGATCATGCTTGGATTGAATCGATGACGGATGAACTTCAACAGTTTGAAAGACTTAAAGTCTGGGAACTGGTTGACAGACCATACGATGTAACACCATTAAATCTTCGATGGATCTGGAAAAACAAGATGGATGAGGAGAACACGATCATCAAGAATAAATCTAGGCTAGTGGCTAAAGGGTATGGACAGAAAGAGGGTATTGATTTTGAAGAATCATTTGCACCAGTAGCTCGTATGGAAGCGGTCAGGATTTTTCTTGCTTATGCGGCACATAAGGGATTAATTGTCTATCAAATGGACGTAAAGACGGCGTTTCTTAACGGTCCTTTGAAGGAAGAAGTCTATGTCACGCAGCCAGAAGGATTCGTCAATCCTCATTATCCTGACAAGGTGTATCGTCTCCACAAAGCACTTTATAGACTCAAGCAAGCTCCAAGGGCGTGGTACGACGAACTCTCGAAATTTCTGGTCTCCAAAGGTTTCTCAAAAGGTTCCATTGATCTAACTTTGTTCACTTATAAATATGGGGATGACATTCTGCTTGTGCAAATTTATGTTGATGACATTATTTTCGGGTCTACAAACCCAAAACTTTCAAAATGGTTTGAAAAAGTAATGCACACCAGATTTGAAATGTGTATGATGGGTGAACTAAAATTCTTTCTAGGAATTCAAGTTCACCAATCCCCAAGTGGTATCTTTATTAACCAAGCTAAGTATTGTCAAGAGATAATCAAAAAGCATGGTATGACATCATGTGACCCCGTTGGGACACCATTATCAACCACATCCCTAGATGCTGATTTAGAGGGATTACCCATAGATCAAACGAGATATCGTTCCATGATCGGGTCCCTCATGTACTTGACAGTAAGCAGACCTGATATTCATCATGCTACGTGTTATTGTGCACGATATCAAGCACGGCCAACTGAAAAGCACCTCAAGGAGGTTAAACGGATCTTTCGGTACCTTAAGAATACCATTCACATGGGACTCTGTTATCCGAGGGAAACTGGTTTCTTTCTAACGGCCTATTCAGATTCTGATCATGCAGGGTGTCTTGATACACGTAAAAGTACTTCTGGTGGTGCACAATTTCTAGGTCAAGATAAGCTTGTGGGATGGTCTTCCAAGAAGCAGGATTGCACGTCACTTTCATCAGCCGAAGCGGAGTATGTGTCTCTATCTGCGTGTTGTGCTCAAGTTCTTTGGATGAGAACACAACTCACGGATTATGGCTTCCACTTTGATAAAGTACCTATGTACTGTGACTCAAAGTCGGCCATAGCCATCTCCTGCAATCCGGTACAGCATTCCCGCACGAAGCACATCGATGTCAGATACTACTTCATAAAGGAACAAGTTGAAAGAGGTATCGTTGAATTATACTTTGTTGGAACGGATTACCAATTAGCCGACTTGTTTACAAAAGCTCTGTCGAAAGATAGGTTTGAGTACCTCGTTAGGCAAATTGGTATGAGATGTTTGACTCCAGCAGACCTGGAGATTCTAGCAAAGGTGCCTGCTTGATTTATCTATCAAACATCAACTTGTAAATATCTTTGAAAAAGCAAAATACAAAAATATAAAACACATAAAAGCAAAACACAAAATTAAAAAATCTTTCAAAATCGAAAAATATTCTTCTCGACATGTTTTCAGTATCGATAATATGGACGTGCCTAGAAATGTCGCTCAATAACGACACGGGTGTGTACATAAAGCTCGAATGAAAGTTGTAAATATTTTTCAAAACATGTCATTTCTTCTTTTAATAAAGGAAATTGTCTATTTTGGACAAATATTTCCAAACAACGGGTAGAGCAATCTATCACGGGTTGAGCTTGTCATAAAACATTCAACGTTTTGAGCTCAACACAATGGCTTGTAATCACTTTCAGATTGCAACCCGGATCGATATTCACGGGGGAGTGTACGATTTAGTACCCTTACCCTCAGCAAAAGAAGAGAAATCTTCTTACACTTGAGTGGATTCGTCAAGACATTCAAGGTCTATGAACTCAAGTTTATGCTTTAGAAAAACTTCTTCGACAAAAAAAAATAGGATTTTTCAAAAAGCGTTGAACACAATCTTTTCAAGAATTTATCAATGATTATTCAAAATGTTTCAAAAATTGTGTGTTCAACAAACTCCCATCCTCAAAAAACGAAATGTGGATCACATCCTTATAATGACAATTCAATTGGATCAATTTTTAAGGGGGAGCATTTCAACTTCATGCATAGATTGACACATCTTTCTCCCAAAGATTTTCAAGACTATTTTTCAACATATATTTTAATCAAATTTGGTATCTCTAATATCAAAAAAATTTATATATTAGAGATAGGGGGAGAAAATGTGATTAAAAATGTGATCTAATATAAGACTAAAGCACTTTCACTCCTACCTATATGTGCGAAACACTTTCGATTATCGATGCACATGTGAAGGGGGAGCAATTCTGAAACGACAAAACTAGCAAGGTGTTAAATGTTTTTCAAACACTTTGTTAGAATTTAAAGTGGTTTTCATGGTTACGATCAAATACCCACAACATCTTTAATTCACGACGTTATTGGTGTCAAAAGGGTGGTTAGGTTTAAGTCCTATGATCCAACCAGAACCGGAGGGATCTTCCCAGGGACAATCCAATAGATTATTAGAAGTCCTTAGGAAAGATGGAGTAGAATGTGAACGTAGCTGAATGCCGACTAAGTACTGATGATAGCACTGGAACAATCACAACAAGGTGCTATTAATGATGTCTTGGTAAGCATTGAAGGGGTTGAAGAATGAAAAAGAAATGTAAGGATAAAGGGTCTAAAGAAAGAAGCCCTCCATACAACTTAGGCAGAAACCGGGTCAATTCATCATGAAGACAAACTCATCATGGACCCAGTGATGTGAAGCACAACCCTTTCCTAGCTACTCAGGCTTCTCTCAAAAGAAGTTTATTTTATTGTCACGGAGATAAACACGACTTCTATTGACTTTCTCACTCCGAGATAGTTGATATTGAATAGGTGGCATCTGCTCCAGCCTCCGACCACTAAAAGTGCACAAATAGAGTCTAGAGCCAAGAGATCAATCAAATCTCGTTAGGACACACGGATGAAGATCAAGAGAGTCCTACGCTATATCCTTGTGATATTGCTAGAACACTCAGAGTGATACTACTTAGTATTCACAATGATGAGTGGAAATCCTTCCAGTGTTAACATCAAACAGCACTGCGGTAGGTCATATGCAAGATTCTTTATGAATTGAACATGTGAAAAACTGAAAAGCAACAGTGGTTTGATTCTTAATTGATTCAAACTCGTTTCAGGTTTCTACGCAATATCTTTATGGTCTTGCCAGAACATTCAGAGTGATATTCATTAATATTCACAGTGACGAATGGAGATCCTTCTAGCGTCAACATTAAACAGCGCTACGGTAGGTAACTTGCGAGATTCTTATGAATCAAGCTTGTGTCAACTGGAAAGCAACAATGGTAAGATTCTTAATGAATCAAACTTGTTCCAGGAATTTGAATTGACGACTTTAATCAAGCAGATATTTATCCAATTGATTCACTCTTTATGTTCGCAGTCTTGCTTTGAGACGGTCGAGTAAAGAGAACGGCTAGTACAGCCGCGAAACCCTGTCAAGGAGATTCTTAATTGAATCTATCTGATCATAGGTACGATATTTAATATCGTATAACGGTCTTCACCGACCGGAGGTAAAACGCTACCGATTTAGGACGAATGTCAAAGCCATTCAGTCCGTGTCTATGTTTTGTCTCGAGAAGGTGGCGTCACGGTGTACACAGCAAAGTCAATGATTCAGAAACCACATACTCATGCCTAAAGACATATTCAACTATTAATAGTGTGAGCATGTGGATGAAGACACAAGATCGCAAGATAGAAAAGACAAGTCAAGGATGATTTGAAGATCTCAAGCTTAAAGACAAAGTCGAAAGACAACGACAAAGGCTCAAAGATCACAGCATGAAGAAACAAGGCTACGATTACACGTTCAAGACTCATTTATGGCGAGATTAGTAATCTCTACAAATTTCCTAAATGACCAAGGTTTATGACCTCTCATTGGGGGAGATTGTTAGCCTCAAAATATTGAGCCAAACAAGAATGCTCGGTCATATGTTTATTATGTATCATATTTTAGAACGTTGTAATAGGTAGTATATTAGTCGTGTTATTACGGGCTTAACTTTAAGCTAAGGTTCATTAATAAGTAACCAAAGCCCAAAAGGAAAGCCCGGCCATGATCATATAGCCCATTAAGCTACATGTAAGCAAAGGCTATATAAACCCTTCCTAGCATGTTAGGAAGGGTGTTGGTCATTTCATTTTCTCTAATCTAATATTCCACAAGTTTCACCAACCATTTTCTCTCTACTTTCTCTCACTACTTTCTCTCTCTATAATTCTTCTCATATCTTCCTTTCTTTCTTATAAATTCGTGTATTAACATCACATATATTAGGGACAACAGTTAGCTAGTTTATTTTTTTCTTTAGTTTTCATTTTAGAGAGAGAAAGTGTTTAACTTTCTCTCACTAAAACTTCATCTTTTCTTTCAAGTTTAAGCTTTATTTAATCTTTGTATTTGAGTTTCATTAATCAAAAAGTTCAAATTTAAGCTTTTCATCTTTCATCACTTTCTACCTTTCTTGATTTTACATTAATTTTGATCCGAAATTATTTTTCTTATTGTTTCATCTTGATGTTTATGTGATTAAAAAGTCTATCTTTTTGATCATATCTAAGTTTTTGTGCAAATTGAGCCTTGAGCTTATTATGCTTATTGGCTTATTTGGTACTTAGCTTATTTATCTTTTAAGTTTTCTTAAAAGTTTAGTGTTTTTAAAAGTTTGATTCCAAAAGTTTGCTTATATTGTATTTTAAAAGTTTTCAAAGTTATGCTTATTGAGTTGGTTAAGTTTCGGATTAGTGTGCTTATTGGAAGTGCTTATTGAAGTTTTGGCTTATTTCTCTTGTATCGGATTACTTGTGCTCCATCGCAATCATAGGGATTTTAACATTACGACGGTTTATTCAGACGGCTATGTTGTATCGCAATAACCTTTAAGGTTCTACTTTGCGATCAAGTGTAACATCCCCCTTATTCTGATCGTGATTGCGATCGCTCATTGCGATCGCACATTGCGACAGGTCTTAAGGTCTTAGTAAGACAAAACGCTGCTCAATTTTAATTAGCCACATTCCGATAGAAGTGCATTGCGACAGTGTGTATTCCGATAGATTTGATGTTTTGTATTCCGATACCTTAGACATTCCGATACTTCACATTCCGACAAGAATTATTCCGATAGATAGTGTATTCCAGTAGACTTACATTCCGACAGAACTGCATTCCGATGGATTTTACTTTGATATTCTGATGGATTTGATTGTAACTACATTCCGACAGCTTGCATTACATTCCGACATATTTGGTTTATTATTATTCCGATAGTTTAAGTTCTTAGTTTTACAAAGTTTTCAAGTTTTAAGTTCATTACGTTTTTATTTCTAAAACTTGCACGCTTACCAAAATCTCTGTTTTTACCAAGTTTTTTTCTAGTAATTTTTAGTTTAATTTTAAAAGCTTTAATTTTACTTAACGACATTTTTCATATTTGCTATTAGTTTAAAATAGATAACCAAACCACCCAATTTATTCTCCGCCAAGAACGATTGAGTCGCACTTTCTACTAGTAATCAATTCGAAAAGATCGGGACGATAACTTTTTTATACGAGGTAAACCCTTGTATTAAATATAACGATAAAAAGGGTATACTACGTCGAACGACTCAATCATAATCTTTTCTCGGTTGGTCAATTCTGTGGTGCAGATTTGGAAGTTGCTTTCGGAATGAAGACATGTTTTGTTCGTGATTATGATGGGAATGATTTACTCACCGGTTCACGGAGTACTGATCTTTACACAATTTCACTACAAGACACAACTTCATCAACTCCAATTTGCTTCATGGCTAAAGCTTCAACGACTCGGGCATGGTTATGGCATCAACGTCTTTCTCATCTCAATTTTGATACCATCAACTTGCTTTCCAAGAAAGATATTGTGAGAGTCCTTCCAAGCTTGAAATTCATCAAGGATCATCTTTGTTCTTCTTGTGAGCTTTGCAAAGCTAAACGGAGTAGTTTCAAGACAAAGACTACACCAAGCTCAAAAGGACGGTTAGATCTTCTTCATATCGATTTGTGTGGACCCATGCGTGTTCAAAGCATCAATGGGAAGAAATACGTTATGGTAATTATCGATGACTACTCAAGGTACACATGGACTCACTTCTTGAGGTCCAAGGATGAACACCGGAGGTTCTCATTAACTTCCTTAAGTTGATACAACGTGGTCTTCAAGCTCAAGTAAAAGTGGTACGTACTGACAGAGGCACATAATTCTTGAATTGAACTCTGAAGAATTATTTTGAAGACGAAGGGATTGAACATGAAACATCTATTGCTCGAACACCCGAACAAAACGGTGTTGTTGAAAGACGAAACCGTACGTTAGTTGAGGCTGCTCGAACACTATTATCCGCTTCAAAACTACCATTATACTTTTGGGCCGAAGCCGTGTCAACCGCATGCAACACATAAAACCGATCCTTAATTATTCCTAGACACGAAAAGACACCATATCACATAATTCATGATCGAAAACCTTCACTCAAACACCTTCACGTTTTTGGATGTACGTGTTACATTATTCGAGATGGTGAAAATCTAGACAAGATGAAAGAGAAAGGTGATGCATGCATTCTTGTGGGATATGCAACTCATTCTAAGGGATATAGAGTTTACAACAAGAGAACAAAATTGATTGTCGAGACTATTCATATCTGATTTGATGAAATACAAGAAATGGCACTTGAACAAAATAGTTTAAGTCCCGATCCACAATGAAAAACGACTTCCGTTCACAACCGCACGGAACTCGGAACTCAAGACCACATTAATGAACCGTCAAGTTCAAAGTTGGTTCAAGGAAATGTTCCAAGAGCAAATATGACAGTCAACACGACACTTGAAGAGTTCGAAATGTTATATGGACCAATGTATGATGAATATTTCATGGGGGAGAAACATGTTGTATCGAAGTCTTCCGCTATCACTCGTGATAAGAATGATGATACCAATCATCGTCAACAAAAGGATACAACTTTATCTACTTCAACACGGGTTGCTGCAGATTTACCTCCTCAGAATATCACATCAACAACCACTCCTACAACATCCACAACTACTGTCATTGCTCCAGAGAACACAAATCAAGCAGACAATGCATTATCTGACAAAGGCGAATTTATCAACCCATTCGGTACACCGGTACACGAAACTGGAGAGTCTTCTACTCGCCATGTTGATCCGTCAAATATGCATACGTTCTACCGACGACATCCTTTAACACATCATTGGACCCGAGAACATCCTTTGGTTCAGGTAATTGGAAACCCTTCATAGCCTGTTGTGACAACCCTGGTTTTGAGGTTCGTCACTTAGTTTTATTTTGTGCTAGTTACGTGTCTTTACGTGTTTATGTGCTAATTGGTGTGTATAGATTGTGGTTTGGATATCGTTTCTGGTACGGGGTACCTTGTGAGTGAAACGATGTGAGATGATTTCATGTTCATGAGCTCACATGGTAGTGACTATGAAATGAGATGGTGTTATTTAGTGATTTTACGTATACGTATATGTATTATAGAAAATCGTATTTTTACAATTTACGGTTTAGCATTTAGAGGTCTCGGATGAGGTAATTTGTCATATGGATATTTTTCGGGATGGTTTTAAGTCATTTAGGACTTAGTTATAAAGTTTATTTCAAAATTTGAGATTTTTTATAAAAGTGTATATTTTACGTCTTTTACGGTAAACGCGTAAATTTGACTAGTTTTACGGTTTTGAGGTTTTGGAGGTTTTAGGAGCTGAAATAAATTAAGGTAAATTAAGGTATTATCAATAACATAATAATAAGTAATAAAAAGAAAAAAAAATAAAAAATAAGCTATATAGTCGGTTTTAGGCCGATTAAAAACAAAAAAAAAAAGAAAGGAAAGTTTGTAATGGGCTTAGACTAGTACATAAGGTATTATTAAAACAATACTAGTGAAAAAAAAGAGGAGACAATTCATAAAAAAAAGAAAAAAACGCAGCTATGGAGGGAAAAAGAAAAGAGAATAAGAAAAATTAGGGTTTTCAAAATCTTGATCTTTGATCAATTGAAGGTACAATCTTGTTTTAATATTTGTTCTTATTTAATTAAACATGTATACATCATCTTATGATGGATTTAGGTTAGGGTTTAATTTAAAAACAGTAAATTAATGTTATATTAATGGTGTTATAATGATTACATAAATTAGGGCTTGTAATTAGAGGGATTAGGGTTAATTAATGAGGTTGATTTTGTTAAACCCGTTTTTAAAAACTGGGCAGAATTTTGAGTCAATTGTTTTGATCATATCGGGAGTTCTATAAACTCTTATTTTAATCCAAGTATCCCTGAAAAGGTAATTGAAGTGGCTTTCAATGCAAGAAACGAGAACTATATTGGAGGTCGGGAAGTGGGTCAAAAATAGGTTACAACAGTCAGAGGTAAAAAATATTTGGAAGTCAGCTTGTTTTCTTTTTAAGTATTGGATTGTTTGGGGTACTTAGGGTTGCATTGGGATCTTCTAACGAACATAAGAGATGGTTTATATATTGTAGTAAGTATCTGCACTTGGGCTAAGGTTGTGGCTTAGGGTAAGACCCCCTAATAATAACAAACTTTTTGTAAGTTTAAAATCAGTAAATCTGGAATGACAAAAGTATATATATATATATATATATATATATATATATATATATATATATATATATATATATATATATATATATATATATATATATATATATATATATATATATATATATATATATATATATATATATATATATATATATATATATATATATATATATATCGGGGCCTTAACAGTAGCTTTAAGGTTGGGGCAATTGGGGAGGTGTTAGCTAACATATGTAGGGGCATAAATATTCCTTTTACAGAGATCATGGGTGTGTTTAGGTGGGTGTTTGGCTTATAGTTTGGAGACCTAAAACTGGGACTATTTTTGATAAAATGTTAACATGATGTGTTATGAAGTAAAACGAGTTAAGGGCTTTATAGAGAGGTGTAATGAGATGCTTAGAGCATATATATGAGGTATATATATGGGAGGAGGTTAGATGTCCATCATAGGTTGATGAGCCATTTTAGTGTTTGGTTCATGTTTTGATTATGTGTTTTTGGTTGTTAGCTTTTTGCTAGTGCGTGGATGTTTGGGGAAGCTCAATCAGGTGAGTTTCATAGTCCCATGTTTACTATTATTTTTGAATTCCAGATGGGATGGAAGAGACATTGTGTTATGTTGTTTATAAATTTATGCTGTGAAAGTTTGGCGTTGGTAATGGACTTATGTGTGCATACTTATGTGATTAACTGCTAGATAATTCTTGATTGTTTATGTTTTGACTTGGTACCAAGGGGATATTCGCAAGGCGGGGCCTTGGGATTGGTTCATAGGTGTTTGAGTACCTATGGGAGTATGGTGTTTGGTAAGGCTGGGATCCTTGGATTTGGACTTGGTTTTGGTATGATTGGTTAATTCTTGAATGTTAGCTGTTAATGCATGTTAGTATCACATTGTCCATACGTTTTTAACTTTTGGTTGTACTCACAGCTTATGGTATGATTTTGGCGTTTGAGTCTAAACCTATGACTCTCGCCAACTTTATGTTGACGTGTTTTAGTGTCTCTTTCAGGTGAGAATGTGGTTAAGCTTGAGGATAGAAGAGGCTAGATGTGGATGCCTTAGGATTGCATATAGAAGGAGATCCCCGTTCCTTCTTAGTTTACCTTTATGTTTTTTAATAAGTGATACATGTTGGCACCTATATGTTTGTTTGGTTTATGTTTATTGTTTGTCTTGGTTAAGTGGTAGGACTGTTACCTACTTACCTAGACTCCTGCTATGTTGAGATATTGTCATGACCTTTGTGTCGCCATTTATGACATTATAGTTGCATTTTAGTTTTCTCTATTGAGACACCGTTTGTTGTGATGATATCCATACGTCGCGCCTCATATTCCGCCATGGTGGGGTGTTACAGAATGGTATCAGAGACAATGGTTATAGAGAATTAGGTTGCCTAGTCGCGTAGCCTAGTCTATAGCTTAAGGGTCCCTACATATAGGCGTCATAGGAGTATGTGTGCATTTTATAATAATTGATGTGTTTGGATGTTATTTATTGCGATGTTTTGACTAGTATGAATTGAACCATAGTAAGATCATACTTAGCCACATGTTATTTTTCTTTTCAGGATGTGACTAATGCTGGTTGAACCATAATCATCCACGCTAGTCATTGTCGTATTTTGCTTAAATTGTACATTATAGTACATAATTTGGTACATGGTAGTTTTCTATCTTTTGTTGGGTTATTTTATGTACCTAAGGTATAGTATTTTTTTCTTTTGATGTTTAAGTCATGTTCCCTAAGAATCATGTGGTTGTTCGAGTTATTAGGATTAGGTGGGTATGAAGGATTTTAAGCTATTTCCACTCTTATGGGCGATATGACTTATAACTGATTATGTTTTCGTTTTGGATTTAGTCTAGGCTGTTTTAGCTAGACTATGGATTTCTGTATTCCAAGAGTTTTATTCTGTTATTTTAATAGATGGGGTTTTGGACCTATTTGGTTATGTGGTTGTGAGCTTATGTGAGTAGATGGATTTATGTGTTATATGTTGTATTGATTCTTATAAGTGTCATCATAGGAGGGAGTGCATTGGGGAAAGGGTAATTGTATAAGTATGGTGGCCAACATAGTTATACAAGTACCACAACTTCAATGGGTTCTCAAGTATGATTTCATGAAAGAGGGTTAGTACATGCTTGTATATGATGAGATGTAGAATTTGGGTATACGTATAATATATGGGATTATGTAATGGCTGCCTATGATATGGCTATTGTTCTTTTTGTGTTATATGTTTTGGGATTATAGTGGTGTTGTGTGATTATGGGGTCTCACGATATGGTTTGGTTTGGAGGTGGGCTTTATGCCTTGTTGTGGCACGGTGAGATGGTGATTACTCGTATGGAAAAACGAGCGTATAAAGCGATTGATTGACATACGTGTATGATAACGAGTATGTTTGGGAGATTCGATAGGTATACATATGCGGATGTATATATACTAATAGATGTTATGTTATGATTTACGGTCGTTCAGTAGTTATTATAACTTGAACGTACCTAGTGCTCTCTTATGTTTAAACAATTTTGTTAGGACCATTGTAATAGTTATTGTAATAGGTAGACTAGGAGGTATGTAGTTCCTCCTGGTCCTAGTAGTAGTAGGAGCAAGTCGTGCTCCTCGTCCTAGTCAAAGTCAAACTTTATTATTTATTTATTATTCTGTTAGGATATGCATGAGATATGTTAGGAAAGGATATGCATATCAGTTTTACACGTTTTGTTTAATGTTGTATTAGGGTTTCCTTGTAGTATAAAAGGAACCTTAGGCAGAAGGGTTAGAGGCACCTTGATCAAAACGTAGTTCTAGTCATTATCAATATTAGAAATCCTTAGAAAGGATCAAGTCTTTATAGTTATTCTGTTCCTCTTTATTACATTTGTATTCTGCATTCATATTGTGTATAGAGTCTCTCTGTGAATTGACTTGTGATTACAGAAGTCGTTCACCGTTCCTGACAGGCTGCAAGATCCACATCTAGTGGAACCAACAGGTGGTATCAGAGCCTGGGAGGGTCTCTATACAAGAAGAATCAAGTTTTTTTATTACTGACATTTTTGTTTTATCATGTCTGCCTCAACTTCTACTCAAACAGGAGAAGACAGCACTCCTAAAACTGTGCAACCTCAGCAGATCGTTGCTACGGTTTCCAACACGAATGGTAAATTCCCTCTTCTGAAAAAGGACGAATATGATAGTTGGGCAATGAAGATGGAATGGTGGATCACCAATACTGATCAAGACCTTTGGAAGGTTATTCTGAATGGGAACAGCAGGAAGCTAACTGGAAGAGACAAGAATGGTAATATTACTCTTCTTGACCCTAAAACTCATGAAGAAATCATAGCTATTCAGAAGGAGGTCAAAGCAAAAACTATTTTGCTTCAATCTCTTCCTGATGATCACGTGGGTGACTTCTACCATTTGGATGATGCCAGAGAGATCTGGAATGGTATAAAAGCAAGGTTTGGTGGGAATGAGGAGTCAAAGAAAATGCGAAGATCCATGCTGAGAGATGAATTCACAGAATTCAAAATCTCAGAAACTGAAGGTTTACATCAAAGGTATGACAGGTTCCAAAAGATATTGAGCCAATTGAATCAACTTCGTTCAAAGCCTGACGATGGTGATATTAATGCAAGGTTTCTCAGAGCCTTACCCTACTCATGGAATCAGGTGGTAATCTCTCTCAAAGCAAAAGGTGGGCTTGACTATCTCAATTTTGATGATCTATTTCATAAGCTCAAAACTTTTGAACCTCATGAGAGAGGATATTCAAGTGACTCTTTTCCCACTCCTGCTAATTCTGCCTTTCTGAGTTCTATGGCATCCAGTCCCATGTCATATGCTAGTAGCCCAAGCAATACTGTGTCTTCTCAACATACTTTTCAGCATACTTCTGCTCCTGATCCTACTGCCAAGTCTGGTAGTATGGTAGAAGCCGTTCTTCATTCTTTTGTGGCTGATGTTGATGCTCAATAACAACTTGCTTTTGATGACTTCAAACAGGTCGATAAACTTGACCTGGATGAAATGGATCTTAAATGGCAGATGGCCATGCTCACTCTTAGGGTTCACTAATTTGAGAAGAAAGCAGATCAAAAATTCAATTACAACCCACGGGAGCCAGCAAGATTCGACAGAAGCAAGGTTCGATGCTATAACTGCCAGCAACAAGGTCACTTTGCAAGGGAATGCCCTAGCAAGAATGACCAAGAGAAGAGCAAGTACTCAGCTTTTAAGGTTCAGGAGGTAAAAGATGACAAGAAGGCATTGGTATCTGTTGACTTTATGGTCAACTGGAATGATCATCAGACTACCACTTTGGAATCAGTTGAATCCTCGACTGACGTGTTTGCAATGATTGCTGGGAATTTATCTGATGCAGAAGAAGCAGGCGAGTTTGCTCTTATGGGCATCTCACCTCAGGTACAACATTGTCCTCTTGGTTGTCATGATAAATACTCAGAATTGTTGTCCCAATTTAATGAAGTAAATGATCAAAATGATAAATATTTTTTAGAGGTTCAAGCCTATAAGGCTTCATTAAACACATTGGAACAACAAAAGAGGTGGATACAAGATACTCAACGTGAGTATGAAGATAAAATTAGGATACTGAGCATCGATTTAGAAAACACAACTAATATGCTCAAATATAAAGAAAAGGTAAAAGATGCCAGTATCAAAGAAAAACAGGAGATGCAAGAAAGATTAGATGCTACAATGTTGAGATTTGAAAAATGGCAAAAGGCACCTAAAAATCTTTCAAAATTAATTGGTAGTAGCATGTCTGGTAGAACTAAAAGAGGATTAGGATTTGATATATATATTGATTTAGAAGATGTGTTTGATTTATCTTTTTCGAGTGTCTTTGATGCCGACAAAGAGGAAGAGGGAGAACCTAGTTGCAATAGGTTTAGACCAGCAGTAGAAATGCATGTTGTCCCTCCCCCTCTTACTGGAACTTTCATGCCCACTTTTAGGCATAATGACTTGGATGGATCACAGATGCATGAGTCCCCAAAAAGTTCTACTAATTCTAATGACTTTGTCTCGTGTACTTTCAGTGATAAAGCCAGTGACTCTGCATCAAGTGGTTCAAGTGAAGAGTCAAGACCTACAAGTTTCAAGAAGAATGATCATGCTGCTACTAGTGCTAGGAAGTATGAAGAGAAAGTTACTTTTAAGTCAACTGTGTCTGGTCCTAGTTTATTGTGTCCTAGGAAGTTTGATTCTCCTAGAATTGTGTGTAATAATGTTAGCAGTATGAAACGATGTCATTCGAATAAAAGGTCTATTAAAACATGTTTTGTTTATGGAAGTGCATTTCATTTGATTAAAGATTGTGATTTTTATGCCACACATGCTTCTGTTAATCAAGCATTTCGTGCTCCTGGTCCACCAGGAGCTGCCCCATATACTTCTAGAAGACTCAATCCTAGTGCTCAATCGTTTTCTTCTTCTAGAATGTCCTCTCCATTAACTTCTGATGATTGGAGAAAGATTGGATTAACAACAAATAGAACCACAAGTAACTATTTTCTAAATTTTAATCCAATTTATCCACAAAAATTTGACCATATGTATTTTGGTTTGGGAGGTTTGGGAACTGCTGTTAAGCCCTCAGCAGGTTGTTCTTGGTCAAACAATAATACCCATATGATGCATAGGCAACCAAGGAACAACGGTGGATCTCATCAATCTTCTTGGCTCTCTACTAAAGATCCACAAGGCAGGCTCAAACCTGAAAAGGTTTGGGTCCCCTTAAGACACTAACTTCAGCATTTTTATTATCTTGTTGTTGTAGATTACTCCATACCAAGATCCTAGTTTAGGCATTGTTGATAGTGGTTGCTCCAGGAGCATGACAGGAAATAAAAGTCTTCTCTCTAACTTTGTACCATTTCAAGGCGGCAAGGTCTATTTTGGTGGAGGTGAAGGCAGGATCACTGGCAAAGGAACAATTAAGACGCCTAATCTAAATTTTGAGCAGGTCTACTATGTGGAAGCACTTCAGCACTTCAACTTGATATCTGTCTCTCAGATTTGTGACAAGAAGCAGTTTGTTCTCTTCATGGATACTGATGCACTTGTGCTCTCCAAAGACTTTCAGCTTCCGGATGACTCACAAGTTCTGCTCAGAATCCCTAGAAGACACAATCTCTATAGCATCAAGCTGAATGAAGTCAATCCTACGGGTCAACTAGCATTTCTGGTTGCTAAAGCCTCAGAAGATGAAGCCACTCAATGGCACAGAATGATGGGGCATGTGAACTTCAAGACCATTCACAAACTAGCAAATCTGAATCTGGTCTCTGGTTTACCTCCCAAGTCGTTTAGAAATGATATAACTTGTATTGCTTGCAGCAAAGGCAAACAGCATAAAGCATCCTTCAAGGCCATTACTGCTCTTAGTCTTATTACTAAACCATTGCAGCTACTACACATGGATTTATTTGGTCCTACTTCCATTAGGATCATTGACCACAAACAATTCTGTCTAGTGGTAACTGATGGATATAGCAGGTTTACGTGGGTGTTCTTCATGGCTGCCAAGAGTGAGACCTACTCAATTCTTAGAGATTTTCTTACCCTTATAGAGAACCAGTTGTCCAAGAAGGTTAAAGGTATTCGTTGTGATAATGGAACTGAGTTCAAAAATAAAGACCTCATAGCACTTTGTAATGCTAAGGGCATCAAAAGAGATTATAGTGCAGCAAAAACTCCTCAACAGAATGGCGTGGCAGAAAGAAAGAACAGGACTCTAATAGAAGCAGCAAGAACAATGCTTGCCGATTCCAAGCTTCCAACCATGTTCTGGACAGAAGCTGTTAATACTGCAAGTTTTGTTTTGAATAGGGTTTCTATTACCAATCCTCACAAGAAGACTCCTTATGAGCTTCTAACGGCCAAAGTTCCAAATATTGCTCATTTGAAGCCTCTTGGGTGTCCTGTCACCATACTGAATACTAGTGACTATTTGGGGAAGTTTGATGGCAAGGCAGATGAAGGATACATTATGGGATATTCAGCTCACTCTCGGGCTTATCGTGTCTACAATCTCCAAGCCAAGCGGGTCATTGAAACTATAAATCTCAGGTATTTTTAAGAGAAGTCAAACATCCAAGGCAAGGGTCCTGAATGGTATTTTGATCTTGATTATCTTAGTGATTCGTTAGGATATTTTCGTTTCAAAACTAACCATGATGCAGGTCCACAAGTGTTTGCAACTTCTAGTACAGGTGTTCCTTCTAGTCTTTCTGATTCAGATGACGAGGATGATATATTTGTGGTTCCATCATACTCCACCACAGTCTCTCCTACTCCTCCTAGTGATGCAACTCCATTGGATGTACTGGATTCCCAAGTAGCTCTTGACACCCTACTCAAACAACAACAAGAAGCT
This sequence comes from Glebionis coronaria, assembly GCA_025667525.1. Lineage (NCBI taxonomy): Eukaryota > Viridiplantae > Streptophyta > Magnoliopsida > Asterales > Asteraceae > Glebionis > Glebionis coronaria. The sequence continues at coordinate 94,311,192 of CM046882.1, read as the reverse complement.
ACTACAGCGGCTGCTCAAGGTGGCTTTGAGTTTCCCTTGAATACGCCTACTGACAAAGCTGCTCCTGGTACCCCAGCTTCTGCTCCTAGTGCTAGCTTATCACCTATTGGTACTCCAGCTAGTGAGTCTGCTTTAAATACTCGTTTCTCCAGTCCTTCTGATTTGGGGAACCATCAAAAGAAGTCTTCTACCAAGCTGGATGATATTCATAAACAACCAGTAGATGGCATTTTCAACGCTGCTTCATATGATGCTGACTTTGTTGGGAATCTCAATAACTTGGCACCAGAAGTGGAGGTAGCTTCCAATCCAGTCTTGCAATCACACAAAGATCACCCTACCACTAAAATCATTGGAGATCCTGGTTCTACTGTCAAGACACGCAGGATGCAGAAGAAGGCCTCGTCTGATCATCATGCTCTTGTGAGCTATATTGAAGATCAAAAGCGTAATAATCATACGGACTTTCAACACTATTTGTTTGCTTGTTTTCTTTCACAGGTGGAACCTAGGTCAGTCTCTCATGCTCTTGAGGATCAAAGCTGGGTAGAGGCTATGCAGGAGGAAATGCAGCAATTCTTGTTTCAGAATGTTTGGGTTCTAGTTGACTTACCAGATGGAAAGACAGCAATCAATACCAAATGGATTCTCAAGAATAAGAAGGATGCACGGGGAATTGTTGTGAGGAATAAAGCTAGGCTTGTCGCACAGGGCCACACTCAAATTAAGGGCATTGACTACACTGAAGTTTTTGCTCCGGTTGCAAGGATTGAGGCTATTCAACTGTTTTTGGCTTTTGCTTCTTATGTGGGCTTTACGGTGTTTCAGATGGATGTCAAGAGTGCATTTCTCTATGGCAAAATTGATGAGGAGGTGTATGTCACTCAACCTAAGGGCTTTGTAGATCCACTTCATCGCAAGAAAGTTTACAAGGTGGTCAAGGCTCTTTATGGATTACATCCGGCTCCTAGAGCTTGGTATGAGCGTCTTTCAACTTTCTTGATTAAAGAATGGCTATAGAAGAGGTACTATTGACAAAACACTATTTCTTAAGAGGAATACCAAGGACATTATCCTTGTTCAGGTTTATGTGGACGACATTATCTTTGGTTCTACTAAGAAGGAATGGTGTGATGAGTTTGAACACTTGATGAAAGGCGAGTTTCAGATGAGTGCTATGGGAGAGCTTTCCTTCTTCCTTGGTTTTCAAGTCAAGCAACAGTCGGATGGGATCTTCATCAGTCAAGATAAATATGTTCATGAGATTCTTCAGAAGTTTGACATGGATCCTCTTGGACCAGCAACAACTCCTTATGAAATTGCTAAAGTCAAACTCAAGAATGAGCCTGATCCCCCGGTCAATGTTCACATGTACAGGCCTATGATTGGCTCCCTCATGTATTTGACTGCATCACGTCCTGATATCATGTTTGTAGTAAGTGATTGTTCTAGACATCAAGTGACTCCAACGGTTTCGAACTTGAATGCAGTTAAGAGGATTTTCAAGTATATCAAGGCTCAACCTAAACTGGGCTTGTGGTATCCTAAAGAATCACCTTTTGTTCTTGAAGCATATAGTGATAGTGACTATGCAGGTGCTAATAATGACAGAAAGTCTACTACTGGTGGTTGTCAATTTTTGGGTCGCCGACTTATTTCATGGCAATGCAAGAAACAGACGATAGTAGCTACTTCTTCAACAGAAGCTGAATACGTTGCTGCTGCTAGCTGTTGTGGACAAGTATTTTGGATCTAAAATCAGATGTTGGATTATGGGTTCAATTTTATGAACACCAAAATTTTCATTGACAATCAAAGTACTATCTGCATTGTAAAGAATCATGTTTTTCATCAACGTACAAAGCATATTGAAATTAGGCACCATTTTATACGGGATGCCAATGAGAAGAAGTTGATACAGGTTCTTAAAGTTCATACGGATGATAATGTTGCTGATTTGTTGACAAAAGCCTTCGATGGTCCTCGGTTTAACCACTTGGTGGTTCACATTGGGATGGTCAATCCTTGAGGTCTAGGATTGAGGGGAGGTGATGAGACTGCTTTTATACATAGTCTCATCGTCCAAATCGGGCTTAAAATGCATAAAATATCATTAAAACTGCCAAATATATGCTCGTGTTTGTTACTTGTGTATTTTTAGGTACGGATATTGAGGAAATGGCAAAAGATCACAAGAATCATTCAATTTCGAACACGGGAAACGAAGCCGCACAATGAACCGGACCCAAATCTGGAATTTCCAAAATGGACCTTGAAGAATTGAAAATTGGCAACTTTAGTCCCTCATTTTTGAAGACTTGGCAATTTATACCCTTGCAAATCTCATTTATTGCATTTGGGTACCTAAATTATCAAGATATTACAAAAACAGCCCTTGAAGAATGAAGAAATTTGCATTTGAAGTCCTTGTTCAAGTTTGAAAAGTATTTGTGCCATTTTTGACAAGTATTGCAAAGTTGTTACAAGTTAAATGGAAGTTGTTGCTGATTCTATACAACATGGAAGAAAGAAGAAAGCTTGGGGGTCAATTCTACCAAACAACTAAACTCCCTCACCCAACCAGACTTTGACACCTCAGCATAACCCACCCAAATACCCATTTACCCATACCCTACCCGACCAAACCCACCCACCAGGTTTATTTAATAAACCTGGTCAAACCATGGTCAAAACTTTCCCAACTTTCCCACCAAACGCATATTTTAAAAACCATTAATCCTTTTTAAGATTAAACCACCCCTAATCAACCCCTTAAACCCTAAAATTGCCAGGTGCGATTAAGCCAAACTCAAAGGGGTTTTTCCCCTTTTTGTCCAAATTACTAATTAACCACACTCTCACCGGAACCCACCTCCCAAAACACCACAAGACACACCCATGTGTCTTGTGGGACCCTCCCCTGCCCATCACTTTCGTCCCCAAACCCAATACCCGACCAAACCAACGACTGGATGGTAGTCCTTGGTCCCCAAGTTCAAATTGGACGTTCCTGATCACTTTACAACAGCTGGCCAAGTACAAAGCTCACATGAATCCGAATTTGACCAAGACTCCAAGACTTTTCAAAGGGCAACTTTGGCATTTCAGAGATTAGGGTTTAGCTTCTAGTATTTTCCTAGTAGTAGTATAAATATGGACGGATTGTGTCCATATTTCTTTGTTCCAGTTTTTCTAGCAAAATTGTGTAATCCTCTTTTTAAATTTATAAAGTTTGGTATTATATTGGTAAAAGTAATTCCTTTTATAAGTTATTAAAATTTGGTGTTTGTTTTGGCTAGATTACTGAGTTCCATAATCATTATATACACACTTTGTGTGTTTGAATTTCCAAAAGGTTGTGAAAAGGTTGTGAAAAGGTTTTCAAATAAGTTTGCAAATTTCAGAAATCAAAGAATCCAAGAAGTGAAAGTGGATTGGAGTTCTTAGATTTCTGAATTTGATCTTGTTTCAAAACGTGTTAAGTTTCAAGTTTCATTGGTTCAAGGTTTTGTAAAAAGGTTGAAAAAGAAAGAAAAAAAAATCAGAAAGTGTGTATTTTTGTTCTTATTTTCTCTTAGTAGGAATCCATTGGAGCTTGTCCAAGGATCAGCATAGGCCCGGGCCTATTGGGAGGTGACTTGGCAGTCACTGTGGGACCTGGATGTGGGTCCCACAAGGTAGTACCTTGTTCTCTTAGTTTCAGTTTTCAGTTCTTTATGAGATTGGTGTGAAATTGTAGGCAAGGTGTTTAAGTGTTGTTGAGTTGGTTTGATTATGCTGTTGAGAGTTTTTGTGCATGTTTAGAACTAGTTTGATTCAGTTTGGATAGGTTTTAAATAGATTTGCTTTGAAAACTTGCATAATCAGAAATTTAAAGGGGTGTTTGGATTAGGCTCTTAATCAGGGTAAAAGATAGAAAGCTTGGTTTAAAACCTATTTTAATCACTCAATATAGTATCTATAGGTTGCTTGGTAGCATAAGTTTTCAGTTTGGTAGGGGTTTGAACCAATTTGCATGATCAAAAAGTGAAAATATAGCTAAATTCAGAAAACTGCCCCATTGAGCTTGAATTTGTGTGAATTTTGCCTTCAAACTTGTAAATATGTTAGGGTTACAAGCATAGAAGTGTTTTGAATCAGTTTCATGCCATGATATTGAGTTGTATGCAAGATTTTGAGGTTTAAAATTCGGATTTGTGCTTGAAATTTGTGTTTACTGTTCACAGACATTGCCTTAAACAAAAACATCTTTTTGGTGCTTGATTATGCTTGATTTGTGATACTCTTGTGTGCTTCTTGTTGTTCTTGACTTCCCACAACCCAACTGGTTGTGGGAGTGCCATATTGTCCATCAACAACACCACAATATCAAAATCAAGTCCTCTTGAATCTTTCTTCACAAGTGAAGAATACACTTTATGTTCATCAGAAACTCAGTCCAAATCTGGGCACGTTTTTCAATTTCTAGGGCTTAATCTTGTTTAATTTGGTTTTGTATTTGTGTTTTTGAGTATAAAGAATCATCAGTTTTGAGTTTTTAATGTTTAAAAAGAAAAAAAAAATATAAAGTGCAAAAAGGACTGGCCAGGACTCGAACCTGCGCCATCCTCCTCACAACACACACGTCTTACCATTGCGCCCTTGGGTCTTTTACTGACCAAGGTTCATTTCAAGTTCTATTTAAGGTGTGTTTGTTTTTTTGGCTTATTTAGCTAACAGCTTATTAATAAGCTGTTTCCAGCTTATTTCTTTAAGCTTTTTCACATTTAGCATTTTTCTTTTGTTTTCATATAGGTTAGGGACTTTTTGGTTCAAAAATATTATTTTTCCCGTAATTATTTAATTTACTAGGATTATTTTTAGTTTAAATTTTGAAAAGTGAATTAAAAATAGCAAAAAGCATTTTAAAAATCCAAAAAATAGTTTTTAGGTTTTGAATTATATTTTTGAGGTTTACAGCTAAAAAAGTTTTCAAAAAGTCTTATTTTTGATTTTATAGGATTTTAGGGTTTTAAACCAACTTTTAAATTTAATATAAAATTATTAAATAGGTTTCAGAAAATTTTAATTACATTTTTGTTTTAGTTACATTATTTAGGATTTTTGATAATTTTTTAGAATTTTTTAGTAAACTTTGAATTTTTTTGATTATTTTAATATTATTTTAATATTATTTTATTATTAAAAATTAAAAGTTTAATTTTTTAAGTTTTTACATTTTCCTAGATTGTAGACACATAATTAGGAATTTTGTTACTTTCCAAATCTTTTTAGGACTTTTCAATTAATTTCTAGAATTAATTTAAGGTTTAATTAATTTTAATAGTTTTTAAGTGTTTAAAAATAGTTTAATTTGGTTTTAAAATTTTTAAAAATAGTTTTTAGCTTAATTAGGTTATTTTTTAGGTTTACAAACTTTGAAATCTTGTTTAGGACTTTTTAATAATTAATTGTGATTTTTAGGGCTTTAACTAGCATTAAAAAGTCATTATCTAATAAATTAAAAGGTTTTAGCAAGTTTGGATTTTTTGTAAACCCTTAGAATATTATTGTGGATTTTTAGTAATTTTTTGGAATTTTTAGGTTAAAATTTTAATTTTTGCACTATTTACGGTTTTATGTGTTCACGTTTTCGTCTTAGTTTAATCCATTTTCGTAACCGTCATTTTCTTTATTATCTCATTTCTTTCTTTTCTCATAACAATAAAATCATCAATCAAAATCAATTCAATTCACAACACACTAGCCTCCTCGAGAACGAACTTAATTGGTCATTAGTGCTCGGTTTTCCTAAACCGACACTTAATACTTGCCGCTTTTACGCACCTTTTCCTAAAGGTCGTATTTTACTATATCATTTTGGCGCCGCTGCCGGGGAGGCGTGTTGTGTTTTGATTGAACCATTGTTGTTTTTATACTAGCCATAAATAGTATTTGTATTAGTAGCACTCTACTAATACGTATTATCGTTTTTTCGGTTTTTGTGTGAATACTATTACTATATTGTATACGTAGAACAATAAATTCACAAGTACTCCAAATACGTGAGAAATCACAACCTTGACTTGGGAGGTCATTACCCAACCATTGTATTCGAATCTCAAACCAAAGAAAAAGGCAAAAATAGATAAATAATTTCGTGAAGCTCGATTTTGAAAAATACAAACTATAAGGTGGGTATAAGGCGGTTGTATTTCACAACCTAAAGGAAAAAGGCTCTTAAGTGCTTCGCGCCGCCTCGTTTCCTCCGCTTGCTTGTGCGTATTTGATTTTGAGAGTGAATCGAGGGTTTTGCCGCCCAAAGTATTATTACATATCATATATATTTTCTTGGTTTCTATTGATTAAACCCTCTTGAACGATTTGGTGTTCCATCATCGTTCTAAAGTCATCGAAGGCATTCACTTCACGTGATCGTTTTCATTCCTTGAGGCTTCTTTAATCGAGAGATTTGATTAACGAGTAGATTTGTAGATTTGTGTCTACTTAATACATTCACCAATTTCCAAAAAAAAGTTAATACCATCAAAAACCACAAAAAAATTAAAAAACCCAAAACACCAAAAAGAATCTTCTTTGCTCGCCTTCTCGTTGTACGTGACGTTTATGCAAACTCGCTCTAAAGCAAGACGTGCTCGTAAACGAAGAAACGAATCGACCACTCCTTCTAGTGAGGAGTCTCCTATTGAGGAACCTATTGTAGAACAAGAAGTCGTCATGGCTAATCGTACTATGATGGAGTTGCTTCAAGCACCCACCGAGGGATTTGGAGAAGCCATTGTGATTCCCGCCATCCTTGCGGAGAACTTTGAGATCAAGACGGTTTTAATGTCTATGCTTCAAGCAAACAAGTTTCGCGGACACGAAAAAGACAACCCACATTATCACATAAGGCAATTTAATCGTCTCACCGCGACAAGCAAGTTTAAGGATGTACCACACGATGCCATTAAGATGATGTTGTTTCCCTACTCGTTAGATGGACCCGCCAAGATATGGCTTGAGAAAGAACCGCCGAATTCGATTTTGACATGGGCCGATCTCGTGTCTAAATTTGTGAATCAATTTTTTCCACCATCTAAAAAACACATTTGAAAAACGAGATTTCACGATTTACACAAAGATCTAATGAAAGTTTTTCAATGGCTTGGGAAAGGTTTAAAGAAATGTTACATGAATGTCCACACCATGATTTTTCCGAATTGCATCAAATTGACACTTTTTATAATGGGCTTAATGATCATGAACGAGATTACTTAAATGCCGCCGTGGGTGGTAATTTTTTGTGCAAAACAACCAATGAGGCTTTAAAAATCATAGAAAATAGGTCTAAGATTTATAGCCCTCGTAACACACCGAGTGTTGCCAATTTGGGCTCGTCATCGTCTCGTTCCATTAATGCCTTGCAAGATGAAGCAAATGAGGAGAATCGGTTTTTCGATAGGTTTTCGACTCTTATGTCTCATTGGAAAGCTCAAGAAGCTTCAAATTCCGCTTCAGTTAAAACGGTTGCTAAGAGTTGTATTTCGTGTGGTGGAGCTCATGATTTTTCCGAGTGCATTACCGCGGATGGTAACACTTCGAATGCTTATGTAGCCACGGGAACTTATAACCAAGTCGGTCGAGGTTCCCGCCAAAATCAAGCTCCACAAAATCAAAATGCTAATAACTATCGAAACAACAATCAAAGTGGTGGTTACCAAGGAAATCAACGTAACTATAATAAGGGTAATTATCAAAGTGGAAATGGGCAAATTTCAAACCAAAACCAAAACCGTGATTTTTAAACTTCTACTCAAGGTTTTCAAAATGATCACGCAAAAAATCTTCAAGGAGAGTTTTTGAATTATGCTAAGGCTAATGATGCTAAGTTTGACAATATGCAACGTGAAATGGTTAGCTTAAGATCCGAGTTGAAAAACGAGCTTAAAAACGAACTTGCTAATGAACTTAAAACTCATGCTAATAAAATGGAAGGAAATGTCACACGTCTCCAACAAAATCAACAAAAAATAGAGCAAGGTCAACATGAGATTAAGCAAGAATTGTTAAAAGCGGATGCTAGGCAATCTAAATTTGAAGACCGAATGGCTAAAATGTTTGAAGCTATCATGTGTAAGCCCTCTTCTTCGGGTGGTCTTCCTAGTGATACCATCGTGAACCCGAAAGGAGAGTTGAAGGTTATTACTACTCGTAGTGGTAAAACTTTCAAAGAACCCATTTCTCGTCCAAGTACTTCTATGGAGAAGGAAAAAGAGAAAGAACCCGAGGTGGTGGTTGAAAAGGAGCAAATTACAAGCCCACGAAGTACCGCTCAAACCACACCTACGGTTGAACCAATACCAATCATGGAACCCGAGATTCCAAGGCCAATGCCTATGCCTATGCCCCAACCCACACCACCTTTACCCTACCCTTCAAGACGAGACAAGGAAAAGGCACAAGAACGAAATAATTATCAATTTGAACTCTTTATGAAAATGTTTCGTGACTTGCATTTTAATATAAGTTTTGCCGAAGCCTTAGTCATGATGCCTCGATTTGCCCCGAACTTCAAAAGTATGTTGAATAACAAAGAGAAATTGCAAAAATCGTCTAGTTGTTCTTCGGTTTTTCTAAGCCGCATACCTCAAAAAGTCGGTGATCCTGGAAAGTTTTTAATCCCATGTGCTATACAAGACATAGAAGAATGCTATGCCTTGGCCGATCTTGGTGCTAGTATTAATTTGATGCCTCTTGAGATTTTTAAATCGCTCAATCTTCCAAATCTCACTCCTTCAAGAATGTCAATCGAGATGGCCGATCATTCTACGATTCTAGCTTGTGGATTTGCCGAGGACGTCTTTTTGAAAGTTGGAAGGTTCTACTATCCCGTAGACTTTATTGTTGTTGACATTCCCATCGATCCTAAAGTTCCGTTAATTTTAGGTCGATCATTTTTGGATACCTCGAGAGCACTTATCGATGTGCATGCAAGAAAAATCACTCTTCGTTTCAATGAGGAAGAACTCGTCATTAATGCAACTCAAAACTCCACTCTTTCTCATGTGTATTATATCACGTCTTTGTACAATGTCAATCCCATCAAAAACATTTGCAAAAGAATTTCAAATAGAGTTTTAGGAGTTGTTGAGAAAAATGAAGTTCCGTCCCCTCCGCCGGTGGAGGTTAAGAGTGTTAAGCCTACGATTCCAATCTCGAGTGATTCTTCGGATGATGAATACGTTGATCCCGATGGGGAAGTTTTCTTTGTTGACAAAAGATTTGAGAACTTACCACCACCTTTACCAAAAAGATTTCAAAATGTGAGAATTTTTAGTGTGACTAACATTTCTTTAGATACACCAAATATTTTCGACATAATCAAATCGGGTTTTCACAAAGAGAGTGTAAAAGATGAAAAAAGAAAAGATTTTTGAATTAAATTTAAAAGATTTTTCTACAATTCTAACTCCGTCATCACCACGTTTATTGAGTACTACAAGCTCGTCTTCTCCTTTTGACGTTGCTTTGTGTGGACCTAGTGTGGGGGAAGCCTCTTATGTTCCTTTCCCTTTCTCCACCGAGGACGAGATATTTGATCCTGGAATTGATTATAAAGGTAAATCTCGGTCTTCCACCGATGCAATAAATGGAAAATCTTTTCATTTGATTGGTGCGAGTCTACCTCGAGTAGCTCAATGTTTTCATGACTTACCCATTGTCCCACCCTTCTATTTCTTCTCTCCTATTTTCTTGAAACTCTTTGAGTTTTTGTTGACTATTGATGAAGTGGCGTTGATTTGTTTTTCCAATGAAAACGAGAACGCCATCTTCGATCCCGGTATTTTGCACCATCAAAGGACTTAGTCCTTAATACCGGTTGTTTTTGGGCCTTGTTTATCATGTAAGCCCCACTAAAAATTGACCATACCATGATTATCCCTAAATGATCACATTTATGGGGATTCGAGTCGAGCTTTTGACTCGGTTATCAAAAACAAGGTGTCTCGTGGGGGAGACCCATGCTTATCCATGTACATTTTATTGCTTTCTAATTAGTGTAATGTGAGGGGATTTGTGCCCTTCCAACCTTTGTTCCGTGGTTGTTTGTGCATTGTGGTTTTTAGATCATGATCTTCACGATTGGAGCCTCTCGTGTTCGTTTTATGGGAGCGCTCGATCGTTTGCTTTGAAGACATTTCTCAATATCCAAATGATATATCATTTTGATGTTCTAACCTTAGGTTTTTAGCACACTTCATAAATGGCTATTAATTTATTGGTTACACCCTTTCCATGCTAGATTAGGCATTCGACTACGTCTCTAGTATGGGGGTGTTTGCACCCCTAGACTCGAAACATTGAGGACAATGTTTAACTTTAGTATGGGGGGGGGGGGGGGTGAATAGATACTTGCCTTGCCAAACCTTCACGCTTTCCAAAGTTATCTTTTTTGTTTATCGTTTTGTTGCAAAATAAGGCTAAAAATGGCGAAATTTTAAAGATTTTCTCACGTTTTATAAGTGTTTAAGACACGAATGTAGGTTTTCCGATGGCGAGAATAAGAGTAATTTTTGACTCGACCGTGCGTGTTGAGCACTTAGCTTTGATTCCTTAGCTACACATTAGGCTAAGTCTCTTAAATAAGGACGAGAAATGATAGAGTTAATTATAAGTTACTATGCTAAACGTAGAGTACTCGTATTCTTTCAAAAACTCATGTGTTCTCGTTGTTTACTTATTCTCCCTTCGCATGTAAATATTTTTTGCTTAATAAATATTGACTTAGCGGTTTAGTTAGGATTGTTGGGTTTCTAGTCTTTTCTAGTAGCTTCCGTGTAATTAAATTGGGAAGACATTAAGGTATCGCCAGCGTCACGGTTTTGAAGTATTGGAACCCGAATAATCGAAAGCTTCACCCAATAATAAGATTTCAAGTGCTCACCTAAATCTAGCAAACAATTTGAAGCCCCACAAGGCCGAAAAATCTATGCAAGATTGAAAGTGAATCAAGCCTTAATCTTCGAAGCTTTAAAGATCCAAAATTCGCTTTAGCGTTAGGATATACGTCTTTGGCTAATAAAACCACCGATGAGGCGGATAATAAAAGGCAAGGCAAGACCGAAGTCATAATAAAAGCTTCATGGCGAAGTTGAATAAAAGATGGAGGTAAACCAAAGATAATAAGGCCCTTCCGTTAGGGGGCTTATAAAAGTCTTGGTAATAAGTCTCATGTTCAAAACCGTTATAAAACCGTGTTTATCGATTCTTCTTGTCAACGTAATTTTTTAACATCGTCGTCTATTAGGAGGGGTTATTGATTTGATGGTCTTAGTTACACCGTTAGGACTCTATTTTTAAACCTAAATCTCTATTATCGCATAAGTCAACGATGTATCCTCGTGAAACATTCAAGACATAATAAAATATAAGAGATACAACTTAGGAATAATGGGAGAATAAGTACGTGATTAGGGCATATGAGTAGTGTTAGCATTACTAACTTATAATGAAAATGATCTCGTTGCACGCTTGGCATGGAATTAGAGTGAAAATCGAGGACGACGAAATTATTTCTAACGAAGCATTCATGTGTTCTTATTATATGAACCTAAACATTCCATTTTGTGATGAAAATCATACATTATGTCAAAAACGCAAGTAGTAATAATAGTAGTAGTGTAGCTAGTTTACCATTTCAATAAAGTGAATAAAATTAAATTTTGGAGTGCTACGATACTTTATTCTAGCATTGCGTGAGGCCACGGCAATGGTTTAGTATGGGGGAGTGATGAGACTGCTTTTATACATAGTCTCATCGTCCAAATCGGGCTTAAAATGCATAAAATATCATTAAAACTGCCAAATATATGCTCGTGTTTGTTACTTGTGTATTTTTAGGTACGGATATTGAGGAAATGGCAAAAGATCACAAGAATCATTCAATTTCGAACACGGGAAACGAAGCCGCACAATGAACCAGACCCAAATCTGGAATTTCCAAAATGGACCTTGAAGAATTGAAGATTGGCAACTTTAGTCCCTCATTTTTGAAGACTTGGCAATTTATACCCTTGCAAATCTCATTTATTGCATTTGGGTCCCTAAATTATCAAGATATTACAAAAACAGCCCTTGAAGAATGAAGAAATTTGCATTTGAAGTCCTTGTTCAAGTTTGAAAAGTATTTGTGCCATTTTTGACAAGTATTGCAAAGTTGTTACAAGTTAATTGGAAGTTGTTGCTGATTCTATACAACATGGAAGAAAGAAGAAAGCTTGGGGGTCAATTCTGCCAAACAACTAAACTGTCTCACCCAACCAGACTTTGACACCTCAGCATAACCCACCCAAATACCCATTTACCCATACCCTACCCGACCAAACCCACCCACCAGGTTTATTTAATAAACCTGGTCAAACCATGGTCAAAACTTTCCCAACTTTCCCACCAAACACATATTTTAAAAATCATTAATCCTTTTTAAGATTAAACCACCCCTAATCAACCCCTTAAACCCTAAAATTGCCAGGTGCGATTAAGCCAAAATCAAAGGGGTTTTTCCCCTTTTTGTCCAGATTACTAATTAACCACACTCTCACCAGAACCCACCTCCCAAAACACCACAAGACACACCCATGTGTCTTGTGGGACCCTCCCCTGCCCATCACTTTCGTCCCCAAACCCAATACCCGACCAAACCAACGACTGGATGGTAGTCCTTGGTCCCCAAGTTCAAATTGGACGTTCCTGATCACTTTACAACAGCTGGCCAAGTACAAAGCTCACATGAATCTGAATTTGACCAAGACTCCAAGACTTTTCAAAGGGCAACTTTGGCATTTCAGAGATTAAGGTTTAGCTTCTAGTATTTTCCTAGTAGTAGTATAAATATGGACGGATTGTGTCCATATTTCTTTGTTCCAGTTTTTCTAGCAAAATTGTGTAATCCTCTTTTTAAATTTATAAAGTTTGGTATTTTATTGGTAAAATTAATTCCTTTTATAAGTTATTAAAATTTGGTGTTTGTTTTGGCTAGATTACTGAGTTCCATAATCATTTTATACACACTTTGTGTGTTTGAATTTCCAAAAGGTTGTGAAAAGGTTTTCAAATAGGTTTGCAAATTTCAGAAATCAAAGAATCCAAGAAGTGAAAGTGGATTGGAGTTCTTAGATTTCTGAATTTGATCTTGTTTCAAAACGTGTTAAGTTTCAAGTTTCATTGGTTCAAGGTTTTGTAAAAAGGTTGAAAAAGAAAAAAAAATCAGAAAGTGTGTATTTTTGTTCTTATTTTCTCTTAGCAGGAATCCATTGGAGCTTGTCCAAGGATCAGCATAGGCCCGGGCCTATTGGGAGGTGACTTGGCAGTCACTGTGGGACCTGGATGTGGGTCCCACAAGGTAGTCCCTTGTTCTCTTAGTTTCAGTTTTCAGTTCTTTATGAGATTGGTGTGAAATTGTAGGCAAGGTGTTTAAGTGTTGTTGAGTTGGTTTGATTATGCTGTTGAGAGTTTTTGTGCATGTTTAGAACTAGTTTGATTCAGTTTGGATAGGTTTTAAATAGATTTTCTTTGAAAACTTGCATAATCAGAAATTTAAAGGGGTGTTTGGATTAAGCTCTTAATCAGGGTAAAAGATAGAAAGCTTGGTTTAAAACCTATTTTAATCACTCAATATAGTATCTATAGGTTTCTTGGTAGCATAAGTTTTCAGTTTGGTAGGGGTTTGAACCAATTTGCATGATCAAAAAGTGAAAATATAGCTAAATTCAGAAAACTGCCCCATTGAGCTTGAATTTGTGTGAATTTTGCCTTCAAACTTGTAAATCTGTTAGGGTTACAAGCATAGAAGTGTTTTGAATCAGTTTCATGCCATGATATTGAGTTGTATGCAAGATTTTGAGGTTTAAAATTCGGATTTGTGCTTGAAATTTGTGTTTACTGTTCACAGACATTGCCTTAAACAGAAACATCTTTTTGGTGCTTGATTATGCTTGATTTGTGATACTCTTGTGTGCTTCTTGTTGTTCTTGACTTCCCACAACCCAACTGGTTGTGGGAGTGCCATATTGTCCATCAACAACACCACAATATCAAAATCAAGTCCTCTTGAATCTTTCTTCACAAGTGAAGAATACACGTTATGTTCATCAGAAACTCAGTCCAAATCTGGGCACGTTTTTCAATTTCTAGGGCTTAATCTTGTTTAATTTGGTTTTGTATTTGTGTTTTTGAGTATAAAGAATCATCAGTTTTGAGTTTTTAAAGTTTAAAAAGAAAAAAAAATATAAAGTGCAAAAAGGACTGGCCAGGACTCGAACCTGCGCCATCCTCCTCACAACACACACGTCTTACCATTGCGCCCTTGGGTCTTTTACTGACCGAGGTTCATTTCAAGTTCTATTTAAGGTGTGTTTGTTTTTTGGCTTATTTAGCTAAAAGCTTATTAATAAGCTGTTTCCAGCGTATTTCTTTAAGCTTTTTCACATTTAGCATTTTTCTTTTGTTTTCATATAGGTTAGGGACTTTTTGGTTCAAAAATATTATTTTTCCCGTAATTATTTAATTTACTAGGATTATTTTTAGTTTAAATTTTGAAAAGTGAATTAAAAATAGCAAAAAGCATTTTAAAAATCCAAAAAAATAGTTTTTAGGTTTTGAATTATATTTTTGAGGTTTACAGCTAAAAAAGTTTTCAAAAAGACTTATTTTTTATTTTATAGGATTTTAGGGTTTTAAACCAACTTTTAAATTTAATATAAAATTATTAAATAGGTTTCAGAAAATTTTAATTACATTTTTGTTTTAGTTACATTATTTAGGATTTTTGGTAATTTTTTAGAATTTTTTAGTAAACTTTGAATTTTTTTGATTATTTTAATATTATTTTATTATTAAAAATTAAAAGTTTAATTTTTTAAGTTTTTCTATTTTTTCTAGATTGTAGACACATAATTAGGAATTTTGTAACTTTCCAAATCTTTTTAGGACTTTTCAATTAATTTCTAGAATTAATTTAAGGTTTAATTAATTTTAATAGTTTTTAAGTGTTTAAAAATAGTTTAATTTGGTTTTAAAATTTTTAAAAATAGTTTTTAGCTTAATTAGGTTATTTTTGAGGTTTACAAACTTTGAAATCTTGTTTAGGACTTTTTAATAATTAATTGTGATTTTTAGGGCTTTAATTAGCATTAAAAAGTCATTATCTAATTAATTAAAAGGTTTTAGCAAGTTTGGATTTTTTGTAAACCCTTAGAATATTATTGTGGATTTTTAATAATTTTTAGGAATTTTTAGGTTAAAATTTTAATTTTTGCACTATTTACGGTTTTACGTGTTCACGTTTTCGTCTTAGTTTAATCCGTTTCCGTAACCGTCATTTTCTTTCTTATCTCATTTCTTTCTTTTCTCATAAAAATAAAATCATCAATCAAAATCAATTCAATTCACAACACACTAGCCTCCTCGAGAACGAACTTAATTGGTCATTAGTGCTCGGTTTTCCTAAACCGACACTTAATACTTGCCGCTTTTACGCACCTTTTCCTAAAGGTCGTATTTTACTATATTAGGAGGCTAAGCCTAGGGGAGGCTTCGTGTACATATTACTTTGCACAGACTAACATATTGGTAGATTTTAACAACATATTGCATTGGTTCTGGTGGTGTGTGTTACTCCTGGTGAAGGATTTTGCTCACTTCTGGTGGTTATATTCTTTCATGACTGGCTTCTAGTCCTCATTGGTTAGCTTCTAGTCATTATTGGTTGGCTTCTGGTGGTTAAAAATCCTTCTTTGTCAAGTGATGGTTGGCTTCTGGTACTGGTTTGGGACACTGTTCATCTTATTGACTTCTGTTGACCACATTTTGCTTCTAGTATTGACTATTGTGTGCTTTGACTTTTAGTCAACGCATTCAAATTCTGGTACTTAAAATCTTATTTAACTTTGGTAAATTGGAATTTGGAAGTAATGTTAAAAGGGGCAAGTGGTTACTATGTAATAACTGTCTAATTTGAAAGGACAACCCCCTATTATTAGGGGTCAATGAACAGTTACTCCCACCATTATTTATGGTCAATTAACCCACCCCTGACTCATTCATCCCACTCATAACTCACACACAACCAATCCTTCTCTCTCAACCCTAACAAAAATCATCTTCCATTCAATTAATCAAGATCCATGGCTGCCCTGGTATACCAACCTGCTCACAACAAGGTCGCCTATCTAGGAGATGGTCCACATCGTGATGATTTTACTGACATTCTGGACTTCATTGAGGCTTCAAACCTAAGGTATGGTTTTACTGTCTGTCCCACTATTTATGATAGTGTCATTCGTCAGTTTTGGGCATCTGCTCATCTTGTGGTTGTGGTTTGTCGACCACGTGAACTCCATGCTATCATAGATGGACGTTCATACGTAGTTTCTGAGGCTTCTATCCGTAGTTCCCTTCATCTTCAGGATGAAGGTGGGGTTGTATCCATCCCCAATGCGAAGGTGTTGGAGGGGATGGCTGCACTTGGGTATAATCATGGGGGGAAGTTTAACTTCCAGAAGAATAGGTTTTCCCCCCAATGGAAGCTTCTGGTGCATTTTCTGATTCATTGTTTAAGTCCCAAGTCTGGGAGTTGGGATGCTTTCCCTACTCCTTTGGCTACTGGTCTCATATGCTTAGCCCAGGGTAGGGTATTTAATTTTTCTCGTTATTTGTTTGAGGGGATGGTTAGCAATCTATCTAGTGCTGGTTCTAGGAAGAAGTTTTTGATATATCCTAGGTTTTTACAACAAATACTGGTTTGCATTCCTCGTGATAGGACTGAACATGTGCCTTCTAAGCTTACTGCCAAAGTGTATTATAATATGGTCCATGGGTTTAGCGGAGAGTGGAGGCCCCTTACTGAGGCCATGTTGGGGCTGGCTCAGGGTCCTCCTGATGATGTTGTTCCTCCGGTTGATCAAGCCGAGGAGGAACCGCAATTAGCTGATGACCCAATGGAGGAGGAGGATCATGCTGATGGTGGACCTCATGTGGTTGAGGAGGAGCTGGTTGAGGAAGTGGTGGTTGAAAGGCCATCAACTTCCAAGGCTGCTCCTTCTTCATTGCCACATTCGTCTCCATTTGTGGAGACTCCCCCTCCTAGTCCTGCTCCACGCTCTTCTGATAAGCCTACTGGTGCTAGTGCTCCTAATGTTGACCCGTTTGTTGCTTCTGGCTCCAATGACGCCTTCCCTGATCCAAGTCCTCTTGGTGGGACAGCGGAGGAGCCTATTACACTTACTTTTCTACTTGATCTTATGCACAGGTATCATGCACGGATTCTTTCCTTGGAAGCAGATTTGAATCAACACCGGAAGCTTACTATGGAGTTTGTTCTTCCCATGGCTGATCGCATCAAAGCTTTGGAGACTCAGCAAAGACGACGAAAGAAGCATGTGGTTCAATCTGATTCTGATGAGGAAGTTAAGGATCGTGTTGAGGATGGTTTGACTTTGTTGGCAAAGGCTGCCTTTGCTGATAAATTGTATGATGATTTGCCGATTCCTCTGAATTCCTCCAGTGTTCCTTCTCCTGCTGCTTTTCCCACTCCTATGGATGGTGCTTCTAGTCCTACTGCTGGTTCCAATGCTGGTCCATCCCATGATCCAAAGGGGAAGGCTCCCATGACTGATGCTCCCTCACCACCTCGCAAGCGTACACGCAGACAGCTTGAGGAGGATAGGTTGGGTGAGGAGGCTGCTCAACGGATGCAAGCCGAAATTGATGAAGCTGTTCGGGCTGAGGAGGAAGCGCTTCAACAGCAAAGACGTGAACAAGTCCAGCATGATGCAATGCATTGGAATGATAGTGATTGGATGCAGGTGTTGACTATTCTTACCAAGGATTATTCCCAGTTCACTGATCTTTTGGGTGCGGATGTGGATGAGCATAACTGTATTCCAAGAGCCATGGTGTTGATGCGCAAGCATCAGTTGGCGCTTGCTGCACAGCTTCGTGAGAAGCGTAAGAACGGACCTTTGTCGAGAACTGAGGAGCGAAAGCAGATGCAGCGATATGTGAAGTATCAGTCGGCTGCTTATTTCCAAACTGGTTGGAAGTGGGACAGGGTTCGGGCTTTGTCTTTTGATGAACTTAAAGCACTATATGAAAGAATGGTCAAGCATCAAAGCACCCCAATTCCTGAACGATTTATCTATCGTCCTTCTCCACGTGTGGTGACCACTTCTTCACCTGCTGTTACTACTGGTCCTACATCTGATACTACTCCTGCTTCTGCTGCTATTCCATCGGTTTTTGTTGCTTCTACAATTGGTACCACCTCTACTCCGTCGGTTGCTCCTCTGGTTTCTTCTTCAGGTCCTGCTACCACCACAACACATGCTACCACCACCACACATGTCACCACCACCACCACCTTTGCTACCACAACCACCACTACTCCTACACCTGATATGGCATCACCATCACCACCAGTTCCTGGTTCTCAACCTATTCCTTCTTCTAGTGCAGCTCTTGTTGATCCCTTGGGTGGGCAAACTATTGAGTCTACTTCTCCTGCTCCCACTGCTGCTGCTCCGGTAAAGGTAAAGGTTAAACCCTCGCCTAGTGATCCCACCCCTCGCCGTTTGCTTCGCCAGAAATCGGCTCGACGTGTTAGACGTGGAAAGACCGTTCCCTATGAGAAGCGTGCTCCCGAAAATCTTATAGATGCAGCTTCTGATAGTGACTCTGATTTGCCTTTGGGAAATGGATATATTACTGGTTGGACGGTTGTGCGTTCCACGACTCTTCCTGGTACGGTATCTCATAGAATTACTCTTAGTGATGGGTCTGTGCGGTTAGCTTCGGGTCTGCAGGGTATTTTGTATTGGGCGGATCGTAAGGATTGATAGGTGCGAAAACACCCATCCTTTTACCGCTTATTTCCAATAAAAACAAGACCAAAACGTGTATTTTATGTTGTAAAAGTCGGAATTATGCGTGGTTTGTGTTTTTATTGTGTTTTAGGACCAAAAGATGAAAAAGGAAGAAAACACGGGCTTTCACGGGCTTTTATCGAAGAAAACAGGAAAAGACGAAGTCAGAAGATCAAGAGTGCAAAAAGAACGGAAGTCCAAGGCCTATTCTGAAGATTTATCGAAGAAAAAGTCTAAAGACGGAAGTTTAACGAAGTCGAAGAACTTAAGTCTAATAGAAGAAGAAAATTCAAAGACAAGTTCAAATCCCGAGACAACATCGAGAAAAGACAAAGAATTAAAGTCGAGTCGAGAAAACGTGAAGAAAGCAAGAAAGAAGATGCAACACATGCACTCCTTCCACCTTCCCTATAAATACCCTCCTAATAGTCATTAGGAGGGTGTTAGTTAGTCTTTAATTTTTAGTTTTTCATTTTTCACTTTTCTCTCTAGTTTTAGAGAGAGAAAGTCTTAAACTTTCTCTCACTAAATTTCATCTTTTCTTTTAATCTTTCAAGATTAAACATTTATGTATTGCTTATTTCATTAATCAAAGTTCTTTTTAAGCTTTTAATCCTTCATCTAATTCTACCTTTCTTTAATTTTAGATTGATTTTGGTGCGACTATCAATAGATCCGTGTTGTTCTTAGTGATTTCGTGCTTAAAAAGTTAATCTCTTGATCATTACTTAAGTTTTCATACGAATAAGCTTTGAGATTCGTGTGCTTATTGGCTTATTTTTATGTGTAGCTTATTTATTTATAAAAATGTTTCTTTAAAAGTTCATCTTTTTATTGTTTAATTTTAAAGTTTGTTTATTTTGAGGTTTGATAAGTTGATACAAGTGCTTATTCGATCCGTTTCAGTTTTGATTCGTTCAAGTTTTGTGTGAGCTTATTCATTATAGCTTATTACAAGCTTATTTACCGAATCCCATATATTTCGGAAAGGGTACAATCCCCTTTCCGATTGCAGCTTATTCCGAGCAGCCTTCCACCCCTCTTTCCGATTGATCAATCGGAAAAGGGTTTCTATTTTTCCGATTTATACCCTATTCATTCCGATCAAGGTGATCGGATTAGGTTAACATATTTCGACGGCAAGGTTTTTCTTCATATTCCGATTGAACGCCCCATATTTTGATCGTAGTGATCGGATTAGGTAGTTTCACATTCCAATTTGGCTCTTTGTTTGATATTCCGACGAGGATACTTGAATTGTTCTGATCAGTGATTGTTTGTCGAACATTCCGATTGTGAGTCTTACTTTATTCCGATCCACCTTCTTTGTTTGATATTCCGATTGGCATCCTTTTTCAGACATTCCGACACACTTCTTCCTCAACATTCCGATCGATAGAAGATCGGAATACATTCCGATTTGGCCCCTTATCTGAGTATTCCGATTGCAGCCTTCATAGCATATTCCGATTAGTGATTGTTTTGAATATTCCGATGGTGTTAGTTCTTGTTTCTTCTAAAGTTTCTAAGTGTTAGTTTTATTTAGTGTGCTAGTACTTTTCTAATATTGTCTTTTAGTTTGTAAACATTTATTTTTACTCGTCATTTTAGTATTAATCTTTATTCTTCCATTTTACTCAACGACACTTATTACTTGCTTATAGTTTAAAATAGACAAACAAACCAAACCATTCTCTTGTTCACCAAAAGACGATTGAGTCACACTTTAGATCGGTTTTCAATTCGAAAAGACTTGGGACTACGAATTTTGATACGAGGTGTAAAAACCAAGTATTAAATGGCGCCGCTGCCGGCTCTTTTCGTTACGATTAACGGTTTCTAGTGAGAGACGCATTGAATTTTGGGATCCGTTCTTTGAACGTTATTTTCCTTGCTTTAAAAATTTTCAAAAACCCAAAAAAATATAAAACTTTTCAAAAATACAAAAACATTGAAAAATCATAAAAAGAAATTCTTTTCCAAAAGGTTTTGCACCAAAAAGATTATATAGATATTCTCTGTGTATATTTTTCTTCTGCAGGTGTATGCGTACTAGATCTTCGAACTATTCTGAGCCCGAGACTCGTGAAGATCTAGATATGGCTGGTGTTAATAAAAACAATAATAACCCACCTCTACCCAATTTGAATAACAACAACAACAACAACAATGTCCACCTACCTGATTTACGAACGATGGAGGAATTGTGTCAACCCACCATGAACGGACGCGGAGGCCCGATTGCGCCAATGCACGTCACGGCCCAGGAGTTTTCGTTGAAGCATCACATGATCCAGTAAGTGCAAACTAACCCATTTCATGGAATTCCGGATGATGATGCCAACAAACACCTCGACAAATTCATTACCATTACTCAAAGCATGAAGTGTTCCGGTGTTTCTATGGATGACCTTCGCCTCCAACTTTTTCCCCACTCGCTTTCTCACCATGCCGAAAAATGGTTTGACCGTCTTCCTAAGAATTCTATTCATACGTGGAATGACATGACTCAACACTTTTTGTCGCGCTACTTTCCCCCATCCATAGTCACAAGCCTTCGTAACCAAATCAGTGGATTCATGCAAGACAATGATGAATCGCTTTTTGATGCTTGGGAACGATACAATGATTTGATCGACCGCTGTCCAAATCACAATATGCTCCCCGTCACTCTCATTGACACCTTCTACAATGGTCTCACTTTTCGTGATTGTGAAACGATCAATGCTGCCGCCGGTGGTACCTTTATGAAAAGGAGACCGGAGGAGTGTCGAGAGTTGATTGAAAACATGACTACTCACCACAAGAATTGGGATTCATCCGCATCCTCAAGATCTAATCAGAGAGTCAATGTTTCTTCTACTACTTCCAATCCCGAGATATCTGAACTTACCCGACAAATCGCGAGTATGCACAAGGATTTCATGTCCATAGCCACAAACCACTTTCAACAAGCTAAAGCCGTTGCTATTTCTTGTGACACATGTGGTGGTCCTCATTCTTACAATGATTGTCCTTCTACCCAAGGC
Organism: Glebionis coronaria; assembly: GCA_025667525.1. NCBI lineage: Eukaryota > Viridiplantae > Streptophyta > Magnoliopsida > Asterales > Asteraceae > Glebionis > Glebionis coronaria. The sequence goes on along the minus strand of CM046882.1, from coordinate 94,289,261 downwards.
AATTTTTCTGAAAACGTTAACGCAGCTTACGGTACTTATCCCACGGGAGGCTATCAAGCTCGCCCTTAAGGAGACCGTAGCTTGCTAAGTTATCGTTCCAACAATTATCTTGCTCCTCCCGGTTTCCCTCCTGCAAACCAAAACCAACAACAAAGCTACAACCAAAACAACCAATCCCAACCTTGTGCAAACAATCAACATCAATCCCAACGAAACCCACACCCACCTCAAGGAAATTCTCAAGCCTACCAAGCTCCACCTCTCAATCAACCGATGGCAGTGAGTCCAGACGTCGAGACATTCATGAAGACTAATCGGGAGATGGTGACGAATCTTCAGAGTCAAGTCCGCAACTTGAAGGGAGAAATGGCGAAACAAGGGAACGATATTCGAGCCGAGCTAAGGAATGACATGGCAAAACACAGCAATGAAATTCATGCAAACATGAGAGACTCTTTCAATACTCAAGCGGTTAACCTTCGTGATATGATTGGTTCGCTCATCCAAGGTAATCAACCCTCTTCTTCGGGTACTCTTCCGAGTAATACCGTTGCGAATCCAAGAGGGGAGATGAAAGCAATCACCACTCGTAGTGGAAAAGGTTATACGGAACCCGAGCTTCCTACACCTTCACCCGTGATTGTGAACAAGGAAAAAGAGCAACTTTCTTCACCTCCTTCACCTTCTATCCCCATTTCCCCACCACCCGTGGTTGTGAGTGATCCTATTCCCTTTAAGCCTTCTTCTTCATCCAATATACCTTATCCTTCAAGGTTGAGGAAAGAGAAGCAAAAGAGCAAGGATGATATTCAAGTTTCAAACTTTCTCAAAATGTTTAAACAATTGAATTTTAACATCTCCTTTGCCGAGGCTCTCGCTCACATGCCTAAATACGCTAAGATGTTTAAAGATCTTCTAAGCGATAAGGAAAAGCTTCTTGACATTGCTCAGACCCAACTTAATGAAAACTGCTCCGTAGTGCTCTTAAGGAAATTGCCCACCAAACTTGGTGATCCGGGTCGCTTCTTGATTCCTTGCAACTTCCCGGGAGTAGAGAATTGCATGGCCCTAGCCGATCTAGGTGCCAGTATAAACTTAATGCCTTTAAGTGTTTGGAAGTAATTATCTCTCCCCGAGCTAGTCCCCACCAAAATGACTTTGGAATTAGCCAACCGTATGGTTGCTTATCCAGTGGGGATAGCCGAAGATGTCTTTGTTGGCGTTGACAAATTCACCTTCCTGGCAGATTTTGTTGTCGTTGACTACGAGATGGACCCCCGTGTTCCATTAATCGTTGGACGTCCCTTCTTAAGGACCGGTCGCACTCTCATTGATGTAGCCGCGGGCGAATTAATCATGAGAGTTGGTGACGATCAAATTGTCTTCAACATGGGTAAGATTTCTAAGCAACCTTATTCATATGAGAGTGTTAATGCTATTGATGTTCTCGATGAGGCTTGTGAAGAACATTTTCATGATGCTTGCAAAAGTACTCTTTCTTCTCTACCCAATGTTGAGACCGTTGCCTCAATTGTTCCGGCATTGACTCCTTTTGGAGAAAGTGACTTGGATGATTTCGAAGCTAGCTTGGGTCCTCTTGATATTAAGTATGATAATTTGTCCATCGATTGGGATGAAGACATTCGTACTATTGAGAGACTTCTCAATGAGGACCCGTTTTCTCCTCCTTCTACTAAAGAGGTGACTAATGATGATCCATCGTTAGTTTCACCATCTATTGAGGATCCTCCTACTCTTGAGCTTAAGGACCTACCTCCTCATCTTGAGTACGTTTTCCTAGAAGACGAAGAGAAGTTACCGGTCATCATCGCGAAGGACCTGCAAGAAGAAGAAAAAGCCCGACTTGTCGCTGTGTTGAAGAAGCATAAACGAGCTGTCACTTGGAAAATCTCCGACATCCGTGGAATTGATCCTCACTTCTGCACACATAAAATTCTCATGGAGGACGACTTTAAGCCCACAATTCAAAGCCAACAAAGGGTGAACCCTAAAATCCATGAAGTCATCAAAAAAGAGGTTATCAAACTTCTTGATGCGGGTATGATTTACCCTATTTCGGATTCACCATGGGTTAGTCCAGTCCATTGTGTGCCTAAGAAAGGCGGAATCACCGTTGTGCCCAATGCAAACAACGAGTTGATCCCTACCCGTCTTGTTACTGGGTGGAGAGTTTGTATAGACTACCCCAAACTCAATGATGCCACGAGAAAGGATCATTTCCCTCTACCTTTTATGGACCAAATGCTTGAACGTTTAGCGGATAATGAATATTACTGCTTTCTTGATGGTTTTTCGGTTATTTCCAAATACCCATCGATCCCCAAGATCAAGAGAAGACAACATTCACTTGTCCCTATGGCACATTTGCTTACAAAAGAATGCCTTTTGGCTTATGCAATGCCCCCGGGACTTTCCAAAGGTGCATGTTGGCTATCTTCCATGACATGGTTGAGCAAACCATGGAAGTCTTCATGGATGATTTCTCGGTCTTTGGGGACTCCTTCTCTTCTTGCCTTGCAAATTTGGAACGTATGCTTAAGCGGTGCGAAGACACTCGCCTTGTTCTAAATTGGGAAAATGCCATTTTATGGTAAAAGAAGGCATTGTGCTAGGACACAAAATCTCTAAAGCCGGTCTTGAAGTCGACCGTGCTAAAGTTGATGTCATAGCCAAATTACCTCCACCTTCGACCGTGAAGGGTGTGCGAATTTTTCTGGGTCATGCGGGCTTCTATCGTCGATTCATTCAGGATTTCTCTAAAATCGCTCGCCCGATGACCCACCTCTTGGAAAAAGATACTCCTTTTATCTTTTCTAAAGAGTGTTTCGAAGCCTTCAATCTTCTTAAGGATAAGCTAACTAAGGAACCGGTCTTGGTTACCCCTAATTGGGAGCTGCCTTTTGAATTGATGTGCGATGCTAGCGACTTTGCCATTGGTGCGGTTTTGGGCCAACGAGTGAATAAACACTTCCAACCAATCCACTATGCTAGCAAAACAATGACGGGGGCTCAATTGCATTATACGACAACCGAAAAAGAGCTTTTAGCTGTTATCTATGCTTTTAAGAAATTTCGCCCCTATCTTGTTTATCCCCCACCATCGTATACACGGACCATTCCGCGTTGAAGTACTTGATGACAAAGCATGATTCTAAGCCAAGACTTCTTCGTTGGGTTTTACTCCTTCAAGAATTCAACATTGAAATTTGTGACAAGAAGGGAGCTGAAAACCTGGCCGCGGATCATCTGAGCAGACTTGAGGATCCATATCAAGGGGATCATCCGCACAAAGAGATCAATGACTCTTTCCCCCTGGAGACCTTAATGTCTATAAATCTCAATCTTGATGACACCCCGTGGTTTGCGGACATTGCAAACTACTTAGCGGGTGGTATTCTCATCAAAGGGTTAACATCCCAACAAAAGAAGAAGTTCTTGAATGATGTCAAGACTTACTTTTGGGATGACCCTTATCTATTCAAACAATGTGCTGATCTGATCATTCGTCGTTGTGTTGACGGACCGGCAGCTTTTGACATTCTCCAAGCTTGCCACAAAGGACCCACCGGTGGTCACTTTGGTCCCAACTACACCGCTAAAAAAGTGTTTGATTCTGGATTCTATTGGCCCACCATTTATCGTGACGCTCACGAAATGGTTAAGCATTGTGATGCTTGCCAACGCCAAGGCAAGATCACACATAAAGATGAGATGCCTCAAAATTTCACACAGGAATGTGAAATCTTTAACGTATGGGGCATCGACTTTATGGGGCCATTTCCATCCTCCAAAGGGAACAAGTACATCCTCGTCGCAGTTGACAACGTTTCTAAATGGGTTGAAGCCAAGGCTCTCCCTACGAATGATGCGAGGGTGGTTGTGAACTTTTTGAAGCAACTTTTCGCTCGATTTGGCGTTCCTCGTGCTATCATCAGTGACCGCGGGACTCATTTTTGCAACGATCAATTTGCAAGAGTCATGGCTAAGTATGGTGTCAATCACCGTCTTTCCACCGCCTATCATCCCCAAACCAATGGGAAAGCCGAGATATCCAACCGTGGATTGAAGCGAATTTTGGAGCGAACTGTGGGAGAGCATCGTGCCACGTGGGCCGACAAGTTAGATGATGCTCTGTGGGCTTTCCGTACTGCTTATAAGACCCCGATCGGTTGTACACCTTATCGTCTTATGTACAGGAAAGCATGCCACCGCCCCATCGAGCTGGAACACAAGGCGTACTGGGCCTTGAAGTGGGCGAACTTCGACATCAACAAAGCCGGTGATCATCGCAAGATTCAACTCAACGAGCTAAATGAACTGAGGACTGAAGCTTATGAGAACTCGCTGATCTACAAGGAGAAGACGAAGATTATCCACGATGCTAAACTCAAGAACCGAGAGTTCCATGTTGGTGATCAAGTCTTACTTTTTAACTCTCGGTTGAAGATCTTCTCTGGCAAGTTGAAGAGCCGCTGGTCTGGTCCATTCACCATCGCCAAAGTCTTTCCATATGGGACCATTGAGCTTTCTCAGCCAAATGGGCCCAATTTCAAGGTGAATGGCCAGCGTCTGAATCTGTACTTTGGTGAGGACATCTCTCAGGAGATGATTCCATCCCTCACTATGTTTCCCATGAACTAAATTTTGTTCGAGTCAGGCTCGTGACTCGGTGAACAAAAACAAGCGCTTCTCGGGAGGCAACCCGTGTTCTATCCTTTACTGCTTTCATAATAAGTGGAGGGGGGAGCCCCGTATGTGTTTGTTGTCTTGTTTCTTGTGCTGTGCAGGGATTAAAGCTTCAAAGATCACCTTGATGACTTTTGACGAACCGTGATACCGTGTTCCCATCTTCCCGGTTCTATCCTAAACTCTTGTGATTCAATATTTCATATTTTATATATGTTCACATTGAATTCACTTTAGTTGTCCTTTCCTTAGCAAGATTTAAACAAAGTGCACAATGTCATAAGTGTAGGGGAGTTTACTCCCACATGCTTAAACATTGAGGACAATGTTTATCTCAAGTGTAGGGGGGACTTCTATCGAAGTAAGTGGTCTTTTCCATGAATTTGCCCTCATTTTAACCGGAAAAATTTATTTTTCGACATTTTTCAAAAATTTTAATCTATTTTGGCCTAGTTGTATAGTTGTATTTGCCTTTGTTTCCATTGCTAGAATAATTCTTCAATAAAGTGGTTTTAGATTTTTCTTAGTCGTGAACATTTTGACTCAACCCGAGTTTACTTACCTAAGTTTACTCTAGCTAGTATCCTTAACGTGTTTAAGTCAAGTTTTGCTAGGCTTTTATATAGGGAGCTATAAAACGCGAAAGTCTTAACTCTCACAGGTTAAGAACAAGAACTTTTCGCAAGTTCCTATAATTGATCCTAGGGAGTCGTTTATCAAGGGAACTTTAAAACGCGATTTCTAAACTTAAAAAAGTCTAAGAATTTGCAAGATCCTATAGATGACTCGAAAACCCAAAACTTTGATTTAATAGGCTAAGCATCCACGAGTCTCATTCCTTGGGATTTTAAATTGTGGAGAACGAGAGATGATAGAGTCAATTATAAGTTCGGTATTCTTTCGAGAATATATGTGAGTTAATTTTAAGCCTATTCTCCCTTCGCTTGTTAATAAATTTATCTGCAATAAATAAGGTTGTACGATTTAAAAGGTTACTTAGCTTCTAGCCCCAGATCGTTTAAAAGTTGCTCGGTACGGATTAGAGTTCATAGCCAAGGCATAACTTATTGAAGCGGGATGCGAAGATTGGCGAGTCCGAAAAGGCCCTAACAAGGCATGAGGGCTATATTTTGTTGCTAAAGATCCAAAAGTGATGTGAAGAATCATTTATCGAAAATCAATATGAAGGATCAAGACACACGACGAATAGCAAATACTCCCCAAAAGATTATGGAGAAGTCTATCCAAAAAGACCCTAACAAGGTATGAAGATAAATAGATCCAAGTCCTAAAAGGAGGCGGATCGTTGTATAACAAAATCCAAAATAAAGATTGGAGAAAAATGAAGAAGTCGTGGTCCAAAGATGAAGAATCTCTCAAAACTTCAAGTGAAGAAATTCCTAGTATGAAGAGAAGACCATAATTTCAAGAACGTCTCTCAAAGATTCGAAGTATGAAGTCGCTGCCAAAAATCGGTCCGAGAAAGGTCTCAAATCGTGAAGCAAGTTATGCCAAGATATGAACTTTATGAGGTCCCGAGAAGAAGTTTTAAAAGATTTGGACCTTTAGCTAACTATTGATTAAATCATGCACTTTATTTTCGGCCTAAATAACTATCAAAATAAGTCAAACAATGCATCCTCGTGATCATTCGAGACAAAAATAAAATATAAGAGATACACCTAGGGATAAGGGAGTCTAAGTGAATAATTGGCCCACATGAGTTCGTGTTAGTTTGCTAACTTATAATAACAATGATCTCGTTTTTAAGCTTGGTATGGGGAACGTGAAACTTGAGAATGATAAACGTTCACGGCTGCCAAAACCAATTTCTTTACTTATTTCTATCTAGTTATGTTTAGAATTTAATAAAGGCCAAGGTGGGTTATTTATAATGAAAAATGTAAACCTTGCTTTAAAATTAATGCATTGCATGAGGGCATTGCAATGGTCAAGTGTAGGGGATTTGATAGGTGCGAAAACACCCATCCTTTTACCGCTTATTTCCAATAAAAACAAGACCAAAACGTGTATTTTATGTTGTAAAAGTCGGAATTATGCGTGGTTTGTATTTTATTGTGTTTTAGGACCAAAAGATGAAAAAGGAAGAAAACACGGGCTTTCACGGGCTTTTATCGAAGAAAACGGGAAAAGACGAAGTCAGAAGATCAAGAGTGCAAAAAGAACGGAAGTCCAAGGCCTATTCTGAAGATTTATCGAAGAAAAAGTCTAAAGACGGAAGTTTAACGAAGTCGAAGAACTTAAGTCTAATAGAAGAATAAGATTCAAAGACAAGTTCAAATCCCGAGACAACATCGAGAAAAGACAAAGAATTAAAGTCGAGTCGAGAAAACGTGAAGAAAGCAAGAAAGAAGATGCAACACATGCACTCCTTCCACCTTCCCTATAAATACCCTCCTAATAGTCATTAGGAGGGTGTTAGTTAGTCTTTAATTTTTAGTTTTTCATTTTTCACTTTTGTCTCTAGTTTTGGAGAGAGAAAGTCTTAAACTTTCTCTCACTAAATTTCATCTTTTCTTTTAATCTTTCAAGATTAAACATTTATGTATTGCTTATTTCATTAGTCAAAGTTCTTTTTAAGCTTTTAATCCTTCATCTAATTCTACCTTTCTTTGATTTTAGATTGATTTTGGTGCGACTATCAATAGATCCGTGTTGTTCTTAGTGATTTCGTGCTTAAAAAGTTAATCTCTTGATCATTACTTAAGTTTTCATACGAATAAGCTTTGAGATTCTTGTGCTTATTGGCTTATTTTTATGTGTAGCTTATTTACTTATAAAAAGTTTTCTTTAAAAGTTCATATTTTTATTGTTTAGTTTTAAAGTTTGTTTATTTTGAGGTTTGATAAGTTGATACAAGTGCTTATTCGATCCGGTTCAGTTTTGATTCGTTCAAGTTTTGTGTGAGCTTATTCATTATAGCTTATTACAAGCTTATTTACCGAATCCCATATATTTCGGAAAGGGTACAATCCCCTTTCCGATTGCAGCTTATTCCGAGCAACCTTCCACCCCTCTTTCCGATTGATCAATCGGAAAAGGGTTTCTATTTTTCCGATTTATACCCTATTCATTCCGATCAAGGTGATCGGATTAGGTTAACATATTCCAACGGCAAGGTTTTTCTTCATATTCCGATTGAACGCCCCATATTCCGATCGTAGTGATCGGATTAGGTAGTTTCACATTCCGATTTGGCTCTTTGTTTGATATTCCGACGAGGATACTTGAATTGTTCCGATCAGTGATTGTTTGTCGAACATTCTGATTGTGAGTCTTGCTTTATTCTGATCCACCTTCTTTGTTTGATATTCCGATTGGCATCCTTTTTCAGACATTCCGACACACTTGTTCCTCAACATTCCGATCAATAGAAGATCGGAATACATTCCGATTTGGCCCCTTATCTGAGTATTCCGATTGCAGCCTTCATAGCATATTCCGATCAGTGATTGTATTGAATTTTCCGATGGTGTTAGTTCTTGTTTCTTCTAAATTTTCTAAGTGTTAGTTTTATTTAGTGTGCTAGTACTTTTCTAATATTGTCTTTGATGTAGTTGTTTTGCAACCCTTTAGGAAAAGAGAGGCAAAGTAGTGGTAAGCGTTAAGTGTCGGTTTAGGAAAACCGAGCACTAATGACCCAAGTGAAGTCCAAGTTCGTTTCCCAAGGAGGCAAGTGCGTTGCGTTAAGAGTTGATTAATGTTTGTGATTATATGATTGAGAAAGAATGGGATTAGAAGAGAAAGACGGTTACGAAAACGGATTAATCTACGATGAAAAAAAGCGAAAACGTAAAACCGTAAATAATGCCAAAAATAAAATTTTAACCTAAAAATTCCTAAAAATCACTAAAAATCCACAATCATATTCTAAGAGTTTACAAAAAATCCAAACTTGCTAAAACCTTTTAATTAATTAAATAATGACATTTTAATGCTAATTAAAGCCCTAAAAATCACTTTTAATTATTAAAAAGCCCTAAACAAGATTTTATAGTTTGTAAACCTCAAAAATATCCTAATTAAGCTAAAAACTATTTTTAAAAATTTTAAAACCAAATTAAACTATTTTTAAACACTTAAAAACTATTAAAATGTATTAAATCTTAAATTAATTCTAGAAATTAATTGGAAAGTCTAAAAAAACATTTGGAAAGTGACAAAACTCCTAATTTAATGTCCTTAACCCAGGAAAAATGAAAAAACAAGAAAAAATAAAACTTTAATTTTTGATAATAAAATAATATTAAAATATTCAAAAAAATAAAAAATTTGTAAATAAATTCTAAAAAATTACCAAAAATCCTAAATAATGTAACTAAAACAAAAATGCAAACCAAATTTTCTGAAACCTATTTAATAATTTTATATTAAATTTTAAAGTTGCTTAAAAAACCTAAAATCCTATAAAATTAAAAATAAGCTAAGTTGAAAACCTAATAAGCTGTAAACCTCAAAAATATGATTAGAAACCTAAAAATTATTTTTCCAGATTTTTAAATTACTTTTTACTATTTTTAAATGACTTTCTAAAAATTAAACTTAAAATAATCCTAATAAATAAAATAATAATGGGAAAAATCTAATTTTTGCTCAGAAAAATCAACAACCCTAATACAATCCTAGGAAAAATCTTAAACAAGAAAAAGCTAAGAGAAATAAGCTGGAAACAGCTTATTTAAAAGTTGTTTGCTAAATAAGCACAAAACCAAAAACACCTTAAATAAGTATTGAAATGAAAGGTAAACGTAAAAAGGCCATCTAGATCACTAGTAAACACGCTACTCCTTGGAGCGCAAGGTCGCGTGTTCGAGTCCAGGCAGGGTGTGCCTTTTTGCAAAACTTTTTTTTTTTTACTTTTAAAACTTAATCCAGTGACCTATTTAAGCACAATAACACTAACACAAGTCCAAATTAATCAAGATTAAACAAGTTGGAATAAAAAACGTGCCCAGGTTTAGTGAACTTTCTGATGAACACACAAGTGTTCTTCACTTGTGAATACAATCAAGAGGACTTGATTGTGTGAGCTTTTGTGGATGATTGTGATAGACAAAGGCACCCTTATACTCTTTTGAGTATAAGAAGTCAATAATAACACAAAAACAGGCAGGTACAAGTCAAATTTAAGCACAAAAATAAGCAAATAAGTTACTGATAAGACTTAAGCAGGTTTGGGGGTGTTTATCTGATGCAGTTAGCACAACAATGGATTTTAGTAAGCCAAATCTTCCATGAAAGTGTACTAGATCTCACACAAACCATACATAATCCTAAACAATCCTATAATCTAGCAGTCAATAAAAATTTAAAGGCAAAATCCAAAGAGAACCAATTACACAAGCAGACTTCTGATTTTAGGCAATGTTTTCAAATTTTTAGCAAACCAAAGTGTTTAATATACTACCAAACTGACATTGAAACTAACACATATCCTAACAACACCCTAACAAGTATGCAAGACAGGGTTAAACACAAGATCCTCAACAATAATCCAAATTTCACCCTAATCCCAAACACACCTTTAAAATCTGAAATCAAATTTTAACAAAGCAAATCTACTCAAATCTAATTCAAACTGAATCAAATCACTTCTAGCATGCATACAACCCTAATAGGAGCAAAATTAAGTACTTAAACTAACACTTAACAACTTAACATGAAAAATCACATAAGGCATATAATTTTCAGAAAAATGAAAATGGAAAAGGGAAACAATGAGCTACCTTAAGGGTCCTACATCCAGGACCCTTAGTGGTTGAAAAACCACCTCCAAACAAGCCCGGGCTTGTGCTGAACTTTGATGAGATTCTGATGGAGTTTTACTTTAACAAAAATGAACAAGAGTGGTTCCTTTTTGAATCTGCTAAGAGAAAAGGGAACAAGCTTGTGTAAAAGGCTTAAAACTTGCTCCTAGCTTATAGATTAAGCTAGAAGAAAGCTTGAGCTTGTAGATCAGATTATGATAAGCTTAAAAGAAAGAGAGAAATGACCAAACCAATGCTATTCAAGCTTGGGTACCCACTACACCAGAACAAGCCATGGTGTTATGGACATACACAAGGTCAAATACCATCAATCCAACACACTGAATCAACATTGTATCAGATTTATATGAAAATTTTTGATAAAAGAAAACTTTGAAAAAGAAACAGAAACTTTTGAAAACTTGAGAACTTTTGCTGAAATTAAACCAAACTCAACCAATAAACTTAAATCAACTGAAAATGTAAAGGGAACTCAATATTTCTCATCAACAACACTTAAACCATTTATATTAATTCATAAACTAGCTTTACAAAGTTTGTGAAAAAAGGAGAAAAATTAAGAACAGAACTATGCTAAGTCCTATATGCCTTTATATAGAGGCTACAATGTGATTCTAGAACTGAATGGAAACTAGAAACCCTAGCAAGTGAACTTCCAATCTTGCCCTTGGACGATTTTTGAATTTTGAGTCAAAACAAAGCCATGTGATGATCTTGGCATGTAGCTGAGATGCCAGTGATGTAGAAACAATCTAGGACGTCCATTTTACCTTTGAGAACAAGAAATTGTTGTGGGTTGTTGATCTTGCTGCCAGGTTTTGTTTGAGAGTGAATAGTGGGGCAGGGGAGGGTTGCACACACATGTGAGGTGATGGTGATGGGAGTTTAAGGGTGGTTTTGGGTTTAAGAGGTGTTTAATTAAGGATCTGGATAATTACCCAAAACCCCTTTGTTTTAATTAGTGTTCTTCCTGGAAAAATTAGGGTTTATGGGTGGATTAGGGACGGGTTTAATCTAGTTTGGGGGTTTAATTATTTAAATTTTGTGTTTGGAGGGAAGGGTTAACTGATTAATTAAATTAGTTATTGTGAGTGGATAGATGATGTGGAGAAAAGGAGGTTTCTGATTGGTGGAAGGGTGTGAGTGGGTGAGGTGTCAATAGCTGGTTGGGTGTGAGGAGTTTGGTTGTCTGGCAGGTTTGGTCCTTCACTTTTCATTTTTTGTTCACTTTGTATTAAATGGCTAACAACGCCAAATTAACACACAACAACTTTTGAACTTTGACAGTTTTGGCACAACAAGTTTTGAAACTTGTTTTAAGGACTTAAAATGCAATTTCTTCATATTCCAAGGACTGATTTTGACATGTCTTCATACTTCAAGGCCTTGACTTGTTTGTTGACTTCTTGGAGGACCATTATTGACAATTTAGATTTGTTGAGGGACTAAACTTGCCAAGTCTTCAAAGTTAAGGGTCCTTTTTGTAATTTTTACAAACTTTAGGGACCAAACTTGTAATTATGAAGATACAAGGGTATAAAGTGTCAATTCTTCAAACTTGGAGGACCAATCTTCAATATTCTCCGAATCTTCAAGGGTTTTCTTTCGAAAATTCTTCATTAGGGCTTGGTTCATCGTGCGGCTTCGTTTCCCGTGTTTTTTTTTACTGATTCTTGTGATCTTTTGTCATTTTCTCAATATCTGTACCTAAAATACACAAGCAACAAACACAAGCATATATTTGGGTATTTTGATGATATTTAATGCATTTTAAGCCCAATTTGGATGATGAGACTATGTATAAAAGCAGTCTCATCACTCCCCCATACTAAACCATTGCCGTGCCCTCACGCAATGCTAGAATTAAGTATCAAAGCATCTCCAAAATTCATTTTATTCACTTTATTGAAATGATAAACTAGCTAATCTACTACTATTACTAATACTTGTGTTATAGACATAATGTATGATTTTCATCGCAAAATGGGACGTTTAGGTTCATAGAATAAGAACACGTGAATGCTTCGTTAGAAATAATTTCATCGTCCTCGATTTTCACCCTAATTCAAGCGTGCAACGAGATCATTGTCATTATAAGTTAGTAATGCTAACACTACTCATATGCCCTAATCACGTACTTATTCTCCCATTATTCCTAAGTTGTATCTCTTATATTTTATTTTGTCTTGAATGTTTCACGAGGATACATTGTTTGACTTATGCGATAATAGAGATTTAGGTCTAAAAATAGAGTCCTAACGGTGTAACTAAGACCATCAAATCAATAACCCCTCCTAATAGACAACGATGTTAAAAAATTAAGTTGACAAGAAGAATCGATAAACACGGTTTTATAACGGTTTTGAACATGAGACTTATTACCAAGACTTTTATACGCCCCCTAACGGAAGGGCCTTATTATCTTTGGTTTACCTCCATCTTTTATTCAACTTCGCCATGAAGCTTTTATTATGTGATGAGATGGCATTTATACATGATCTCATCGTTCTTTTCGGGCTTTAAATGCACTAAAATGTCATAAAATACCATATATATGCTTGTGTTTGTTTACTTGTGTGTTTTAGGTATGGATATCGTGAAAAAGACAAAAGATCACAAGATACAAGGAAAAACGAACACGAGAAACGAAGCCGTACAAAGAACCGGGCCCTAATCATGGAATTTTCATCAAATACCCTTGAAGACTTGAAGACAAAACAAGATTGATCATCATTTATTGAAGAAATGACACTTAAAACCCTTGTATATTAATAATTACAAGTTTGGTCCCTTAAGTTTGTCAAAATTGCAAAAAGGTCCTTCAACTTTGAAGAAATGGCAAGATTAGTCCCTCAAATTGCCAATAATGGTCCCTCAACAAGTGAAAGACTCATTGAAGACCTTTGAAGATCAACATTGTCCAAGATTAGTCCTTGAAAAATCACCAAATGACAAAAATTGCCTTTGAAACATCTTTATGGAAAGTTTGTGCCAAAATTGTCAAAGGGGGAAAGTTAATTATCAAAGGGATGCAAGTTTTAGGGCTGGAAACCTTAAAAGCCAAAAATAACAAAAACCAAGGACCAAAAGTGACAACTCTGAAACATTTAAAAAAAGAGGCGCCTAACACAATCCCCACCCCCAATTTCGGATCTAAACACATACTATTCACCTTTCTTACTACCCAGAAATTACTTTCACTTTTCCTTGGGTAAAAACCAATTAAACTTGCACACAAGTAATTCACACACTCACAAACCTTCCCCACTCCTAAAAACCTGCATCCCACTCATGTGCACCAAACCCCCAATTCCCCAATCCACCAATCACATCATTCCTTAGCCCTCAAGCATCATGACGTGGCTTAAATCAATGGCCAAGATGCTATGCTTACTCACAAAGCAAAATTTAAAGGCCAAGATCAAGAAAGGACAAAATGCACTCAAAACCATTCAAGGGCACATTTGGGATTTTCTATGTATTAGGGTTTTATGTTTTATTGCTTCTAGGATGTTCTATAGGCTCTATAAAAGGAGACCCAAGCTGTGGTGATCCCTTTGTTCCAGTTTTTAAGCTTGCACATGTAATACCTTTTTAAAGAAATAAAAAGTTTGGTTTTTGAAATATTCAAGTGTAATTCCTTTTTTATTGTTTTTAAAAGTTGAGTGTTGTGTTAAGCTTAATTCTGAGTTCCAAGTTTTAATTTTGGTGAAGTGATTTGTGTTTCAAAACTTGTTTTCAAGTTTTTGAAAATTGGAAAATTTTGGTGAGAATTGTTCTAAGGTTTGGATGTTAAGAAGTTTGGATTAATTAGTGTTTTAAAACGTATTTAAAAGGTTGGTTAAGGTTTTGAAAGTATTTTGGAAAGAAGAAAAAGGAACCATAAAAAAATATATATTGTTATATTATTTTGTTGTTTTCTTGTTTTGTGATTACAATAGGTTGAAGGCTTGTTGATTTAGTTCAGCTCCAACCCGAGTTGGATTGGAGGAGGATTTTCATCCTCTAGGTTCTTGGATGTAAGAACCTTAGGTAAACTCCTTTTTCTTTTGAAAGTTCAAAAATAGCAAGTTGTATGATCTTAAGTGATTTGGTGATTAAGTGTGTTTATATTGCATGATTTGTGTTCTAGTGTGTATGTTTACATGTTAGATGCACTTGGAATCAATTTGGTAGCTTTTGTAAGCATGATTGGTATGTTAAAAGTTGGTTTTTAGATTTTAAAAGGGTGTTTGGCAACAGGTTTAAGCAGGACATCTAGATTTGTTTTGATAATTAAAAGGTGTTAAATTGCTTGTTTAGGGTTGATTAAGGTATTAGTAAGTAGTTAATTAGTTTGGAACAAGATTTGAACAAGTTTGTTAGGTTTTTAAGGAAAGAGTAAGTTAAAAATCTGCATATTGCTAAATTGCTTGGTTTTTCATGATTTTGATGCTAAATCTTTGATTCTTGTTGTTATTTGTGTGTTACTTGACTCCTTGAGCTTCAATAAGCTCAAGGGTGCCCCAATTGATCCAAAATACCATCAAACAAGCTCATTACCAAGCTCCTCTTGGCATCAAAAGTGCACAAGTGTGCACTTGTTTGGTTCATCAGAAAACATCCAGTCCGTCATTCAAGTTGCGGCGCAAGACAGAAGCATTGCGGCGCAACTGAAGGAGTTACTGACCAAAGGTGCTCCCGCAACACTAGTTGCGGCGCAAGACCCCACTAGTTGCGGCGCAACTGAAGGTGCTGCTGATCTTGGTGATCTCGCAACACTAGTTGCGGCGCAAGACACAAACGTTGCGGCGCAACTAAGTGACTTTTATTTTTTTTGTATTATTTTAATATTATTTTATTATTTAATTTTCAAAATTTTCTTTTTCTTTATTTTTCATTTTTCTTAAGTTCTATAGCATTAAATAGGACTATTTCCATTTTTAGATTATTTTTATCACTTTTGGATTTATTTTTATAATTACTTTAAGTTTAATTAGGTTTTTAATAATTTTTAATTTTTGTGTTTTTTTTTTTTACGGCTTTACGTTTACGTTTTTTACGACATAGTGTAATTTTCACAAGACCGTCATTCCATCTCATCAATATTAATCTCAAAGAAATACAAGTTAATTCACAACACCATACCTCCTTGGGAAACGAATCTTTCATCTCTTTTAAGTGATTGGGTCATTAGTGTTGATTTTTCCTAAAATCATCACTCGATACTTACCGCTATTTACGCTCTTTGTTTTCCTAAACGAGAGTTGTATTTTACTACAATCAATTTTTGGCGCCGCTGCCGGGGAGGTGTGTCGTGTCTTAATTTGGAAAATTTTGTTTTTGATATTATCCATAATAGTATTTGTGTTAAGTGGAACTCCCTTAACACGTATTATCGGTTTTCTCGGTTTTTCTTTGTGAATATTATTAATATATTGAATTAAGTATCACAACCAAAATACAATATCTCCAAAAGTGTGAAAACACAACCTTGATTCGGGATTTCATCACTCGATCATTGTATTCGAATCTCAAACAAAAAGAAAAGGGAAAAATAGATAAATACTTTCGAGAAGCTCGATTTTGAAAAATACAAACTATAAGGTGGGTATAAGGCGGGTATTATAAAATATACCCTAAGGAAAAAGGCTCTTAAGTGCTTCGCGCCGCCTCGTTTCCCCGCTTGCTTGTGAGTATTTTGAGATTGAAAGCTAATCGAGGGTTTTGCCGCCCAAAGTATTAATACGTATACTATATTTGCTTGGTTTTCTTTGTGATTAAACCCTCGTGAACAATTTGGTTTTCACCAAAGTTCTAAAGTCATTCGAAGGCGTTCACTCCACGTGATCGTTTTCATTCCTTTGAGGCTTCTTTAATCAAGAGTTTGATTCGAGGAGAGATTTTGTAGATTGTTGTCTACGAAGATACACCAAAAACCAAAAAAATTAAATATCATCAAAAACACAAAAAAATTGAAAATCCACAAAACGACCAAAAAGAATCTTCTTTGCTCACCTCCCATTCTTCGTGAAGTTTATGATCACTCGTAATCAAGCAAAACGAGCTCGTAAACGACTTCAAAAGCAAGCCAATCAATCGTTGATTGTTGAAGAACCTCCAATTGTTGAACCTATTATAGAACAAGAAGTCGTAATGGCTAATCGTACTATGATGGAGTTGCTACAAGCACCCACCGAGGGTTTTGGAGAGGCCATTGTTATTCCCGCCATCCTTGCGGAGAATTTCGAGATTAAGACGGGTTTAATGTCGATGCTACAAGCAAACAAATTTCGAGGTCACGAGAAAGACAACCCGCATTACCACATTAGGAATTTCAACCGTCTCACCGCCACTAGCAAATTCAAAGATGTTCCACATGACGCCATTAAGATGATGTTGTTTCCATATTCGTTGGATGGACCCGCAAAAATTTGGCTCGAGAAAGAACCGCCAAATTCGATTTTGACATGGGCCGATCTCGTTTCTAAGTTTGTGAACAAGTTTTTTCCACCATCGAAAACAACACACTTAAAAAATGAGATTTCACGATTTGTGCAACGTAACAATGAAAGTTTTTCTATGGCATGGGAACGATTTAAGGAGATGTTACATGAATGTCCTCACCATGATTTTTCGGAATTGCATCAAATTGATACTTTTTATAATGGGCTTAATGATCATGAACGAGATTATTTGAATGCCGCCGCGGGTGGTAATTTTTTGTGCAAGACGACAAATGAGGCTTTACAAATCATTGAAAATCGATCTAAGGTTTATAGCCCTCGTAACACACCGAGTGTTGCCAACATGGGTTCGTCATCGTCATCACAATCGTCTCGTAGCATTAATGCCTTACATGATGAAGCTAATGAGGAAAATCGTTTTTTTGATAGATTTGCTAATCTAATGTCCCATTGGAAGGCTCAAGAAGCTTCCAATTCCGCTTCGGTTAAAGCGGTTGCTAAGAGTTGTTTATCGTGTGGAGGAGCTCATGATTTATCCGAGTGCATTACCGCGGATGGTAACACTTCGAGTGCTTATGTAGCAACGGGAACTTACAACCAAAACGGCCAAGGTTCCCGCCAAAATCAAGCTCCACCAAATCAAAATGTTAACAATTATCGAAACAACAACCAAGGTAATTACCAAGGCAACACACGCAATTACAACAAAGGGAATTATCAAAGTGGGAATGGACAAATCTCTAATCAAAACCAAAACCGTGATTTTCAAAATACTACACAAGGTTTTCAAAATGCTCACACGAAAAATTTGCAAGGAGAATTTTTAGATTATGCAAAAGCAAATGATGCTAAATTTGATAATATGCAACGTGAGATGATTAGCTTAAGGTCCGAGTTGAAAAACGAGCTTAAAAATGAACTTGCTAATGAACTTAAAACTCATGCAAATAAAATGGAAGGAAATGTCCAACGTCTTCAACAAAACCAACAAAAGATGGAATTAGGACAACATGAGATTAAGCAAGAGTTATTGAAAGCGGATGCTAGGCAATCAAAATTTGAGGACCGTATGGCTAAGATGTTTGAAGCTATCATGTGTAAGCCCTCTTCTTCGGGTGGTCTTCCTAGTGATACCATTGCAAACCCGAAGGGAGAAATGAAGGTTATTACTACACGAAGTGGTAAAACTTTCAAGGAACCAATCTCTCGACCAAGTACTTCTACGGAGAAGGAAATCGAGAAAGAACCCGAGGTGATGGTCGAAAAGGAGCACATTACAATCCCACGAAGTACCGCTCATACCACACCTACGGTTATACCAATACCAAGTATGGAACCCGAGTTTCCAAGGCCGTTGCCTAATGACCTACCCACACCACCTTTACCCTACCCTTCAAGACGAAACAAAGAGAAAGCACAAGAAAGGAACAATTATCAATTTGAGCTATTCATGAAAATGTTTCGTGATTTGCATTTTAACATAAGTTTTGCCGATGCTTTAATCATGATGCCTCGATTCGCCGCAAACTTCAAAAGTATGCTAAACAACAAAGAGAAGTTACAACAAACGTCTAGTTGTTCATCGGTTTTTCTAAGCCGCATACCACAAAAAGTCGGTGATCCCGGTAAATTTTTGATTCCGTGTGCTATACAAGATATGGAGGAATGCTACGCCTTGGCCGATCTTGGCGCTAGTATTAATTTAATGCCTCTCGAGATTTTCAAATCGCTTTCGCTTCCGGCTCTTACTCCTTCGAACATGTCCATCGAGATGGCCGATCATTCTACGATTTTGGCATGTGGAGTAGCCGAGGACGTTTTCGTTAAAGTCGGAAAGTTTTACTATCCCGTTGACTTTATCGTTGTAGATATTCCCATCGATCGAAAAGTTCCTCTCATTTTGGGTCGTTCATTTTTGGATACATCAAGAGCACTTATCGATGTTCATGCTCGAAAAATCACCCTTCGTTTCAATGAAGAAGAACTTGTCATCAATGCAACACAAAACTCCAATCTTTCTCATGTATATTCTATTGCAACTTTAAACCATGGTGACTCGACAAATGTCGTTTGCAAAGAATTTTCACCAAGAGTTTTAGGGAATGTCTCCAAAAACAATTTACCATTTCCTCCGCCGGTGGAGGTTATGAGTACTAAGCCTACAAAGAAGAAACCATCAATACTTGAATCAAAAAATCCTTCACCTTCATTCTTGAAAAGTATTGATAAGTTGCCGGTTTCTATGGAAGATCTTTCGGATGATGAATTTATGGACCCCGATGGGGAGGTTTTTTTTCGTCGATAAACGTTTTGAGAACTTGCCACCACCAAAACCAAAACGGTTTCAAAATGTGAGAATTTTTAGTGTGACTAACATCGTCTTAGAAACACCGAATATTTTCGACATAATTAAAAAGGGTTTTCATAAGGAGAGTTTAAAAGATAAAAAAGGAAAAGATCTTAAATGTGATTTAATTGATTTTTCTACAAATCTAACTCCGTCATCACCGCGTGATTTGAGTACTACAAACTCGTCTACTCCTTTTGACGATGTTTTGTGTGGTTCTAGTATGGGGGAAGCCCCTTATGTTCCCTCATCCTTGTCCACCGAGGACGAGATATTCGATCCCGGAATTTCATGTAAAGAGAAATCTCGGTCTTCCACCGATGCAATAAATGGAAACTATATCTATTTGCTTGGTGCGAGTCTACCTCGAGTAGCTCAAACGTTTGTCTTACCAATTGTCTCACCCTTCTACTTCTCATCTATTTTCTTCAAACTCTTTGAGTTTATGGCACAGGTTGGAGTGGTGTTAATTTGTTTTTCCAATGGAAACGAGAACGCCATCTTCGACCCCGGTATTTTGCATCACTTAAGGACTTAGTCCTTTATACCGGTTGCTTTTTGGGCCTTGTTTATCATGTAAGCCCCGCCAAAAAAATTGACCACACCATGATATCCCTAAATGTTCACATTTTGAGGGGATCGAGTCGAGCTCATGACTCGGTAATCAAAAACGAGGTGCCTCGTGGGGGAGATCCCATGCTTATCTTTATGCTTATTATTCACTAATAAGGGGACTTGTACCCTTCCAACTCGTTGTCTCGTGGTTGTTTGTGATTGTGTTATCTAGATCATCATCATCGTCTACGATTGAAGACTCTCGTGTTCGTTTACGTGAGCCTCCATCGTTCGTTTGAAGAAGTTTTTCACGATTCCATGACATATCCTTTATTGTTCTAACAATTATCTTTTAGCATAATTAATAAACGGCTTTAGATATATTGTTGATCACCCTTTCCATGCTAGATCCTAAGCATTCGACTCTTCGTCTCTAGTATGGGGGTGCTCCACCTTTAGACTCGAAACATTGAGGACAATGTTTACTTTTAGTATGGGGGGGTGAATAGGTACTTGCTTTGCTACGCCCTCACGTGTTCCAACCTTCAATGTTTTGTTTTGCTAATAAGGCTAAAAATGGCCAAATTTTAAAATTTTTCTTAGTTTTCATAAGTGTTTTTAAGACACGAATGTATATTTTCCGATGGGTAGAATAAGAGTTAATTTTTGACTTGATGGGCATTTGGAGCCCTTTACATTCCTTAACCCGCTCAATTCAAGTTTTGCTAGACTTTTATATAGGGAGCTTTAAAACGCGAAAGTCTTAATTCATTCGGGTTAAGAACAAGAACTTTTCGCAAGTTCCTATAATTGATTCTAGAAAGTCACTTATCAAGGGAACTTTAAAACGCATTCTCTAAACTTGAAAAAGTCCAAGAAAGTGCAAGATCCTATAGGTGGCTTGGAAACCCAAAACTTTGATTTGATATAGTCTTAATGAAAGCTAATCCAAATTTGGCTTAATTTTGACTTGCACGGCTAAGTATTCACGAGTCTCTTTAATTAGAGGTCTTTAAATAGTGAAGAACGAGAAATGATAGAGTTAGACAAGTGATCATGCTAAACGTAGAACATGAGAATGTTCTTTCAAAAACTCATGTGTTTTTAATTGTGGCTTTTTCTTCCCATAAGATCAATGCATTAGGAATAAAACATAATTGCAATAAGTAAGGTCGTACGATTTGAAAGGTTACTTAGCCTCTAGCGCAAGATCGTTTAAAAGTTGCTCGGGGTTGAATAGAGTTCATAGCCAAGGCATAACTTATTGAAGCGGGACGCGAAGATTGGCGATTATCCAAAAAGGCCCTAACAAGGCATGAGGAGCTCTATTTTTGCTAAAGATCCAAAGATGATGTGGAGTATCATTGTTCCAAAATCAATATGAAGGATCGAGACACACGACGGGAAGCTATTACTCCCCTAAAGAATGGAGAAAGTCTATCCAAAAAGACCCTAACAAGGTATGAGGATGAATATATCCAAGTCCGAAAAGGAGGCGGATCGTTGTATATCAAAATCCAAAGTAAAGATTGAAGAAAAATGATGAAGTCGTGGTCCTATATGAAGAATCTCTCAAAAACGTCAAGAGAAGAAATTCCAAATATATGAAGAGAAGACCATAATTTCAAGAACGTCTTCCCAAGATTTGAAGTATGAAGTACATGCCAAATATCGGTCCGAGAAAGGTCTCGAATCGTGAAACGAGTTATGCCAAGATATGAACTTAAGGAGATACACGAGAAGCCGTTTTAAAAGATTTTGTCCTTCGGCTAACTATTGATCAAATCGTGCTACTTTGCTTTCGGACTAATAACTACTCAAATAAGTCAATATGAATCACTTGTGATCCATGACAAATAGATAAAAAATGCTAGTAACCCATTTCCTTTTATAATAACTAGGATTGCGGGGAGAAAAAGTATTACACAATTTGAACGTATGAGTAGTGTTAGCATTGTGACTTGTACCAACAATGATCTTGTTTTTGCACTTAGCATGGAATGTATGACAATCAAGGATGACGAAATTTACTCTAAGGGACATTAACTTGTTTCTATTCTTAGACCCTAAAAGTCACATTTTGGTGATGAAAATCATACATTATGTCTTTACACAATCTCGTAGTATGTTGCAAATCTTTTACTCTTCAATAAAGGTTAATAAAATTGAACTTTGGTGATGCTTAGATACTTTATTCTAGCATTGCGTGAGGGCACGGCAATGGCTTAGTATGGGGGAGTGATGAGATGGCATTTATACATGATCTCATCGTTCTTTTCGGGCTTTAAATGCACTAAAATGTCATAAAATACCATATATATGCTTGTGTTTGTTTACTTGTGTGTTTTAGGTATGGATATCGTGAAAAAGACAAAAGATCACAAGATACAAGGAAAAACGAACACGAGAAACGAAGCCGTACAAAGAACCGGGCCCTAATCATGGAATTTTCATCAAATACCCTTGAAGACTTGAAGACAAAACAAGATTGATCATCATTTATTGAAGAAATGACACTTAAAACCCTTGTATATTAATAATTACAAGTTTGGTCCCTTAAGTTTGTCAAAATTGCAAAAAGGTCCTTCAACTTTGAAGAAATGGCAAGATTAGTCCCTCAAATTGCCAATAATGGTCCCTCAACAAGTGAAAGACTCATTGAAGACCTTTGAAGATCAACATTGTCCAAGATTAGTCCTTGAAAAATCACCAAATGACAAAAATTGCCTTTGAAACATCTTTATGGAAAGTTTGTGCCAAAATTGTCAAAGGGGGAAAGTTAATTATCAAAGGGATGCAAGTTTTAGGGCTGGAAACCTTAAAAGCCAAAAATAACAAAAACCAAGGACCAAAAGTGACAACTCTGAAACATTTAAAAAAAGAGGCGCCTAACACAATCCCCACCCCCAATTTCGGATCTAAACACATACTATTCACCTTTCTTACTACCCAGAAATTACTTTCACTTTTCCTTGGGTAAAAACCAATTAAACTTGCACACAAGTAATTCACACACTCACAAACCTTCCCCACTCCTAAAAACCTGCATCCCACTCATGTGCACCAAACCCCCAATTCCCCAATCCACCAATCACATCATTCCTTAGCCCCCAAGCATCATGACGTGGCTTAAATCAATGGCCAAGATGCTATGCTTACTCACAAAGCAAAATTTAAAGGCCAAGATCAAGAAAGGACAAAATGCACTCAAAACCATTCAAGGGCACATTTGGGATTTTCTATGTATTAGGGTTTTATGTTTTATTGCTTCTAGGATGTTCTATAGGCTCTATAAAAGGAGACCCAAGCTGTGGTGATCCCTTTGTTCCAGTTTTTAAGCTTGCACATGTAATACCTTTTTAAAGAAATAAAAAGTTTGGTTTTTGAAATATTCAAGTGTAATTCCTTTTTTATTGTTTTTAAAAGTTGAGTGTTGTGTTAAGCTTAATTCTGAGTTCCAAGTTTTAATTTTGGTGAAGTGATTTGTGTTTCAAAACTTGTTTTCAAGTTTTTGAAAATTGGAAAATTTTGGTGAGAATTGTTCTAAGGTTTGGATGTTAAGAAGTTTGGATTAATTAGTGTTTTAAAACGTATTTAAAAGGTTGGTTAAGGTTTTGAAAGTATTTTGGAAAGAAGAAAAAGGAACCATAAAAAAATATATATTGTTATATTATTTTGTTGTTTTCTTGTTTTGTGATTACAATAGGTTGAAGGCTTGTTGATTTAGTTCAGCTCCAACCCGAGTTGGATTGGAGGAGGATTTTCATCCTCTAGGTTCTTGGATGTAAGAACCTTAGGTAAACTCCTTTTTCTTTTGAAAGTTCAAAAATAGCAAGTTGTATGATCTTAAGTGATTTGGTGATTAAGTGTGTTTATATTGCATGATTTGTGTTCTAGTGTGTATGTTTACATGTTAGATGCACTTGGAATCAATTTGGTAGCTTTTGTAAGCATGATTGGTATGTTAAAAGTTGGTTTTTAGATTTTAAAAGGGTGGTTGGCAACAGGTTTAAGCAGGACATCTAGATTTGTTTTGATAATTAAAAGGTGTTAAATTGCTTGTTTAGGGTTGATTAAGGTATTAGTAAGTAGTTAATTAGTTTGGAACAAGATTTGAACAAGTTTGTTAGGTTTTTAAGGAAAGAGTAAGTTAAAAATCTGCATATTGCTAAATTGCTTGGTTTTTCATGATTTTGATGCTAAATCTTTGATTCTTGTTGTTATTTGTGTGTTACTTGACTCCTTGAGCTTCAATAAGCTCAAGGGTGCCCCAATTGATCCAAAATACCATCAAACAAGCTCATTACCAAGCTCCTCTTGGCATCAAAAGTGCACAAGTGTGCACTTGTTTGGTTCATCAGAAAACATCCAGTCCGTCATTCAAGTTGCGGCGCAAGACAGAAGCATTGCGGCGCAACTGAAGGAGTTACTGACCAAAGGTGCTCCCGCAACACTAGTTGCGGCGCAAGACCCCACTAGTTGCGGCGCAACTGAAGGTGCTGCTGATCTTGGTGATCTCGCAACACTAGTTGCGGCGCAAGACACAAACGTTGCGGCGCAACTAAGTGACTTTTATTTTTTTTGTATTATTTTAATATTATTTTATTATTTAATTTTCAAAATTTTCTTTTTCTTTATTTTTCATTTTTCTTAAGTTCTATAGCATTAAATAGGACTATTTCCATTTTTAGATTATTTTTATCACTTTTGGATTTATTTTTATAATTACTTTAAGTTTAATTAGGTTTTTAATAATTTTTAATTTTTGTGTTTTTTTTTTACGGCTTTACGTTTACGTTTTTTACGACATAGTGTAATTTTCACAAGACCGTCATTCCATCTCATCAATATTAATCTCAAAGAAATACAAGTTAATTCACAACACCATACCTCCTTGGGAAACGAATCTTTCATCTCTTTTAAGTGATTGGGTCATTAGTGTTGATTTTTCCAAAAATCATCACTCGATACTTACCGCTATTTACGCTCTTTGTTTTCCTAAACAAGAGTTGTATTTTACTACAATCATTATGACTTTGGTCTTGCCTTGCCTTTTATTATCCGCCTCATCGGTGGTTTTATTAGCCAAAGACGTATATCCTCACGCTAAAGCGAATTTTGGATCTTTAAAGATTCAAAGATTAAGGCTTGATTCACTTTCAATTTGGGCATAGATTTTTCGGCCTTGTGAGCTTCAAATTTTTGCTTAATTTAGGTGAGCATTTGAAATCTTATTATTAGGTGAAGCTTTCGATTATTAGGGTGCCAATACTTCAAAAACGTGATGCTGGCGATACCTTAATGTCTTCCCAATTTAATTACACGGAAGCTACTAGAAAAGACTAGAAACCCAACAATCCTAACTAAACCGCTAAGTCAATATTTATTAAGCAAAAAATATTTACATGCGAAGGGAGAATAAGCAAACAACGAGAACACATGAGTTTTTGAAAGAATACGAGTACTCTCCGTTTAGCATAGTAACTTATAATTAACTCTATCATTTCTCGTCCTCATTTAAGAGACTTAGCCTAATGTGTAGTTAAGGAATCAAAGCTAAGTGCTCAACACGCACGGTCGAGTCAAAAATTACTCTTATTCTCGCCATCGGAAAATCTACATTCGTGTCTTCAACACTTATAAAACATGAGAAAAATTTTAAAATTTGGCCATTTTTAGCCTTATTTTGCAACAAAACGATAAACAAAAAGATAAACTTTGGAAAGCGTGAAGGTTTGGCAAGGCAAGTATCTATTCACCCCCCCCCCCCCCCATACTAAAGTTAAACATTGTCCTCAATGTTTCGAGTCTAGGGGTGCAAACACCCCCATACTAGAGACGTAGTCGAATGCCTAATCTAGCATGGAAAGGGTGTAACCAATAAATTAATAGCCGTTTATGAAGTGTGCTATAAACCTAAGGTTAGAACATCAAAGGATATATCATGGATATTGAGAAATGTCTCCAAAGCAAACGATCGAGTGCTCCCATAAAACGAACACGAGAGGCTCCAATCGTGAAGATCATGATCTAAAAACCACATATCACAAACAACCACGGAACAAATGTTGGAAGGGCACAAATCCCCACACGTAAGCTACATTAGAAAGCGATAATATGTACATAGGATAAGAATGGGACTCCCCCACGAGGCACCTCGTTTTTTATTACCGAGTCATGAGCTCGACTCGATCCCCTCAATACTAATTATCATTGGGGAAGGTGACTTGGTCGAGGTAGTTTAAGGATGGAACTTCCCCGCCAAAGTAGTGCTTTAACCTATGTCGATTCACCTTGAAGTTAGGACCATCATCTTGATCTAGCTCGATGGTCCCATATGGAAACACTTGAGTCACGGTGAATGGACCGGACCAACGGGATTTCAACTTACCGGAAAAGATTTTCAATCTTGAATTAAAAAGTAAAACTTGATCCCCAATGTTAAAAACCCGGTTTTTAATTTTAGAATCATGCAACTTTTTAGTTTTCTCTTTATTAATCAATGAATTTCCATAAGCAATGTCTCTTAATTCATCCAATTCATTCAATTGCATTTTCCGGTGTTTTCCCGCGGTCTCCATATCATCATTATAATGCTTTAGGGCCCAATAAGCCTTGTGTTCTAATTCGATAGGCAAATGACAATTCTTTCCATACACAAGCTTATAGGGAGTGCACCCAATGGGTGTCTTATGAGCGGTCCTAAAGGCCCATAAAGCATCGTCTAACTTATCCGACCAAGATTGTCGGTTTTCTCCTACGGATCTCTCCAAGATCCTCTTCAATGCTCGGTTTGAAACCTCGACTTGCCCACTCGTTTGTGGGTGATAAGCCGTAGAAAGACGATGTGTAACCCCATATTTCCTTAAGACTCTTTCGAATTGGTCATTACAAAAATGGGTTCCATGATCGCTTATGATAGCACGAGGGGTTCCAAACCGAGCAAACAAGCTTTTCAAAAACTTAACTACCACACGAGCATCATTAGTGGGCAAGGCCTTTGCCTCCACCCACTTAGAAAGGTAGTCAACCGCAACGAGAATGTACTTATTACCACGAGATGATGGGAACGGCCCCATAAAGTCTATGCCCCAAACGTCAAAGATCTCACATACTTGAATGATATTTTGTGGCATTTCATCTTTTTGTGAGGCTTTTCCTTGTCGTTGGCATGAATCACAAGACTTCACAAGATCTTGTGCATCTCGGTAAATAGTAGGCCAAGAGAAGCCGGCATCAAACACCTTCTTAGCCGTGAGATTAGCACCGTGGTGACCACCCGTGGGTCCCTCATGGCAAGCTCTAAGGATGTTAGAAGCTTCGGTGCCAAAAACACAACGTCAGATGATTTGATCCGCACAAGTTCGAAACAAGTAAGGGTCGTTCCAAAAGTAGAACTTGACGTCATGAAAGAATTTTCGTTTTTCTTGAGTCGTCATACCCTTAATGATGAAGTTACCCGCATGGTAATTTGCAAAATCCGCAAAACATAGGGTGGAAGAATCAAGCTTAGAATTCACTACACCAAGTGTCTCGAGCGGAAATGTTTCGGTGATTTCCTTGGGCTCGTAAACACTTTGGTGAGGATCTTCCAAACGAGAGAGATGATCGGCCGCTAGATTCTCGGCTCCTTTTTTGTCAACGATTTTGTGATTAAATTCTTGAAGGAGGAGAATCCAACGAAGTAATCTCGGCTTAGCATATTGCTTTGACATGAGATACTTAATAGCCGAATGGTCCGTATACACTATGCATTTCGTCAAGACGAGATAAGGTCGGAATTTCTCAAATGCATACACCACGGCAAGGAACTCCTTTTCCGTCGTAGTGTATTTAAGTTGAGCCTCGGTCATCGTCTTGCTAGCATAGTGAATAGGCAAGAAGTGCTTATCATGACGTTGCCCCAAAATGGCCCCTATAGCGTAATCACTAGCATCACACATTAGCTCAAAGGGGAGGTTCCAATTGGGTGCAACAAGAATGGGAGCTTCGGTAAGTTTCCTCTTAAGGATCTCAAAGGCTCGTACACAATCTTCGTCAAAGACAAAACGTGCCTCTTTTTCAAGAAGATGTGTAATGGGTCGAGAAATCTTCGAGAAATCCTTGATGAATCGACGATAAAAGCCCGCGTGGCCTAGGAAACTCCTAACTCCCTTGACGGTTTTGGGATGAGGTAATTTGGCGATGACGTCTACCTTAGCTTGATCTACCTCAATCCCTGCTTTCGAGACCTTGTGCCCTAAGACGATTCCACTCTTAACCATAAAATGACATTTTTCCCAATTGAGCACAAGGTTGGTTTCCTCACAACGTTTCAACATTCTCTCTAGATTCGACAAACACGAAGTGAAAGAATCACCAAACACGGAAAAGTCAACCATGAAGACTTCCATCGTTTTCTCGATCATATCATGAAAAATAGCCATCATGCATCGTTGAAAAGTTCCCGGTGCATTACAAAGTCCGAATGGCATTCTACGATAGGCAAACGTTCCATATGGACACGTAAACGTAGTTTTTTCTTGATCACGAGGATCGATGGGAATTTGGAAGTAACCGGAAAAACCATCTAAAAAGCAATAGAAATCGTTTCCCGCAAGACGCTCCAACATTTGGTCCATGAAGGGCAAGGGAAAATGGTCTTTTCGAGTGGCTTCATTCAACTTACGATAGTCAATGCACACTCTCCATCCGGTCACGAGTCTAGTGGGAATCAACTCGTTGGCATCGTTTGGCACAACGGTCATCCCTCCCTTTTTAGGGACACAATGAATAGGACTCACCCAAGGGCTATCGGAAATAGGGTAAATCATTCCCGCGTCAAGGAGTTTAAGGACCTCCTTTTTGATGACATCGTGAATTTTGGGGTTCATCCTCCTTTGACTTTGGATTGTTGGCTTGAAATCCTCCTCCATTAAGATTTTGTGTGTACAAAATTTGGGATCGATTCCCTTAATGTCGGATAACTTCCACGCAATCGCCCCTTTGTGGTCCTTAAGAACTTCGACAAGTGCGGTTTTTTCATCATTCGAAAGATCCTTCGCAATAATAACCGGCAACTTGTCGTCCTCCTCCAAATAGACATATTCGAGGTGAGGAGGTAAATCTTTCAACTCAAGGATAGGTGGTTCCTCAAGTGAAGATTTGGGCTCGATACTCATAACCTCCTCGGGTGGAGGTAATGGGAAATCGTTGAGAAAATCCTTGATAATCGAGAAGTCCTCATCGTTGTCGAGGTCTTCGTCACAAGTACGTGGAACATCGAATTCTTCCAACGTAAAACCACCACCTTCGAAAGGAGTGAAGGTTGGTGTCGAATTATCAAGAATTGGATCTAACATAGTGGGATTGCCACTAGTTTCTTCATCACCAAACCCTAAAACTTCTTGTGAAAATTCCTCGCAAACCACGTCGATCATATCAACGAGGTTTATGGTAGCAACGGAATAAACATGAGAAAGTTGAGAATTTTGAGTTGCGTTTATAACAAGTTCCTCGTCGTTGAAACGTAAGGTGGTCTTTCTAGCATGTACATCAATCAAAGCCATAGACGTATCTAAAAACGAACGACCTAAAATAAGAGGAACTTGAGGATCCGTGGGGATATCAACAACGATAAAGTCTACGGGATAGTAGAACTTCCCCACTTTCACAAAAACGTCTTCCGCCAAACCACATGCAAGAATCGTGGAATGGTCGGCCAACTCAATAGACATTCGTGAAGGAGTAAGATTAGGAAGATTGAGCGACTTGAAGATTGCAAGTGGCATCAACTTAATGCTAGCACCAAGATCGGCCAAGGCATAGCATTCTTCCATATCTTGAATTGCACAAGGGATCAAAAATTTACCGGGATCACCGACTTTTTGAGGTATGCGATTAAGATAAACCGACGAACAACTAGACATTTGATGTAATTTCTCCTTGTTGTTCAACATACTCTTAAAGTTAGCGGCAAATCGAGGCATCATGACCAAAGCATCGGCGAAACTCACATTAAAGTGCAAATCACGAAACATTTTCATAAAAAGCTCAAATTGGTAGTTGTCGCGCTCTTGTCGTTTCTCCTTCCTAAGTCTCGATGGGTAAGGCAAGGGTGGTGTTGGTTGGGGCATAGGCATAGCCTTTGGTATCTCGGGTTCCAATATGGGTGATGGGTCAACCGTAGGTGTGGCATGAGCGGTACTTTGTGGGATTGAAATATGCTCCTTTTCGACCACCACCTCGGGTTCTTCCTCAATTTCCTCCACCGTTGGAGTAATTGGTTGAGGAGTCGGTTCCTTAAGTGTCTTACCACTTCGTGTGGTAATCACTTTCATCTCTCCCTTTGGGTTTGAAACGGTGTTACTAGGCAAACTACTCGAAGTAGAGGCTTTGTTCCCCATGACGGCTTCTAAAATGGCATTAAGCTTAGCATCAAAACCATTAAACTTCAAATCTTGACTAGTGGCTTTTTGGTCAATTCTTTGTTCAAGCCTAGCATGACTTTGCTCTATCTTGTTGTTTTGACCTCGAATTTGGTTAGCAAAATCATTTTTCAATTCATTCCTCATGCTATGATTTTCTTTAACAAAATTAGCCAATTCCTTAGTGTTTTTAGCCGTGTCCCTAGCTTGATTAGCCAATTGCTCTTGAATATTTTCCAAAATCTTATCATTTGCCGTGGCGTAATTCACAAAGTCCATTGGAAGTTCTTTAGTGTAAACATTTTGAAGACCTTGACTCGTGTTTTGAAAATTACGGTTTTGGTTTTGGTTTTGCAATTGGCTACTACTACTCCCTTGATTCCCATAGTTGTTATTACCCTTGTAATTGTTCCTTTGATTGCTTTGGTAACCAACTTGATTGTTTCGATAATTGTTAGCATTTTGATTTGGTGAACAACCCGGTGGAGTCAATTGATTAGTGCGAGGAACTTGACCGTTTTGGTTATAAGTTCCCGCGGCCGCGAAGGCACTCGAAGTGTTACCACCGTTGGTAATGCACTCGGAATAATCGTGAGCTCCACCACAATACATACAAGAAACCTCAACCGCTTTAATCGTAGCGGGAGCGGGTTGTTCACCAACTTTAAACTCAACTAACAATCCTTTCACTATATCAAAAATTTTGTTCTCCAAATTAGCCTCGATTTGGCAAGCATCAATGGTGTGTGACAATGAAGGCGAAGATGAAGATGAAGTCTTACGAACACTCGACGTGCTACGAGGACTATACACCTTAGACCTATTCTCAATGATTAACAATGCTTCCTCGACTGTTTTACACAAAAAATTACCACCCACGGCGGCATTAAGATAATCACGCTCATGATCGTTCAAGCCATTGTAAAACGTGTCAATTTGATGCAAGTCGGAAAAACCATGATGAGGACATTCGTGCAACATTTCCTTAAACCTATTCCAAGCCGTTGAAAAACTTTCATTATACTCTTGCGAAAACTTTGAAATCTCGTTTTTCAAGTGCGTAGTCTTAGAGGGCGGAAAAAAATGGTTCACGAATTTTGAAACGAGATCCTTCCACGTCAATATAGAATTGGGTGGCTCTTTCTCTAACCAAATTTTTGCGGGCCCCGCTAAGGAATACGGAAAAAGCATCATCTTAATCGAGTCGTTTGAAACATCCTTAAACTTGCATGTGGCGGTAAGACGATTAAATTGGCGAATGTGGTTATGAGGGTTGTCCTTTTCGTCCCCTCGAAACTTGTTGTTTTGAATCATGGACAACAAACCCGTCTTAACCTCAAAATTCTCCGCAAGGATAGCGGGAATCACAATCGCTTCTCCATAACCCTCGGTGGGTGCTTGAAGCAACTCCATCATAGTTCGATTAGCCATGGGTGCTTCTTTCACTACAATGGGTTCGTCAATAGGAGACTCCTGACTAGAAGGAGTGATGGATTTGTTTCTTCGTTTACGAGCACGTCTTGCTTTAGAGCGAGTTTGCATAAACGTCACGTACAACGAGAAGGCGAGCAAAGAAGATTCTTTTTGGTGTTTTTACTTTTTCAATTTTTTTTGTGGTTTTTGATTGTTTTTACTTTTTTTGGATTTTTTTGGAATGTATTAAGTAGAACAAAATCTACAAATCTCCTCCTTAATCAAATCTCTCGATTAAAGAAGCCTCAAGGAATGAAAACGATCACGTGAAGTGAACGCCTTCGATGACTTTAGAACGATGGTGGAACACCAAATTTTTCAAGAGGGTTTAATCAATAGAAACCAAGAAAATATATATGATACTTAATAATACTTTGGGCGGCAAAACCCTCGATTAGCTTTCAAAATCAAAATACGCACAAGCAAGCGGAGGAAACGAGGCGGCGCGAAGCACTTAAGAGCCTTTTTCCTTTAGGTCATGAAATACAACCGCCTTATACCCACCTTATAGTTTGTATTTCTCAAAATCGGGCTTCTCAAAAGTATTTATCTATTTTTGCCTTTTTCTTTGGTTTGAGATTCGAATACAATGATTGGGTAATGACCTCCCAAGTCAAGGTTGTGATTTCTCACGTACTTGGAGTACTTGTAAATTTATTGTTCTACGTATACAATATAGTAATAATATTCACAAAAAACGAAAAACGATAATACGTATTAGTAGAGTGCTACTAATACAATTACTTTTATGGCTATATATAAAAACAACAATGGTTCAACCAAAACACAACACGCCTCCCCGGCAGCGGCGCCAAAAATTGATGTAGTTGTTTTGCAACCCATTAGGAAAAGAGAGGCAAAGTAGTGGTAAGCGTTAAGTGTCGGTTTAGGAAAACCGAGCACAAATGACCTAAGTGAAGTCCAAGTTCGTTTCCCAAGGAGGCAAGTGCGTTGTGTTAAGAGTTGATTAATGTTTGTGATTATATGATTGAGAAAGAATGGGATTAGAAGAGAAAGACGGTTACGAAAACGGATTAAACTACGACGAAAAAAAGCGAAAACGTAAAACCGTAAATAATGCCAAAAATAAAATTTTAACCTAAAAATTCCTAAAAATCACTAAAAATCCACAATCATATTCTAAGAGTTTACAAAAAATCCAAACTTGCTAAAACCTTTTAAATTAAATAATGACTTTTTAATGCTAATTAAAACCCTAAAAATCACTTTTAATTATTAAAAATCCCTAAACAAGATTTTATAGTTTGTAAACCTCAAAAATATCCTAATTAAGCTAAAAACTATTTTTAAAAATTTTAAAACCAAATTAAACTATTTTTAAACACTTAAAAACTATTAAAATGTATTAAATCTTAAATTAATTCTAGAAATTAATTGAAAAGTCTAAAAAACATTTGGAAAGTGACAAAACTCCTAATTTAATGTCCTTAACCCAGGAAAAATGAAAAAACTAGAAAAAATAAAACTTTAATTTTTGATAATAAAATAATATTAAAATATTCAAAAAAATAAAAAGTTTGTAAATAAATTCTAAAAAAATACCAAAAATCCTAAATAATGTAACTAAAACAAAAATGCAAACCAAATTTTCTGAAACCTATTTAATAACTTTATATTAAATTTTAAAGTTGCTTAAAAAACCTAAAATCCTATAAAATTAAAAATAAGCTAAGTTGAAAACCTAATAAGCTGTAAACCTCAAAAATATGATTAGAAACCTAAAAATTATTTTTCCAGATTTTTAAATTACTTTTTACTATTTTTAAATGACTTTCTAAAAATTAAACTTAAAATAATCCTAATAAATAAAATAATAATGGGAAAAATCTAACTTTTGCTCAGAAAAATCAACAACCCTAATACAATCCTAGGAAAAATCTTAAACAAGAAAAAGCTAAGAGAAATAAGCTGGAAACAGCTTATTTACAAGTTGTTTGCTAAATAAGCACAAAACCAAAAACACCTTAAATAAGTGTTGAAATGAAAGGTAAACGTAAAAAGGCCATCTAGATCACTGGTAAACACGCTACTCCTTGGAACGCAAGGTCGCGTGTTCGAGTCCAGGCAGGGTGTGCCTTTTTGCAAAACTTTTTTTTTTTTTTACTTTTAAAACTTAATCCAGTGACCTATTTAAGCACAATAACACTAACACAAGTCCAAATTAATCAAGATTAAACAAGTTGGAATC
Organism: Glebionis coronaria; assembly: GCA_025667525.1. Lineage (NCBI taxonomy): Eukaryota > Viridiplantae > Streptophyta > Magnoliopsida > Asterales > Asteraceae > Glebionis > Glebionis coronaria. The sequence continues at coordinate 94,255,329 of CM046882.1, read as the reverse complement.
AAAAACGTGCCCAGGTTTAGTGAACTTTCTGATGAACACACAAGTGTTCTTCACTTGTGAATACAATCAAGAGGACTTGATTGTGTGAGCTTTTGTGGATGATTGTGATAGACAAAGGCACCCTTATACTCTTTTGAGTATAAGGAGTCAATAATAACACAAAAACATGCAGGTACAAGTCAAATTTAAGCACAAAAATAAGCAAATAAGTTACTGATAAGACTTAAGCAGGTTTGGGGGTGTTTATCTGATGCAGTTAGCACAACAATGGATTTTAGTAAGCCAAATCTTGCATGCAAGTGTACTAGATCTCACACAAACCATACATAATCCTAAACAATCCTATAATCTAGCAGTCAATAAAAATTTAAAGGCAAAATCCAAAGAGAACCAATTACACAAGCAGACTTCTAATTTTAGGCAATGTTTTCAAATTTTTAGCAAACCAAAGTGTTTAATATACTACCAAACTGACATTGAAACTAACACATATCCTAACAACACCCTAACAAGTATGCAAGACAGGGTTAAACACAAGATCCTCAACAATAATCCAAATTTCACCCTAATCCCAAACACACCTTTAAAATCTGAAATCAAATTTTAACAAAGCAAATCTACTCAAATCTAATTCAAACTGAATCAAATCACTTCTAGCATGCATACAACCCTAATAGGAGCAAAATTAAGTACTTAAAATAACACTTAACAACTTAACATGAAAAATCACATAAGGCATATAATTTTCAGAAAAATGAAAATGGAAAAGGGAAACAATGAGCTACCTTAAGGGTCCTACATCCAGGACCCTTAGTGGTTGAAAAACCACCTCCAAACAAGCCCGGGCTTGTGCTGAACTTTGATGAGATTCTGATGGAGTTTTACTTTAACAAAAATGAACAAGAGTGGTTCCTTTTTGAATCTGCTAAGAGAAAAGGGAACAAGCTTGTGTAAAAGGCTTAAAACTTGCTCCTAGCTTATAGATTAAGCTAGAAGAAAGCTTGAGCTTGTAGATCAGATTATGATAAGCTTAAAAGAAAGAGAGAAATGACCAAACCAATGCTATTCAAGCTTGGGTACCCACTACACCAGAACAAGCCATGGTGTTATGGACATACACAAGGTCAAATACCATCAATCCAACACACTGAATCAACATTGTATCAGATTTATATGAAAATTTTTTATAAAAGAAAACTTTGAAAAAGAAACAGAAACTTTTGAAAACTTGAGAACTTTTGCTGAAATTAAACCAAACTCAACCAATAAACTTAAATCAACTGAAAATGTAAAGGGAACTCAATATTTCTCATCAACAACACTTAAACCATTTATATTAATTCATAAACTGGCTTTACAAAGTTTGTGAAAAAAGGAGAAAAATTAAGAACAGAACTATGTTAAGTCCTATATGCCTTTATATAGAGGCTACAATGTGATTCTAGAACTGAATGGAAACTAGAAACCCTAGCAAGTGAACTTCCAATCTTGCCCTTGGACGTTTTTTGAATTTTGAGTCAAAACAAAGCCATGTGATGATCTTGGCATGTAGCTGAGATGCCAGTGATGTAGAAACAATCTAGGACGTCCATTTTACCTTTGAGAACAAGAAATTGTTGTGGGTTGTTGATCTTGCTGCCAGGTTTTGTTTGAGAGTGAATAGTGGGGCAGGGGAGGGTTGCACATACATGTGAGGTGATGGTGATGGGAGTTTAAGGGTGGTTTTGGGTTTAAGAGGTGTTTAATTAAGGATCTGTAAATAATTACCCAAAACCCCTTTGTTTTAATTAGTGTTCTTCCTGGAAAAATTAGGGTTTATGGGTGGATTAGGGACGGGTTTAATCTAGTTTGGGGGTTTAATTATTTAAATTTTGTGTTTGGAGGGAAGGGTTAACTGATTAATTAAATCAGTTATTGTGAGTGGATAGATGATGTGGAGAAAATGAGGTTTCTGATTGGTGGAAGGGTGTGAGTGGGTGAGGTGTCAATAGCTGGTTGGGTGTGAGGAGTTTGGTTGTCTGGCAGGTTTGGTCCTTCACTTTTCATTTTTTGTTCACTTTGTATTAAATGGCTAACAACGCCAAATTAACACACAACAACTTTTGAACTTTGGTAGTTTTGGCACAACAAGTTTTGAAACTTGTTTTAAGGACTTAAAATGCAATTTCTTCATATTCCAAGGACTGATTTTGACATGTCTTCATACTTCAAGGCCTTGACTTGTTTGTTGACTTCTTGGAGGACCATTATTGACAATTTAGATTTGTTGAGGGACTAAACTTGCCAAGTCTTCAAAGTTAAGGGTCCTTTTTGTAATTTTTACAAACTTTAGGGACCAAACTTGTAATTATGAAGATACAAGGGTATAAAGTGTCAATTATTCAAACTTGGAGGACCAATATTCAATATTCTCCAAATCTTCAAGGGTTTTCTTTGGAAAATTCTTCATTAGGGCTTGGTTCATCGTGCGGCTTCGTTTCCCGTGTTTGTTTTTGACTGATTCTTGTGATCTTTTGTCATTTTCTCAATATCCGTACCTAAAATACACAAGCAACAAACACAAGCATATATTTGGGTATTTTGATGATATTTAATGCATTTTAAGCCCAATTTGGATGATGAGACTATGTATAAAAGCAGTCTCATCAGTCTTTTAGTTTGTAAACATTTATTTTTACTCGTCATTTTAGTATTAATCTTTATTCTTCCATTTTACTCAACGACACTTATTACTTGCTTATAGTTTAAAATAGACAAACAAACCAAACCATTCTCTTGTTCACCAAAAGACGATTGAGTCACACTTTAGATCGGTTTTCAATTCGAAAAGACTTGGGACTACGAATTTTGATACGAGGTGTAAAAACCAAGTATTAAGGATCTTATGGCTTTATATGGGTTTGTGGATACTGGCATGCCTGTTGATCCTATGGCTGTGTCTTCCTGGCCTGGTCTGCGAGTATGGGCTAATCTAAAGATGATGCTTGATGCCCCTCCTCATGCTCCTGTTTCTGGTGTCTGGAAGGATCAGATGCAATGGGTTATTCAGCGATGGAAGTTATATGCGGGATGTGGTGTGCATATGTTGGAGTTGGAATCTGGTCATATGGTCTTCATGCTCACAGACTTAGATTATCCGTTGACGATTGCTTCAATGGAGGCTATGTTGGCTTGTCACTTGCAGATTTCAAATGCTCCCTCGGGGAATGAGTCTTCTATGGCAACTGCATTGGTGGAAGGGATCCAGGCTCGTTTGAAAGCAGATAAGAAGGCTGCTTCTGGTCTCTGATTTGGTTGGTTTGTAAGTGTTTTTGTTTTGTGTTTTTGATCATTTGTTCATATTATCATTCTTTTCACCAATATGTAAAGTGATTGGTGAATTTCATTCATTATAGTTAAAAAAAATTATACTTTTTATATAATATTTGCTTATACTTTAAACACATCATGGATTTTACATTTGTGAATATGATACCATTTGCTGATTCAAACTATGGGTTCTGGTTGCTGAATTGTCCTTGTGCTGGTTACTGGTTTCATCTAGTTTTGGACTTGGTCCTCACAACAAATGGTCCTCAACTCACCATGTCTAATCGACAAGAAAGAGTTGATTCACCTTGAGGGTACGGCTCTTGGTGCGATTCTCAAATTCGTTGATGGTTGCCAGGTTACCCAAAACTGGATGGTTTTCACTTGCCATGGTCCTAGACTGAAAAGTGGCTAATCCAAGGGGGTACGGCTCTTGGTAAAGATTTGATCAAATCTGTTGATAGTTGTAATAGCTTGCTTAAAGCTATAGGGTTTTCAACTCACCGATGCTTCATTGCTGAGAGTTGGCGAGTCCAGAGGGGTACGGCTTCTGGTAAAGACATATCAAATCCGTTGACGGCTGTGATGGTTTGCCTAAAATCATCAGGGTACCCCCACTCACCATTGATTCACGTTCTAAGAGTTGGGCTGGGTTCTAGTCTCCCAGGGTGATGCTTATTCCACCAGAAAGACTGGCTAGCCTAAGAGCGAGCAGCTACTTGGTAAAGGCTCATCAAATCTGCTCATGTTGCTGTAAAGATTCAACACGATGCTGATTTGTTTCAAGCTTTGGAGAAGCTTCTAGTGTTCCATGTTGCGGCGATTCTTCTGATTCTTATCTTGTTGATGCTGTTGTTTCTTTTGCTTACTCAATCCTCAAGCTTTCATGCACGTGTTCCGGGAAACTTGAACTCAACGGGTCAAATTCAAGTTTAGGGGAGGATTGTTAGGACCATTGTAATAGTTATTGTAATAGGTAGACTAGGAGGTATGTAGTTCCTCCTGGTCCTAGTAGTAGTAGGAGCAAGTCGTGCTCCTGGTCCTAGTCAAAGTCAAACTTTATTATTTATTTATTATTCTGTTAGGATATGCATGAGATATGTTAGGAAAGGATATGCATATCAGTTTTACACGTTTTGTTTAATGCTGTATTAGGGTTTCCTTGTAGTATAAAAGGAACCTTAGGCAGAAGGGTTAGAGGCACCTTGATCAAAACGTAGTTCTAGTCATTATCAATATTAGAAATCCTTATAAAGGATCAAGTCTTTATAGTTATTCTGTTCCTCTTTATTACATTTGTATTCTGCATTCATATTGTGTATAGAGTCTCTCTGTGAATTGACTTCTGATTACAGAAGTCGTTCACCGTTCCTGACAGGCTGCAAGATCCACATCTAGTGGACCCAACAAATTTATTAGTGCTCGAGTTTGATGGAGTTTCAACGACGTTTTGAATCTTTTGAAGTGTGTCTTGTAGCGTATTCTTTGAGTTTCGTATTTCACGTGTACGTTTTAAAATGGTGTTCTTGGTTTTAAGACTATTGAAATAACTTGGGATTTCTTTTGAGATAATGAAATCTTTTGTGTTGGGTCTTACATTTCTTTTGGTCGGTATATATTGAGAAAAAGGGGGACTTGGAAATCTATTATAGGGTTAGATAGTTGGTTGTATTCGGTAAAATAAGGGTAAGGTGTTGGAGTCGTGTTTGAAACAAGATGTAACATAAGATTTCTTTTTAATCAACACTTATTTATTTCAAATTCTAAAAGACTTTCTTTAAAATAAAGCGAAGTAAAATTTCTTTCTACTTATATAGTTTATATAATTTGGTTTAACCGATTCACGTCATTTATAATTATTAATACAAGGTTAAATTGAGTTTATGAAGATTTCACATACAATTTTATCTTTCATTAATATAAAACTGTTTTGGTCATAACTTGTTTGTTTTTAAAGCTTTTTGGATAATTCAAAAGCCTAAAATTATGTACTCGGAACGTACTATTCAAACATTCAGAAAGTATAGTCACGGGAGGTCAGTGGACTGGTCGGAATTGTTGTACAAGTGTCGGGTTTAAGGTTGAGTTTTGAATAGTAGTTTATTTTATTTGGGGTGCACAGGATACCTAGTCTTTGGGTTGAGTTTTAAGATCGCCTAGAAGGTTGTTTGTAGATGGTTTGAGTCACATAGATGTGGGAGGTAATAATAAATAAAAAAAAATAAATATATATATATATATATAATATATTCTTTTGGAAAAGTCGATCTTTTGCACGGTTTAAGTGATATGTCGCGGGGCGTAATATGTTTTGGTTGCCATTGGGTGTTTCTGGGATTATTTTTCGTTGTCATGGGTCATCTTGAATTGATACACGTTTTGGGTTTGAGTTTTCTCTTGAGTCTCGTGGTTTTTGACTGGTTTTAATTGGTGCACGTGAAATGTCGTTAGTTATCCGTGGGTTTGATTCGTTGATCGTATCTGATGAATTCAGGATGTAGTTTTGGTTTCGTATTGTTCGGGAGCGTTGAGGTAGTCATATGAAAGACATGGTCGCGCCTACACGCTTAAGTAGGTGACCATGAGAGAATGGTTGGAATACCCTTAGTGGGGAGGAAAGAAGTTCGTAGACGAACTAATGTGGTCATGAGGTCTCATAGGAGTACCAAAGAGATGAATAGAGATTTGTGGGATACTAGCACAAGTAACGCGCCATAGAGAGTGTTGGAAGGGGATAGAATACCTCAAAGGTATTTATGATTGTTCGTAGGGCATGTAAGTTTTATGAAAATTTCCTGAAATTTAGTAGGTTTGCCTATTACTGTGAGGTAGAACCATAAATAGAGCAAGTAAGGGAGGTAAAAGGAGTTGTAGTTAGTGCCTTTCCAAGGCAAATCGTTGATGGAGTGATTAAAAACAAGAGCTGTTAGAAATTGCAAGGAATGTCGGATAAAAGTTGAGTTGCTTAGTAGTAGATTGGATGTGGAAAGAGGTTGAGTGGTCTGATGAGAGGAAGCATTGGTCTTTTAAAGTGCGTGTAGAATTTTGCAAGTAGAACGAGGTAGGAATTTATTCGTATTGCCGCTAAGAGAGGGTGCAAGGAGGACATAGTTGAAACTGCTAAGGATGTTGTATGAACGCTTTGGGTTTACGGTTATGCATTTGGCTTCGCCAAAGCACTAGCAGTTTTCATGGTGTCAATGAACCAAGTGTGCATGAACGTGTATAAAAGAGTTGTCATCGGGAGCATCGACGACATCTTGATCTACTTAAAGTCTAAGAAGGAGAGTGAGGCGAAGTATGTGTTGGTTTTGGAGTGGAATTATACGTGAGATTTTCAAGTGTGAGTTTTAGTATTAAGCCTACCATGATGAGTAGTTAGAGATGATAACATATCATGGAACCAGCAAGGGGCGAACTGAAGAAGGATGAGGAAGCATTTTGGAGGCTGAAAAGGTGGATTGGATAATGAGCCGATCTTGGAATTATCGGAAGGACTGGATGAATTCGCGAAGCATGATGATACGTGGAGCAAGGATTTTGACGCGTACGAGGATGACAAAGAAAGGCGATCTCTTATACGTTGCAGGAACTAAAGATTTGGAAGAACTGGATAGACTTAGTTAGTGGAGATGGACTGTTATATCTGCCTAGAATGCTAGAGGCATTTGGTGTACGAGACGTGGAGAATGATCTATACGGATCATGAACGTCTCCAACACATATTCAATCATCTTGATTGAACATTTGACAAAGGTGATGGGTGGAGTTAAGTGGTGAAAGAAAATTGCAAGGCCAAGTACCATCTGGGAAAGGCAAGCATGGTTGATGAGACATGGAATAAGAAGAATGAAGTGAAGCTGAGACGAACTTGAACTATATGAATGACGTATTAGGGTGGTTTGGATGAAGGATGTAGGTTGCACGAGTTGAGTTGTCTAAAGCAGAGAACGCGTCAACATGTATGTTGCATGGCTTGGACAATCATATGGAGAAAGGGACGTAGACTATTTTTCCTACATAGATAGGAGTAGCTTAGAAAGGGCAATGTAAGGACGAAGTTGGTAAAAGGGATACATAATAGGGTGGAGGAATAAGTACGACGAGAGTTGGGTGATAGTCGATAGACAGACTAATTCATCTCATATTTCAAGAGGAATGAGAAGTCACGTAGTTGAGAAGTTGGAGGGATTGCGTACGGATGTGATGGAATAGAGGGTTTTGCGTAAAAGTTAGCCTAATATGTATGGAATGCCTTATGAAGGATTATGGCAAAGGAAGAAACGATAGGAAGCATCACATCGTGATGTATGGTATGAGTTGAGGAGGAAGAAGGAAGTGTGTATAGAAGCGAAGCATGAATGAAATAGGTCGAGATAGGAACCGGAGGTAAAACTTTGGTAGAGCTTAATGAGTAGAATAAAGCACAACGCAGGCTAATACTGTCGTAGTGTGGAAAAGGAAATGGCACTGACCTATACCGATTGTTTGGGAGGCTTAGTATCGATAATCAAATAGATGAGGAGTTATAGGTGTGATGTGCCATAGGGACGAAGGGCTTGGTCTAACTGAGTTAACCGTCCTTTTTGATGATGTGTATAGATCATAAGATGATTTGGACTGGAAGAACTAATGGATATGTGAAAGACCGTCATAGGTCACTTTGTAAGGAAATTGGAATTTTTAAGTAGTTTGGGGTACAAACTAAAGGGAGTTGATGAACATGATTGGATATGAGTATATCCAGCTAACTTGAAAAGGATGGGCAATTGAGATATTTATACAACCTTAGGGGTTACACTGAGGGCATGAGTGATTGATTTAGAGGGAGTTAGGAAACTCATTAGCGATGGCTGAGTTTTCATATAATGATGGTTATCATACTAGAAGTCGATAAATGCCATTTGAGGCACTACATGAAAGGATAGGTTGAGTTGTCCCCATTGTGGACTAGAATTGTTAAAGGAGGCTACTAATAGGGTAATGGTGTTTGTGGAAAGGATGAGAGCAACAAGGGATGCTATATAGAAAAGGAGGAAACCACTAGAGTTAGTGTCAGAGTTATGTATGAAGTTTCACCCATAGTAACGGGTGGTATGTTTTGGTAAAATGGAAGAGTTGATGTAGAGTTTTGTAGGTCCATTTATGATCTTTGGAAAGATCGGACCAGTAGCTTATGAGTATAGAATTACCTGGGGAAAATGAGTTGTATACATGATACATTTCATGTATTGAGATTGGTAAATGTTGTTTGAGAATGCATTTTGCATGTACGGTTATTCGGGACTTGTGTTAATAAGAGTCTTTGTTTTATCAGAGAGTCATTTGTGAGATTTATTGACTGTGAGGTCCAGAGTTTGGCAATGAGTTTAATTGTTTTTGGTTTGTATATGTGGTATTTTGAAACTTGAACTAAAGTTCACATGGAAATGAGAGGAGTTCGTTTAGAACAAGTATCCTCATGTGATTTGTTGTTTGTGTGTTTGATCCTAAGGAGTAAATGTCGGGACGAGATTTCTATTAGGAGGGAGTGATGTGACAACCCTGGTTTTGAGGTTCGTCACTTAGTTTTATTTTGTGCTAGTTACGTGTTTTTACGTGTTTATGTGCTAATTGGTGTGTATAGATTGTGGTTTGGATATCGTTTTCGGTACGGGGTACCTTGTGAGTGAAACGATGTGAGATGATTTCATGTTCATGAGCTCACATGGTAGTGACTATGAAATGAGATGGTGTTATTTAGTGATTTTACGTATATGTATATGTATTATAGAAAATCGTATTTTTACGATTTACGGTTTAGCATTTAGAGGTCTCGAATGAGGTAATTAGTCATATGGATATTTTTCGGGATGGTTTTAAGTCATTTAGGATTTAGTTATAAAGTTTATTCCAAAATTTGAGATTTTTTATAAAAGTGTATATTTTACGTCTTTTACGATAAACACGTAAATTTGACTAGTTTTACGGTTTTGAGATTTTAGAGGTTTTAGGAGCTGAAATAAATTAAGGTAAATTAAGGTATTATCAATAACATTATAATAAGTAATAAAAAGAAAAAAAAATAAAAGCTATATAGTCGGTTTTAGGCCGATTAAAAACAAAAAAAAAGGAAAGTTTGTAATGGGCTTGGACAAGTACATAAGGTATTATTAAAACAATACTAGTGGAAAAAAAAGAGGAGACGATTCATAAAAAAAAAGAAAAAAACGCAGCTATGGAGGAAAAAAGAAGAGAAGAAGAAAAATTAGGGTTTTCAAAATCTTGATCTTTGATCAATTGAAGGTACAATCTTGTTTTAATATTTGTTCTTATTTAATTAAACATATATACATCATCTTATGATGGATTTAGGTTAGGGTTTAATTTAAAAACGGTAAATTAATGTTATATTAATAGTGTTATAATGATTACATAAATTAAGGCTTGTAATTAGAGGGATTAGGGTTAATTAATGAGGTTGATTTTGTTAAACCCGTTTTTAAAAACTGGGCAGAATTTTGAGTCAATTGTTTTGATGATATAGGGAGTTCTATAAACTCTTATTTTACGATCCAAGTATCCCTGAAAAGGTAATTGAAGTGGCTTTACAATGCAAGAAACTAGAACTAAATTGGTGGTAGGGAAGTGGGTCAAAAACAGGTTACAACAGTCGGAGGTCAAAACAGTTTTGAAGTCAACATGTTTTCTTTTTAAGTATTGGGTTGTTTGGGGTACTTAGGGTTGCATTGGGAACTTCTAACGAACATGAGAGATGTTTTATATATTGTAGTAAGTATCTGCACTTGGGCTAAGGTTGTGGCTTAGGCTAAGACCCCCTAATCATAACAAACTTTTTGTAAGTTTAAAATCATTAAATCTGGAATGACAAAAGTATATATATATATATATATATATATATATATATATATATATATATATATATATATATATATATATATATATATATATATATATATATATATATAAATATATATATATATATATATCGGGGCCTTAACAGTAGCTTTAGGGTTGGGGCAAGTGGGAGGTGTTATCTAACATATGTAGGGGCATAAATATTCCCTTTACAAAGAACATGGGTGTGTTTAGGTGGGTGTTTGGCATATAGTTTGGAGACCTAAAACTGGGACTATTTTTGATAAAATGTTAACGGGATGTGTTATGAAGTAAAACGAGTTAAGGGCTTTATAGAGGGGTGTAATGAGATGCTTAGAGCATATATATGAGGTATATATATGAGAGGAGGTTAGATGTCCATCATAGGTTGATGAGCCATTTTAGTGTTTGGTTCATGTTTTGATTATGTGTTTTTTGTTGTTAGCTTTTTGCTAGTGCGCGGATGTTTGAGGAAGCTCAATCAGGTGAGTTTCATAGTCCCATGTTTACTATTGTTTTTGACTTCCAGATGGGATGGAAGAGACACTGTGTTATGTTGTTTATAAATTTATGCTGTGAAAGTTTGGCGTTGGTAATGGACTTATGTGTGCATACTTATGTGATTAAATGCTAGATAATTCTTGATTGTTTATGTTTTGACTTGGTACCAAGGGAATATTGGCAAGGCGGGGCCTTGGGATTGGTTCATATGTGTTTGAGTACCTATGGGAGTATGGTGTTTGGTAAGGCTGGGAGCCTTGCATTTGGACTTGGTTTTGGTATGATTGGTTAATTCTTGAATGTTAGCTGTTAATGCATGTTAGTATCACATTGTCCATACGTTTTTAACTTTTGGTTTGTTGGGTCAAAAAGTTGATGTGGCAGAAACTCAAAAATGAAGAAAACATGAAGGTATTTGTCCAAGCGTTGACAAGTGTATTCCAAGCATTGTCAAGAACAAAACAAGCATTGACAGAAGCAAGCATTGTCATGTACAATCCAAGCATTGTCATGTACAATGTAAGCATTGATAGAAACATAGACAAGAAGCCTTTAGAAGCTTCTATTTGGATATATATGCAGATTTATTCTGTATATGTTTATTTGAATAGAAGATTTACATGTTTGTTGGAAATACGTTTTACGTATATAGAAAGTCTCGGTCACTCCAACAATGTAGTTATAGGCTCGTAGTAGTGTTTAGTTTCATTTATTAAATAGCTCGACCCATAAGCATGTTCATGGGCCGGAGGCCCAAGTCCATTAAGGACTTGGGGTATTTAAACCTCTTTCCACCATGGAAAGAGGTGTTGGTTGTTCATTTCTTACTTTTGATAATACAAGTTTCTTTCACTTCTCTCTCTAAGTTTCTCTCTCTAGAAAAACATCAACCCTCTTGATTCATAAAGATTATCATTGTTCTACAATTGGTATCAAGAGCTATGGGATGAAATAAAGATTGGTTTTGTGTTGTTCATACTTTTTTAAGTGTGTTCATGTGTTTTTGATTGATTTTACCAAAAGTTACAAAAATTTTTCGTGTTCTTTGATTCCAAGTGATCTACATATCTTCTAAATAGTTCTAGTAACGATTTGGTGATATTCGTTTTGTTAGAATCACGTTTTTCAAGGTAAAAATCCTTTCTTTCTTGGCGATCTCAAGTCTCGGACTGTTTTTTAGGGGTACGATCTGACTTTGTGCTTGCATAAACCCTGGGGGTTTCTACTTGCGATCCTTAGTCACGATCCATTGTTACGATCTAACTGCGATCATAACTTAGATCCACGTTACGATCCACCAGTACGATCACGTAGTACGATCTATAAGTACGATCCAAAGTACGATCCAGACTTCTCTTGCTTAGTACGATCCATCAGTACGATCCTTAGTATGATCCTTAGTACGATTCTTCAGTACGATCCATAGTACGATCTAGACTTGGATTGCTTGGTACGATCAGGTTCACTACGATCAGGGTACGATCAAGTTCATTACGATCAGGGTGTGATCAAGTTCACTACGATCAGGGTGCGATCAGGTTCACTACGATCAGGGTACGATTGTGTAGTACGATAGCTCACTAGGATAGGAGAGTACGATCGCAATACGATTTGGAGTCCGATCAGAGTACGATCAGCCATATTTTTTCAACACTTAGAGGATTTTCCATCTTTGTTTTTATTTGGAGACATTAGCAAAAACACACAATCAAAAGATCTTAATATCTTTATTTAAACAACATTAAAACACATAATCTTATTTCATTGCTCGATCATTTTTGATAATCTTTTTTCAAGGGATCACAAAATGAATTCACATTCATATATGCCAACTATGACTTCACTTACCGATATCTCGATCATTTCGGGTACCGATACTCGCCCACCTTTGCTCATCAAAGATTTATTTGAAGCATGGCAAGGCCGTATGAGAACGTACATCATGGGCAAACTAAATGGTCGACTTATGCTTCAATCAATTGATAAAGGACCATTAGATTGGGGAGAGGTTACCGTCAACAATGTGACAAGGCCAAGGGAGTATCATGAGTTAACCGATGCTAACAAAATCATTGCAGATGCCGATGAAAGGGTTGTTCAGACAATTCTTCAAGCCCTTCCACCCGATATCTTTCGAATGGTAAGTGAACATACAGTCGCAAAGAATCTTTGGGATCGACTTGCGGTTTTGCTACAAGGGACATCTCTCACTAAGCAAGAACGAGAGTGTCAACTGTATGATTTGTTTGATAGGTTCACATACCTTCCAGGGGAGACACTTCATGATTTTTACTGGCGTTTTACCACTTTGATGAATGACATGAATGTCTATAATCTAAGGATTGAACAGTTTCAATTAAACACCAAGTTTTTGAACACACTACCCCCTGAATAGAGTCAATATGTGACTGATGTCAAGATGATTCGTGATCTACACAAGTCCAATTTAGATCAACTATATGTTTCTTACAACAACATGATAAGCATGTGATCCAAAACCGAATTTCTCAAGGACCTTATCATGAACCAATGGTATTATTGGCAAACCATCCTACACTGTCATACCACAACTCTCAGCTTGCTTTAGGATACAAATCTTCATATCAACCTGTGTATCAAACACCAAGCTTCCCACAGTACGCGATTCTGCCACCGCCGCCTACATCTTATCACCAACCAGCAACATCATCATCACAAGGAGATTCACACCCATTACCTTATGCTTCACACCAGTATTCACCGTATCAACCTCCCACCAACCTTGCTAGTACCTATCCACAACTTGAGGCTCCTCAACCTCATTACTCACAACAAGTCAGTGCTCCAACCAATCAGATTATAGCTCAAGCAGCACCAGCATTCTACTGTGAAGATGACATCCATGTCCCTGAATTTAGACAAGGAGATAGCCCTACTGATATCCTTGCTCTGATGTCTGCTTATTTAAGTCAAACATTGAACAAACGAGGTTACAGAGGTCCAGCAACAACTAACAATCAGTTAAGGAACTCGTCTAACTCTCGACAACAGGCAACAATTCAGGACGGAAGAGTCATGGTGCAACCACTTCAAGGGAGATCTAATTCGTCTACTTCTGGTGCACGTTCATCCAATACTACTTCTACAAGAGCAAACGGCACTGGTAAAATGAAGATGGTTATTTGCTACAACTGCAAAGGGGAAGGGCACATGGCCCGAGAGTGCAAGCAGCCTAAGAGGAAAAGGGACGGGACATGGTTTCAGGAGAAGATTTACCTGGTGAATGCTCAAGCCCAAGGTCGTGAACTTGATGAAGAAGAATTGGCATTCCTTGCAGATCCGGGAGTAGCGGAAACTGATGGTCTCACAACAGTCATCACCTACAATGATGCATATCAATGTGATGATTTTGATGCATATGACTCTGATTGTGATGATCTTAACACCGCCAAAGCAGCTCTCATGGCAAACCTTTCACTATATGGAGCTAATACAATTTCTGAGGTACCACATACTGCTACAGATACTAGTATTGTACCTTATCAAGTTGAGCAAATGTCTGAGTATTCGGAACAGCCTCCGGTGGTTAGTAACTCAATCGACGAGACAAACAATGATAGCAATATCAGTGAAAGTCCTCAGACTTTGAGTGAACCACAACCGGGAGCTATTACGACTACCAATTCGTCTGCTCAACCTGATTTGGTTATGGTCCCGACATCTTTGATTAGCCAAATGAATAATGCGGTCCTTGAAACCCTTAATGCTAATCAGACTTTATCGGCCGAGCTTGCTTTGCATAAGGACAAGGTTAAAACCTTGGAAATGACTCCTGTGTCCACTACCTTAACCAATCCTGAATTTGATAGGTTTAGGAAAGTTCAAATGGACAATCTGCTAGAAATTGAGAGTTTAAGAGCAAATCTTTCGAATGAACTTAAAGAAAAAGAATCAGTCGTTACTAATTTTCAACAACTTCTTACGGATTTTGAAATTCTTGAGTCCAAACAGATTGAAATGGAAATTAAGACGTCTGAAAGATTAAAAGAAACGGAACTTAAGCTTTTAAAATAATATGCTGCTTCACATCTAGTACACTCGTTTCATGCATCATTTAAAGAGTTTAATCTATCGCGTCTCATAGACTTACCACCTAACCCAGGATATGCAAAGCAAGCGCTTCACCACAACCCACGACTTTATGATGCAACCAAGTTAGGATTGGTATTAGATCCGATTGTGTTCTCGAATGATTCTGAGAGTATGACACCATATGATGAGAAGCGGTTAAAATTACTTTCTACATATCCTGAATATGATTATGCTCAAATGAATGCAAAAAATGCCACAATAGATCTTAGAATTCGTTTTAATATGCAAAAGAGAACTCTCCAAACATCCACTTTCATGCCTACTAGAGAATGCCTTAGTATAATTCCTACACTCGTTAACTCAGACCAACCAAAGGAACTTCCTAAGAATCTTCCACCGGTTAGTATGGTAAAGCTCAGCTTGGAAGAGATTGGGGAATACCTTACCGAGTTTGACAAGGTCATTCTGGAATGTACGACTTCAACGGCTCAAACCGCTGGAGAATGGGCGTTCGAACACATGAAAACGGTGTTTGAGAAAGAGATCGT
Organism: Glebionis coronaria; assembly: GCA_025667525.1. NCBI lineage: Eukaryota > Viridiplantae > Streptophyta > Magnoliopsida > Asterales > Asteraceae > Glebionis > Glebionis coronaria. The sequence continues at coordinate 94,240,021 of CM046882.1, read as the reverse complement.
TCCGTTTGTGGACCATATTGAACAAGGAGTCTATGATCTAGCGTGTAATTTAAGTTTTGAAATTGGTGAAGTTCAAAAAGTTTTCAATAAAATGGATGATGCTTATGAACAACATTTAATTGAAAAGGAAAAGATTTTATCCGAATATGACCGTTTTTTAGAACATATGGTGTCTCTCGAAGTGATGCAAGTTGTTACTGTTAAATACACTCATGAAAATTCATCTGCTGTGAATATTTGTGATGATGTGCATGAATCTATGAATACTGTTGAACATGTGGATACTGTAGATAATCATTCTTGTCATGAATCCAACGCTGAATTTTTAAAGCTTCAAGATTCGTATAATACACTTTCAAAAAGTTTTAATGAGCTTCAACAACATTCTATATCTCTTGAAATTGAGAATCAATCTAAAAATGAAACTCTTTCAAAACTAAATGATGGTGGCAACTCCGTTGAGACAAGTGACAAGATGATTCAGATGGTTCATAATTTAGAGGAAGAGATGATGAGAATTAAGAGAGAATTACTATAAACAAAAACGGAACTAGAGGTTGCAGAGACTAAAAATCATGTCCTAGTAAATAGAATTAATTCTATACTAGGAGAGCGTGAACTAGTAAGGCAGGTCGACTCACAAAATTCTGGTTCAATAGAAGAACGCATCGCTTTTAATGTGACAGAACAAAAGTCATTAATTGACAAACTGAACAGGAATTGTGAGGAATCCTCTAACCTAAAAATTCAGCTCATAGACAAAAACATGGTTATAGCAGAATTAAAGGAGACACTTCAACTCAAAGGACGAGAAAGTGTTGATAATCCAGCTACTGTCTCTGCCTCGACATCTAGTGCTCCCAAACCCAACCCACGTGTGCTATATCGAGATCCAAAATTTAGGAAAAGTCACACTAAATTTGCCACATATATGAAAATGCTTTAGAACATGCTGATCTAGCTAGAGAGATTATTGATGAAATGCGTGAACGTGATCCCACAAGTCATAGCGTATATGAGCTCTTATTATATGTGGATCGCGTTCAGGACTGTTTAGCATACCTAGAGTACATTGGGCAACCGATATCTGTACCATCTACACAACAAACCTTGTTATTACTCCATTCAATAAGACCCCAGGAGCTAAGCCAGTTTTAAACACACCCATCAAGGCTAAGTCAAACTCTGTAACTAATGTTCCCTTGGCTTCTACAGGAGTAACTGTGTCCACTAAGGCTAAAGGATCTCAAGACAAGAAAGATAGGATCAAGCCTTCCACTAATAGGACTGAGAAGAAGAAAGTAGAAGTGCACCATAGGAATGTTATTTCAGTTTTAAATAAAAAGAATCATGTAGCTAAGACAAAAGGTTCTCTATATGAGTGGAAACCTAAGCAAAATGTGAATTCTAATGCGAAATGTTGGAATTGTAATGAATGCATGTTTTCTCAGCGTCATGATTTATGCCTTGTTGATCACGTGAATGAAATGTATGCTATTAAGAACAATCTTGAATGGATTCCAATGGGGAAGAAATTCACCCAAGTTGGGTGGCAATGGAAACCCACTGGTAGGACCTTTACTGCTAATGGAACTAAGTGCCCTTTAACTAGGATCACATCCACGGAAGTTAGGTCTAAGCATCCTTTAAATAGGAACACTAGCACTAAGAAATGGAAAAAGCGCCCTTTAACTAGGTCTGCCCCCACTATTGTGCCTACCAGTGGTAATGTCCCCAGTCAAAAAGTACCTCAGAATACTAGACAACTAGAATCTAAGCCAACCACTAGTAAGCAAATCTGGAAGCCTAAAGTTTTGTCTGATAGCAAATCTAAGATAATTATATATGTACCTGCTAACTCAGAGGAACAATTAGAATCCGATACATCGTCTGTGTTTGGTAATATTTTCAGGTCGTCCAAATTATTCTTTGGTATTTGGACTCGGGGTGCTCCAAACATATGACTGGAGACCGCTCGATGCTCAGAAATTTTGTCAGCAAGTTTCTAGGAACGGTTAAATTCGGCAACGACCATATTGCAAAGATTATGGGTTATGGTGAATACCAAATTGGGAATGTTACGATTTCAAGGGTTTATTATGTGGAGGGACTTGGTCACAATCTATTCTCAGTAGGACAATTTTGCGATTCAAACCTTGAAGTGGCCTTTCGACAACATACTTGCTTCATTCGCGATCTTGCAGGAAATGATTTGTTAAAGGGTTCTCGAGGGGATAATCTCTACACTTTGTCTATTCAAAACATGATGGTCGCCTCTTCTGTTTGCCTACTCTCCAAAGCATCTAAGACCAAGTCATGGTTGTGGCATCGACGGTTATCTCATCTTAACTTTAATGCTATTAACCATTTGGCTAGAAACGAACTTGTTCGTGGTCTTCCAAAACTTAAGTTCGACAAGGATCACTTCTGTTCCGCATGTTCTTTGGGGAAAAGCACCAAGAAATCTTACAAACCTAAAGCAGAAGACACCAACCAAGAACCACTGTATCTTTTGCACATGGATCTTTGCGGGCCAATGCGTACGGCTAGTGTGAGTGGTAGAAAATACGTCCTCGTCATAGTGGATGATTTCTCAAGGTTTACATGGGTAAAAGTTTTAGCATCCAAGGATCAAGAACCAGAGTATATCATTACTTTCTTAAAGATGATCCAAGTACGTCGTAATGCTACTGTTCGCCGCATTCGGACTGATAACGACACTGAGTTCGTTAATCAGACTCTTCGAAATTATTATGAAAAGGTTGGTATTTCTCATGAAACATATGTGGCTCGCACTCCACAACAAAATGGTGTCGTTGAAAGACGTAACCGTACACTTATGGAAGCTGCTCGAACTATGTTGATTTATGCGAATGCTCCTTTATTCTTATGGGTTGAAGCAGTGGCAACCGCATGTTATACCCAAAACCGCTCCATCATTCGCAAACGTCATGGTAAAACTCCATATGAGCTACTTCATGGACACAAACCCGATATTTCATGTCTTCATGTGTTTGGTGCACTTTGCTATCCAAATACAAATAGTGAGAATCTGGGAAAACTTCAACTGAAGGCTGATATTGGAATTTTCATTGGTTACTCGCCTGCAAAGAAAGCTTACCGAATTTATAACCGTCGTCTTGGCAAGATAGTAGAAACTTTGGATGTCGATTTTGATGAGCTGACAGCAATGGCTTCTGAGCAACACAGCTCTGAACCCGCATTACACGAGATGGGAACCGGTACAATCAGTTCCGGATTAACTCCCAACAATCCTACTTCTCCATCATTTATACCACCTACAAGGCCTGAGTGGGATAAGTTATCTCAACCTATGTTTGATGAATTCTTTGATCCACCGAGTAATGATTCTCCAGCACCTGTAGCAGTAGCTCCGATTCCCGAAGTTGTTGCTCAAGATAATGGAAATCTATCTGAGGCATCTACTGTTACTCTTGAACCAGATGTCCCATCCCCCACCAATTCACAAACAACACCTAAATCTTCACCCCCACTCGTTCCTAATGATGTTGAAGAGGAACTCTATGATCACGATTTGGAATATGCTCACTTACAAGAGCTTCCCTTCTTTGGTTCACATATACCTGAAGACCCTACCGGTGCGTCTACCTCAGAGGAAGCTCCTGCAATCGTTCACTCCCGACCACCACGGATTGAAACTCACAACACTAAGTGGACAAAGGATCACCCAATCCGCAATATTATTGGTGAAATCGATTGACCAGTCTTAACACGCCATCAACTCCAAGAACATGCATTATATTGCTATTTTGATGCATTTCTTTCAAACACTAAACCTAAAAACTGGCAACAAGCCATGACCAAATCATCATGGATTGAAGCCATGCAAGAGGAACTTAATGAATTCCAACGTCTTGAAGTGTGGGAATTAGTTCCGTTACCCAGCAACGTTGAAATCTTGACATTGTTGTGGGTATACAAGGTTAAACTCGATGAGTTAGGTAGTGTGCTGAAAAACAAAGCTAGATTGGTTGCTAGAGGTTACAAACAAGCTTTGGGTATTGATTTTGAAGAATCCTTTGCTCCTGTTGCACGATTGGAGGCAATTAGACTATTCCTTGCTTATGCTGCTCACATGAATATGATCGTCTACCAAATGTATGTTAAGACGACATTTCTCAATGGTGAATTAAGGGAAGATGTCTATGTAAGCCAGCCGAATGGATTCGTCAATTCAGAGTATCCTAATCACGTGTACAAGCTCAAGAAGGCTCTTTACGGGTTGAAACAAGCCCCACGCGCGTGGTAGGATCTCTTATCGTCGTATCTCATCTCCAAAGGCTTCTCCAAAGGCAAAGTGGACCCAACATTATTCATTCTCAAGGAGGACAACGACATGATACTGGTACAAATTTATGTTGATGATATAATATTTGCTGCTACTAATCAACGTTTGTCTGACCGTTTTGAGAAAATTATGTCCACATGCTTTCAGATGTCGATGATGGGAAAATTTTCATTTTTCTTAGGGTTGAAAATTTCTCAGAATCCTAGAGGCATCTTCATTAATCAATCCAAATTTGCTCTTGAATCATTAAAGAAATATCATTTTGAAAACTGTGACCCCGTGGATACTCCAATGGTGGAGAGATCCAAGTTAGATGAAGATAAGGAAGGGATAGCTATCGATCCTAAACTTTACCGTGGAATGATCGGCACCCTTCTCTATATGACTGCTAGCAGGCCTGATTTGCAATTTGCTATAGGCATGTGTGCCCGGTATCAGGTTCGGCCTACCAAAAAGCACTTACATGTTGTGAAAATGATCTTTTGGTATCTAAAAGGAACACTTCATCGTGGTCTGTGGTATCCGAAGGATTCCTCTATTGCACTAATTTCATATGCAGATGCGGATTACGTCGGGTGTCAAGATACCATACGTAGCACTTCTGGCAGTGTGCAAATTCTTAGAGATAGACTTGTTAGTTGGGCATCAAAAAGGCAGAAAAGCGCTGCGATATCAAGTACGGAGGCTGAATACATTGCTATGTCCGGTTGTTGTGCTCAAGTTCTTTGGATGAGATCACAATTGACTGACTACGGTCTTGGATTCAACAAAATCCCGATGTACTGTGATAACAAAAGTGCAATCGCTCTGTGCTGCAACTACGTTCAACATTCTCGAGCAAAGCACATTGACATCCGCTACCACTTCATCAAGGAGCAAGTGGAAAATGGAGTGATTGAATTGTACTTCGTCAACACTGAGTATCAGCTGGCAGATATATTCACAAAGGCCTTAGATCGAGGACGTATCGAGTTTTTGATCGAAAAGCTAGGCATGAAATCATTCTCACCAGCGACACTTAAGGAGTTGGTAGAAGAATCTGAAGAATAGTAGTGGTAAACTATTCTCGAGTATCCTTTGATCGTGATCTTGTATATTATCGTATATATTTAAACCAACAAAAGAAAAATACAAAAATATAAAACATAGAAAAACCATAAAAAATATAAAACATAGAAAATCCATAAAAAATATAAAATCCAGAAAATCCAAAAATATTTTTCGTTTTCAAATCAGACATGTCTTTTAGTACGGTAATATTTACGGCTTTAGAAATGTCGATTAATATTGACACGGTGCCATAAATAGATTCCGTATAAAAGTTGTACAAGTTTTAAAACATGCCCATTATGGCTTGTAGTTATTTCAGACTGCAACCCGCTTTTCGCATTAAAGTCACGTATTTCTTTTGAAAACGTTGGATCACAACGGGAATTAATTTTCTCGGGCAAGGTTTACTTTAAAACCTTGTAAGGGGCCAAGTTTACTTTATAACTTGGTCTAACACAAATTTGTGTACGTATCAGTGCACTTATTTTGTCAAAATAAGAGAAATCTTATTGCCACCAGAATCGTTCTTAAAAACACTAAACCGGAAAAAGTCTTCTTGGATATTTGGTCTTTTAAAAACAATGACTACAGCTCTTTAAATAGAAAACTGGTCTATGTTTAAGGGGGGGCAAATATTATATTGTTTTTGGAATTAAAATTCATCTTCAAAAAGGATTTTCAGAAATTATAAACCGACCATTCTCATCACTATATGCTTTGTAATCTTATGTGGTTTGAGGTATAGCCTGTTTGAAATTAAGCTTTGGGAGTTTGTTGTCGTGTTTGTTTCCTAAGATAAGACGTTACGGGTTTAGGTGTTAGCTAGTTCACGTGTTTTTACATGTGTTGTTTAAACATCTTACACCTTGGGGGAAAAAAATTGCACACTTGCAACAAAGGGGGACCAAATTGCAAATTATTGCAACATGGGTTGACCAGAGTCAAATAAACACCCCCCCTAGTTTGTCTGTCTTCACAAGAAACTCACACATACCTCTCTAATCCGCCATTGTTAGAAGATTCAAATCCCATCTCATTGTGCCTCTCGTTTATCTTTAATATAGGTATAACTTTGTTTATCAGTGTTTATATGGTTAGATGATTCTCTCATGTTCACATCTTTATCTTATAACTTGTATTCATACGAATCTGATCAAATCTGGGGTTTATAGATTCTTGATAAAAATCAGTTTTTAGAGCTGGGATTTGTGCATCGTGTCTAGATAGACATTGGTTATAAACAGGTTGGCCTATAACTTCTTACTTGTCCCGTAATCGCAATTTTTAGACTTGCCTAGGTTCTATCACCAAGAATGCGATCTATGGCTACGATCCATTCTCATCGCATTGATTGCGATGGCTTTACTACGATCCACTCGCTGCGATGCCTCATTACGATGGGCCTGTTGCGATGGTCCACTGCGATGGATCGTTGCGATGGTTCGTTGCAATGGATCGTTGCGATGAATTGTTGCGATGGTCTGTTGCGATGGATCGATGCGATGGGTCCGTTACGATGGCACCAATGTGATGGTTGAGTACGATCGCTCTAGTGCGATGGGTAGGATACGATGGGTTAGTACGATTGCTCCAGTGCGATGGGTAGGGTACGATGGGTTAGTACGATTGCTCAAGTGCGATGGGTAGTGTAAAATCCGTAAAAATAAGGTCATAATTTAATTCTATTTTCATTTATTTTGAAGTATTTTATAACGTTAAATATTATTATGTTTAACGGTTTAAGTTGAAACCAATATTAAATATTATATTTTAATATTTTGACGAGCAACGAGGACTACTAGTGATCGCGATACCGACGGATGCCAAAAATTTTATATTTTATTATCGATAGTTTCGATATTTAATACTTTCGACGATATCGTTTCAATTACGTATCGAGTCGTTATATTATTATTTTTCGTGTGCGCTTAAACTTTTAAAAAGTACAATCTAACATTTTCAGGTAGTGAAATATTTTCTCGTATAATATTTTGAAACTTATTTTTGTTGGTTGACGAACTCACAATTTACGGATTTAAATTTGGGCTTACGTGCATAATTTAGCGTCCCTTACGACTAAACCGGAAACCTTAGGATTACGTATTTACGTTTTTGAACTCCGTTTTTGATGAGACAATTTTTATTGGATTCGTTTTGTGTCGTTGATTCATAATTTATAAAAACATTTTTCGTAAAACGACCCGAGGGCACGCAAATCCAGAAAACTAGAATCGAGGAATACCCGTAAATTAGTGAGGTGGGACAACATACATTATCCCACCCCACTAGCTAACATGGGATGGCACATGACACCACATCTAAGGATGTGGCATCATGTTAGCTAAGTACTTACAAGTGTAAGACTAAGCTTACACTTTAAGCTTTCCATTTACTCAAAACCATTAGCTACTACACACACCACCATTTCATACATGCAAACTACCTCAAACTCTCTCAAAACCCCACCCTTTTGCCATCCATATTCAATCTACAAACACCCCTTTTGATCTTTTCTAGCCATGAAATACAGGTTTACTAGCTCTATCATGGAGTTATCTTGAAGCCTTGATCATTTGGTGGCCATATTAACAACATTGGAGATGATTTGCTTGTGTCCTAGGGCTGATTTCTCAACTATTGTTCTTGGTGTTTGATGATCTTGGAGTTATTTATGGTGTTCATCAAGTTCTTGTCTTCCAAAAACAAGAAATACACTTGGTTGGTAAAGAAGATCATCCTCTCCATTTTCTCTTGTTACTTTTGTAAAGAAAAAATGTATTTTCTTTCATTTTGTATATGTATATGATGTATATATGATGATAAAAATGTTGTGTGGGGATCAAGTGTTGATAGATATGCTTAAAAAGGTTAATAACTATAAGAAATGAGGCTAAAATCATGCTTATTTAGTTGGCTGTATAAAAACAGTATATAACTAAAACTTGAACTGATAAAATTGCATGGCATGATCTATTTACAGTAAGTAAAAGATGTTATACACATGTGAAAGTTGGTCATGCAATGGAATCAATATAATGAGTGAGATATGATCAAAACAAGTTGGGTGTTCTAATCTGAATAAGCAGTTTTGTAGGGACTGTTAAGGCAAGATAAACTTAAAATGAGCAGTAGCTATAACTAAGTTAAATGTAGCACATAATATGAAGAACATGTCATCCAAAATTGAGCTTCTAATTCATTATATAACTCTAGATATGATAAAATGGTGAACATGAAGATAAAAATCAGATTTTGAGAATTAATGTTTATTATTATTATATAAGCACTCAAATTTTATTGTATAAAATGTAAAATAAAAACCCACTAACTTATGAAACTTATTTATATAAATATGTAAAAGGTTAATTAAATGGATGAATTATATAAATGGTTGTGGAATAATACTTATAAGTAATAAAAACTATAAACTTGATTTTTACGACTTTTTCGGCTATTACCGTAAAATTAACGTTTTTCGCCAAATAAAACTTAGACGATCAAACCCGTCTAATGTAAAGTTTATAAAAGTCATATACTGATATATAAGTAACTAATACAAGTAAAAACCGATAAAACCCGAACTATAGGACATACGGACATTAACGAGCTAAATAAGCATATTGGACTAATAATTGGACTAAATAAGATAAACACTTATAAAAAGAACTTATTTGGCTTAACCCATTTGGGCCCAACATGGAAAGTATAGATAATGATAAAATAGGTATAAAATGGATTAAAACAAGTTAAAGAACTTATACTAAGCTTATTGGACTTAAAATAGATAAGTAGGTAAAACTAGTAAACTAGTAAAAAGTTACCAAAACGTAAACACTAAAATGAGTAAACAAGGATATATAAACCCACTTGATCATCATCATATGTACAAAATCATCATATGTATATTGTTATTTTGATAAAAGTCATTAGACAAGAGTGTAAGACCGATTATTATTTATATAGGTTTCCGTGACCGAAGCACGCCCGTAGCCGATAATCTGCCTTTCATTATCAACGTGAGTCTATAGCCTCGCTTTATACTAGTTATTAAATGATTTTAAACCCGCGAGGGGGAATACATGTTTTTATAAACCTAGAACACAAGATTTTTATGGTATGCTTTGTCTCTCTATGAATGGACCCGTGGTTGCCTTTAAATTGCATTAAGTGATTGCCTTTGTTAAAACCTCAATTATGGACCGTTAATTAACCTATGATGGGTTAACCGCTAGTACAATTAATAGATCTATAGGGGAAGCCGCCCCGGTTCAGTTTTTGTGGACTTGTCATAGAAGCTTAGGCCCGACCTCCACACTGTTTGAGCATATTGTATTGAGAAGTCAGGTATACGACAATGTACCAATAATCTGGAGGTAACCGACAATTAATGAATCTCTCGTCTTATTAGACTGATATGGGAGTGTCTAAGGTCTCGGTTCCATGAGCTTATTGCAATTTATGCTATATACAATTATCATTGTTGATGCAAATTATTATTTGATGCTTATAAGCATGCCACAAACTTATAATCTTTGCTTGTGTTCAAATTGATTACATAAACCTATAGATTCACTCGGCATATTTGCTGATTGTTTTACTCACATGTATTTCAGGTAATCAAGAAGTGGAAGCTTGGAGGTCACGGGGAATGAAGTTGTGCACTGCTTTGTTGTTCAAACTCTTTGATTTATTTATCGTTCCATTTTCAAAACAAACCAATATGTTGTTTTAACTTATCTTTTGGTAACGATTACTTGGGACTACGCTACTCTGACAAATGTTTTAGGAACGATAAATCTAAAACGTCTCTTTTCGAGTCGTTCTTTATAAATTATGTGTTGTTGTATCATTGTTTAGCACCCAAAGATGTATTCCGCTGCGTGTAAATTTGGGGGTGTTAAAGATTGGTACCAGAGCCATGAGTTATAGAGAACTAGGTCTTTATTTTAAAAACCTAAACTATAACTGTCAATTTTATTTTCAAAGAGTCATGTGCACCGGACTTCGCGTGACTTCAGGTTCAAGCTACTTTTGGGATTACCACTTTAGTATGCGTTATTACGAATACCTTATTGCCAAGTATTTATAAATAAATACTATGATCCACTTATGGATATATATTTATATCTAGGATCCCTTTATCGATATATATTTATGTCGTTAAACTTTTCGATAAAAGTTTATCATTTATTAATGATTAACTTAAATAAATACAATGAATTTCAAGATCTTTCTGTATTTATTTTTGAAGTATTTAAATTGCTTTTATTGCAAAACATTTATATTATGACCTTACATACCTTCATCTACGTGCGTTACTTTCATTTTTTTAACACTTTGAGATATCTATAAATATCCAAATTTTTTTCCGGCTGTTTGTGCTTGGACGTCTTGAAGCGTAATCTCTATACCATTGTGTAGCTCAATGTGTCCTTGGAATAGACTAACCGTATCGTGTGAGTCACACATTTTGAAATACTTCTTATAATCGTGTTGAATAATACCATGGTTTTTCATAATATTTTCTTGATTTTTATTATCGTTTTACACGACATGCGAATATTTAATTCGTTGACATTTATATGTATCGACTGCGAAGTGTATTGTTCGCTTGTATCTCGGTAACGTCATCGTCATTTTATAAATCATCGTCTAGATTATGGCGCTAGAATTGGAATACGATTTTACTTATATAAAATTGTATCATTTTTATTTTTTTTTCATTAACCTTCTCGCTCCCGGGGTGTAGCATGTTAATGTTCCATTCTTTTCTTGCTATGTTTTGTGTTTTTGACAATCGTGGCACCAAGGAGATTTGCCTACATTGCATTTTGGAATCTAAATTACGAACGTCTTTCACCGTCTTGCTTCCTAAATTTCGTGTTGAATACCTTGAAGCATTTTCTGTCGTTCATCATGCTATATTTTATTTGATGCTCATTACGAGATTTATTTTTCGTTGTTATAAAATCCACAAGACATGTGTGTATATATGTATATATTTTGAGCCGTTAAGAAGTGTCGAAAAATACACTTTATGCAGAAACTGTAGGGGCAGTATAAACAGGTCAAAACTTAAAAGTAAAACCTACGTTTTTAAAATAAAATAGTCAAACCTGCACAGAACTTATAGGGGTATTTTGGTCATTTTACATTGGTTTTCAGGTCTCGGGTAAAACTAGAAAGTCGTCTGAAACGTCGTTTTGCATCAAAATGCTTTAGACTCTGAGTCTTGGAGATGTCGTTTATCGGGTCAATTAATCGGCTCATATTTAAAAGTTAAATCTGATAGAAAATTCAGAACATGAGTTTTAAATGTTTCTAAGCTGTTTTGATTTCATTTGAGATCGTAAAATTTTAACAAATATTATTTTACAACTAACGAATACTAGTTGGATGTGAAAATATTTGAAAATAAAAACAGTACAGGATTAGCAATTACCGGATTAATGGTGTAATTTAAAAACGAATAACATACTTTCTTAAAAGCATGTATGTATCGTGTAGCTTACGATGAGTACACATTTGGATTGTTTTATTCTTTTTATATATATGACTCTTTTGTCATTCGATATTATTTTTATTTTTCTTCTAACCTTCCACTAATTTGAGTTGAGTTTTGAAGTTTTGCCTTCACATTCTTCGTTGACATTCTTATCGCGTATCTCATGACGTTTTCGTCTAAACCTTATAACCCTTTGAAAACTTAACAACTTGTAACCATTTCATTGGTTGTTTTATGAGCTACTATTTGCCACTTTTGAAAAAATTTGGCTACTTTATACGTTGTCATAATGTCATATTATAAATAAATCTGATATTGTTTTACGATTATTTTCACCAATTATTTTTACTTTGGTCTTATAAAATACTTTTCGTAAGATTAAAAGTTGCTTATTAAGTATCTCACAAATTACTTGTATCCTATAAATTTATAAACTATTTTTAAATTCCATTTTACAAATGGCATGGTTTATATATAAACATAAGAAACGTAATACTTTTCGACGAAACTGAGCACTGCATTGCTATTTCTAAATTATACATGGCCTGATCACCTATGTCTAATTTAGATGGAGCCATGCTAGGCTGAATAGTAGTCCACCTAAAAATCTTGATAATAATCAACTTTTTACTTGTATTTATGATGAAGATAAATAAAATGAAATAAAATGAAAAGTAGTTTTAAAAACCTTTATATTTCATGCAAGTAGCGCAATTTCTATGCATTCGCATATGTTTTCTTACCTTCTCTTGAACGAATTACGCGCTTACGGGTACGTTTTTACTCGACGATCGCTTTTTCACTTGTTACTTCATTTTGTCTTATAACTGATTTCTTTTGACCGATCGTTTGATTACTGACTGTTGATAAATGACTTGAAAGTCTCGATGTTTTATCCTTCCTTCTCTTCCAATCTTCTTTATGCGACTGGGTAGATCTTTGGAATGTCTCCGCACGTGAATAATGAATTATCACTAGAGTGATTTCGGTATATCCGGGATGACGTCCGTCACTCTCGTTTGTTTCGAAATCTACTTTTGTGAACCGTGCTTTGACTTCTCTCTTTAAACACTAACATCGTTCATTTGATTTGTTTTAATTACAAGTGATTATTAGGAATTTTATTTATTAAAATTTTTGTATGGATCTTCTTTCCGATCATGTATCGACCACCGCTAAGTTAACGAGCTGATATTGGTGAACTACCGACCGCACTAACAAAATTGACAAATTGTTTAATCTATTATTTCTTATCGTCTTACCATCAACGCCTTTATTTTATTATTCTCTTTAAGAATACGACATTTTCTTCGTCTCCTTTTGTACCGTTGATCTCGTACTAATTGTTGACCATTATTTTCATTCGTATTCGTTTGTTATATTGTCACATTTTGAAACCCGAATATGTCCCATGTTTACTTTGACATATTAAACACCTATAAGTATATCGACAACTTATTATAATAGTTTTATGGAACTTGTCTACATCTTCCAATGATTTTCAATTATCGAAATAACTATCATAAGAAAAAGGTCAAATTTATACATCATATTTTGTATAACTAAAACTAATGTTTAAAATGAAATTATGCTCTATCTTTTGAACTAATTGACTTATCATACTTTACTTTTAATGTAATGAAATTACCGGTTTAATTTATATTCCTAATAATGATTTAATTTGGAAATCATATTTTCTAAATTATAACCATCAATACGAGTTTAATTAATAAATTCGTGTCATTCTTTCAAAGTTTCTTAAGACAACCAAAATAAATTATGAAGCTATTTAACTTCTATTTTTAATATATCATCTTTATCAAGAAGGTACCTCAACTAAGTTTTAAGGTAATACCAAATCCGGGACGGATAATTGTGACAAATGTTACTTTAATGTTAATATATAATTCTTTCATCGCTCTCATTTTTCTAGTATTGTGAATTATTTGTTTTACGGTTGCGTGAGTCGAGATCCCTCGTCGATCGTCAACCTTAAATCATTTTACCACATCTTGTCCATTTATGCGTTTATTGAATTCATTTTTATCTCATTCTGTTCCTCGTATTGAAGATCACTATTTTATTTTGAGTTTAAAATGAATCTCGGGAAGCAGTGTATAAGAAGAAACGATAAGTATCACCAGGATTTATGCGTGTACTAGTGGAATGATTGAGGACCGAATCTCTAAATGAATGGAGTTAATAAATTCGTTACAACCTCGAGGAGTATGTTGAAGCCGTCACCGCAAGTGGAAAGACTCTTGAGATATTATCAAGGGTTCGTTCAAGGTTTTCTCGATGATTAACGGTGGAGATCTATACTCGATGTTTGTGTTCGACCTTTTCTTTTATATACTTATATGGTGTGTGATGAGACTGCTTTTATACATGGTCTCATCGTCCAAAACGGACTTTAAATGCATAAAATATCATCAAATATACCAAATATATGCTCGTGTTTGTTACTTGTGTATTTTTAGGTACAGATATTGAGGAAATGGCAAAAGATCACAAGAATCATTCAAAAACGAACACGGGAAACGAAGCCGCACAATGAACCGGGCCCAAGTTTGGATTTTGCAAAACACCCTTGAAGAATTGAAGATTGGCAATTTTGGTCCCTCATCTTTGAAGAACTTGTCACAATTGACCCTCCAAATGTCAATTGTACAAGTATGGTCCTTGATGTTTGAAGATATTACAAGACCAGTCCTTGAAATTTGAAGAATGTGCATTAAAAGCCCTTGTTAAAAGTTTGTAAAGAAATTGTGCCAAATATGACAACTTGCCAAAAGTTGTTACAAGTAAACTAGGCGTTGATGGCTAATTTTTACAAAGTGCAAAGAAGAAGAAACTTTGGGGACTTAAACTGCCAACTAACCAATCCCACTCACCCAACCAAAAGCTGACACCTCACCACTGCCCACCCATTAACCCAAATACCCAAACCTTAACCGACCCTACCCAATCCATTAACCCAACACCTGGTTTAATTTATTAAATCAGTCAAACCCACCCAGTCAACACTTTAACTTTCCCACTCAAACAGATTTTTAAATAAATCTTTCCCCAAATTTGGATTAAACACTCCCTAATCCCATGATAAACCCTAACCCAACCCAGACCTAATCACCCTAAAAACAAAGGGGTTCTCACTTAATCAATCCAGATCACTGATTACCCTCCACCTCACTTGATCCCACATCACAAAACGCCACAAGACACACCCATGTGTCTTGTGGAACCCTCCCCTGCACCCATCACTTTCCCTCAAACCCTACACCCGACCAATTTAACATCCCAGATTATTTCCCTTGGTCCCCAAGTTGAAATGAACGTCTTTGATCAACTTTTCCAGCTGGCTCATCACATGTTCACCCTTTGACTGTTTTTGAAGATTGAAGACCAAGGGCACTTTAGAGATTTCAGAAACTAGGGTTTTACCATCTAGATTATTCTATAGCTTAGTATATAAGGAGTCGACTTGTGACCCTTATCTCTTGTTCCAGTTTTTTAGCAAGTCCTTGTAACCCGTTTTTAAAATTAATATAAAGTTTGGTATTTTCCCTTGAAACTGTAATTCCTTTTATGTTTTTTTAAAAAAGTTTGGTATTGGATTGCTAATATTCTGAGTTCCATATTATTGTACACACTTTGTGTGTTTGGATTTTCAAAAAGGTTTCTAAAAGGTTTTGAAAAGAATTTTATAAATTTCAGAGATCATAGGTTGTTATGAAGTGAAAGTGGAATAACATTCTATGATTTGTGATTTATAAGTTGTTTTTAAAACGTGTTATAAAGTTTTCAAGGTTTGTAAGGTTTGAGATAAATCAGTTTAGTGTATCTTTGTGCTTGTGTGTTTTCATTTTCTTAGCAGGATTGTTTTGAGCTTGTTGCTGTCCAAGGATCAGCTCAGGCCCCAGCCTAAAAGGAGGTGACCAAGCTGTCACTGAGGGACTTGGATGTAAGTCCCTCAAGGTAAAAATCTTTTACCTTTTTCATTTTTTTAGTTTATTAAGTGATTTGCATGAAATCTGTGATTTGAATGTTAAGTGTTGTTAAAACTGTTGGAAATTCCTTGTTTTGAGTTTGTATGCATGTTATAAGCAGTAGGGATCAATTTAGATTTGATTTGAGTTCATTTTGTTTAAAACAATTTGCATATCAGATTTTAAAGGGGTGTTTGGATCTGCTTTTTAAGTGAGGATTTTGAAAGAGTTTTGTGTTAAAAACTTGTTAGAAGCAATCATTAGGGTGTTAATAGGTTGTGTGTTGCTTGAGTTTCAGTTTGGAATAGTTTTACACACATTTGCATGCTGAAACTTTGAAAAAGTTAGTAAATTCAGAAAACTGCCATGTGTGACTGTTTTTGTTGAATTTTGAGCTTAATTCTTGGTAATCTGTTAGGTGCTAGGTAATTCTAGGATTGTTAATCAATTGTATGTCTGTTTGTGAGCTCAATTGCAAGATTTGAGCCTTGGGAGTTCACTATTGTGCATGTAATTTGTGCCTTTGTTCATCAGCAACTCATCTAGCTTATCAGAACTTTGTGCCTTTGTTTGAGCTTGAGTGTGTGTTTAGTTGTGCTTGTTTTTGTGTTGTTTTGACTCCCTATACTCCAAAGAGTATAGGGGTGCCTGCTTGTCCAATAAAACATCCACAATCATCAAAAACCAAGCCCTCTTGGTCTATATGCACAAGTGAAAAGGTCACTTGTGCTCATCAGTCAACAAGCTCAACTGAGCACGTTTTTGCTCATTTCTTGCTTCAATCTTGATTAAATTAGTTTGTGTTTGTGTTTTTGAGATTAACAAAGTTACTGGTTTGAGTTTAAAAAGTAAAAAAAAAAAAAAAAAATTTGCAAAAAGTTCACCCTGCCTGGACTCGAACACGCGACCTTGCGTTCCAAGGAGTAGCGTGTTTACCAGTGATCTAGATGACTTTTTACGTTTATACTTCATTTCATTAGTTACTTAAGGTGATTTGTTTTGGCTTATCTTAAATAAGTCGTAGCTTATTGTGGTTATTTCAGCTTATTTATTAAGCTTATTTGGTCTAGCTTATTTTTCCTAGGATAGTATTAAGGTTTAGGACTTTTCTGTTTTAAAAATTTATTTTTCCCTTTGTTTATTTATTTATTAGGAATATTTTTAGTTTAATTTTTAGAAAGTCAATTAAAAATAGTAAATAGTATTTTAAAAATCCAAAAAAATAGTTTTTAGGTTTTAATTTATATATTTGAGGTTTACATATCATAAAGTTTTCAAAAAGTCTTATTTTTAATTTTATTTGATTTTAGGGTTTTTTTAACAACTTTAAAAATTAATATAAAATTAATAAAAAGGTTTTAGGAACTTTAGTTTGCATTTTTGTTCTAATTAGAATATTTAGGATTTTTGGTAGTTTTTTAGAATTTATTTTTAAACTTTTTATTTTTTGGAATATTTTAATATTATTTTATTAGAAAAAATTCAAAGTTTATTTTTTCTACTTTTTTCATTTTTCCTAGATTTTAGTCATTAAATTAGGAACTTTGTCTCTTTCCAAATCTTTTTAGGGCTTTTCATTTAATTTCTAGAATTAATTTAAGATTTAATAGATTTTAATAGTTTTTAGGAGTTTAAAAATAGTTTAATTTGGTTTTAAAATTTTTAAAAATCGTTTTTAGCTTAATTAGGTCATTTTTGAGGTTTACAAACTATAAAATCTTGTTTAGGACTTTTTAATATTTAAAAGTGATTTTTAGGGCTTTAATTAGCATTAAAAAGTCATTATTTAACTAATTAAAAGGTTTTAGCAAGTTTGGATTTTTTGTAAACTCTTAGAATTTTATTTTGGATTTTTAGTAATTTTTAGGAATTTTTAGGTTAAAATTTTAATTTTTATGTTTTTTACGTTTCTACGTCTTAACTTTCTAGTAGTAGTTTTGTTAATTTTTTATTTTTTCGTCTTCGTCATTTTCTCATCTCTTTTCTTCTTAATAATCAAAAACAAATCAATCAAATCAATTCATTACACAACACACGTGCCTCCTCGAGAACGAACTAACATCATTTGGGTCATTAGTGCTCGGTTTTCCTAAACCGACACTTAACGCTTACCACTACTTTGTTGCCTCTTTTCCTAAAAAGGTATACAAAACCACTACATCATTTTTGGCACCGCTGCCGGGGAGGCGTGTTGTGTTTTGATTGAACCATTGTTT
This sequence comes from Glebionis coronaria, assembly GCA_025667525.1. Lineage (NCBI taxonomy): Eukaryota > Viridiplantae > Streptophyta > Magnoliopsida > Asterales > Asteraceae > Glebionis > Glebionis coronaria. Next base: position 94,221,931 of record CM046882.1, on the reverse strand, counting down.
TTTTTATATTAGCCATAATAGTATTTGTATTAGTAGCACTCTACTAATACGTATTATCGTTTTTCGGTTTTTGTGTGAATACTATTACTATATTGTATACGTAGAACAATAAATTCACAAGTACTCCAAATACGTGAGCAATCACAACCTTGATTCGGGATTTCATCACTCGATCATTGTATTCGAATCTCAAACCAAAGAAAAAGGCAAAAATAGATAAATACTTTCGTGAAGCTTGATCTTGATAATACAAACTATAAGGTGGGTATAAGGCGGTTGTATTTCACGACCTAAAGGAAAAAGGCTCTTAAGTGCTTCGCGCCGCCTCGTTTCCTCCGCTTGCTTGTGCGTATTTGATTTTGAGAGTGAATCGAGGGTTTTGCCGCCCAAAGTATTATTACATATCATATATATTTTCTTGGTTTCTATTTGATTAAACCCTCTTGAACGATTTGGTGTTTCACCATCGTTCTAAAGTCATCGAAGGCGTTCACTCCACGTGATCGTTTTCATTCCTTGAGGCCTTTTTAATCAAGAGATTTGATTAAGGAGGAGATTTGTGGACTTCTTGTCTACTTAATACATTTCACCAATTTCCAAAAAGTTAATACCATCAAAAACAACAAAAAAAAATTGAAAAACACAAAATACCAAAAAGAATCTTCTTTGCTCGCCTTCTCGTTGTACGTGACGTTTATGAAAACTCGCTCCAAAGCAAGACGTGCTCGTAAACGAAGAAACAAATCGACCACTCCTTCTAGTGAGGAGTCTCCTATTGACGAACCTATTGTAGTGAAAGAAGTCGCCATGGCGAATCGAACTATGATGGAGTTACTTCAAGCACCCACCGAGGGTTATGGAGAAGCTATTGTGATTCCCGCAATCCTTGCGGAGAATTTTGAGGTGAAAACGGGTTTGTTGTCGATGATCCAAAACAACAAATTCCGTGGTGATGAGAAGGACAATCCCCACAACCATATCCGCCAATTTAATCGTCTCACCGCCACATGCAAGTTTAAGGACGTCTCAAACGACTCAATTAAGATGATGCTTTTTCCGTATTCCTTAGCGGGGCCCGCTAAAATTTGGTTAGAGAAAGAGCCACCCAATTCTATATTGACGTGGAAGGATCTCGTTTCGAAATTTGTGAACCAATTTTTTCCGCCCTCTAAGACTACGCGTTTGAAAAATGAGATTTCTAAATTTTCACAAGAATCAAATGAAAGTTTTTCTACGGCTTGGAATAGGTTTAAGGAGATGTTACATGAATGTCCTCATCACGGTTTTTCCGACTTGCACCAAATCGACACGTTTTACAATGGACTTAACGATCATGAAAGAGATTATTTAAATGCCGCCGCGGGTGGTAATTTTTTGTGTAAAACGGTTGAAGAAGCTTTGGTCATAATTGAGAATAGGTCTAAGGTTTATAGCCCTCGTCACACACCGAGTGTTGCCAAAATGGGCTCATCATCGTCTCGTTCCATTAATGCCTTGCAAGATGAAGCTAATGAGGAAAATTGGTTTTTCGATAGGTTTTCGACTCTTATGTCCCATTGGAAAGCTCAAGAAGCTTCGAACTCCGCTTCGATTAAAGCGGTTTCTAAGAGTTGTTTGTCGTGTGGTGGAGCTCATGATCTTTCCGAGTGCATTACCGCGGATGGTAACACTTCGAATGCTTTTGTAGCCACGGGAACTTATAACCAAATCGGTCAAGGTTCCCGCCAAAATCAAGCTCCACCAAATCAAAATGCTAATAACTATCGCAACAACAACCAAGGTGGAAATTACCAAGGAAATCAAAGAAATTATAACAAAGGTAATTACCAAAGTGGAAATGGGCAAATTTCTAATCAAAACCAAAACCGTGATTTTCAAAACAATGCCCAATGTTTTCAAAACGATCACACCAAAAATCTTCAAGGAGAATTTTTGAATTATGCAAAGGCTAATGATGCTAAGTTTGACAATATGCAACGTAAAATGGTTAGCTTAAGGTCCGAGTTGAAAAACGATCTTAAAAACGAACTTGCTAATGAACTTAAAACTCATGCTAATAAAATGGAAGGAAATGTCACACGTCTCCAACAAAATCAACAAAAACTGGAGCAAGGTCAACATGAGATTAAGCAAGAGTTGTTAAAAGCGGATGCTAGGCAATCTAAGTTTGAAGACCGAATGGCTAAAATGATTGAAGCAATCATGTGTAAGCCCTCTTCTTCGGGTGGTCTTCCTAGTGATACCATCGTAAACCCGAAAGGAGAATTGAAGGTTATTACTACTCGTAGTGGTAAAACTTTCAAAGAACCCATTTCTCGTCCAAGTACTTCTATGGAGAAGGAAAAAGAGAAAGACCCCGAGGTTGTGGTTGAAAAGGAGCAAATTACAAGCCCACGAAGTACCGCTCAAACCACACCTACGGTTGAACCCACACCAATCATGGAACCCGAGATTCCAAGGTCGTTGCCTATGCCTACTTTGCCCCAACCCACACCACCTTTACCCTACCCTTCAAGACGAGACAAGGAAAAGGCACAAGAACGAAATAATTATCAATTTGAACTCTTTATGAAAATGTTTCGTGACTTGCATTTCAATATAAGTTTTGCCGACGCCTTAGTCATGATGCCTCGATTCGCCGCGAACTTCAAAAGTATGTTGAATAACAAAGAAAAATTGCAAAAATCGTCTAGTTGTTCTTCGGTTTTTCTAAGCCGCATACCTCAAAAAGTCGGTGATCCTGGAAAGTTTTTAATCCCATGTGCTATACAAGACATGGAAGAATGCTACACCTTGGCCGTTCTTGGTGCTAGTATTAATTTGATGCCTCTTGAGATTTTTAAATCGCTCAATCTTCCAAATCTCACTCCTTCAAGAATGTCAATCGAAATGGCCGATCATTCTACGATTCTAGCTTGTGGAGTTGCCGAGGACGTCTTTGTGAAAGTTGGAAAGTTCTACTATCCTGTAGACTTTATTGTTGTTGATATTCCTATCGATCCTAAAGTTCCGTTAATTTTAGGTCGATCTTTTTTGGATACCTCGAGAGCACTTATCGATGTGCATGCAAGAAAAATCACTCTTCGTTTCAATGAGGAAGAACTCGTCATTAATGCAACCCAAAACTCCACTCTTTCTCATGTGTATTCTATCACATCTTTGTACAATGTCAATCCCATCAAAAACATTTGCAAAAAGATTTCCAATAGAGTTTTAGGAGTTGAGAAAAATGAAGTTCCGTCCCCTCCGCCGATGGAGGTTAAGAGTGTTAAACCTACATTTCCAATCTCGAGTGATTCTTCAGATGATGAATACGTTGATCCCGATGGGGAGGTTTTCTTTATTGACAAAAGATTTGAAAACTTGCCACCACCCAAACCAAAAAGATTTCAAAATGTGAGAATTCTTAGTGTGACTAACATTGTTTTAGATACACCAAATATTTTTGACATAATCAAATCGGGTTTTCACAAGGAGAGTGTAAAAAATGAAAAAGGAAAAGATTTTGAATTAAATTTAAAGGATTTTTCTACAACTCTAACTTCGTCATCACCGCGTTTATTGAGTACTACAAGCTCGTCTTCTCCTTTTGACGATGCTTTGTGTGGACTTAGTGTGGGGGAAGCCCCTTATATACCCTCCCCTTTCTCCACCGAGGACGAGATATTTGATCCTGGAATTGCTTATAAAGGGAAATCTCGGTCTTCCACCGATGCAATAAATGGAAAATCTTTTCATTTGATTGGTGCGAGTTTACCTCGAGTAGCTCAATGTTTTCATGACTTACCCATTGTCCCACCCTTCTATTTCTTCTCTCCTATTTTCTTGAAACTCTTTGAGTTTGTGTTGACACACGACAAAGTGGCGTTGATTTGTTTTTCCAAAGAAAACGAGAACGCCACCTTTGACCCCGGTATACGTTTATCGGGTTTTTAAAGTACTCCATGTGCTTTTGGGCCTTGTTTATCATGTAAGCCCCACCAAAAATTAACCACACCATGATTACCCCTAAATGATCACATTTATGGGGATTCGAGTCGAGCTTTTGACTCGGTTATCAAAAACAAGGCGCCTCGTGGGGGAGACCCATGCTTATCCATGTACATATTATTGCTTTTTAGTTAACTTAATGTGAGGGGATTTGTGCCCTTCCAACCTTTGTTCCGTGGTTGTTTGTGCATTGTGGTTCTTAGATCATGATCTTCACGATTGGAGCCTCTCGTGTTCGTTTATGGGAGCACTCGATCGTTTGCTTTGAAGACCTTTCCCAATATCCATATGATATATCCTTTTGATGTTCTAACCTTAGGTTTTTAGCACACTTCATAAACGGCTTTAAATTTATTGGTTTCACCCTTTCCATGCTAGATTAGGCATTCGACTACGTCTCTAGTATGGGGGTGTTTGTACCCCTAGACTCGAAACATTGAGGACAATGTTTAACTTTAGTATGGGGGGGGTGAATAGATACTTGCCTTGCCAAATCTTCACGCTTTCCAAAGTTTATCGTTTTGTTATTGTTTTGTTGCAAAATAAGGCTAAAAATGGCCAAATTTTAAAAATTTTCTCATGTTTTATAAGTGTTTGAAGACACGAATGTAGGTTTTCCGATGGCGAGAATAAGAGTAATTTTTGACTCGACCGTGCGTGTTGAGCACTTAGCTTTGATTCCTTAACTACACATTAGGCTAAGTCTCTTAAATGAGGACGAGAAATGATAGAGTTAATTATAAGTTACTATGCTAAACGTAGAGTACTCGTATTCTTTCAAAAACTCATGTGTTCTCGTTATTTGCTTATTCTCCCTTCGCATGTAAATATTTTTTGCTTAATAAATATTGACTTGGCGGTCTAGTTAGGATTGTTGGGTTTCTAGTCTTTTCTAGTAGCTTCCGTGTAATTAAATTGGGAAGACATTAAGGTATCGCCAGCGTCACGGTTTTGAAGTATTGGCACCCCAATAATCAAAAGCTTCACCCAATAATAATATTTCAAGTGCTCACCTAAATCTAGCAAACAATTTGAAGCCCCACAAGGCCTAAAATCTATGCAAAATTGAAAGTGAATCAAGCCTTAATCTTCGAAGCTTTAAAGATCCAAAATTCGCTTTAGCGTGAGGATATACGTCTTTGGCTAATAAAACCACCGATGAGGCGGATAATAAAAGGCAAGGCAAGACCGAAGTCATAATAAAAGCTTCATGGCGAAGTTGAATAAAAGATGGAGGTAAACCAAAGATAATAAGGCCCTTCCGTTAGGGGGCGTATAAAAGTCTTGGTAATAAGTCTCAGGTTCAAAACCGTTATAAAACCGTGTTTATCGATTCTTCTTGTCAACTTAATTTTTTAACATCGTTGTCTATTAGGAGGGGTTATTGATTTGATGGTCTTAGTTACACCGTTAGGACTCTATTTTTAGACCTAAATCTCTATTATCGCATAAGTCAATGATGTATCCTCGTGAAACATTCAAGACATAATAAAATATAAGAGATACAATTTAGGAATAATGGGAGGATAAGTACGTGATTAGGGCATATGAGTAGTGTTAGCATTACTAACTTATAATGACAATGATCTCGTTGCACGCTTAGCATGGAATTAAGGTGAAAATCAAGGACGACGAAATTATTTCTAACGAAGCATTCACGTGTTCTTGTTCTGTGAACCTAAACGTCCCATTTTGCGATGAAAATCATACATTATGTCTAAAACGCAAGTAGTAGTAATAGTAGTAGTATAGCTAGTTTATCATTCCAATAAAATGAATAAAATTGAGTTTTGGAGGTGCTACGATACTTTATTCTAGCATTGCGTGAGGGCACGGCAATGGTTTAGTATGGGGGAGTGATGAGACTGCTTTTATACATGGTCTCATCGTCCAAAACGGACTTTAAATGCATAAAATATCATCAAATATACCAAATATATGCTCGTGTTTGTTACTTGTGTATTTTTAGGTACGGATATTAAGGAAATGGCAAAAGATCACAAGAATCATTCAAAAACGAACACGTGAAACGAAGCCGCACAATGAACCGGGCCCAAGTTTGGATTTTGCAAAAAGACCCTTGAAGAATTGAAGATTGGCAATTTTGGTCCCTCATCTTTGAAGAACTTGTCACAATTGACCCTCCAAATGTCAATTGTACAAGTATGGTCCTTGATGTTTGAAGATATTACAAGACCAGTCCTTGAAATTTGAAGAATGTGCATTAAAACCCCTTGTTAAAAGTTTGTAAAGAAATTGTGCCAAATATGACAACTTGCCAAAAGTTGTTACAAGTAAACTAGGCGTTGATGGCTAAATTTTACAAAGTGCAAAGAAGAAGAAACTTTGGGGACTTAAACTGCCAACTAACCAATCCCACTCACCCAACCAAAAGCTGACACCTCACCACTGCCCACCCATTAACCCAAATACCCAAACCTTAACCGACCCTACCCAATCCATTAACCCAACACCCGGTTTAATTTATTAAATCAGTCAAACCCACCCAGTCAACACTTTAACTTTCCCACTCAAACAGATTTTTAAATAAATCTTTCCCTAAATTTGGATTAAACACTCCCTAATCCCATGATAAACCCTAACCCAACCCAGACCTAATCACCCTCAAAACAAAGGGGTTCTCCCTTAATCACTCCAGATCACTGATTACCCTCCACCTCACTTGATCCCACATCACAAAACGCCACAAGACACACCCATGTGTCTTGTGGAACCCTCCCCTGCACCCATCACTTTCCCTCAAACCCTACACCCGACCAATTTAACATCCCAGATTATTTCCCTTGGTCCCCAAGTTGAAATGAACGTCTTTGATCAACTTTTCCAGCTGGCTCATCACATGTTCACCCTTTGACTGTTTTTGAAGATTGAAGACCAAGGGCACTTTAGAGATTTCAGAAACTAGGGTTTTACCATCTAGATTATTCTATAGCTTAGTATATAAGGAGTCGACTTGTGACCCTTATCTCTTGTTCCAGTTTTTTAGCAAGTCCTTGTAACCCGTTTTTAAAATTAATATAAAGTTTGGTATTTTCCATTGAAACTGTAATTCCTTTTATGTTTTTTTAAAAAAGTTTGGTATTGGATTGCTAATATTCTGAGTTCCATATTATTGTACACACTTTGTGTGTTTGGATTTTCAAAAAGTTTCAAAAAGGTTTCTAAAAGGTTTTGAAAAGAATTTTATAAATTTCAGAGATCATAGGTTGTTATGAAGTGAAAGTGGAATAACATTCTATGATTTGTGATTTATAAGTTGTTTTTAAAACGTGTTATAAAGTTTTCAAGGTTTGTAAGGTTTGAGATAAATCAGTTTAGTGTATCTTTGTGCTTGTGTGTTTTCATTTTCTTAGCAGGATTGTTTTGAGCATGTTGCTGCCGAAGGATCAGCTCAGGCCCCAGCCTGAAAGGAGGTGACCAAGCTGTCACTGAGGGACTTGGATGTAAGTCCCTCAAGGTAAAAATCTTTTATCTTTTTCATTTTTTTAGTTTATTAAGTGATTTGCATGAAATCTGTGATTTGAATGTTAAGTGTTGTTAAAACTGTTGGAAATTCCTTGTTTTGAGTTTGTATGCATGTTATAAGCAGTAGGGATCAATTTAGATTTGATTTGAGTTCATTTTGTTTAAAAAAATTTGCATATCAGATTTTAAAGGGGTGTTTGGATCTACTTTTTAAGTGAGGATTTTGAAAGAGTTTTGTGTTAAAAACTTGTTAGAAGCAATCATTAGGGTGTTAATAGGTTGTGTGTTGCTTGAGTTTCAGTTTGGAATAGTTTTACACACATTTGCATGCTGAAACTTAGAAAAAGTTAGTAAATTCAGAAAACTGCCATGTGTGACTGTTTTTGTTGAATTTTGAGCTTAATTCTTGGTAATCTGTTAGGTGCTAGGTAATTCTAGGATTTTTAATCAATTGTATGTCTGTTTGTGAGCTCAATTGCAAGATTTGAGCCTTGGGAGTTCACTATTGTGCATGTAATTTGTGCCTTTGTTCATCAGCAACTCATCTAGCTTATCAGAACTTTGTGCCTTTGTTTGAGCTTAATTGTGTGTTTAGTTGTGCTTGTTTTTGTGTTGTTTTGACTCCCTATACTCCAAAGAGTATAGGGGTTCCTGCTTGTCCAATAAAACATCCACAATCATCAAAAACCAAGCCCTCTTGGTCTATATGCACAAGTGAAAAGGTCACTTGTGCTCATCAGTCAACAAGCTCAACTGAGCACGTTTTTGCTCATTTCTTGCTTCAATCTTGATTAAATTAGTTTGTGTTTGTGTTTTTGAGATTAACAAAGTTACTGGTTTGAGTTTAAAAAGTAAAAAAAAAAAAAAAAAATTTGCAAAAAGTTCACCCTGCCTGGACTCGAACACGCGACCTTGCGTTCCAAGGAGTAGCGTGTTTACCAGTGATCTAGATGACTTTTTACGTTTATACTTCATTTCATTAGTTACTTAAGGTGATTTTGTTTTGGCTTATCTTAAATAAGCCGTAGCTTATTGTGGTTATTTCAGCTTATTTATTAAGCTTATTTGGTCTAGCTTATTTTTCCTAGGATAGTATTAAGGTTTAGGACTTTTCTGTTTAAAAATTTATTTTTCCCTTTGTTTATTTATTTATTAGGAATATTTTTAGTTTAATTTTTAGAAAGTCAATTAAAAATAGTAAATAGTATTTTAAAAATCCAAAAAAAATATTTTTTAGGTTTTAATTTATATATTTGAGGTTTACATATCATAAAGTTTTCAAAAAGTCTTATTTTTAATTTTATTTGATTTTAGGGTTTTTTAAACAACTTTAAAAATTAATATAAAATTAATAAAAAGGTTTTAGGAACTTTAATTTGCATTTTAGTTCTAATTAGAATATTTAGGATTTTTGGTAATTTTTTAGAATTTATTTTTAAACTTTTTTTTTTTTGGAATATTTTAATATTATTTTATTAGAAAAAATTCAAAGTTTATTTTTTCTACTTTTTTCATTTTTCCTAGATTTTAGTCATTAAATTAGGAACTTTGTCACTTTCCAAATCTTTTTAGGGCTTTTCATTTAATTTCTAGAATTAATTTAAGATTTAATAGATTTTAATAGTTTTTAGGAGTTTAAAAATAGTTTAATTTGGTTTTAAAATTTTTAAAAATAGTTTTTAGCTTAATTAGGTCATTTTTGAGGTTTACAAACTATAAAATCTTGTTTAGGGCTTTTTAATATTTAAAAGTGATTTTTAGGGCTTTAATTAGCATTAAAAAGTCATTATTTAATTAATTAAAAGGTTTTAGCAAGTTTGGATTTTTTGTAAACTCTTAGAATTTTATTGTGGATTTTTAGTACTTTTTAGGAATTTTTAGGTTAAAATTTTAATTTTTGTGTTTTTTACGTTTCTACGTCTTAACTTTCTAGTAGTAGTTTTGTTAATTTTTTATTTTTTCGTCTTCGTCATTTTCTCATCTCTTTTCTTCTTAATAATCAAAAACAAATCAATCAAATCAATTCATTACACAACACACGTGCCTCCTCGAGAACGAACTCACATCATTTGGGTCATTAGTGCTCGGTTTTCCTAAACCGACACTTAACGCTTACCACTACTTTGTTGCCTCTTTTCCTAAAAAGGTATACAAAACCACTACATCAGTGTGTGATCTAGTCAAACGATCGTAAGTTGTGAGAACTTGAGACGGCATCATCCGATGACGTCCGATCATGTAGAACACATATTATGTAATATCTTTTTGACTTTCAACGACGATATTTATTGAGACTTTAATGCGCGTTGGCGAAAGTGAGGCGAGTTGAGCGCCGGGATGTCGCTCCCTTAAGGTGGTGAGGATGTAAAATCCGTAAAAATAAGGTCATAATTTAATTCTATTTTCATTTATTTTGAAGTATTTTATAACGTTAAATATTATTATGTTTAACGGTTTAAGTTGAAACCAATATTAAATATTATATTTTAATATTTTGACGAGCAACGAGGACTACTATTGATCGCGATACCGACGGATGCCAAAAATTTTATATTTTATTATCGATAGTTTCGATATTTAATACTTTCGACGATATCGTTTCAATTACGTATCGAGTCGTTATATTATTATTTTTCGTGTGCGTTTAAACTTTTAAAAAGTACAATCTAACATTTTCAGGTAGTGAAATATTTTCTCGTATAATATTTTTGAAACTTATTTTTGTTGGTTGACGAACTCACAATTTACGGATTTAAATTTGGGCTTACGTGCATAATTTAGCGTCCCTTACGACTAAACCGGAAACCTTAGGATTACGTATTTACGTTTTTGAACTCCGTTTTTTATTAGACAATTTTTATTGGTTTCGTTTTGTGTCGTTGATTCATAATTTATAAAAACGTTTTTCGTAAAACGACCCGAGGGCACGCAAATCCAGAAAACTAGAATCGAGGAATACCCGTAAATTAGTGAGGTGGGACAACATACATTATCCCACCCCACTAGCTAACATGGGATGGCCCATGACACCACATCTAAGGATGTGGCATCATGTTAGCTAAGTACTTACAAGTGTAAGACTAAGCTTACACTTTAAGCTTTCCATTCACTCAAAACCATTAGCTACTACACACACCACCATTTCATACATGCAAACTACCTCAAACTCTCTCAAAACCCCACCCTTTTGCCATCCATATTCAAGCTACAAACACCCCTTTTGATCTTTTATAGCCATGAAATACATGTTTACTAGCTCTATCATGGAGTTATCTTGAAGCCTTGATCATTTGGTGGCCATATTAACAACATTGGAGATGATTTGCTTGTGTCCTAGGGCTGATTTCTCAACTATTGTTCTTGGTATTTGATAATCTTGGAGTTATTTGTGGTGTTCATCAAGTTCTTGTCTTCCAAAAACAAGAAATACACTTGGTTGGTAAAGAAGATCATCCTCTCCATTTTCTCTTGTTATTTTTGTAAAGAACAAATGTATTTTCTTTCATTTTTTATATGTATATGATGTATATATGATGATAAAAATGTTGTGTGGGGATCGAGTGTTGATAGATATGCTTAAAAAGGTTAATAACTATAAGAAATGAGGCTAAAATCATGCTTATTTAGTTGGCTGTATAAAAACAGTATATAACTAAAACTTGAACTGATAAAATTGCATGGCATGATCTATTTACAGTAATTAAAAGATGTTATACACATGTGAGATTTGGCCATGCAATGGAATCAATATAATGAGTGAGATATGATCAAAACAAGTTGGGTGTTCTAATCTGAATAAGCAGTTTTGTAGGGACAGTTAAGGCAAGATAAACTTAAAATGAGCAGTAGCTATAACTAAGTTAAATGTAGCACATAATATGAAGAACAAGTCATCCAAAAATGAGCTTCTAATTCATTATAGAACTCTAGATATGATAAAAATGGTGAACATGAAGATAAAAATCAGATTTTGAGAATTAATCTTTATTATTATTATATAAGCACTCAAATTTTATTGTATAAAATGTAAAATAAAAACCCACTAACTTATGAAACTTATTTATATAAATATGTAAAAGGTTAATTAAATGGATGAATTAATATAAATGGTTGTGGAATAATACTTATAAGTAATAAAAACTATAAACTTGATTTTTACGACTTTTTCGGCTATTACCGTAAAATTAACGTTTTTCGCCAAATAAAACTTAGACGATCAAACCCGTCTAATGTAAAGTTTATAAAAGTCATATACTGATATATAAGTAACTAATACAAGTAAAAACCGATAAAACCCGAACTATAGGACATACGGACATTAACGAGCTATATAAGCATATTGGACTAATAATTGGACTAAATAAGATAAACACTTATAAAAAGAACTTATTTGGCTTAACCCATTTGGGCCCAACATGGAAAGTATAGATACTGATAAAATAGGTATAAAATGGATTAAAACAAGTTAAAGAACTTATACTAAGCTTATTGGACTTAAAATAGATAAGTAGGTAAAACTAGTAAACTAGTAAAAAGTTACCAAAACGTAAACACTAAAATGAGTAAACAAGGATATATAAACCCACTTGATCATCATCATATGTACAAAATCATCATATGTATATTGTTATTTTGATAAAAGTCATTAGACAAGAGTCTAAGACCGATTATTATTTATATAGGTTTCCGTGACCGAAGCACGCCCGTAACCGATAATCTGCCTTTCATTATCAACGTGAGTCTATAGCCTCGCTTTATACTAGTTATTAAATGATTTTAAACCCGCGAGGGGGAATACATGTTTTTATAAACCTAGAACACAAGATTTTTATGGTATGCTTTGTCCCTCTATGAATGGACCCGTGGTTGCCTTTAAATTGCATTAAGTGATTGCCTTTGTTAAAACCTCAATTATGGACCGTTAATTAACCTATGATGGGTTAACCGCTAGTACAATTAATAGATCTATGGGGGAAGCCGCCCCGGTTCAGTTTTTGTGGACTTGTCATAGAAGCTTAGGCCCGACCTCCACACTGTTTGAGCATATTGTATTGAGAAGTCAGGTATACGGCAATGTACCAATAATCTGGAGGTAACCGACAATTAATAAATCTCTCGTCTTATTAGACTGATATGGGAGTGTCTAAGGGCTCGGTTCCATGAGCTTATTGCAATTTATGCTATATACAATTATCATTGTTGATGCAAATTATTATTTGATGCTTATAAGCATGCCACAAACTTATAATTTTTGCTTGTGTTCAAATTGATTACATAAACCTATAGATTCACTCGGCATTTTTGCTGATTGTTTTACTCACATGTATTTCAGGTAATCAAGAAGTGGAAGCTTGGAGGTCACGGGGAATGAAGTTGTGCACTGCTTTGTTGTTCAAACTCTTTGATTTATTTATCGTTCCATTTTCAAAACAAACCAATATGTTGTTTTAACTTATCTTTTGGTAACGATTACTTGGGACTACGCTACTCTGACAAATGTTTTAGGAACGATAAATCTAAAACGTCTCTTTTCGAGTCGTTCTTTATAAATTATGTGTTGTTGTATCATTGTTTAGCACCCAAAGATGTATTCTGCTGCGTGTAAATTTGGGGGTGTTAAAGGTAGGGTACGATGGGTTAGCCCAATTGTACCAATGCGATGAGTAGAGTAAGATGGGTTAGCACGATGGGTACACTACAATGAGTTCACTTCGATGGGTATAATACGATGCATTGTTACAATGGACAAAATTTGCAAGTTTTAAAGATATGTTAAGCACTATAGTGGACGTAGTTTTGCCATGCCTTTGCCTTATATATCTCTTAATTCTAGATGTGATTATGAATATATGATCTTTGTCCATATGATCTATGCTTGTTTTGTGCAACTCAAAAATATGTGGTGACATTTGTTGTGAATTATATCCAATGCTTAGGATTTACATGTTTATGAGCTATTTATGTGTATATATCAAATGTGCTTGTGTTTATCTCAAAGTAGGAAAATGTCGATAACCGAAGAAGAACAAAAACGTCTAGATCTTATCCTTGTTCCACTTAAGGCTAGAATGCAACATGCACCAAATAACTTTCGTCTGAGAGATGATTTCGATCCTTCTTTGGCGGCATTCAAAATCGCAACAGACATCCTAGATTGTTCACCAATAAAGGATGCATTACGTGTCACTGCATCAGTCCCTGAAGTCTACATGAACGAATTTTGGGCAACTGCCTCAATCACACTCGCAAAGCAATTGTCAAAGAAGATAATCTCCTTTACTCTAAACAACAAAAACTTGACATTTGACTTGCGTCAGTTTAGGCAACTATTTAAGCTCCCTAACCTAGCAAAAGGGGAACACTTTGTGCCTGACCCAGCTTCAGAAGAACTGATTAGAGTAATTCGAGAATTGAATTATGAGGGTGAAATTGGTTTTCTTTCTCAGTTTAACACATCACATATTGGGCAACCTTGGAAAGCTATTATCACCACTTTAGTAAAATGTCTTACTTCCAAGATTCGTGGATCAGATGCAATGCGACCCGCTCAGGCAGTTATCTTTTGGGGTCTCTACACCAGATCTAAAGTGGATTATGCTTTACAACTTTGGGAAGAATTTTGTTATCAATTCACAAGTTCCAAGAGGAAAGCGGTGCATCTCCCATTTCCAAGGTTCACAAAACTCATTATCAATTACTTCATGAAGAGTGACCCAGATATTGATCCCCGTGGGAACTTCTTCTATCATACTCAAGATGATGACGATGTGTTAGACACTATGACTGTGGATAATCAATTCACAAAATATAAACTCAGACCAGCTCCAGTGCCAGCAATCATGATGAATGAAGGTATAAGGGAAAGTGATCAATACAGAGAGATGCTTAAAGATATTGAAGCACAGTTTAAACGAGCAAATGCAGATCCTTCTGAAAAACAAGCAGAGACGCAAAAAGGAAAATGAAAGAAAATAATTTCCAAGCGCCAATCGACTGTTTCATCAAAAGACAAAGGCACATGGAAAGAGAATTTAGTTGATGAAGATGCTGAGATGACCCAAACAGAGGAAGAACATGAAGAAATACCACTTCGAAAGCCAAAGAAAGCAAAGCAGACTAAGGGTAAAGAAGCAAGTGTTGCTTCAGAAGAACCTGCTCAACAACAAATTTCTGAAGCCAAGCGACTGCGTATCGTTCTTCAACAAAGCAGACAGGAAGCTTTTTCCACAGGATCAGGTTTAAGAATGTTTGAGGACTTAGCAGAATTCGGAAATCCTGATGCTGACATGGCATTTTATGAAGATCCTATCGAGGAATATACTTATGAAGATGCTGATAACTACCACTTTGAAAGTCGTGATCAGAGTGAAGAACGTGGGAGCAGTGTAGACACAGATACAAGTATGATGTATCGAGACGCCAATATTACCACTTCTTTACCAGAACCACCTCACATGGTGTTAAACGATGATGCTCATGCAACTCTCATACCAGAGACTCAACTTCAAAGTAAGTCTACTTCTGGCTCTGATGACGTTTTAAAATATCTTAATTTAGAAGGGGAGGATGTTGAGGTCACAAACACTGATCCGTCAACAAATGAAGCAATGGTGGATGTTCCCATAACTACTGTTACATCCACCACCACTCCACCATTATCCACCCCGGTCATCAGTGAGGTCATTACACCAGTTATCACCCCGGCACCTGCTGCACAACCAGTATCAACCACCATCATAACCACTGAATCTACACCTTCATCCACAGCTGAACAACCTGTATCAACCACCGCCCCAATCACTGTATCTACATCAACACCTATCTTTCAACAAATAGTATCATCCACCACCACTTTAAGAGTTATGGTTACACCTCCACCAGCAGAACCACAAGTATCATCCACATCCAATCCCTTCCTCACAGTCAATGATCCACTGATCCAGTCTCTTCAACAACACCTGGAGGCTCAAGCTACACTAATAGCTACATTGACTGAAAGGATCACCACTCCTCCCAAGGAACCACAACCTGATGAGCCTACACTTCAGAAACTAACAGACAGAGTGTCTAGACTTAAAGCAAAACACAAATCATTTCTTAAAGAGAAGAAAACCTGTGACAAAGAAAATGCTGCTTTTCTTGGGTCAATTGACGAGCAGATGACCACGATCATTCGACGAGAAGTCAAGTCCTTTGTTGATCAACAGCTACCAAATCTTCTCGGTAATGGTTTATCTACACTTCAACTCATGACAATGTTACAGACACGTCTGCTAGATATGAAAGCTCATAAATCGAAACACAAACGAAAAGTTCTGCAATATCTCAACAAAGCAATCATTGAAGAGACACCTGCAGACACTACCAACTCTGAGTTTGACGAAGAAGACGAACTAGAGGAGGAATAAGATGAGGGTAACGATGAGGAGGATGATGGTGACAATGAACAAAATGAGGAAGAAGATAAGGAAGGAGATGAGGAGGAAGAAAAGGATGAGGAAGAAACGGATAAGGATGTCGATGAAGATGAGGACGAGGATACAGATGACGATGAGGATGAAGATGATGATAATTACGACGGTAATGAAACCAACAAGGGTGATCAGAATGAAGAAACGGGTACTAATGCCGAAGAGCCTAATAAGAATGATAGTGATAAGGCTACTGAGAAAGGTTTAGAGGAAGCCACAGAAAACATTGCTGAAACCGCTGAAAAGACAATAGAGTCAACTATACCAGAAACTCAGCAACTCGATACAGGTATATCTACTGCACCAGCTATTACTACTGATTCTTACAATGAATCTGTAGAATATATGCAAACAGAAGAACCAACAAACATTGCTGAAACCGCTGAAAAGACAATAGAGTCTACTGTACCAAAAACTCAGCAACTCGATACAGGTATATCCACTGCACCAGCTATTACTACTGATTCTTACAATGAATCTGTAGAATTTATGCAAGCAGAAGAACCAACAGGGCCAATCCTAGAAGACGAACCTCGAGATGATATACTAGTGATGCAAGATCAACCTTCAACAACAGCTGAAGTTCAGCACAACATTGATATGGAAGTTGAAGACTTAAATGTACCAGAACCAATGTTTGTTGAATCTTTAATCATCGATGACACGGTACAGGAGCAACTTTGGCTAACAAATGCAGCACCACAGCATCCTTTTGACACTGCAACTGACATGGAGCTGACTCAATTCCTCAACAACCCTATCGATTTCTCGGCCTTTCTACGGTATTCTCATGGGAAACCGACAATGACTCCGAATCTGATCAAAATGGCAGCTGCAAACGTGGACTACAGGAATTCAGACTCCCGTATTACGACCTCTTACACCAACGGTCATTGCCGGTTCTGCAACAATCCCAATAGAGCACTTTGTCACTCAGGATCTTGAATACCTTGAAAATGGAGCACAGAAATATGCCACGTCACTCAGTATGGTCAAGGCTGTTAACATGGAGAATGTTCCATGGATAGAGGATAAAGTAGCTGATGCGATATGGAGAAAGAAATTGCTCAAGTTTTATGACACTTATGCATCACTTGGCATATCTCACTGGAATCAAAAGAAAAAGTTAGCTTACAATCACTTCCATCGTCCTAAGAGAGGTGCTTCTATTGTCTCGACTCACAGGATCAAAAGCATTCAAGGAGCAACCACTCAGACGGTATTCGGCTATGATTACTTGAACGTAATCGTGATCAAACACACTGATGAGAAAGAATACTGAATTGACGAAAGTGATCTCCAGTACCTTCAACTTGAAGCCATCAAAGATCTTCTGTTGTTATTGGCTCAGGAGAAAGTTGACCATTTACCATCTGAGATAGTCATTACATTGAGTTCCAACTTTTAACAATTTGCTAGAAAAATCGTCATTCAAAATCGTGTGGAAGACTTTCAACTTGGAGTGGAGAGTTATCAGAAGCAGTTAAACTTGGAACGTCCCCATACAACACGACTCAGTAATTTCCATAAGAACAAGAAGGTTTATATGGGGACCACACCGCCGGAAGCAGGGATCTTTTATCCAAATGAGACTGGCGTCATGCAATACATGCGATTCTCCGAACTGCACAAATTCAGCGATGGTACGCTCAAGCATGTTCGAGATGATCTGACGGTTCTCAATGCCAACCTACCGCTTCCAGCAGTCCAGTACACCTGGACAAGCCAATGCAAAAGAGGAGCAACATACGTGATTAAGAAGATCGAGGAACTCCTAAGGAAGCGCCGGTTGATACGAAGTATCAAACGATTCGTCGGTGGACGACCATATGGAGCTCATCATCGGTTCACAGAACAAACCAATTAATTATGGTTCGTCTTATAACAGGTCAACTCCATATGTCTATAATTGTGAATATGTTATTTTTTGCTTTATCAGCTTTTGTGGCTTGTTGTAGTGTAAAAGTATGATATTTTTCAAGAATTTCTCTCGAGATTCTAAATCTTTCAAACAAATCATACCCAAGCACTACAACTTACCCTCATTAATTTGAGGGGGAGCATTAATATGTTCTTCGGCCAACATCTAATTTCATTTTATTACCCAAAGACCGGTTAATCCATTAATATCCAAAATATTGATGGTTAACATTTTGGAAAGGGGAGAAAATGGGATTAAGGAGACTAAATGATATTTGGCTAAAACAATGAAAAAGGCTTAAAAGATAAACCAACTTAACATGTGTAATGCACAAGTTAAGGGGGAGCGTTTTTTATGATCAAAACACTTAAGGCACAAAAACTTTGATTACAATATCACAAGTGCTTTAAGTGATTTTCAAGGATTTTTCATGGTGACTATATCAACCCAAAACACACTTAACTCACGACGGATGTGGTGACAAAAGGGTGGTAGGTATAGGTATTAGTCCAATGATTCATCTGAACCGATGGAATCTTCCCAAGGACAATTCCCTAGATAGAACTAGAAGTCCTAGGAAAGATGAAGAATGAATGTGAACGTAGCTGAATGCCGACCAAGTACTTAAGCTAGCACTGGAACAATGACAACAAGGTGCTAGTAATGACGTATGGGTAAGCATTGAAGGGGTTCAAGAATGAAAAAGAACTGTAAAGATAAAGGGTGTAAAGAAAGAAGCCCTCCTTGCAAATTTAGGCATAAACCGGGTCAATACATATGCTATTGAGATCATTTGTTAATGATTCTCGATATTGAAGAAAGCAATCATGGACCCAGTGATGCAATGCACAACCCTCCGCAGCTAACTCAAATATCTCTTAAAAGGTATTTGTTTTTAATCACACTGAGATCAACACGTTATCTATTGGTTTATTCACTCTGAATATACTGATATTGAATAGGTGGCACTCCTCTCCAGCCATCGATCACTAAATCAAAACGCACTATCGAGTGTAGAGCCACGAGATCATCAAAAGTCTCATTAGGACACTTTCCATTTATTCCTTGCTTCTTCACACACTGTGAAAAGTAAGAGATCTTTATGAGTCCTACGCAGTATTCTTGTAATATTGCCAGAACATCCGAGTGATACGCAAGTATTACAATGAAGATGGAAATCCTGCTTGAGCCAACATCAAACAAGCTCATGGTAGGTGACACGTGCGGTTCTTTAATAACTAATCTTGTGACAACTGGAAAGAAACAGTAGTTTAATTCTTAATTGAACTTAAACTCGTTCCAGGCCTCTACGCATTATCGTATGATCTTTCCAGAACACTCAAAGTGACACTCTTTAGTGTTCACAGTGACGAGTGGAAATCCTTCTAGTGTTAACATCAAACAGCACTTGGTAGGTGACAAGCAAGATTCAATTTGAATTAAGTTTGTGACAACTGGAAAGCAACGATGGTGAATATCTTAATTGAAATTCACTTGTTCCAGGTTTCATGAATTGACGGCTTCAATCATAAGGATTTATAATCCAAATGATTCACTCTTTATGTTCGCAGTCAGCTTTGGACGGTCGAATAAAGAGAACGGGTTTACCCGCGAAATCCTGTCAGGAAGTTACTTAATTGAAACTATCCGTCACGGGTACGATATCTAATATCGTCCAACGGTCTTCACTGACCGGAGGTAAAATGCTACCGAATTAGAATAAAATGTCAAAGCCATTTTATTCGTGTCTTATTATGTTGCTGCATTCGAAGACGGTGGCGTTGTTGTGTACCTGTTGAAGACGGTGGCGTTGCTGTGTACCTGTTGAAGAAGGTGGCGTTGCGGTGTACCTGTTGAAGACATTCTCACATGCTTATTCCTTCTACATCAAATACTCCTACAAATTCAAGAAAGTATGACCTAAAAGTCTTCCGCTGTATCAACTCTGAAACTTTCAAGAATTCAACAAAGGATAAGTGTGTGGGACATGAAGTCACAAAGAGGTGAACATCACAAGAAAATAAAGACTGCACGTGAAAGGCCAAAAGAACGTGTTCCAAGCAAAAGGCTGATATTATTCAACACATATTCACAAAAAGAAGAAAAAGAAAGAAAAGAAGACTACGAGCTCAAGAACAAGATCTAACATTCTAGATTAGGACTTTGTAAATTTGGAGTGACCTCCCTTTGGGGGAGATTGTTGGAAATACGTTTTACGTATATAGAAAGTCTCGATCACTCCAACAATGTAGTTATAGGCTCGTAGTAGTGTTTAGTTTCATTTATTAAATAGCCCGACCCATGAGCATGTTCATGGGTCGGAGGCCCAAGTCCATTAAGGACTTGGCGTATTTAAACCTCTTTCCACCATGGAAAGAGGTGTTGGTTGTTCATTTCTTACTTTTGATAATACAAGTTTCTTTCACTTCTCTCTCTAAGTTTCTCTCTCTAGAAAAACATCAACCCTCTTGATTCATAAAGATTATCATTGTTCTACAATGTTTATTTGATATTATCTCTTGTAAACCCTAATCCTTACACTATAAAAGGAACCAAGGGTATTAGGTTTATTCATAACTCATATTCACAATGTAAACCTAAAGCGTATGTCGACTAGGTGTGGGATTCAATGTACACACACCTAGTGGTTGTTTATTATTAATATAATGAACAATCCATTTGTTTTAATTCATGTTACTGTGTCCAAACACCTTGTTAATGGTTGTTGTTCTAATTCCGCTTTGATTATGTTAATCATATGAACAATGATCATTCCTAGTAGCTTAAAAGATCCGGAAACCAAGGTTTCCTCAATTGGTATCAGAGCCTCGTGGCTCGTGATTCTAGGACCAACAAGGTGTTCGTGTATGGTGAAAAGAAGAAAATCCGTCTAGGGTTTTTCTAGACGTTTTTGTGTGCGCAGCAGTATTCAGAAGGTCATAACTTTTGATTGAACTGTTGGATTGTCGCAAAATTTCTTGTGTATGTTCTATACACATATATCTAAACATCCACCGGAGGGATTGTCCAGATTAGCCCTCAATCAAAAGTTATTAGGCGTCAAAGATCACAGCAGAAAAAGATTAGGGTTTCAAATTTTCATACTAGGGTTTTATAAAACCTTAGATATGT
This sequence comes from Glebionis coronaria, assembly GCA_025667525.1. Lineage (NCBI taxonomy): Eukaryota > Viridiplantae > Streptophyta > Magnoliopsida > Asterales > Asteraceae > Glebionis > Glebionis coronaria. The sequence continues at coordinate 94,200,931 of CM046882.1, read as the reverse complement.
GTTAGTAGCAGTAGTAAACACTGAATACGTTACTGTTTCTGATCATGAGTCTTCAATTTATACAGAGATAAGGATTCGTGAATGAGTTTTCACGATTAGGGTTTGTTATGAACCCTAGATAGAATCAAAACTGAAAAAGAAGACTTGTTGCGATTGGGCAGGAAGGTTAATTAGTATCATATTGATTGTCAGTCATGGATGAACACAAGAGGAAGGATTAACGTGTTTGACCTAACGTGATTATATCAGTCAAAGTTTTTTTTATGCATAGAAATCTCTTTAGGGTCTTAAGATCCTCGACTTGTGTATTGGAACAGATCTTAGGAATGATTGAATTCATGGATACTTCATGCAATGATTATAGCTGTGATGTCACGTATGGATATACGTGTGACTGGATTTTGATGTAGCTCATGTGCTACAGTAAGGGAACAAGCAGACGTTAGTTTATGAAGCGAATGATTCTCAATTGCTGATTTTGAGGATGATAAAAACAGTAACTCAAGTGGGAAGATCTCCTTTATTTTACACGTGATTCCAAAATATAAATAAGGTATGGGTTATTAACGTGTGAGGATACTATTTTATAGGAATTTCTATTTAATTCATTCCACATAAAACGATCTATACCTATATTTATGGCTTGATTATGTGATCCACTTGATATATGGGCTGAGCATTCGAGATTAAGAGATACAAGGCTAACAGATAAATTTAAGTCTCTACTATACCTCAGATCGTGTTAGCCGCTGATGCTTGTTTATGGACGCTGACAGTAATAAGTCAAACACTGACAGCGTTGACAGTGTTGTCCGAGAAATGTTTGACCTAAACGTTGATAAGTATTGTCCGATATTGGACAATACACATGACAGATATATTGGATAAAGGAGTTTCTCGGATAACAAAAGAATATCTGCTACTGAGAAAATTGGTATGTTTTTAGCACACAAAAAGGAGGAATTTACACACGAAGGTACATGGAATCTCTGTTTTTATTTAGAATATCAAGTTGATATTTATGGCTCGGATATTTTTAAAGGGATTAATGATCTTAAAGCGAGTTAGCAACTATTCGTGTGAATTTGATGAATATTTTTAACTATGTAATCGGGATAGCCTTGCGAAAGAGTTATCCATATTAGTAGCTTTTACATATGGTATGAAGACGTTATTCCATTAAAATCGTCATGAAGAGGTGTTGGCTTAAGGGGAAGAATTCTTATGGTAAGTTTGATGTTTGAAGAAGATTTTCACGAGTTTGTGTTCTATCATATCTTAAAGTCGTGCACTTCCAGACATGGACTTTTAAGGTAACTTGTTCGTGCTTTACATGGGTGGTGACGAAGACTTGTCATAACACTTGAAGGAGTTACATTATCGTGCTCAGTGTCTCACAGAGGATGAGAATATTGACAAGGGATCGAGGTCTACTTATATTTTCTCTCAATTTGGTATAAGTTCTTCATCACATGGATAGTACAAGACATGGAACACAAGGTTGGGTTATTCTACTTCTACATCAAGAATATTATATTTATTTTTCTTCAAGATCATTACATAGAGCTACATTTGGAGAATCTTCAAGATTGCATACATTGTTTACTTCCCTGTTGATGTGACAAAAAAGGGGAAGACATACATGCTACACTTAAGGGGAAGCAATTTGAAGATCATGTACAACTTACAAGAGATACACATAGAGTTTTGCCGACATCAATTAGGGGAAGATTGTTGGGTCAAAACGTTGATGTGGCAGAAACTCAAAAACGAAGAAAACATGAAGGCATTTGTACAAGCTGATAGGTGTGTAAACACCCATCCTTTTACCACTTAATTCTGGCTAAAACAAGACCAAAACACGTATTTAATATCATTTGTTTGGAATTATGCGTGTTTTTTGTGTTTATTGTGTTTTCAGAGCCAACCGGATGAATATTGAAGAAAACATGGGATTGCACGGGTTTTACTGAAGAAAAGGACTCAAGATAAAGTCTATTGTCCAAGAGATGCAAAAGATTTGAAGTCACTGGGCCTATTCGAAGATTTATCGAAGAAAAGGACCAAAGATGGAAGATTTACATAAGTCGAAGAAACTCAAGTCTATTAAACGAAGAAATTAAAAGACGAGTTGAATTTAATCGACGACAAATCCCAAATCAGAATCGAAAACGTCAACTTTTCTGAAAAGACGAGAAGACAAGAAGAACGGGAGAAAGCCCACTCACCAACCAAAAGACAAGCCTATAAATAGACCACCCTCACACATTTTAGCCAGTTAGTTTTTTAGTTTTCTTCTCTCCCCTTTTTTCTCTCTTTTAGTTCGTATTATCACCAACACCACTAGGGTGTTTGGTGATCTTGATCTTTGATTTTTAATCTTGTAATTTTCATCTTTGTTTGATCTTGTTAAAACATTAATCCTCAATACAAGTTCTTGTTTAATCTTTCCATTTCATCTTGTTCATCATCATCTTTTTATTCAAGTTCTTAAGTTTTTTATTTTATTGATTTGATCTTCAAAAGTTGTTGGGATTTATGTTTTTGTTGATGGGATTTGTAGTTTATGGTTAGTAGATGCTTAGTGATTAGTTTATTTAAGATTTTGGTGAAAAACTTGGTGATTTTTGGATTAAAATCGTGTTTCCTTGTTCTTCGGGTAAAGGTACTGTATCTGTGTTCCCAGGTTCCGGATGAACACCAAAGTTCCGGATGAACACCCATCTTCCGAATGAACTAAGAAGTTCCGGATGAATATGTTCCTTAAAAGTTCCGAATGAATTTATGTTTAAAAGTTCCGAATGAGTAAAAAAGTTCCGAATGAGTCTTTTGTCTAAAAAGTTCTGGATGAATTAAAAAGTTCTGGATGAACACTTAAGTTCCGAATAAACTTCTTTTCAAAAAGTTCTGAATGAGTTTCCTTTTCAAAACTTCCGAGTCAGTCTAAAGTTCCGAATGAACAGTAACTTTCGGATGAACCTAAAGTTCCGAATGAAGTTCCGGGTGAAACTTCCGAACAAAGTTCCGAATCAAGGGGTTCCGAGTGAAAAGTTCCGGATGAGCAAAGTTCCGAATCAAGGGTATACTTCCGAATCAAGTTTCTTTTGAGCTTCTTTAATTGTTACTGTTTCTTTAGGTTACTGTTTCTTCATTTTAACTTCAATTTCAGTTTTAATTTTAATTTTAATTTTAATTTTAATTCAAGTTTTTAATTCAAGTTTTCATTTTAAAAATTGGTTTCATTGTTCTTCGGGTAAACGACTGTTTTTGTGTTCCCAGGTTCCGGATGAACACCAAAAGTTCCGGATGAACATGTCCTTTAAAAGTTCCGAATGAGTCTCTGTTTAAAAAGTTCTGAACGAATCAATACTTCCGAACGAACTGAAGTTCCGGATGAATAGAAAGTTCCGAATGAACTGAAGTTCCGGATGAGTCATAAAGTTCCGAATGAAGTAAAAGTTCCGAATGAATGTGTCTTGAAAAAGTTCCGAATAAACTTCTTTTAAAATCTTCCGAATGAGTTGTTTTCCAAAAAGTTCCGAATGAACAGTAAGTTCCGGATGAGTAGAAAGTTCCGAATGAATGTTTGTTGTTTAAGTTCCGAATGAGTTTTTCTTAAAAAGTTTCGAATGAGTATAAACTTCCGAATGAACCAAAGTTCCGAACGAAGTTCCAAGCCAAGTTCCGGGTGAAAGTTCCGCATAAAGATCCGATCCAAACTTCCGAATGAAGTTCCGGATGAACAAAGTTCCGAATCAAGGATAAACTTCCGAATCAGTCGTCTTTTGAGCATTTTCAAGGTTTACTGTTTCTTCAGTTTAATTTTAATTTTAATTTTAATTTTAATTTTAATTTTAATTCAAGTTTTTATTAATTGTCATTAAAGTAATTGTCTTTGATTTAAGTTTTCATTTTAGTACATTTAAACTTTTTAGTAGACTAGATAACTAAACCCCCTTTTAGCAACCAAAAACAAATCATTCCACTTAAGGCAGAGATCAATTCGAGAGGATTCCGAGAGACATAAAATTGAACCCCATAGCAAAATGCAAGTATCAAATGGCGCCGCTTCCGGCTCTTCTCGTTAAGATCAAAAGTTTTTTGTGAGAACTTGGATTTTGGGATCCGTTCACCGTGAACGTTATTTTTTCACAAAAATTTTCAAAAATCCAAAAAAATATAAAATTTTTCAAAACTACAAAAAAATAGAAAAACCATATAAACCAAAAATATTTTTGCTTTGTTTTTTGTTCGTTCTTTTGCAGGTGTATGCGCACTCGATCCACGTCTTATCAAGAGCCCGAGCCTCTAGATAACTTAGACATGGCTGGTGTACAAAACAATAACAACATACCACCTCCAAACAACAATAATAACAACAACCCACCTTTCAACAACATGAACAATAACAACAACAATGAGCCTCCACCGGATAATCGCCCGATGATTGAATTGCTACAAGCTCATGTAGATGGCAACACTGACCCAATTGTAATACCTCCAATTGCCGCCAACAACTTTGAGCTAAAATCAGGCTTTATCCAGATGGTCTCCGCTCAACCATTCTTGGGACGTACCATTGATGATCCACACGACCATATCAAGAGATTCTTGCAACTCACTAACACGGTCAAGTTCAATGGTGTTCCGCAAGAGGTTATCAGGTTACAACTTTTTCCCTTTTCTTTAGAGGGACAAGCCCGGCATTGGCTTGCTAAGGAACCACCACAGAGTATTCTCTCGTGGACGGATTTGGAAACCAAGTTTATCAATTACTTTTTCCCACCCTCTCGTACTACCGCTTTGCGGAATGAAATCATAAATTTCGAACAAAAGTACGATGAGTCGTTCAGTGAATCTTGGGATCGCTTTAAAGATCTTTTAAGAAAATGCCCACAACATGGTTTTACCAAAGTACATCAAATTAATACTTTTTACAATGGTTTAAGCATGAGTGACCAAGATTCACTAAACAGTGCCTCGGGGGGTAATCTTTTGGCTAAGACTTCCAATGCTGCTTGGGATATCATTGAGAATAAGTCTCGTGTGCAAACCAAGAGTGTTAGGACCAATGTCGCTAGTGCTAGCACTAGTGACAGCGACAAGCGACTTGACAAAATCACTACGCTCCTTGAATCGCTTGTCACCCACACCGTCAATAACAACAACAGCAGCCACGCTAAAAACGCTCAAGTTAACGTTGTCAGCCAATGTTGTGAGATATGCGGTGGTCCTCATTCTTACACCACTTGTACTGCCACCCAAGACTACCCTGCTGAGAATGTGAATGCGGCATATGGCACCTATCCTCAACCTGCTTATCAAGCTAGACCTCAAGGTGACCGTAATTTGCTAAGCTACCGCTCCAACAACTACCTCTCACCACCTGGTTTTCCTCCTACCAACCCAAACCAACAACAAAACCTAAACCGCCCTCCTCAACAACAACAACAACCTCGACAACCATACATACCTCCTCACAAGCAGCAACAACCACCTCAACGAAACCACCAAGTCTACCAACAACCTGCTTATCAACCACCCGCATACAATGCTCCTCCCAACCAACCCACCGCTCTTCACCAAGAAGTGGAAACCTATATGAGGACTAACGATGTGATAGTGGGAAATCTTCAGCGGGAAGTGCTCAACTTGAAGGCAGACTTGGTCAAACAAGGGAACGATTTGAGAGCCGATATGCGAAATACTTTGGATAGTCAAACGAATGACTTGAAGAACATGATGGCTAGTTTCTTCCAAAGTAGTCAACCCTCTTCTTCGGGTACTCTTCCGAGTAACACCGTTGCGAATCCAAGAGGGGAGATGAAAGCAATCACTACTCGAAGTGGCAAAGGTACCAAGGAACCCGAGCTTCCTATACCTCCACCGGTGGTTGTGACTCAGGAGAACGAGTCACCTGCTCCTATTCCTCATCCTTCTCCTTCCCCAATTTCTCCACCTCTTCCTTCTACCCCTCCTCCTCCCAAGGATGTGAGTGATCCTATTCTTCCAAAGCCTTCCTCTTCTTCCAATATACCTTATCCATCTAGGTTGAGGAAAGAGAAGCAAAAGAGCAAGGATGATATTCAGGTTTCAAACTTTCTTAAAATGTTTAAACAACTGAATTTCAATATATCCTTCGCTGAGGCTCTTGCTCACATGCCCAAGTACGCGAAAATGTTTAAAGATCTTTTGAGCGACAAGGAAAAGCTCCTCAATATTGCCAACACCCAACTTAATGAGAACTGTTCTGCAGTGCTCTTAATGAAATTGCCAACCAAGCTTGGTGATCCGGGTCGTTTCCTCATCCCTTGCAACTTCCCGGGAGTAGAGAATTGCATGGCCCTAGCCGATCTAGGTGCCAGTATTAATCTTATTCCTCTAAGCATTTGGAAGCAATTATCTCTCCCAGAGCTAGTCCCCACCAAAATGACTTTGGAATTAGCTAACCGTACGGTTGCTTATCCAGTGGGGATAGCCGAAGACGTCATTGTAGGAGTCGACAAATTTACCTTTCCTGCTGATTTTGTTGTCGTCGACTACGAGATGGACCCTCGTGTGCCACTAATTGTTGGTCGTCCATTCTTGAGGACCGGTCGCACTCTCATTGATGTTGAAGCCGGTGAGCTTATCATGAGAGTGGGTGACGATAAAGTAGTCTTCAACATGGGAAAGTTGTCTAAACAGCCTTATTCTTATGAGAGTGTTAATTGTATTAACGTTCTTGATGAGGCTTGTGAAGAACACTTTAATGATGCTTGCAAAGGTATTCCTACCTCTCTTCCCAATGTTGAGACCGTGTCCTCTATTGATTCATCGTTGTCTCTATTTGGAGATAGTGATGTATTTTGGAACAATCTTGAAGACACCATGGGAGATGTGAATTTAGCTACTAATGATTCTCCTATCGATGGGGATGAAGACATGAATTTCTTTGACAATCTTCTCCACGAAGACAATCCTTCTCCTCCATCTCCCACGGTCATTGTTATCGATACTCCGACTTCGAATACGCCTTCCGTCGAAAATCCTCCGGATTTAGAACTTAAGGAGTTGCCGCCCCATCTTGAGTATGTATTCCTTGAAGAAGAGAAGAAGTCGCCAGTCATCATTGCTAAGGACCTAAAGGAAGAAGAAAAAGCCCGACTTATCAACGTGTTGAAAGATCATAAGAAGGCTATTGCTTGGAAGATTTCGGATATTCGTGGAATTGATCCTCACTTCTGCACACACAAAATTCTCATGGAGGACGACTTTAAGCCCACAATTCAAAACCAACGAAAGGTGAATCCAAAAATCCATGAAGTCATCAAAACAGAGGTTATCAAACTTCTTGATGCGGGTATGATTTACCCTATTTCGGATTCACCATGGGTTAGTCCAATCCATTGTGTGCCCAAGAAGGGCGGAATAACCGTTGTTCCCAATGAACACAACGAGTTGATTTCCACTCGTCTCGTCACTGGGTGGAGAGTTTGTATAGACTACCGCAAACTCAATGATGCCACGAGAAAGGATCATTTACCTCTACCTTTTATGGACCACATGCTTGAACGATTAGCGGGTAATGAATATTACTGCTTTCTTGATGGTTTCTCGGGTTATTTTCAAATACCCATCGACCCCCAAGATCAAGAGAAGACAACATTCACTTGTCCCTATGGCACATTTGCTTACAAAAGAATGCCTTTTGGCTTATGCAATGCGCCCGGGACTTTCCAAAGGTGCATGTTAGCTATCTTCCATGACATGGTTGAACAAACCATGGAAGTCTTCATGGATGATTTCTCGGTCTTTGTGGATTCCTTCTCTTCTTGCCTTGCCAATTTGGAACGTATGCTAAAGAGGTGCGAAGACACTCGCCTTGTTCTAAATTGGGAAAAATGCCATTTTATGGTAAAAGAAGGCATCGTGCTGGGACACAAGATTTCCAAAGCCGGTCTTGAAGTAGACCGTGCTAAAGTCGATGTTATCGCAAAGTTGCCTCCACCTTCAACCGTGAAGGGTGTGAGAAGTTTTCTGGGTCATGCGGGCTTCTACCGTCGCTTCATCAAAGATTTTTCTCAAATCGCTCGCCCGATGACCCACCTATTGGAAAAAGATACTCCTTTTATCTTTTCCAAAGAGTGCCTTGAAGCCTTCAACTCGCTAAAGGATAAGCTAACTAAGGCACCCGTCTTGGTTACTCCTAATTGGGAGCTGCCCTTTGAGTTGATGTGCGATGCTAGTGATTTTGCTATTGGAGCGGTTCTGGGACAAAGAGTGAATAAACACTTCCAACCAATCCATTACGCTAGCAAGACAATGACAGGGGCACAATTGCATTATACGACAACCGAAAAAGAGCTTTTAGCTGTTGTCTATGCTTTTGAAAAATTCCGCCCCTATCTCGTCCTTTCTACAACGATTGTGTATACCGATCATTCCGCGCTGAAGTATTTGTTGACAAAGAAAGATTCTAAACCAAGACTTCTTCGCTGGGTTTTGCTGCTCCAGGAATTTAAAATCGAAATTCGCGATAAAAAAGGAGCTGAAAACCTAGCCGCGGATCATCTCAGCAGACTTGAGGATCCTTACCAAGGGGCTCATCCGAACAAAGAAATCAATGATTCTTTTCCCTTGGAGACCTTAATATCTATAAACTCGAAATCGAATGAAACCCCGTGGTTTGTGGACTTTGCAAACTACTTGGCGGGTGGATTTCTCAAGGAAGGGTTGACGTCTCAACAAAAGAAAAAGTTCTTCACCGACATTAAGACTTACTTTTGGGACGACCCTTACCTATTCAAACAATGTGCCGACCTGATTATCCGTCGATGTGTTGATGGACCGGCAGCTTCAGAAATCCTTGATGCTTGCCACAAAGGACCCACCGGTGGTCACTTTGGTCCCAACTACACCGCCAAAAAAGTGTTTGACTCGGGATTTTATTGGCCCTCCATATATCGTGACGCTCACGATATGGTTAAACGATGTGATGTTTGCCAAAAACAAGGCAAGATCACACATAAAGATGAGATGCCTCAAAATTTCATACAAGAATGTGAAATCTTTGATGTTTGGGGTATCGACTTTATGGGGCCATTCCCTTCTTCTAAAGGAAACAAATACATCCTTGTAGCCGTTGACTACGTCTCCAAATGGGTTGAAGCCAAAGCTTTACCCACTAATGACGCAAGGGTGGTTTGTAACTTTTTGAAAGCTCTATTCGCTAGATTCGGTGTGCCTCGCGCCATTATAAGTGATCGTGGGACTCATTTTTGCAATGACCAATTCGCAAGAGTCATGGCTAAGTACGGTGTAAACCATCGTCTTTCCACAACCTACCACCCACAAACTAATGGCCAGGCTGAAATATCCAACCGAGGACTTAAGCGAATTCTTGAAAGAACCGTGGGAGAGCATCGTGCCTCATGGGCTGATAAACTTGATGATGCTTTGTGGGCTTTCCGTACTGCTTACAAGACTCCGATTGGTTGTACACCATATCGTCTCGTGTACGGGAAAGCGTGCCACCTCCCCATTGAGTTGGAGCACAAGGCTTATTGGGCCTTGAAGTGGGCTAATTTTGATATCAACAAAGCCGGTGACCTACGCAAGATCCAACTCAATGAGCTCAATGAACTTCGGAATGAGGCTTATGAAAATTCTTTGATCTATAAGGAAAGAACTAAGCTCCTTCACGACTCCAAGATCAAAAACCGAGAGTTCCATGTTGGAGACAAAGTCTTACTTTTTAACTCTCGGTTGAAAATCTTTTCGGGCAAGCTAAAATCTCGTTGGTCCGGCCCATTCACCATTGCCCAAATTTTTCCATATGGTACTCTCGAGCTCGCTCAACCTGATGGACCGAATTTTAAGGTGAATGGCCAACGAGTGAAGTTGTACTTTGGTGAGGACACCTCTCAGGAGGTGATTCCATCCCTCACCACATTCCCCATGAACTAATTTTGGGTCGAGTCAGGCTCGTGACTCGGTTATCAAAAACAAGCGCTCCTCGGGAGGCAGCCCGAGTATCTATCTTTTTATGTTTTACCCTCCTAAGTGTAGGGGGACTTCTATACGTGTTTGTATTTGTGTGGTGATGTGATTACAGGGATAAGTGCACTCTTGGAAACTTTAAAAAAACCGTGATCTCGTGTTATCCGAAATCCGGTTCTATCTCTCAACTATCGTGATTCAATTTTCTTCATACTCACATTTGAAATTGATCACTTTAGTCGTCTCTTCCTTAACTTGAGTTAACCAACGTGCACAATGTCATAAGTGTAGGGGGGACTTCTATACGTGTTTGTATTTGTGTGGTGATGTGATTACAGGGATAAGTGCACTCTTGGAAACTTTAAAGAACCGTGCTCTCGTGTTACCCGAAATCCGGTTCTATCTCTCAACTATCGTGATTCAATTTTCTTCATACTCACATTTGAAATTGATCACTTTAGTCGTCTCTTCCTTAACTTGAGTTAACCAACGTGCACAATGTCATAAGTGTAGGGGAGACTTTTCCCACATGCTTAAACATTGAGGACAATGTTTATCTTAAGTGTAGGGGGGACTTCTATCGAAGTTTTAAGTGGACTTTTCCATGAAAATGCCTTCATTTAACCGGAAAATCATATTTTTCAACATTTTTCAAATTTTTTATTAACTTTGGCCATTTAGTCGTAATTTTTAAATTTTTATCGATGCTTTCATATGTATATATCCCGCAATAAAGTCAAAAATTTTAATAAATTTTAATAAAGTGGTGTAGCTAGTTTAGAAGTCTTTGACATATTAGGCCCGTTGCGTTTATTTTGACTCAACCTGAATAGACTTATCCAAGTTTATTCTAGCGAGTATCCTTAACCATGTAGACCTTAATTGGTTTATTAGGCTAAGTATCCACGAGTCTCATTACTTGAGATTTTAAATTGTGGAGGACGAGAAATGATAGAGTCAATTATAAGTCGGTATTCTTGCACAAGCTCACTTGGTGTAATTATTTGCCTATTCTCCCATCACTTGCTAATAATTTATCTACAATAAGTAAGGTCGTACGATTTGAAAAGTTACTTAGCTTCTAGCCCAAGATCGTTTAAAAGTTGCTCGGTAATGATAAGAGTTCATAGCCAAGGCATAACTTATGAAGCGGGGCGCGAAGATTGGCGAGTCCGAAAAGACCCTAACAAGGCATGAGGATTCCATTTTATTGCTAAAGATCCCAAGTGATGTGAAAAGCATTATTCCCAAAGTCAATATGAAGGATCAAGACTCACGACGAAAAGCAATCAACTCCCATAAAGATGATGGAGAAGTCTATCCGAAAAGACCCTAACAAGGTATGAGGATAAATAGATCCAAGTCCGAAAAGGAGGCGGATCGTTGTATCTCAATATCCCAAATAGAGATTGAAGAAATAATCATGAAGTCGTGGTCAACAAAGTTGGAGTACCCCTCAAAAGTCTCCAAGTGAAGAAACTCTATGAACGATGAGAAGACCATTATCTCAAGCACGTCTCTCAAGATATGAAGTATGAAGTACATGCCAAATATCGGCCCGAGAAAAGTCTCAAATCGTGAACCAAGTTATGCCAAGATATGAACTTTTTGATATCCCGAGAAGCAGTTTTAAGATATTTTGTCCTTTAGCTAACTATTGATCAAATCATCCTACTTTGCTTTCAGCCTAAATAAACTATCGAAATAAGTCCAAAAATGCATCTTCATGATCATTCTAAGACAAAAATAAAATATAAGAGATACACCTAGGAATAAGGGAGTTTAAGCATTTAATTAAGCCATGTGTGTAAGTGTTTGAATTGCTAACTTATAATAACAATGATCTCGTTTTTAAGCTTAGTTTGGGGAACGTGAAACTTGAGGGTGATTAATCTCCGCAGCACCAAAGCCCTAATGTAAGTCATTGATTTCTTTGCAAGTTATTTCCATCCTTTTGTTTACTTTAAAGTTTTAATTTCTATTAGTATTTTAATTTTTGTTTAGTAGTATTTAAATAAGGCCAAGGTTGATTAATTATGAGAAAAGTGTAAAATTGCTTTGTCACTAAGCATTGCATGAGGGCATGGCAATGGTTAAGTGTAGGGGATTTGATAGGTGTGTAAACACCCATCCTTTTACCACTTAATTCTGGCTAAAACAAGACCAAAACACGTATTTAATATCATTTGTTTGGAATTATGCGTGTTTTTTGTGTTTATTATGTTTTCAGAGCCAACCGGATGAATATTGAAGAAAACATGGGATTGCACGGGTTTTACTGAAGAAAAGGACTCAAGATAAAGTCTATTGTCCAAGAGATGCAAAAGATTTGAAGTCACTGGGCCTATTCGAAGATTTATCGAAGAAAAGGACCAAAGATGGAAGATTTACATAAGTCGAAGAAACTCAAGTCTATTAAACGAAGAAACTAAAAGACGAGTTGAATTTAATCGACGACAAATCCCGAATCAGAATCGAAAACGTCAACTTTTCTGAAAAGACGAGAAGACAAGAAGAACGGGAGAAAGCCCACTCACCAACCAAAAGACAAGCCTATAAATAGACCACCCTCACACATTTTAGCCAGTTAGTTTTTAGTTTTCTTCTCTCCCCTTTTTTCTCTCTTTTAGTTCGTATTATCACCAACACCACTAGGGTGTTTGGTGATCTTGATCTTTGATTTTTAATCTTGTAATTTTCATCTTTGTTTGATCTTGTTAAAACATTAATCCTCAATACAAGTTCTTGTTTAATATTTCCATTTCATCTTGTTCATCATCATCTTTTTATTCAAGTTCTTAAGTTTTTTATTTTATTGATTTGATCTTCAAAAGTTGTTGGGATTTATGTTTTTGTTGATGGGATTTGTAGTTTATGGTTAGTAGATGCTTTGTGATTAGTTTATCTAAGTTTTTGGTGAAAAACTTGGTGATTTTTGGATCAAAAATTGGTTTCATTGTTCTTCGGGTAAACGACTGTTTTTGTGTTCCCAGGTTCCGGATGAACACCAAAAGTTCCGGATGAACATGTCCTTTAAAAGTTCTGAATGAGTCTCTGTTTAAAAAGTTCCGAACGAATCAATACTTCCGAACGAACTGAAGTTCCGGATGAATAGAAAGTTCCGAATGAACTGAAGTTCCGGATGAGTCATAAAGTTCCGAATGAAGTGAAAGTTCCGAATGAATGTGTCTTGAAAAAGTTCCGAATAAACTTCTTTTAGAATCTTCCGAATGAGTTGTTTTCCAAAAAGTTCCGAATGAACAGTAAGTTCCGGATGAGTAGAAAGTTCCGAATGAATGTTTGTTGTTTAAGTTCCGAATGAGTTTTTCTTAAAAAGTTCCGAATGAGTATAAACTTCCGAATGAACCAAAGTTCCGAACGAAGTTCCAAGCCAAGTTCCGGGTGAAACTTCCGCATAAAGATCCGATCCAAACTTCCGAACGAATTTCCGGATGAACAAAGTTCTGAATCAAGGATAAACTTCCGAATCAGTCGTCTTTTGAGCATTTTCAAGGTTTACTGTTTCTTTACTGTTTCTTTACTGTTTCTTCAGTTTAATTTTAATTTTAATTTTAATTTTAATTTTAATTCAAGTTTTTATTAATTGTCATTAAAGTAATTGTCTTTGATTTAAGTTTTCATTTTAGTACATTTAAACTTTTTAGTAGACTAGATAACTAAACCCCCTTTTAGCAACCAAAAATAAATCATTCCACTTAAGGCAGAGATCAATTCGAGAGGATTCCGAGAGACATAGAATTGAACCCCATTGCAAAATGCAAGTATCACAAGCGTTGACAAGTGTATTCCAAGCATTGTCAAGAACAAAACAAGCGTTGACAGAAGCAAGCATTGTCATGTACAATCCAAGCATTGTCATGTACAATGTAAGCATTGATAGAAACGTAGACAAGAAGCCTTTAGAAGCTTTTATTTGGATATGTATGCATATTTATTCTGTATATGTTTATTTGAATAGAAGATTTACATGTTTATTTGATATTCTCTTATAAACCCTAATCCTTACACTATAAAAGGAACCAATGGTATTAGGTTTATTCATAACTCATATTCACAATGTAAACCTAAAGCGTGTGTCCACTAGGTGTGGGATTCAATGTAAACACACCTAGTGGTTGTTTATTATTAATATAATGAACAATCCATTTGTTTTAATTCATGTTATTGGGTCCAAACACCTTGTTAATGGTTGTTGTTCTAATTCCGCTTTGATTATGTTAATCATATGAACAATGATCATACCTAGTAGCTTAAAGGATCCGGAAACCAAGGTTTCCTCATGGTTGTACTCACAGCTTATGGTATGATTTTGGCGTTTGAGTCTAAACCTATGACTCTCACCAACTTTATGTTGACGTGTTTTAGTGTCTCTTTCAGGTGAGAATGTGGTTAAGCTTGAGGATAGAAGAGGCTAGATTTGGATGCCTTAGGATTGCATATAGAAGGAGATCCCCGTTCCTTCTTAGTTTACCTTTATGTTTTTTTAATAAGTGATACATGTTGGCACCTATATGTTTGTTTGGTTTATGTTTATTGTTTGTCTTGGGTAAGTGGTAGGACTGTTACCTACTTACCTAGACTCCTGCTATGTTGAGATATTGTCATGACCTTTGTGTCGCCATTTATGACATTATAGTTGCATTTTAGTTTTCTCTATAGAGACACCGTTTGTTGTGATGATATCCATACGTCGCGCCCCATATTCTGCCATGGTGGGGTGTTACACCTGTTCGTACAAGATGACAACTAGCCACCGATGGCGATGTTTGTATGTTCGCACTCACCGTGAGTACAGCTGAACCGAAAAACATCAAAGAAGCCATGGCTGATCATGCTTGGATTGAATCGATGACGGAAGAACTTCAACAATTTGAAAGACTTAAAGTCTGGGAACTTGTTGACAGGCCATACGATGTGATTCCATTAAATCTTTGTTGGATCTGGAAAAACAAGATGGATGAAGAAAACACGATCATCAAGAACAAAGCTAGGCTAGTGGCTAAGGGGTATGGCCAGAAAGAGGGAATTGACTTTGATGAATCATTTGCACCAGTTGCTCGTATGGAAGCGGTCAGGATTTTCCTTGCTTATGCTGCACATAAGGGATTCACTGTCTATCAAATGAACGTAAAGACAACATTTCTTAACGTTCCTTTGAAGGAAGAAGTCTATGTCACGCAGCCAGAAGGATTCGTCAATCCTCATTATCCTGACAAGGTGTATCGTCTCCACAAAGCACTTTATAGACTCAAGCAAGCTCCAAGGGCGTGGTACGATGAGCTCTCAAAATTTCTGGTATCCAAAGGGTTCTCAAAAGGTTCCATTGATCTAACTTTGTTCACTTATAAATATGGGGATGAAATTTTGCTTGTGCAGATTTATGTTGATGACATTATTTTCGGGTCTACAAACCCAAAACTTTCAAAATGGTTTGAAAAAGTAATGCACAGCAAATTTGAAATGTCTATGATGGGCGAACTAAAATTCTTTCTAGGAATTCAAGTTCACCAATCCCCAAGTGGTATATTTATTAACCAAGCTAAGTATTGTCAAGAGATAATCAAAAAGCATGGTATGACCTCATGTGACCCCGTTGGGACACCATTATCAACCACATCCCTAGATGCTGATTTGGAGGGAGATACCATAGATCAAACGAGATATCGTTCCATGATCGACTCCCTCATGTACTTAACAGCAAGCCGACTAGATATCTCACATGCTACGTGTTATTGTGCACGATATCAAGCACGACCCACTAAAAAGCACCTCAAGGAGGTAAAACGGATCTTTCGGTACCTTAAGAATACCATTCACATGGGACTCTGGTATCCGAGGGAAACCGGTTTCTTTGTAACGGCCTATTCAGATTCTGATCATGCAGGGTGTCTTGATACACGAAAAAGTACTTCTGGTGGTGCACAATTTCTAGGTCAAGATAAGCTTGTGGGATGGTCTTCCAAGAAGCAGGATTGCACGTCACTGTCATCAGCTGAAGTGGAGTATGTGTCTCTATCTGCGTGTTGTGCTCAAGTTCTATGGATGAGAACATAACTCACGGATTATGGCTTCCACTTTGATAAAGTACCTATGTACTGTGACTCAAAGTCCTCCATAGCCATCTCCTGCAATCCGGTACAACATTTCCGCACAAAGCACATTTATTTCATATATCACTTCATTAAGGAACAAGTTGAAAGGGGTACCGTTGAACTATACTTTGTTGGAACGGATTACCATATAGCCGACTTGTTTACGAAAGCTCTGTCGAAAGATAGGTTTGAGTACCTCGTTAGGTAAATTGGTATGAGATGTTTGACTCCAGTAGACCTGGAGGTTCTAGCAAAGGTGCCTGCTTGATTTATCTTTCAAATATCTACTTGTAAATACCTTTGAAAAAGCAAAATACAAAAATATAAAATATATAAAAACAAAACACGAAATTAAAAATCTTTCAAAATCTAAAAATATTCTTCTCGACATGTCTTTCAGTATCGATAATATGGACGTGCCTAGAAATGTCACTCAATAACGACATGGTTGTGTACATAAAGCTCGAATGAAAGTTGTAAATATTTTTCAAAACATGTCATTTCTTCTTTTAATAAAAGAAAATGTCTATTTTGGACAATTTTCCAACAACGGGTATAGCAATCTATCTTGGATTGAGCTTGTCACAAAACATTCTATGTTTTGAGCTCAACACAATGGCTTGTAATCACTTTCAGATTACAACTCGGATCTATATTCACGGGGGAGTGTACGATTTCGTGCTCTTACCCTCAGCAAAAGAAGAGAAATCTTCTTACACTTGAGTGGATTCGTCAAGACATTCAAAGTCTATGAACTCAAGTTTATGCTTTAGAAAAACCTCTTCGCCAAAAATAAATAGGATTTTTCAAAAAGCGTTGAACACAATTTTTTCAAGAATTTTTCAATGATTATTCAAAATCTTTCAAAAATTATGTGTTTAACAAACTCCCATCCTCAAAAAGCGAAATGTGGATCACATCATCACAATGACAATTCAATTGGATTAATTTTTGAGGGGGGCATT
This sequence comes from Glebionis coronaria, assembly GCA_025667525.1. Taxonomy (NCBI): domain Eukaryota; kingdom Viridiplantae; phylum Streptophyta; class Magnoliopsida; order Asterales; family Asteraceae; genus Glebionis; species Glebionis coronaria. The sequence continues at coordinate 94,183,872 of CM046882.1, read as the reverse complement.
TCAACTTCATGCAAAAGATTAACACATCTTTCTCCCAGAGACTTTCAAGACTATTTTCCGAAATATATTTTAATCAAATTTGGTATCTCTAATATCAAAAGATTTTATATATTAGAGATAGGGGAGAAAATGTGATTAAAATGTGATCTTATATAAGACTCAAGCACTTTAACTCTTACCTACATGTGCAAAACACTTTCGATTATCGATGCACATGTGAAGGGGGAGCATTTCTGAAACGACAAAAACTATCAAGATGTTAAATGTTTTTCAAATACCTTGTTAGATATTTGAAGTGGTTTTTATGGTTACGATCAAATACCCACAACATCTTTAATTCACGACGTTATTGGTGTCAAAAGGGTGGTTAGGTTTAAGTCCTATGATCCAACCAGAACCGGAGGGATCTTCCCAGGAACAATCCAATAGATTATTAGAAGTCCTTAGAAAAGATGGAGTAGAATGTGAACGTAGTTGAATGCCGACTAAGTACTGATGCTAGTACTAGAACAATCACAACAAGGTGCTAGTAATGATGTCTTGGTAAGCATTGAAGGGGTTGAAGAATGAAAAAGAAATGTAAGGATAAAGGGTGTAAAGAAAGAAGCCCTCCATACAACTTAGGCAGAAACCGAGTCAACACATCATGAAGACAACTCATCATGGACCCAGTGATGTGAAGCACAACCCTTTCCTAGCTACTAAGGCTTCTCTCAAAAGAAGTTTGTTTTATTGTCACGGAGAACAACATGACTTCTATTAGCTTTCTCATTCCGAGATAGTTGATATTGAATAGGTGGCATCTGCTCCAGCCTCCGACCACTAAAAGTGCACAAATCGAGTCTAGAGCCAAGAGATCAATAAAATTTCGTTAGGACACACGGATGATGAACAAGAGAGTCCTACGCCATATCCTTGTGATATTCCTAGAACACTCAGAGTGATACTACTTAGTATTTCCAATGATGAGTGGAAATCCTTTCAGTGTTAACATCAAACAGCACTGCGGTAGGTCATATGTAAGATTCTTTATGAATTAAACATATGTAGAACTGAAAAGCAACAGTGTTTCGATTCTGAATTGATTCAAACTCGTTTTAGGTTTCTACGCAATATCTTTATGGTCTTGCCAGAACATTCAGAGTGATATTCATTAATATTCACAGTGACGAATGGAAATCCTTCTAGCGTCAACATCAAACAGCGCTACGGTAGGTGACTTGTGAGATTCTTATGAATCAAGCTTGTGTCAAGTGGAAAGAAACAATGGTAAGATTCTTTACGAATCATACTTGTTCCAGGAATTTGAATTGACGACTTTATTCAAGCGAATATCTATCCAATTGATTCACTCTTTATGTTCGCAGTCTTGCTTTGAGACGGTCGAGTAAAGAGAACGGCTAGTACAGCCGCGAAACCCTGTCATGGAGATTATTAAATGAATCTACCTAATCACAGGTACGATATTTAATATCGTATAACGGTCTTCACCGACCGGAGGTAAAACGCTACCGATTTAGGACGAACATCAAAGCCATTCAGTCCATGTCTATGTTTTCTCTCAAGAAGGTGGCGTCACGGTGTACTCAGCAAAGTCAAAGATTCAAAACCACATACTCATGCCTAAAGACATATTCAACAAATAATAGTGTGAGCATGTGGATGAAGACACAAGATCGCAAGATGGCAAAGACAAGTCAAGGATGATTTGAAGATCTCAAGATTAAAGACAAAGTCGAAAGACAATGACAAAGGCTCAAAGATCACAACATGAAGAAACAAGACTACTATTACACGTTCAAGACTCATTTATGGCGAGAATAGTAATCTCTACAAATCTCTAAATGACAAAGGGTAATGGCTTCTCTTAAAGGGTAATGACCTCTCATTGGGGGAGATTGTTAGCCTTAAAATATTGAGTCAAACAAGAATGCTCGGTCATATGTTTATTATGTATCGTATATTAGAACGTTGTAATAGGTAGTAGGTTAGTCGTGTATTACGGGCTTAACTTTAAGCTAAGGTTCATTCATAAGTAACCAAAGCCCAAAAGGAAAGCCCAGCCCATTAGACTATAGTACATAAACAAGCCCGCATGTGGGTGGACTATATATACCCTTCCTAGCATGTTAGGAAGGGTGTTGGTCATTTCATTTTTCTCTCTCTAATCTAATCCTCCAAAAGTTCCAACCATATTATCTCTACTTTCTCTCACTACTTTCTCTCTCTAGAATTATCTATCTTCTACCTTTCTTTCTTGTTTAATCATCACAAATATTGGGACAACACACTATTAATGATCGTGTCGGTTAGCTTTCTATTTTACATTATGCACTTTACATTTATGTATTTACATTTATAGTTGCATATATTTGTTATGTGTGGTTGTGTGCATTTCATAATCTAAACATCTAAGTTGCAGAAAAGTTAAGGCTTAGTACGTGTGTGCTTCATGCTTAGATTATGATCAAGTGTGCATCCCATAGTCTAAACATTTTAGTTGCAGAAAAGCTAAGGCATAGTACGTGTGTACTTAGTGTTTATAGTATTGATTGATGTACTCTTGATTTGATGTGTTTGTGCATCTTATAATCTAAACATCTAAGTTGCGGAAAAGTTAAGGCTTAGTATGTGTGTGCTTTATGTTTAGATTATGGTCAAGTGTGCATCCCTTTGTCTAAATATCTTAGAAAGCTAAGGCTTAGTATGTGTGTGCTTAGTGTTTAGACTATTGTTTGACGTGTTTATGTGTTTCTTTACTTGTTGATTATAGTTATTATCTATAACAAACACATCTCATATTAAATCAAACTTAATCAGGAAGTTGATACAAAAGACCGTTAAGGTTTAAAAGGTAATTATGTTTTCGTGTAACACACCATTTTGACAAATGGAATATCACATGATAATTATGGCGTGTCATAAAAGCATGCAAGGTAATGTCTAAAACATTAAATTACCATAAAAGGAAATACCGGAAACAAACATCGGTAGTCCAAACATAAGCTCACACACATGAATATAAGTACTGAAAGAAAAGGACTAAACAATGTCTAAAAGAAATGAAGTAAAGTAATGTATGGAAATGCATAAAGTAAGGAAGGCTAGATAGCTTCCATCCGTATGCACATACTCTCAAATCCTACAAGCGTCCCCAAGCACCTGCCGTTTGGGAACATGAAAAGGAAAACGTCTGAGTAAAACGCCCAATGATCGGATATACAAGCATAACATGAAATGACATAAGCATAAAAGACTAATAGCAGCGGAAATGTATAAGTCATAGATAACCTAGAACATGTTCATAAAACTGGTTTTATAGTTTGAAAAGACTTATATTTTTATGTGAAAACTGTATTAATTAGTCAATAGCCCATATAGGTCATGAGGTTCCACCGTGCATGAATACTTGGAGGGGTGACCTCATCATGCATTTAGAGGGGATGCCTCTAATTAATTAGGTGGGGTAGGAGGGATCAAATCCTTGTGAAGGATGCAAGGCACACACCACATTTACCATGAAAATCCTGTAAAAACATGTAACTAGGATGCACCCATATGCCCCACTTGATAATATAAATATATAGGCAAAACTATAAAGGGACGCCACGAGCAAACACTCCGCCGTGGGGAAGTCATAACACTGGTGCCTCTAGTGTTATGGTTATGGTACCTCCATAACTAGGTGACATGGCATGCATGTATATGTCTTAGCCATTTAAAACTAAACATAAGCAATCAAAACATATAAAAAATACTAGGGGAAAACAGTTGGCTGTAAACGGGGAATCCTAATAAGGAAAGAGAATGTCCATACTGAAGGACGGAATATCCATACCTTGTATCCAGTGAACGAGGAAAGATTAAAGGATGAAACGTCCTACTCCGACCTCACTAATTCTACATAAATAAAGGACATATATGAGTTGTCTGATTACTGAGTATGTTACTGGTACTTGTATGTTCTTAACTTGTTTTATATGTTCTTGTTTTATTTTACTATTTTAAATGATATATTGTATTATTCATGTATTTCATGTCTTCTCATTATGTATTATCTTGTATTCTTGTATTATTATACTTGTAGTGTAATAATAAGTAACTTTCTAAAAATAGCAGGTTTCTAAAAATAGAAAGTTTCCAAAAATAGAAAGTTTCCAAAAGTAGATTAGTTTCTAAAAATAGAAAGTTTCCAAAAATAGTAAGTTTCTAAAAATAGTAAGTTTCCTGAAATAGAAAGTTTCCATAAATAGAAATAAGCTGGATTAATAAGCTAATAATATAAGCTGGTGATTACTGGTTAAAAGTTATAAGTCATGGAATTAATAGCATAGTTTATTAATTAAATATTATAGGTTATATCTGATTATTAATTAATAATGAAAGCACAAGTTTTATTAATTAATAACATATCATGGTTAAATTAATGAACTATAGGTTATACAATTTAATTAAGTCACGGTTTAATTAAATAAAGTCTAATATAATACTTAGGTTAACATATGTTATTCCCATATCAATCCATAACACAAGATTTAGTTGATATTTAGAGAGAGAAAGAGAAGAAAGTAGAGAGAGAAACAAGAGAGAATTTGGAAGGTTAAACACTTTAGAGAGAGAAAGTAAAATGGTAACCAACACCCTCTTCTATACATGAAAGAGGGTATATATACCCTTGGCTTGTTGGGTCGTGGGTTTAAGTGACTTGGGTCGGGCTTGGCTTTGCTTGGGCTTACGCCCCTAACTTATACAATGTTAGCTTAAAGTCCAAGCCCGGTTAACCTGACTAACCTATTACAATACAAGACCTTTAACGACTAAGATGGCCTATTACATTCTTGTTCGACTATATAAAATAGAGGGCTAACAATCTCCCCCAATTTATCGGTCATCTTAAAAAGCTTAAAAAGCATAAGATGATTGAGTGAATACGTTCATGTAGAGGAGATCTTCCTGCTTTGGTCTTGTATCTTGGTCTTGATCTTGTTTGTAACGGTTTTGTTCCTTCTTGCTTTTGTGATATTTATCTTGAGCCTTTGTCATTTGACTTTTAGTGCTTGAGATCTTCAATCTATTCTTGATAGTGTTCATCTTGAGCTCTTGTGACAAGATGACCTATTACATTCTTACATTCTTAAGTATCTTGATTATCGTCATCTTGTGCTCTTGTGACTTCTGAATCGACATTGGTTACACAGCTACGCCACCTTCTTGATATGCAGCAACATATATAGAGACGGATAAAATGGCTTTGAACATTTCATCCTAACTCGGTAGCGTTTTACCTCCGGTCGGTGAAGACCGTTTAGACGGTATTAGATACCGTACCTGTGATCGGGTAGATTCGATTAAGAATCTCCTTGACAGGGTTTCTCGGCGGTAGTAGCCAGTTCTCTTTACTCGACCGTCTCAAAGCAGACTGCGAATGTAAAGAGTGAATCATAAGGATAAATTATCCGTCTGATTAGAGTCGTCAATTCAGAATTCCTGGAACAAGTTTGATTCAATAAGAATCGCACCATTGTTACTTTCCAGTTTGTCACAAGATTGATTCATAGAGAATCTTGCGAGTTACCTACCGCAGTGCTGTTTGATGTTGACACTGGAAGGATTTCCATTCGTCACTGTGAACACTAATGAGTGTCACTCTGAATGTTCTGGCAAGATCACATGGATTTTCCGATGAAACCTGGAATCAAGTTGGAATGAATTAAGAATCCAAACTTAGTTGCTTTCCAGTTCTCACAAGTTTGATTCGTATAGAATCGCACAAGTTACCTACCATGAGCTTGTTCGATGCTGGCTCAAGCAGGATTTCCATCTTCATTGTGAATCGTATCACTCAGATGTTCTGGCAATGTCACAAGGATAATGCGTAGGACTCGATTGTGTCCTAATGAGATGATAGTTAGATCTCGTTTTGGCTCTAGAATCAATAAGTTCATTTTGGTAATCGGAGGCTGGAGCAGACTGCCACCTTTTCAATATTAACTAACTCGGAGTGAGAAAGTCAATAGATACTTGCTGATCTCCGTGACAATGAGACAAGTTTCTTTTTAGAGAAACTCGAATGGCTGGGGAAGGGTTGTGCATCGAATCACTGGGTCCATGACACTTGTCTTTGATAGATGTGTTAAACCGGTTTCTGCCTAAGTTGCATAGAAAATTCAACTCCTTCAATGCTTACCAACACGTCATCACTAGCACCTTGTTGTGATTGTTCCAGCGCTAACTTAAGTAATTGGTCTGCATTCAGCTTCATTCAACTCCATCTTTCCTAAGGACAACTATTTCTAGCTATGGAATGTCCTTGGGTAGATCCCTTCGGTTCTGGTTGGATCATAGGACTTAGTTTCTTATCCTAAACCACATTTTGACTCCATCGCTCCGTCGTGGACAGTAAGTTATTTTGGGTAAAGATCGTAACCATAAACCATTGAAAACCATTCAAAATGCTTGATAAAAATCAAAACTTTTAACACTTGAAAGTTTTACATTTCCGAAACGCTCCCCCTACACACATGCATCGATATACGAAATGGTTTAGCATGTGAAGGAAAGAGTTGCACTTGAGTCTTTAAGATCACATGTTGCAATATATTACATTTTAATCACATTTTCTCCCCCTATCTCTAATATAAAAACATCATATTATAGATACCAACTGATTAAAATATGACAAATTCTGAAAACTGATTGGGAGAGAAACATGTGTGCACGCATGAATCATGGAACATTAAGTCGGGTTGCTCCCCTCAACAATATATGTGTGTCTTGAGACAAAATTTGACAAAATTTTGGAAAAACGACACCACAAAATATGTTGAGGTACGGAGATGAGATGCCTTTTTCGATATAATATATTACATTTGACAATTTCATATCATTTCCGGAATGTGTTGGATACATAAAATATGACAATTTCAGAGATGTACCCCAACAACATTAAAGGCTTGATTTTAAAACGCTCCCCCTCAAAAATTGATCAAAATAACATATGACAATTTTGAAATATAAAAACCACATATGAGGAAGGGAGTGTTGAACACACAATTTTGAAAGATTTAGAAAAAACCTGTTCAGAAATTCTTGAAAAATTGTGTTCAACGGTTTTAAAATAATCAGGATAGAAGACTTCTCTTCTATTGCTTAGGGAAAGCGCACTGAAACGTACACTTCCCTTTCGGGTCTGTTTTTCATGAGATCAAAACTTTGATTCTTCTGTGACTATCTCATGACCGAGAAAAATAAATTTCCCGTTGTGAAGGATAAGTTATCATCCGTGATAAACTTTCCTTAAGTTGAAGTTCGAGGTCTAAGCTGACATTTACTTAGAAATCGTTTTTCATGAACTTAAAAACTTAGAATGTTTTTATGAGAAGCTCATGACCGAGAAATATGAATTTCACGTTGAGAAGGATAAGTTATCGTCCGAGATTAACTTTCCTTAGTTGAGGTCTGAGTCCTAAGCTGTGATGCACTTAGAAGTCATTATGAGAGAATATCAAGCAGCTTCATTTGCTAAAACCTCCAAGTCTTCTGGAGTCATATACTTCATACCAAGACGTCCAACGAGATACAGAAACCTATTTTGAGATAGGGCTTTAGTAAACAAGTCTACTATCTGGTACTCAGTTCTGACAAAGTATAATTCCATGATACCACGTTCCACTTGTTCCTTAATGAAGTGATATCTGACTACGATGTGCTTGGTACGGGAGTGCTGAACCGGATTGCAAGAGATGGCTATGGCCGACTTTGAGTCACAATACATAGGTATTTTATCAAAGTGGAAGCCATAATCCGTGAGTTGAGTTCTCATCCAGAGGACTTGAGCACAACACGCGGATAGAGCCACATATTCTGCTTCAACTGATGAGAGCGAAGTGCAATCCTGCTTCTTTGACGACCAGCTCACAAGCTTGTCTTCCCATAGAAATTGTACGCTACCAGAAGTTCTTTTTCGACTATCAAGGCAACCTACATGATCAGAATATGAAAAAGCTGTTAGATGAAAACCGGTTTCCTTCGAATACTAGAGTCCCATGTGAACGGTATTCTTAAGGTACCGAAAGATCCGTTTAACCTCTTTGAGGTGCTTTTGAGTAGGTCTGGCTTGATATCGTGCACAATAGCATGTGGCATGATGAATATCAGGCCTGCTGGCTGTGAGGTACATAAGTGACCCGATCATACTGCGATATCGCGTTTGATCTACGGGATATGAGTACAAGTCAGCGTCTAGGGATATGGTCGACAATGGTGTACCAACGCGAGCAAACGAGGTCATACCATGCTTTTTAAGTATCTCTTGAGCATACTTAGCTTGGTTAATGAAGATACCACGTGGGGATTGATGAATTTGGAGGCCTAAAAAGAATTTTAGCTCCCCCATCATTGACATTTCAAATCTGTTGTGCATTAATTTTTCAAAACGTTTTGAAAGTTTTGGGTTCGTAGAACCAAAAATAATTTCATCAACATAAACTTACACCAGCAGTATGTCATCCCTATATTTATTAATAAAGAGAGTATGATCAATAGAACCTTTGGAGAATCCTTTGGACACCAAGAAGTTTGAAAGTTCTTTGTACCGTGCCCTTGGAGCTTGTTTAAGTCCATATACATCCTTCTTAAGACGATAGACTTTGTCAGGATGATGAGGATCGATGAATCCTTCCGACTGATTCACATACACTTCTTCCTTCAAATGATCGTTGAGAAAAGCAGTTTTAACGTCCATCTAAAAAACCGTGAAGCCCTTATGTGCAGCATAAGCAAGGAATATGCTGACTGCTTCCAAACGAGCGACTGGAGCAAATGATTCATCGTAGTCTATGCCTTCTTGTTGACGGTATCCCTTAACCACAAGACGAGATTTGTTTTTGATGATGGTTTGTTCTTCATCCAGTTTGTTTTTCCAGATCCATTTGAAATCTAAAACTGACATTCCATAGGGTCTGTCAACAAGTTCCCAAACATTTAGGCGTTCAAACTGATGAATTTTGTCTTGCATTGATTCAATCCACGCATGATCAGTCATGGCTTGTTTGATGTTTGTAGGTACAGCTGAACTTACGGTGAGTGCATACATACACACATCTCCATCAATTTCGAGTTGTCTGCATGTTCGAACTGGTTGTGAAGGATTTCCAATGACTTGCTCCAATGGGTGATCACGTGTCCAATGGTGAGTGGATGGATATCGTTGGTAGAATGTGTGCATGTTGGACGGATCAACATGTTGAGTAGAAGATTCTTCGACTTCGTGTACCGATGTGCCGAACGGGTTGATAAATTCTTCTTCGTCCGGTTGTGCATCGACTGCTTGATTGTTGTTTCCTCCTTCAGCATTGACGGTTGGTGATGTTGGTTGTATGACAGTTTCTTAAGTTTGTTGAGTATCTAATGGAAGTGTCTCTTGAGCAACGGTTGCTAAAGTAGATGCAGTTGTGTCTTGTTGACTTTGTATGGGTGCATCAGTAGTATTGACAGCGGAAGGCTTTGACACAACTTGATTGTTTCCATAGTAATATTCATCAAACATTGGATCATATAAATCAACCAACTCATTCATTTGTGTCGTATCCGTCGAGTATGCTGTAGGAGTATTGTCTTGACATTCTTGCACGGGACGTACACTGTTTTGTGTAGGTGCCAGTGTTGGACACTAAGGTGCGGGACTTGAGCTGTTGTGATCAAGTACCATGTGTGGCAATTCGTCAAAGTTCACATGAATTGTTTCGACAATAATCTTTGTTCTCTTGTTATAGACCCGATATCCTTTCGACAATGTAGCATACCCCACAAAAATACATGCATCACCTTTTTCTTTCATCTTGTCGAGATTCTCACCGTCTTTAAGGATGTAGCATAAAGATCCAAATACGTGAAAGAATTTGACAGTAGGTTTCCTGCCATTGATGATGTGGTGAGGTGTCTTTTCATGTCTAGGGATGACGAGAGAACGATTTTGAGTATAACAGGCAGTTGCAATTGCTTCAGCCCAGAAGAATAGCGGTAACTTTGAAGCAGAAAGAATTGTTCGAGCAGCCTCAACCAAAGTACGGTTCCGTCTTTCGACAATGCCGTTTTGTTCAGGAGTTTGAGCATTAGACGTTTGATGTTCGATGCCTTCTTCTTGAAAGTAAGATTACAAGTTCTTGTTCAAAAATTCAGTACCCCTATCCGTTCTTACGGTTAAGACTTGAGCTTGAAGATTGCGCTGTATCATCTTGAGAAAGTTTTTGAGAACCTCTGGTGTTTCATCTTTGGACCTTAAGAAGAAAGTCCATGTGTATCTAGAGTAATCATCAACAATCACGATAATATACTTTTTCCTGTTAATACTCTCTACACGCATGGGACCACATAAATCCATGTGTAGAAGTTCCAATCGTCCTTTTGAGCTTGGGGTAGTCTTTGTTTTGAAAGACTTCCGTTTCGCTTTCCCCAACTCACAAGAAGAACAAAGACGTTCTTTGACGAATTTTAACTTTGGAAGACCGGTCACAATATCATTTTTTGAAAGCAAGTTGATGGTGTCAAAGTTGAGATGTGACAATCGTTGATGCCATAACCATGCTTGAGATGATGAAGCTTTAGCCATTAAGCAAATTGGATTTGTTGAAGATGTGTCTTGAAGAGTTACTATGTAGAGATCAGAACCACGAGAGCCTATAAGAAGGTCATTCCCATCGTAGTCTCTAACATAGCAAGTAGATTTCCGAAAAGCCACTTCCAAATCCGCATCACAAAATTGACCAACCGAGAATAAATTATGATTCAGTCCCTCGACGTAATAAACCCGTTTGATAGTGAGATTTCCTTGAACCAAATCGCCATATCCAAGTATCAGTGCAAATTGATCATTTCTAAACCGCACCGTACCCAAAAACTTCTCCACGAAGTTAATGAGAAGCTTGAGATTCCCGTCATGTGCTTTGTGCACCCGGAGTCCATTATGAATAGGATGATTTCTACGAGCTACATAAGAATTAGAAGACAATGTAGCATTTGAAAAATGGGAGCCCTTGATGGAAATGGGTTCCAAAATAGTAGTAGGCCTAGAATCTAAAGGCAAGCTAACATTCATAGACCCAATTAGAATAGGGGTTGTCTTAGGTACCCATTTGTATTTGGGTGGTGTAAATCTTGAATACCCTCGTGTACATGTCCTAATCATGTTCTCATAAAGCTTCTTTAACCTGATTTATTTACGTAGAGTAGTGTATTCTAACGCACTTAGTTTCTTAAGTGATTGATCAGTGGATTGGTTCAAAGTTCTTGTGGGTTCTCTAGTACTATTGGGCACAAGAATAGGCTTCCTAGTTCTAGTATTCACGCCATTATGATAAAGAGCACAAGCATCATGATTGAAAGTCTAAACACATTTTCCACATTCAACACAAACAAATTCAACATTCGAGGTCTTAGCATTTAAACTGTCATTACATGCAGTTAAAGACGTTTTATTCTTAGAAAACTTAAAATTCCTACGATGGTCTTCTACTTCCAACTTCTTTCCTGGACTATTGTTAGGCATGACCTTATCTTGAATTCTAGTGCTCTTAAGCTATGGTCCGTTAACGCTAGTAGTGGGGATTACTCCTGTAGATGAAGACACACGTTGATTAGTTTTCTTAATATTCTGAGGTAACCGCGATGTTCCAGTTTGAGTGGGTTTTGTGTTCATCTTATACATTCCTAGTGATATCACATTTGTGCTCTTATCATTTCCTATCTTAGACAAAGTCTGTGGGGATTGTCCCAAAACAGAGGATTTAGGGAATTTAACCGCATTTGGTTGACGAACGGTGGATGGTTTACCCAATACAGACTTTCCTTTCATTTTCTCAATGAGTTTTTGTAACTCATTGATGGCTATGTCCCTTTCTTGTAGCTGAGCTTTCAAATCATTTATTTCAAAACCTTTTTCATTTAATTGACGAAACGAAGAAGCTGCCATTTCTTGACACTTTTATGATTATGAGATTTATCACCTTTTTGTAAAGCAAGTTCAAGAGAAATGGAGTGTTTCTCAAGTTGGGAAAAACTTTTCGAAAGTTTGTTATATGACTGAATTTGTTTCGAAAGCTCTACTTCAAGATTGCGACATTTCTCGTCCGTTTCTGACATTAGACATGCTACATGACAATATTGATCAAGATCGGTATACACACCAAGTATAGCATTCATGTAGTCAGCATAAAAATATTCCTTCGAAAGTGGATCAATTTCGTTAGAAAGTTGGTGTTCTTGTGTCTTTAATTTAGTTTGAAGAAAATCAACTTCATCTTCAAGAGATTTAACATAACTTAAATAAGTTACCATTTCCTCAGTGAGAGCTTTATAAAACATTTCCACGTTTTTTGAAAGATCATCAATTGTTGGAACAATGCATTGTTGAATGACGACTTCTACTTGTGGGTTAGGTTTAATATTCCAAATGGTATCCCTAGAAACTTTTTCATAGTCGACGACACCTTTGTAAGAATTTAAAACCCCTTGTTTTATAAACTCAAATTGCTGAACACTTTTACTTTTCTCATCCCATTTACGTTTTTCATCTGAAATTTGTTTTTCTAACAAAATTGATTGCTTTTTGAAACTCCTTTTTAAAGAAACTTTCTTTTGGGGTTCATCACTTTGTGGTGGAACACTATTATACATCTTTTGTTCTTTGGAAAGTTCTTTTTGAGGAACATACTTAATATAATTGTCAGAATCAGAAAGGTTTATTAAATCATTTAAGTTTGATCGACTTTCTTCTTGATGACGAATGATTTCGTCGCAGTCCGGTGAAAGCATAAGAGCAATATTATCAACATAACAACCGATATCATAAAGAGCGGGCTTTATAGATTGAACGTTCTTGAGATATTTAGGCTTAGCAAAACTCGTTTTCATATTTCTATTGAGCATATTCATAGTTTGAATAGACTGACCCATTTTATAAACAATGTTGTTTAACGTTTCGACTCTCTTTTCCAAATCAAGAATTTTTTCAATATCATTTTCTTCACGAGTTTTATAAAGCGCAGTTTGTTCTTTGTTAACCGACTCTAACTCAGTAATCTGGAGTTTATGTAGCAGCAGTTGTTTTTCAAGTTCCGATATCTTTTGTTTCGACATATGAATTTCGTGTGTTACTTCAGAACAATATTGTTCGTTGAGCACCTTACGTGCATATACCAAACCGTTAGCTATTGCAACTCGTCGATCAACTTCTTTTACATAATCACACTCTTTAAGCCTGTCTATCTCCTCGGCTAAGGATGTGTTTGCTTGCTTCAAACGTTTATTAGCCTCTTTGTTTTCATCAATTTCACGTTTTAAAGAATCAATAATAGACGCAAGCAAATCACGGTCCTCATCCGAGTCAGTATCCTGAACAGCTTTTCCGCCATCATTACACATATGCTGTGAAACTGTAGAGATATTGATATCCTCCGTGTCCATTACATATGTGTCGTTGATGCTTTCGGGTTGCTCAGGATGACGTCGTTCATTGGCAAACATATTATAGTTATCATATGATGGTACCTTTTCAAGTGGCTCAGTATCAAAGATAGGTCCAGAAGTATCAGTAGTCTCTAGAATCACTTCTTGAATCTTTGCCATGTACACATAATGTGCCTCCAACTCTTGATCATCGGCTTCTTCATCAGTGTCATCACGCCAGTCAACTTCATCTGTTGTGAGTTGAATCCCTGCTTCTTCTTTCTTACACAACAGCATCTTTTCATTGTGATATCTCCTTAACCCGTTTTGGCTTCTTACATTCCCTAGCCATGTGCCTAAATCCCTTGCAGTTGAAGCATTGAATCCCAGTCTTCTGCACAACCAGAGTGCCTACAGTATCTCTAGCCCCAACTTGATTCGGCATCCTCTGATTATCATACCTATCATCACGATCATACCTAGGTGCATGATCAACTTCCTTATATCTAGCATTGGATGATGATTTGAGGTTGTTGTTGGTAGGTTTATAGATCTTCTTATAAGTTATGGTGAGTAAAGACATGAGTTCTTCAATCTTCTTGTCCCTTAAAGTTTGTTCATCATCACTATCTCCATCTGACTCGGTGTCATACTTTGGAGGTGGATTGGGGACAATTGCTTTTGCTTTGTTTCTACCAGTAGCTAGAGGTTTGGTGGATGAGCTTGATGACCTTGAGGAATGTGTAGTTGGTTGTTGATGGGGAACGGGTTTTGTTGAAGTAGCAGCCACAAAAGTAATAGAGTTCGCAGATCGTTCTGCCTTTTCATCCCTAAGTTCGTTCACTTCATTCTGATGTTGTTTCAATATATCATAAAGTTTGTGGTAAGATATAGTCTTTATATCCTCCCTTTGTTTGACCAAAGTCACAAACCTTTGCCATTCCGGTTTGAGTTAAAGTAGAAACTGAACATTGGCATGATGATTAGAGATGGTGCACTGATTACTGACAAGCTCATTCAGCATTTTGTAGAATCTCGAGTAATATGAGTCAATGGATTCACCATCTTCGGATGTGAATTTTCCAAACTCCCAAAGCAGATTAGTCTCGAGATCTTGAACATTGATCGACTCACCTTGCTTCAGTCGATGAATTGCATTCCACATTTCCATAGCATTAGGACATGCATCAACCGTGGAATAGATATCGTTATCAATCCCAGTGAGTATGTAGTTGACGGCATCAGCTTCAGCTTGGAGGAGTTTCTTTTTCTCTGCAGGACATGTGTCGAAATTCTCCATAGCTCGTGTAGTTGATGAAGTACCATTCTCTGCTTGTGTGGTAAAGGTTCTGAATTCAAAAACTGGAGGTCGGTTCTCAAGGCAATGACGAAGAGCGGTTTGGTTCTCCTTAGTGTCAAGAAATCTAAGGAAGCGAGATCTCCACTGAACGTAGCAACGGGCAGTGAGCACAGGTGAATTTCCATTGCCACCTTGTTCCAGACGAATTTGATTAGCCGTTGCATTGTTGTTGTTGTTATTTGACATGCTGATTACTTGTGAATGGATTAGGATCTTAGTGGATTTGTTGTGATGAGGTGTGGTTTAAAATTTCGAAGTGTTCCGAGAATTTTCAGTCTGACAATTAATTCCCTAGTCCGACAAAACGGTAAGCCAAAAAATTTTGTATCGCCAAATTTTGAAATTGAGTTAGAAATAGCCAAAAACTAGTAGGGAAAAAATTGATTTTACTAGACCTAAAAATGTTAACTCTTTTTTTTCAAATCTTCGTGTAAACTATGATCCGAGACAATGGCTAAGTCTAATAAGTACTCAAACAAAATTTAGATGTCCATCGCAATACCCATCGTAACTCTTGATCGTGGTGGGTGATCGCAACCTTGATCGTAGTGGGTGATCGCAACCCAGATCGTAGTGAGTGATCGCAACCTTGGATCGAAGTGAGTGATCGCAACCCAGATCGTACTGGTGATCGCACTCCTTGATCATAACGGTTGATCGCAACCCAGATCGTAACGGTTGATTGCAACCCAGATCGTAACGGTTGCTCGTAATTAATTATAAAATAACCTAAGTCATGGAATTAGTAATTAATTATAAGTTCATGTATTAAAAAGAATTAATTAATAAACTATAGTCTAAATATAATGATGAAATGCACTTAGGCTAAAACGTGTATTATTTATAAAAATAATATAACCTAAGTTCATGTTTTAATTAAATTAATTAGTTAGGCATGAAAATTAATTTAATTAACTTATACAAATAATTAAGCAAGATCTCTCGAGCCCGAAACCCGAGACAAAACAACCTGAGCACCAACCAACCACACAGCCGGCGGCTGGTGGTGGTGGCCGGTGGCTATTGCCGTCGGTTGCCGCTGCTATGGCCATGGTTCACACCGGATGCACCGGTGTTCCCCCTGGTTAGCCAAAGTTCCCATCGGCATGTAGCCGGTAGTTGCCCCTGCCTTCCCGCGTACCCACTGTCCAAACAACACACACCTCGGCTTGCGTCGGGGTCCCCTTTTCTGTCCAAGACGACACCGAGCCCCAAATAGGGTCTCAATCCCAATGCTTTCTGAACCCACAACCACACCGACCCCCTTGGGGGTCTCGGTTGGTGAAACAAGCTGGTGCCGAGAGCCTTCCGACTCTCGTTTGTGTGCCAAACCAAAACCAAACACCAAACCATCCTTAATCTTGTTTTTAATTATTCCCAAACATGTTTTAATTAATTGTTTTTAAGATCAAACCCATGTGTTCACAATTAAATAAAAAGAATTAAAAAGATGAAGGTTTGATGATTTTACCGAATGCGTGAATGAAAAGAAAAGAACAAGAACACGTATACGTACGAACTCAAGATCAAAAATCGACAAATCGTCCTTGTTGGTTTGTGTGGCTGCCGCGGCTAGAGGACAAGAGGAGGCTAGTGTTTTTATTTTTTTGTAAAAATTTTGTAATGTGATTTTCTGTGTTTTGTTTTCCACTAGTTAAATTTAACATGGGTTGGGCCCCTCCTCTCTTTGGTTTTCGCGGACATATGGCCCCACAAGGCCAAACTGGGCCTTGTTCAAGTTAATTTTTTATTCCTGTTTATTAGTGTTTTAAATGTTTGTGTTAGTTCGTGTTTTAATATTCTTGTTATAATTATTATACGTGATAATTGTTTATCGTGCATAATAACATACGTAGTTTCTCGGAATTAATATTCGTGACACGTGTACATAACATAAATGGAAAATTTTAATTAGTTCGTATGTTTACGTGGTGTACGGTTCATGGTATTTATATGCAGGTTTTACAACTCTTCCCCTCTAAAAAGAATAATTCATCCCTGAATTATAGATAACGTAAACTGAAAGATAAACATACCCGAATCAAAGCTTGAAATGAGGGTAAGAAGTCCGGATAGACTCCTCCGTCTCACAAGTAGCTTCCCGCTTGGAATGGTCCCTCCAAAGGATTTTGACGAATGGTCTTCCTCATGACTCGCTCTTAGTAAGATCCTCACGAATCTGTTCGAGTGGATACTGAACCATATGAAGGGGATGATAATTGTACCTCTGACTAAGGACACATGAAATACGTTGTGAACGTGAGGAAGCTGCGGAGGTAACGATACGATACTTCACTGACTCGTTCGAGGATATCAAACGGTCCAATGAATCGAGAATCGAGTTTTCCCTTGATTCCAAAACGCCTAACTCCACGCGCCGGTGATACCTTGAGAAAGACATGATCTCCCACGTTGAAATGCAAATCCCTACGATGCTTGTCGGCATAACTCTTTTGACGTGTACGAGCTTCTTGTAGTTTCGCTTTAGCTACAACAACCTTCTCATTGGTTATCTCTATCATCTCCGGGCCTTCAATAATTCTCTCACTAACCTGATCTCAGCAGATTGGAGCGCGACATTTCCTGCCATACAACATCTTAAACGGTACACACTTGATGCTAGCGTGCCAACTGTTGTTGTATGCAAACTCTACCAAGCAAATATAGTCGTCCCAACTTCCTGTCCATTCTAAAGCACAAACTCGCAGCATATCCTCTAGCGTCTGAATGGTACGCTCTGATTGTTCGTCTGTCTAAGGATGAAAAGTCGTGCTAAGCTTAAGTCTGGTGTCCTAAGCTTTCTGCAAACTCTTCCAAAATTGCAAAGTAAAACGAGGATCTCTGTTAGAGATGATACTGGATGGAGTACCATGAAGTCTCACGATCTCTTTCTGATAAGTATCAGCTAATTTTCTAACTGAATCATCCTTGCGGATTGGTAGAAAATGAGCGGATTTAGTAAATGAGTAAACAATAACCCAGATGGCATCATGTTTCCTCTTGGTCTGCGGAACTCCGGTGACAAAGTCCATGGAGATCTTGTCCCACTTCCACTATAGGATGTCCAATGGTTGTAGTAGACCACTAGATCGTTGATGCTCGATCTTAACCTGCTGGCAGGTAAGACATTTGGAGACATAGGTAGCAACGTCCTGCTTCATACCACTCCACCAAAAATGTTGTTTGATGTGGTGGTACATCTTGGTGGAACCAGGATGAATAGAGAACGGGGAGCCGTGAGCTTCACTCAGCAAAGCCTCCCGGAGTGTAAGATCATCAGGAACACAAAGTCTAGTGCCCTGCCATAAGATACCGTCGTCGTCTACCTGAAACTTGTTGGGATTAAAAGTAGCTAAGTCACTGGAACGCTGACAAGACGAAATTGGACGCTGACAAGAGTAAACGAGGCGTTGACAGATGAGACGCTGATAAGAATTATCAAGGCGTTGACAAGAAGAATCTTAAGACAAAGACAAGGACTAAATCTTCCAATGATGAAGTCTTCAAGTTGGTGGATAAAATATGAAGATAAGAATTCAGAAGTTTAAAAAGATTTAGTCAATAAGTTATGTTTATCTTATGTCTCTTCCTAAAATAGTTTATCTTAGCTTTTTGTACAAGGCTCCTTAAACCTATAAAAGGTGACCTTAGGGTTAGACATAAAACACATCTGAAATACACCTCTTCCACATATCTCATAACACTTTCATTGTAATCATTCATTGATATTATTAATCAAAGTGAAAGTTTGGTTTACTTTGTTTTGTTCTTTGTTCTAAGTGTTAAATTCCGCATAACACTTAGTTTGTTTAATACAACAAAGTTTCTCTATGTGTTAAACTTGATTTAATCTCGTTAACACAAAGCTAAATCGATCTAAGTTTGAGATCAACAAGTGGTATCAGAGCTTGTTGAGAAACTTTGATTTGAAGAACGAAATCCAATATCGTGAGGTAAACCAGGCTAAGGAAGAAGGTGAAGAAGAATCTGATGATGTTTTTAGTCAAGGCCAAGTCTACTTCAAGTTCTAACTCATCTTCGTCATCTGATAATGAGGTATGTGATGAATCTTCTTGTAGGTTAAATACTGAAAAACTTAACAAAGAGATTTTAAGATTGTTAGATGATGTGAGTACTGAGAGATGAAAAGTGTCTAACTATCAAATTACTCTCACTCAAACTGAAAAGATAGTTTCTGAGTATAATAAAATGGAGTTTGACCAAAAAGATAAAATTAATATCTTAAAACATGATTTAAATGATAGTAATGATATTAGAAACATCATGGAGAGGGTCAATGCTGAACTACATGTTAAGTTAGATGAGGCTATCAAGAATAAGGATAATGTAGACCTTAAAATTCAGAGATTTGATAAGGCCTCACAAACCCTAGGAGAATGTGTTAGTAAACAAAGGGATTCTAGGGACATGACTGGGATTGGGATGAAAGACTATACTGGTGTTCCACCACCAGCTGGGGACTTCTATGGTTTCCATAGAAAGGATCTCTCTTGGACTGGTATTCCAAAACTCCAAGAATAGGAATTTATTCCTCCACCTAGAGTCCTTTCTCCAGTTGAGGAATATCAACAAAAGGTTATTGACCTAGAAGAGTGGAAGAAGGCCAACCCCACTTTGTTTGTTAAGGGTGGGATGCTTAGTGAGAGTCCATATGTGCCTACACCCGTTGAGAGTCCAGTAGTATCTACACCTATCACTGTGACCAATCCCATCACTAGAAAAGCTGTTAATCTTGGCTCCCCAATTAAGAAACAATCTAGTGTTAAATATGCTGAAATGTATAGAAAACCTAGGTCACTCAAAAGCCCCAGCAAGTGTTAATGGGACAGGGTTTTATCAATCTAAGCCTAAGTTTGTGTCCAAAGAGGCTTGTTACTCATGTGGGAGCTTTTCACATTTGGCCTATAGTTGTGTCAGTGGATACAATTCATTCGTTGACAATAGGTCATCCAATCTCAACCATAGACCTTTTGTCCACACTAGACCACAGGCTACTAGACCAGCTCCTTTCTTCTCTAAGGCAGCTAATATCCATGGACAAAGACCCTTTTAAAAGACCAACACTTGGTCAAACAGACAGTATGTTCCTGTAGCAAACCCTAATTTGGGCGCTGACAAGAACAAATTCAGCGCTGACAAGAAAAAATTCAGCGCTGACAGGAACAAATTCAACGCTGATAGGAACAAATGCAACGCTGACAGCTCCAAGGGTTGTATGAGACCTTATTTTAGACCATATAAACAAATTTACTTGGTTAATAAGTGTCAAGGGTCTGAAGCATCATCCCACTTAACATGGAAACCTAAACAAGAGCAAAACTCCAATTTTAATGATATTTCAATGAGTTGCAATAGACTTAAATATCTTGAGAAGGTCATTACTAGACTCATTGGAACAAATTGGGTGATTAGGTCCCAAAAGGATGAACAGGGATTTGTGGTAAAGAATAAGTCCACTCTAGTTGAAAAACTAGACAGATCCAAGTCTAACAAGGCTTAGATCTCCAAAGAAAACTAATTTGTTTTCTTTTTGAGCAGCCTATTCAAAAGCAGGTTAATGATCAAAGATATTGGGATAGTGGATGCTCAAGGAACATGCATTGTTGGTCATTCTACTGTTATTATTTTTATCCACTGACATGTTATCTTTACCCATTATTGTGGGAAAGGGAAGTATCTGTTGGTGTGTTTTTGTGGTTTTTTTCTAACTATGCAGGTATGTGGAGCTA
Organism: Glebionis coronaria; assembly: GCA_025667525.1. Taxonomy (NCBI): domain Eukaryota; kingdom Viridiplantae; phylum Streptophyta; class Magnoliopsida; order Asterales; family Asteraceae; genus Glebionis; species Glebionis coronaria. Next base: position 94,163,319 of record CM046882.1, on the reverse strand, counting down.
CATTAGGATGGATACAAAGTTGCAAACTTTTATTTATGATGGTTGGAATGTTTACATTCCTATCTTGAAATAAAATTTTGCTTCTTCACATATAATGATCTGTATGCTTCTATTAAGGGGAGGTAAACCTCTAGGTTTTTGGGTACTCTTAGAGCACTCTTGCACAATTCTAGATTGTGTCCACTGGTGAGTATGATTTAGTTTTTCTAATTCGTGAGGCATTGTAGCATGCAAAGTTGATATACTGTGCATGCTGCCAAGACTTTTGACCTAGAATTGGGTGTGGTCGTATGGGTGACTTGGGGTAGATATATTTTTGGGCTTGCTTGGGGAGTTGCAAAGGTTTTATATGAATTAACTTTCTCTTTGGGGCATTTGTGAACAAAGGACTCTAGAGTTCATGTGTATCTATCATGCTTGTGCATGAGTGTATGCGTGAACAGTGTTTGTCTCTCTTGCTTATTAGAGACTGGTTAATTTCCTTAGGATTACTACCTTTGTTTGTGTTTCAACTAAAGTTTTCTACATTCTCAAGTCCATTTTATGCTATGTCATCTTAGCTAGTGTCATTGATAAACTTCTCTATAGTCCCAAAATGTTTTATCACCCTTTCATTTTTCAAATTTTTGGATATCTTGAAACCTAATGATCATTGAGATGTTTTTCCTAGTGATTGACATCTCGTAGCAGCAGAGATCACTTTCACAAGGGTGTATAGTGTTATGGAGGTGGCTGAGACTATTGGCACTAGCTTTAATGCAGGTCAAGTCAGTCTTATCATCAGTAAGTCCATCCCTATGTCCTATGAATCAACATTGAGGATTCATTTCCCGAATGTGGATGAGGACAGTATGAAACCTTTGACATTAATGGAATTGACAAAAATCTGTATTAGCTTGTAAAAGCATAATATAGAAATGGTACAAATTGTCAAGGATCATTGTTTTGAACTGATAGACTTGTTGTTTTGGAAGCTAATGCAAGGAGGACGTTCTTGGTTCCTTCCTTGTATATTGATCTTGGAGAGGAGTCTTAAAAAGGGGAGGAGCAATCTAATTTGAGTGACAAAAGTAATCAAGAAAGCTCCAAAGACACTACAGGTACTGAAGATGATTAAGACCAAGTGAAGGCTGACTATACAAGGGATTTGAGTGATTGACTTTTCGATATTTATTATTACTCAAATTCAGGGATAAGTATGTTTGTAAGAATCCTCTCTGTATGTTTTATTTTATTCAGAAACTTGATTACTAGAGTAGATATCAAGTTTAGGGGAGGATTGTTGGGAATAAAATTAGCTAAGTCACTGGAACGCTGACAAGATGAAATTGGACGCTGACAAGAGTAAACAAGGCGCTGACAGATGAGACGCTGATAAGAATTATCAAGGCGTTGACAAGAAGAATCTTAAGACAAAGACAAGGACTAAATCTGCCAATGATGAATTATTCAAGCTGGTGGACAAAATATGAAGATAAGAATTCAGAATATATTCTTAATGTTTAAAAAGATTTAGTCAATAAGTTATGTTTATCTTATGTCTCTTCCTAAAATAGTTTATTTTAGCTTTTTGTACAAGGCTCCTTAAACCTATAAAAGGTGACCTTAGGGTTAGACATAAAACACATCTGAAATACACCTCTTCCACATATCTCATAACACTTTCATTGTAATCATTCATTGATATTATTAATCAAAGTGAAAGTTTGGTTTACTTTGTTTTGTTCTTTGTTCTAAGTGTTAAATTCCGCATAACACTTAGTTTGTTTAATACAACAAAGTTTCTCTACGTGTTAAACTTGATTTAATCTTGTTAACACAAAGCTAAATCGATCTAAGTTTGGGATCAACAAAACTCCGCCTGCTGGTTTATGTTCTGAATAATTTCCCAGATTTCACCATCATCCTTCTGAGCTTCCTTGATCCTAGAGAGTAAGTCAGGCTCAACTCTAAGATTAGCCCAGTAACCATGTTGTCCACGTACCATAAACTCAATGTCCAGTTGTTCCAAATCTCGTATGATTTCCTCCTCTATCTTGATGTCGTTGATCATACCCGACTTCCTACTAAGTTCATCTGCCACTACATTCTCCTTGTCGGGATGATACTGCGGCTTAATTTTATAATCCTTGAACAGCTCTAACCACCTTCTTTGCCTCATTTTCAGTTCACGATGAGTGAAGATATATTTCAGGCTCTTGTGATCTGTGAAGATATCACATGATTCGCCATACAAGAAATGCCTCCAAATATTCAGTGCAAACACAACTACTGCAAGCTCCAAGTCATGTGTAGGATAGTTCTCCTCATAAGGCTTAAGATGTCGTGATGCGTAGGCAATCACTTTCCCGTGTTGCATGAGAACACAGCCAAGACCTTTCCCTGAAGCATTACTATAGATCTGAAATCCACCTATACCAGATGGGAGAGTAAGAATACATGCAGATACCAACCTCTGCTTCAGTTCATCAAATCTCTTCTCTCTTTCTTCAGTCCAGACGAATTTCTCCCCTTTCCACATCAGTTTGGTCAATGGCAGTGCTAATCGAGAAAAATTCTCTACGAACCTACGGTAGTAACCAGCTAAGCCTAGAAAGCTGTGAACTTCAGTTGCTGACGTCGGTCTTGGACACTTAGTATGTAACACCCCCAAATTTATACAACTCAGTACAGTGGAAGACTAGTTGGTGTTACGGGATAGCACATTACTCACATCATATAAAACGCTTAAAAGTCGCGTCGTTTTAATAATAAAGCATTTCCATTCATAAATATCAAAGTTACATAGGTCCCAAGTCATAGTATTTCATACAAGTTTTACAAAGCATTTGAATGGAAATTATTGTTTAAGTGCGGGCCATGAATTCTTGTTGTCTTCCCGATAATTACCTTCAAGTACCTGAGATAAGACATGTTAAAAGAAAAGGTCAGCGATAACGCCGAGTGAATTCATAGAGTGTAATAAATTACATCAATATAACTTTGGTATAAAATTATTACCAAAAATCGTTTCGTACAAATCATTGTAATAGGCCATAAAATAGCCAAAGTCAATTTTATACAAATCCTTATCGAAAATCATAATATAGGCATTTGCCTTAAAAATCATTATACGGGCCAATGTCGTAAAAACATCATACAATACGTTTTATAACGTTGTATAGATTAAATAAAAATCGTTATGTGAATATGGTTATATAAAACCAAAACACGAACATAAAATCAATAGTATGACCCTGTATTGCTAGTCAGGCAATACATCGTAATTCGGTGCGTATAGGAGTATTTCGTTAATTGGATTATTATAAGCCGCATGAAATTGTTACCTTACTAAACCAAACAACGGGTAGCTAGCCCGAAAATCAATTTGCCCATCTAAATTAGCGTGTCGTCACAAAGGTCACGCTATGGAAATCTTCTCATACATAAATTCGCTTACCAATCAATGTGGCACGACGGGGATCAACCGTCAAGGCGCGAACTGGGGTGATCGTCCCCAAATAGTACTATTATATGCATAAGCGTCTACCAAATCCCGGTAGTTCACAATTCATGCTAATGGGACTTTTAGTGACATAACCTAACTTTAATAATCCATTTTATTTCATCTATCGGGTCATTTAATCATTCATAGGGTCATACAATCATCCGGGTCCAAATCAATGAACAAACAATCGGGACAAATGTGTCCTATTTTATAACAACTAACATGTTATCTCCCTCGCGGGTTTATAAATATTTCATAAAAACATTTAAAAGAGTGCGAGGCTATGAACTCACGTGGATGTGGGAAAGCGGGTTATCGGCAATTCGGATGTACGGTACGTGCTTCAATCACGAAGACCTAGAAAAATAATACTCGTCTTAGACTCTTGTCCAATGACTTTATAAAAATAACAATTATGTATACATATGATGATTTAATATATATGATGATGATCAAGTGGGTTTATACATTTTTACTCATTCATTATAGTGTTATGTATTGGTAACTTTTGTACTAGTTTACTAGTTTTACTTATTTACATGTTTTAGGCCCAATAAGCCTATTATAAGCCCAATACTATTCATTAGTCCAATTATACTTTTATTATCATTATTTATACTTTACATGTTGGGCCCAAATGGGTTAAGCCCAATAAATAAGTTTATAAGTGTTTTAGCCCATTTTGTTGTATTATTAGTCCAATAACGTTAACTTAGCCCGTTAATGTCCGTATGTTTTATAGTTCGGGTTTTATCGGTTTTTACTTGTTATATATGTTTATATATCAGTATATGAGTTTATAAAAGTTTACATTAGACGGGTCCAACCGTCTAAGTTTTATTTAACAAAAACGTTAATTTTACGGTAGTAGCCGAAAAAGTCGTAAAAATTATGTTTATAATTTTATAACTTATCAAACTACCATTTTTAATAAAATGTCCATTTATTTATCCTTATACATATTTATATAAATGTATTATATGAGTTAGTGGGTTTTAGTTCACATTTTATACAATTTTTATTTGAGTGCTTATATAATACTATTATACTTTAATTTCCAAAATCTGATTTTTATTTTCATGTTCACTAAAACTGTCATATCTAGAGTTCTATATGGATATAGAAGCTTAAATTTTTATGACATAAACTATATGATATGTGCTCCATTTAACTCTTCTATAGCTACTGTTGAATCAGCCTCTAAGTATTTTCTAAAAATCGTCCAAAACAGTGAACTCAGATTTGTACTCTAAACTTGTTTTGATCATATCTCACTCATTTTGATGATTCCATTGCATGGCCAACTCTCACATGTGTATGACATCTAATACTTACTGTAAATTGATTCCACTATGCCATTTTATCAGTTTAACATTTGGTTACTTACTGTTTTTATACAGCCATCATATTTAGCAAGATTTTAACCTTGTTACCTATGGTTTTTCATCTCTTTAATAATATTTATCAACACTTGATCCCCACACAACATTTTTATCATCATATATTCGTCATATACATATACAATAAGAAATAAAATAAGTGATTACATAATCAAAATAACAAGAGGATGGGGAGAACAATCTTTATACCACCAAAGTGATGAAATGATGAGCTTTTGGATGAACAAGACATGGTTTTGGGTAACCAATCTTATGAGATATCAACACCACTTCTAGGATCACCAAGTATTTGTAGATTCCTCCAAAAATCAGCCCTTGTTCTTCATGAAAACTCCTTGAGAAATCAGCCCCAAACTCCATTGAAAACTCCTTTTTACATGTTAAGATCACCTCCAATCTTCATAACTTCAATGGGTTTTCATCATATGTAAATTATACATATGATTTATGGTTGAATCAAGATCAAATGGGGGTTGTTTTGGATGAGTTTGGGATGAATTTTAGAGAGAGGGAGGATAGTTTTTAGTGGTTTGCATGTGTTGAAATGAATGAAAATGGTTTGAGGTGGTGGTTTTGATGTTGGTTGCTAGTTTACAAGTAAACTAAGACATGTGTCTTAGCTTATCTTGTAAGCTTGACACCACATGGTGTTGTTAGCTTTGTTTAGCCATGTGTGGGGGTGGGACAAGTATGTACTTGTTCCATCCCCATTCATTTACGGGTATTCCTCGATTCTAGTTTCCTCGATTTGCGTGTCCTCGGGTCGTTTTACGAAAAACGTTTTTATAAATTATGAATCAACGACACAAAACGAATCTAATAAAAATTGTCTCATCAAAAACGGAGTTCGAAAACGTAAATACGTAATCCTAAGGTTTCCGGTTTAGTCGTAAAGGACGTTAAATTAAAATCGTAAGTCCTAATCTCTTCTCATAAATTTGTGAGCTTGTGAACCAACACAAATTTAAAATCTCAAAATAATATTCACGGATAAATTTATTTTCTGAAATGTCGGACTGTCACCAAAAACGGTGTATGTAAACGTAAGCACGTAACGTCGAACCCTCCGGTTTAGACGTAGTCGATGCTACTTCAAGACGTAAATCCAAATGTCTTCCCAAAAATAAGTGAGTTCATAATGTAATATTAAAATAATGTTTTTAAATAATATTCGAGAATAAAATATCAACCATAAATTGACGGATTGTCACAGCATTTACCCCTAAACAGTATCTTTGTCCTCAAAGATCATCTTACTACTCGCTTTTTATAGAGCTAAAGCCATGTGGGTATTTCCTCCACATTCGGTCTTTTCTCACAAGTGTAATTCAATACAATACGCGAGTTTCATCAAACATAAGTACTGGAATAAGATCAGGCTTAATGTTGACTTACTTTCTCTATCCATGATGTTCACGGGTTTCTGATGAATGCAACTTTTTGCCGATATAAACTTCATTAAGGAATAGTCAGATTTTCACTTGATAGGCATTTTATCAAGTTCAATATACGAAACATAATTCACGCAGCTCTTGAAGTCCTAGGGTAGATCCAGCTTATATGCCTTTCAAACCAACTTTTATATCATCTCAATGGTCCCATACAACGGGGACTTATATCCCATGATCTTTCAGATCATCAATTCATTTTTCCATGGTTAAAATTTTGGCATAACTTCGCTACCCATCTGGCACTTCAAGATCTACATTTCATATTCACACAACCTCCTGCCGCTACCGGCAGTCAATAATCAGATCCTAATTTCAACAATCAATTCAGGTCTCGCGGGTCGAGTATTTTGTAAGGTTAGGTTCACCATCATAGGAAACCTTAAACCTAAAAGACATGTCCAACTCACAATGGGTGTATGTCGGGTGTCTTCGTCTCAACTCTTGCTTACAGATGCTCTATTATTTAGATCCTAACAAGATTCGATCTCAATCCTAATACGATGATTATCAATGATAATCCTTCCAAAGGAAAACGATTATACGGTTCATTACCAAAGGTCAATCATTCAAACATAAAACAGCACTTATAGTATTTTGTATCGCTACTTTACCTCGTCCCTTCGATTGGGGTGGTACACAGTACTCTCATCAAGATTCGTTCTCAATGACTTCTGAGCAAATCTCTAGAAATTCGATGCGAAGCGAGGATCTTGATAGAGATGATTGATACGGCACACTATGTTTTCACGACTCCTTTAAATACAAAGAGTCAATTTCTTGATCAAGAATTTATCATTAACGAGAATGATATTAGCAGATTTGGTCAATCTGTCGACGATGACCCAAATCGAATCAAATTCAGATGATGACCTTTGCAATAGCTAGACGTTTACTAATATATGAGGCGGTGTCTGCCTTCATAATTTGCCATCAGTACAACTTCTTCAGACAAAGATACATTTAGTCAAAATATCATGAATAGAATATTTATACTTACGAGATGACTACATCTCAAAATCTCCATATTTAGACAATAACAAGTGGCCTTTTAATCATTTAGCGCCATCGGCTTCTCCATTTTGATGGTTCACATTAGCCGCGAACCCCTTTTATTATCTATATTATCCTTTTTACAATCATCAGCTATTTTTAAATTGTTCGGCAATTTATTTTGCACCGTCATTATTAAGGAACGTGTCCTAATTGGTTCTTTATCTTTTATACATATTGTGTCAGTAATTACGTTCACTTTCCTAGATGGAATAATTATCGTGACCGTATTTATTCGAAAATTCTTTCTTCACCTTTTCTAAGTCTTAGTTCTATCTCAACTATTATTTTTATCCATTTTACTCAATCCGACGTCTAAAGCGTCGATAATTATTACGACTAATTAAATAATAAATATTCAAATTTTATGAAACGTAAACGTAAAGATTTTAAATTTCTTAGTCCGTCCAATTATATGAAAATGTTCAAAATAATTTTTAATTTAATTAACACGATTTATGTTGATTTATCAAAAATAATTAATAGGATTCATAAATGTTCGAAAAACCTTCGTTTATTCTTTGGTAAAAAATTTCTTAGTTGAAAAGCGAAAATTGTCGTTTCAAATTTTAAGTCATGATTTAACGGTTTCCTCAATCCTTCTTAGGTTGTCTTAAGGTATACACAAACATTTACCCCTAAACAGGAGTTTAGTTAAATGATTTGTGTATAAGGAAATAATCCCTTAAGAATCCTTTGTTAAAACATTTGTCAAAACATATTTCCATTTTCTTTTTGGTAAAACCCAAAGTCCTAAATGACTTCTAATTTTTTAAGAGTCAATATATATATCTCTTACCATCATTAATTAAACGGTCATTTTATGTAAAAGATTAAGCCTTAATTCACATGTTAATTATTCAAGGTACAAGTTTTCATTGTTCGGCCAATTCAGGGCAACCTATAAATAATTATTAACTCATTCTTATTCTTATAAACAAAGAAATAGTCCTTAATGATCACAAGCATGAATTTATCGAATTACAGCCTACACACGTGATTTACCAATTTTATGAATGCTACATGTGTATTAGTCAATCCAAATGACATCACGTGAAACTCATAATGTTCATTACAAGTACCGGATCTAGTGACTGGAATAGATAATCTTCTTCGCGGACGCGAAGTTGATAATAACCATGCCGTGAATCAAATCTTTAAAACATACGCTAGAACCTTGTAAATGATCGAACAAATCTTCCATTTCGAGTTATGGATATCGTTTTCGATTGTCAATTTACTCAGTTCACAGTAATCTATAAATATAAGGAATGATAACACCATAGCTCTCCATAATGACGAGCTTGGTAGAATAAAATCTTTCTCCGACAACTCTCTCAGTTGTACGGTAATTCCTTTAATTCAGATGGTGCTGACGTACAGTGCACAAGCCACAGGTGCAGCACCGGAAATATAATCAATACCAATTTCAACTTGCCTTAATGGCAAAAGTCTAGGTAATTCACCAACAAATACTTCCTAAAGTTTCAGATAACAGAAACATCTTTTAATAAATTCATATTAGGTTCTTTCCTGATTATAATATCTATGACTAATTCACAACCATTCACCGTATAATTTCAAGTCTAAGTGTAGGATATGGTCATCCATCAAGAATTATTTAGATCACTTTTGATAATCAACATCTTATCTTTTAGGGGATTTCTACTCGAGTTCCCATCAATTAAGACAATGTCGTCATGTCATAATCAATCAATCCATTCTACTGGCATTACCAACTTTTCAGTTTTATTGCCGTCGATAAGATGTGAACTTCTCAAAAGACTAATAATAACTCATAATCCTTCGCAAATTCAAGGATATATGGAGACACAACTAACCTCAAAAGAGTAAGGTCAACGCATAATCTATGCGAGAGAATTTCAAATCAGATACAGACGAAAACATTTAACGAATATGAATATATCCCATGTTTTCATAATTTGAGTACGCATTCGAAAGCTCCTCGGATCGTTACCCAGGTTATTCAAATGAAATCTAATCAAAAGAAATGATAAGAACGTCGATACATCCAGTCGGGTATCAACACTCAGTAATCAGATACTTTTCCTAAGAATCTCACTACGGGAGAATTGGACAAGAAGGAAATATCAATTGTCAAATAAGACAAATTCCATAGATGAGTAAATTCAACTAAGAAGAATAGATGCTACAGGCACATATGTAGGTGTCCCTAACACTATGTCCTTATTTTTCACTTCTTGCAGATCTCATAAATTTTAATCTTTCACAATCTTCAAAGAAAATTTAGTGTTTATTAATCAGTTTTATGGTGACTACTAATCAGCCTTGCATGGTCCATTTTAAATTGTATGTAGGCGCGCAACTATATACAATTTCAAGATTAACAATGCAATACTCAGTTCGTCAAAATTTTATCATCATGTTTATAATAAAAACATCTTTATGCTTAATTCTTAAATAAGAATCAAGAATAAATTTACAAAGATTTTCTTTGTTAAGAAAACGGTTAAGTTTTCCAAGGTACTTTATAAACAACCTCATTCCGATAACAGTCACTTATAAATCTTATTTTGAATAATCCTTATAGTGATGAAAATTCAATTTTTCTCAATGGATACGGTTTTATCTTATAAAAACAATGTGCGATCTGCAAAAGAGTGATGAAGAGTTGTTCTCAAGAACTAACTACAATGTAATAGGAAATGAGCTTAGCCAAATAATCATGAGGTTCATGATCTCGATGGCACTCAAAAGAATAATCCACAACGTTACTTAATTCGAGATGAGTACTTGCTCAATTGTTGCATCACTAATGCGAGCATTAGGAAGAAGCAAGAAAAGATAGATATCATCGATACATGTAGAATTTAGCAATCAAAGGTAGTCTTTTCATTAATCACAAACAAGTCAAATTGTACCGTAACACATTATGTGTCACTATGTCATACAATTCTCAGAACTCATCCTACCAACTGATGTCTCAGTTAAGTTAGGAATTTTTAAAAGATACCACAATGAATACTAATCTACAAGAGTCATTAGGTGTCCCACCTGTCCCGGAAGATCCATCGGTCCCAATTCAGAAGAAGATTTCTTCAATTTATTTATTGGACACTGGGCATCCTCGTTAGTGGACAATGGCCTAGGAATAACCCTTAACACGAATCAACAATAATTTAAAACCTTATAATTCAATCACAGGACTTAACGACTTATATTAACAATCTCATATTCCATACGGGTTAAATTTTACTTTATTCAAGTTTCAACCAATTTTATACTCAATGTGATATCCTACATCATTCTCGAATACTTTCAACCTTATTTATAAACCTTAAAAGGGCAATAAAAGCTCGATATGAATCAATACTTAATATCCAATCCTATAGCTCTTACAATAATAATTATCAAATGAGTCACTAGTATGAGATGACTCACACATTCAATCAGACTTCTCGGAAAGGTACTAGTGGCATGAGGCTTTTGGGTAATGGTTCTAATGACAGCCTCAAGTGCAACATTCACCCTTTCGATTTCAATTTAAGAATTGGATGACAACTAATCAGATGACATCTTTCTAGGTGGTAACGTTTTGTAAAACTCCACTCTATAAGGAAGATCGTCATGACATCGATATCAGTTTTAGTCTCACCAATTCTTTAATGTCACAATCAACTAATATCAACATTTCTATGAATATCAACCATTTTGTTGGGATTATAAATATCCACAACTTGGTTTAGATCTAGGATAGCTAGAATTCCTATGAGAATAGCTTCGATTAATTTACTAGGGGATTTAGGGTTCCTTGTGACAATCTACGCCGTATAAATACCTCGTATAAATATCAAAATAATCATCAAACAATCATGTAATAAAATAAATCATATATATATATATATATATATATATATATATATATATATATATATATATATATATATATATATATATATATATATATATATATATATATATATATAATCCAAGTTATATATATATTAAAATAACACTTCTCAGTCTGGCCTTGTCGGTAACTCGGGAATTCTTTGGCACCGTTATAGTCAAAAGATTTTTAGACATTTTAGAAAAATGTTTATAGTTAAAAGATTTTGAAATGTTTTATTCAAAACCTTGGTTTTAAAAATCTTTCGTTCTCTATAACGAGAGCTCTGGTACCAAACTGTAACACCCCCAAATTTATACAACTCAGTACAGCGGAAGACTAGTTGGTGTTACGGGATAGCACATTACTCACATCATAAAAAACGCTTAAAAGTCGCGTCGTTTTAATAATAAAGCATTTCCATTCATAAATATCAAAGTTACACAGGTCCCAAGTCATAGTATTTCATACAAGTTTTCCAAAGCATTTGAATGGAAATTATTGTTTAAGTGCGGGCCATGAATTCTTGTTGTCTTCCCGAGAATTACCTTCAAGTACCTGAGATAAGACATGTTAAAAGAAAAGGTCAGCGATAACGCCGAGTGAATTCATAGAGTTTAATAAATTACATCAATATAACTTTGGTATAAAATTATTACCAAAAATCGTTTCGTACAAATCATTGTAATAGGCCATAAAATAGCCAAAGTCATTTTTATACAAATCCTTATCGAAAATCATAATATAGGCATTTTCCTTAAAAATCATTATACGAGCCAATATCGTAAAAACATCATACAATACGTTTTATAACGTTGTATAGATTAAATAAAAACCGTTATGTGAATATGGTTATATAAAACCAAAACACGAACATAAAATCAATAGTATGACCCTGTATTGCTAGTCAGGCAATACATCGTAATTCGGTGCGTATAGGAGTATTTCGTTAATTGGATTATTATAAGCCGCATGACACTGTTACCTTACTAAACCAAACAACGGGTAGCTAGCCCGAACTCAATTTTCCCATCTAAATTAGCGTGTCGTCACAAAGGTCACGCTATGGAAATCTTCTCATACATAAATTCGCTTACCAATCAATGTAGCACGACGGGGATCAACCGTCAAGGCGCGAACTGGGGTGATCGTCCCCAAATAGTACTATTATAGGCATAAGCGTCTACCAAATCCCGGTAGTTCACAATTCATGCTAATGGTACTTTTAGTGACATAACCCAACTTTAATAATCCATTTTATTTCATCTATCGGGTCATTTAATCATTCATAGGGTCATACAATCATCCGGGTCCAAATCAATAAACAAACAATTGGGACAAATGTGTCCTATTTTATAAAAACTAACATGTTCTCTCCCTCGCGGGTTTATAAAATATTTCATAAAAACATTTAAAAGAGTGCGAGGCTATGAACTCACGTGGATGTGGGAAAGCGGGTTATCGGCAATTCGGATGTACGGTACGTGCTTCAATCACGGAGACCTAGACAAATAATACTCTTCTTAGACTCTTATCCAATGACTTTATAAAAATAACAATTATGTATACATATGATGATTTTATATATATGATGATGATCAAGTGGGTTTATACATTTTTACTCATTCATTATAGTGTTATGTATTGGTAACTTTTGTACTAGTTTACTAGTTTTACTTATTTACATGTTTTAGGCCCAATAAGCCTATTATAAGCCCAATACTATTCATTAGTCAAATTATACTTTTATTATCAGTATTTATACTTTACATGTTGGGCCCAAATGGGTTAAGCCCAATAAATAAGTTTATAGTGTTTAGCCCATTTTGTTGTATTATTAGTCCAATAATGTTAACTTAGCCCGTTAATGTCCCTATGTTTTATAGTTCGGGTTTTATCGGTTTTTACTTGTTATATATGTTTATATATCAGTATATGAGTTTATAAAAGTTTACATTAGACGGGTCCAACCGTCTAAATTTTATTTAACAAAAACGTTAATTTTACGGTAATAGCCGAAAAAGTCGTAAAAATCATGTTTATAGTTTTATAACTTATAAAACTTATCAAACTACCATTTTTATAAAATGTCCATTTATTTATCCTTATACATATTTATATAAATGTATTATATTAGTTAGTGGGTTTTAATTCACATTTTATACTATTTTTATTTGAGTGCTTATATAATACTATTATACTTTAATTTCCAAAATCTGATTTTTATTTTCATGTTCACCAAAACTGCCATATCTAGAGTTCTATATGGAGATAGAAGCTCAAATTTTTATGACATAAACTAAATGATATGTGCTCCATTTAACTCTGCTATAGCTACTGTTGAATCAGCCTCTAAGTATTTTCTAAAAATCGTCCAAAACAGTGAACTCAGATTTGTACTCTAAACTTGTTTTGATCATATCTCACTCATTTTGATGATTCCATTGCATGGCCAACTCTCACATGTGTATGACATCTAATACTTACTGTAAATTGATTCCACCATGCCATTTTATCAGTTTAACATTTGGTTACTTACTGTTTTTATACAGCCATCATATTTAGCAAGATTTTAACCTTGTTACCTATGGTTTTTCATCTCTTTAATAATATTTATCAACACTTGATCCCCACACAACATTTTTATCATCATATATTCATCATATACATATACAATAAGAAAGAAAATACATGATTACATAATCAAAATAACAAGAGGATGGGGAGAACAATCTTTATACCACCAAAGTGATGAAATGATGAGCTTTTGGATGAACAAGACATGGTTTTGGGTAACCAATCTTATGAGATATCAACACCACTTCTAGGATCACCAAGTATTTGTAGATTCCTCCAAAAATCAGCCCTTGTTCTTCATGAAAACTCCTTGAGAAATCAGCCCCAAACTCCCTTGAAAACTCCTTTTTACATGTTAAGATCACCTCCAATCTTCATAACTTCAATGGGTTTTCATCATATGTAAATTATACATATGATTTATGGTTGAATCAAGATCAAATGGGGGTTATTTTGGATGAGTTTGGGACGAATTTTAGAGAGAGGGAGGATAGTTTTTAGTGGTTTGCATGTGTTGAAATGAATGAAAATGGTTTGAGGTGGTGGTTTTGATGTTGGTTGCTAGTTTACAAGTAAACTAAGACATGTGTCTTAGCTTATCTTATAAGCTTGACACCACATGGTGTTGTTAGCTTTGTTTAGCCATGTGTGGGGGTGGGACAAGTATGTACTTGTTCCATCCCCATTCATTTACGGGTATTCCTCGATTCTAGTTTCCTCGATTTGCGTGCCCTCGGGTCGTTTTACGAAAAACATTTTTATAAATTATGAATCAACGACACAAAACGAATCTAATAAAAATTGTCTCATCAAAAACGGAGTTCGAAAACGTAAATACGTAATCCTAAGGTTTCCGGTTCAGTCGTAAAGGACGTTAAATTAAAATCGTAAGTCCTAATCTCTTCTCGTAAATTTGTGAGTTTGTGAACCAACACAAATTTAAAATCTCAAAATAATATTCACGGATAAATTTATTTTCTAAAATGTCGGACTGTCACCAAAACGGTGTATGTAAACGTAAGCACGTAACGTCGAATCCTCCGGTTTAGACGTAGTCGATGCTACTTCAAGACGTAAATCCAAATTTCTTCCCAAAAATAAGTGAGTTTATAATGTAATATTAAAATAATGCTTTTAAATAATATTCGAGAATAAAATATCAACCATAAATTGATGGATTGTCACATAGTAATAGCCTCAACCTTCGTAGGGTCCATGGTGATTCCCTCTGCGGATATGATGTGGCCCAGGAATGCCAATTTAATCAACCAGAATTCATATTTTGAGAACTTGGCATACAACTGCTTCTGGCAAAGTATCTGTAATACTGTATGAAGATGGTCTTCGTGTTCCTCCTTGGATTTAGAGAAAATTAGGATCTCATCTATGAAGACGATAACAAACTTATCTAGAAACTCATGGAAAATACGGTTCATCAAATCCATGAAAACTGTTGGAGCATTGGTAAGGCCAAATGGCATGACTACAAATTCGTAGTGTCCATAATGTGTATAGAAAGCAGTCTTGGTGATATCCTGCTCTTTCACCCGTAGCTGATGGTAGCCAGACCTCAGATTGATTTAAGAAAAATGTTTGGCGCCTTGCAGTTGGTCAAACAGATCATCAATGTGTGGCAAAGGATATCGGTTTCTGATGGTGATCTTATTAAGCTCACGATAATCAATGCAGAGTTGCATACTTCCATCCTTCTTCTTCACGAATAAAGCCGGTGCACCCCATGGAGATGCACTAGGGCGGATGAAACCTCGTTCCAAAAGTTCCTGAAGTTGTTCCTTTAACTCCTTAAGCTTAATGGGAGCCATATGGTAAGGAGCCTTGGAGATCGGCTCAGCTCCTGGAATGAGCTCGATGTTAAACTCTACCTCACGAGCAGGTGGTATGGCCGGGAGTTCTTCAGGAAACACGTCAGGATGGAGATTCAGCCTCCATATCATGAACTATAGGACTTAATCACACGACTATCCAAACACGAATTACATGATTTATTAAAGAGATGAAGATAAAAACAAAAAAGAAAGATCAGATTAAGATGAAGAAAAGAAAGAAACAAGGTATTTGGTGATTTTCCTAGTGAGAGAAACAAACACACATTCTCTCTATAAAACAATAAAAATGGAAAACACACACACAAATGAGAAGGCTCGGGCCTTTTATACTAAGGCTAACAAGTTAGGAGGCCCTCCTCATTTGTGTGTTCGGGACTAATTCCCGTTACATAAACAATAATAATCTAAGAACTCTCGACACCATTAAATAGCATTTTCCACGAGCTTCGCAATGGTATATTATATGACCATCACTTTAAATACTTCTAATAATCTCCCCCCTAAGGGGTGGTCATGTAATATGTGACTTCACTTCCTTTTTGTTGCAGACTTTGAAGCTCGTTGTCTTGATAGTTTCTTCATAGTTCCTTTCATGACTTGTAATCTTGGATCTTTGATCTTTGCCTTGACTTGATCTTTAAATTTTGCCAACTTATGTTCTTGTGTCTTTACCCACATACTCATACTTTGTGTTTTTTTTTTGAAAGCTTGTTAACAAACTCCCTTGATGATCAGAGTAGCGGAAGTCTTTGTCTTTAGATGTTCTTGAGCTTTCTTCATTTACATGAGTGTGTGGACTTGAATTACGACTCTTGTGGTTACGCCACCGTTTGCATTCCTCTGGTTTCCGGTTATACAGTACGAATATTGTACCAGTGATTAGGTAAGTTCAAATAACTTCCTTGACAGGGTTTCCGGCTGTGGTAGCCGTTCTCAATACTTGATTATATCGAAAGATAATTCATAGTAAAGAATGAATCATGCAGTTCAATTCTGCTGATTAAGTCGTCAATTCATTTCCTAGAAAAAGTTTGAATCAATTAAGAATCAAACCATTGTTGCTTTCCAGTTGACACAAGTTTGATTCATATAGAATCTCACAAGTTACCTACCGCAGTGCTGTTTGATGATGACACTGGAAGGATTTCCATTCATCACTATAAATACTAAGGAGCATTACTCTGAATGTTCTGGCAAGATCATAAAGATATTGCGTCGAGACTTGGAACAAATTTGAATCAAGAAAGAATCAAACCACTGTTGCTTTCCAGTTAACATATGTTCAATTCAAGTGAATCTTACACATGACCTACCACAGTGCTGTTTGATGTTAACACTGGAAGGATTTCCATTCATCACTGTGAATACTAAAGAGTATCACTCCGAAATATTCTGGCAATATCACAAGGATAGAGCGTAGGACTCTGTAAATTATCGCTTGTGTTATAACGATGAACAACAACTGATATATGGAATAAGTGTCATAATGAGATTTTTGATGAATCTCGATGGCTCTAGACACTATAAGTGCACGTTTATTTGGTGATCGGAGGTTGGAGCAGACTTCCACCTTTTCAATATCTACTATCTCGGACTGAGAAAGTCGATATAGAACTCCATGACAATAAAACAAACTTCTTTTGAGAGAAACTTGAGTATGCTAGGAAGGGTTGTGCATTGCATCACTGGGTCCATGATGCTTTGTCTTCAATACCAGAAATCATCTAAGTGATTCTGATAGTAGATGTGTTGACCCGGTTTCTGCCTAAGTTGTATGGAGGGCTACTTTATTTACACCCTTTATCCTTACGTTTCTTTTTTATTCTTCAACCCCTTCAACGCTTACCAAGACGTCATTACTAGCACCTTGTTGTGATTGTTCCAGTGCTAGCTTAAGTCATGAGTCGGCATTATTCCCGTACACTCAGCTACTTCATCTTTCCTAAGGACTTCTAAAATCTAATGGATTATCCCTGGGAAGATCCCTCCGGTTCTGGTTGGATCATAGGACGAATACCTAACCACCTTATGAGACCAATACCATCGTGAATTAATGTGTTGAAGGGAATAGATATCGTAACAGAAAAACCGATTGAAAAACAATCAAAGTGTTTAATTAAATCAATGTTTACACCTTGAAAGTTTTCTATATCACCAAAACGCTCCCCCTACATATGTGCATCATAAAAGGAAAGGTTTTTGCACATATTAGGAAGAGAAAGAACTTATATCAAAGACCTTATCCAAAAATGAAGCATTTTGATCACATTTTAATCACTATTCTCCCCCTCGAAAATTGAAAATGTTTGAAATTTTTAAAAAACCAGTGATAAAACATGGAGAGAATAATGTAGCATGAAAATTTGGAACTTTATGTTTATGAAATATTTATACTCCCCCTCGAAAAGAAGTTCTATTTAAAATAGGGGAGTATATGAGCACACAATTTTGAAAGAATTTGAAAAATTTTGCTCAAATCCCGAGAAAACTTAATTTCCCGTTGTTGAGGAATAATGTACATAAATGAACATTTTCCTTTTGGTTCATGAGCTTACAACTTTGAATGTTTTAACATAAGCCCATGATCGATAAAAATCAATTTCCCGTTATGGAGGATAAGTCATAGACTTTCCTTTCTTTGGGGGGCGGGTTATAGTCTGACATGTGACTATAAGCCATTAAGAGAAGAAAATAGAAAAAAACATGTTTTGAAAACATTTGAACTCTCACTCGAACTTTATGTACATACCCGTGTCGTTATAGAGCGACATTTCTAGGTACGTACATATTATCGATGCTGAGAGACATGTCGAAGAAGAATATTTTTGGTATTTTTGAAAGTTTTTCGCATTTTTTATTTTGTTTTTATAGGTTTTATATTTTTATATTTTGATTTTCTGATAGATATATACAAGGATACTGCTAATGTGCAAGACGTTCAAGCTCATCGGGAGTGAAACTACTCAACCCAAGTCGACGAACCAAGAATTCAAATCTGTCTTGAGAAAGAGCATTGGTGAAAATCTCGGCTAGTTGGTAGTCCGTCTTGATAAAGAATAGTTCGATTGTTCCTTTTTCCACGTGCTCCTTTATGAAATGGAATCGGACAGCTAGGTGCTTGGTCTTGGAGTGTTGGACCGGGTTGCAGGATATAGTTATGGCTGATTGTGAACCACAATAAATAGGAACTTTGTTAAAGTAAAAGCCATAATCCGTGAGTTGTGTTCTCATCCAAAGGACATGAGCACTACACACGGATAGAGACACGTATTCTGCTTCCGTGGTGGACAACGCCGTACAATCTTGTTTTCTTGAGGACCAGCTTACTAGCTTCTCGCCTAAGAAATGTGCTCCACCGGAGGTGCTCTTGAATGTATCATGACACCCTGCATGGTCGGCATCTGAAAACCCAGTTAGATTAAAACCAGAATCCTTCGGATACCAGAGACCCATGTTGACGGTTCCCCGGAGATAACGAAAGATCCGTTTAACCTCTTTGAGGTGTTTCTCAGTGGGCTTCGCCTGATACTGAGCACATAAGCAAGTAACATGCACAATGTCCGATCTGCTTGAGGTTAAGTACATAAGGGACTCGATCATACTTCGGTATTTTGTAGCATCTACAAATGTCCCTTTCTTATCCAAATCAAGCTTATGTTTGGTGTCCATTGGAGTACCAATAGGATCACAGTCCTCCATTCCAAATTTCTTTAGAATTTCAAGCACATATTTGGACTTGTGTATGAAAATATCACGGGGGGGGGGGGGGATTGGTTAACTTGGAGACCAAGGAAGAACGTCATTTCCCCCATCATCGACATTTCGAAGCGGCTTTTCATAAGATCGGAGAATAATATGGAATATGTAGAAACTAGAAGGGGGGTTGAATAGTTTCTAGTTAGTTTTTCAAAACATTTCGGCTTAATCCACTATGCGCGGTTCCTTATGTGTAGCCGTGGTTCTTTATCAATAAAGAACCGCCGGTCCATTTAGGGAACCGCCGACAGTGAACTTAACCTTTTGTTGCATGTTAAACTTTGACAATCCTTTGTATCAAATTCTCGATCAAGCTTGACTAGATATGAGATGTGTTTGATTGAAAGATAAATACTACAAGTAAGTAAACACACAAACACATCAAATCAAGAGTACATCAAGCAATAGTCTAAACACTAAGCACACACGTACTAAGCATAAGCTTTTCCGCAACTAGGATGTTTAGACTAAGTGATGTACACTTGACCATAATCTAAACACGAAGCACACACGTACTAAGCCTTAGCTTTTCCTCAACTTAGATGTTTAGATTATGAGATGCACACAACACACAACATATAAATACATCTATAATAGTAAAGACATAAATGTAAATGAAAGTACCGACACGATGATTTATATTGGTTCGGTCACGAAGCTCCTCTTCGCCCTACTCCACTCCCCGAGTACACCTTACTCGAGAGTTACTTCACTAGTCAACAAACTCCTTAAGGTGGAGAAACCATACACAATGTCGCTTATCCAATTTCCGACTCTAAGCTAAAAGTCGAGTCCTAATCTTAGGTAGGACCAATCTACACAACGTTGCCCACTTCACCATTTAACGGTACAAGGATAGATGTCGAGTTCTAATCGAAAGCTAGAACCAATCTTCACGACTCTTCACTTTGAAGCTAAGTGATAACTTCACACAACACAACTACTAATCACTTTAAAGCTTAGTGAGAACTCACAAGACACAACCACATCACTTTATAGTTTAGTGAGAACTACCTAGACACAACCACATCACTTTAGAGTTTAGTGAGAACTACCAAGACACAACCTAATCTACCCACTAGTTATGTTTTATGGCCCAACATAACAAACCTTGTGTTTTATGGCCTAAACACATAAACCATATAGATCTAAGCACACAACACTTAGATCTATAACTCTAACACTATATCCAAGTACTAACAAGACTTGGATCTACACAACTAACACCTAATCCAAGGATACCTATCACTTGGATATTCTACCCTTACAAACACATCCAAGTGTACCCACAACTTGGATCTTCTACATATACATAGTAGGAAGACAATAATCATGACTTGATCTAGAGAGATCTTCATCATGTTATGACCCTAGACACTAACACTTCACAAGGGTGAAAGTGTTCTTCTCATTGCTCTTGATGAGGCAAATGAGGAATGGGATATTGGAAGGTTTTTGTGTGTTTTTTGTGCAAGTAAAATGGAAGAGAATAGTCTTCTATTTATAGCCAACTCTTGCCTTGGAGAGCACCATTTTACCCAATGGATAAAAGAGTGGACTACCCATTGGATAAAAGAGTGGACTACCCATTGGATAAAAGGATGCACCTTATATTCTTGGAGTCTAAATTCAAAATTTGAATTTTGAATTTATTAGTTTCCCTCCATCTTCTAGAAGCTTCCAGAAATCTTGAGTAAGCCTAAACCGGCTTGACTGCCCGCGGTTCTATATCTTCCCGCGGTTCGATATCCTAAGGAACCGCGTGTTCTATAAGAGAACCGCGCGTCCTTCTTGTCTTTCATGACGAATGTAATCTTCAAGGTGTCGAGAGAAGTATACATAAGTATGCTTGAGTGATTACGAGTACCTAACACATTTTACATTATGTATTGCGAGTTATACGTTTGTCATCACCAAAACATGAAGGGATCATCTTGATTAAACATCGTAATGTTTGCACTAACAATCTCCCCCTTTTTGATGATGACAAACAAGTAAACCGTGACGCATAGTAAAATGTGAAACGTACTCGTTTACACTTCCTTCTCCCCCTTTTGTCGAATCAAAAAGGTAGTCGTCATTTGAGGAAGAGTATAATCCATATCATTTGGGGAAGATCACGCATCCAAAGGTAGTCGTCATTTGTAGAAGAGAAGAATCAATTTTGAGATAGCTTGCATCCAAAAGATATTCGGTTGAGAGGCGAGAATCCGAACCGTAATCCCATTATCCAAAGATTTTTTGCTTGCGTCATCCTAGTGAAGTCTTAAATCGCCATAGGTTAACCACCTCCATGTCTTCGAGATCCCATAATTCATTACTTTC
This sequence comes from Glebionis coronaria, assembly GCA_025667525.1. Lineage (NCBI taxonomy): Eukaryota > Viridiplantae > Streptophyta > Magnoliopsida > Asterales > Asteraceae > Glebionis > Glebionis coronaria. The sequence continues at coordinate 94,141,555 of CM046882.1, read as the reverse complement.
AAGATGTTCAATGAATGCAATTTAAGTGAGTGAACGATCGCAAATGTAATGAGTTGAACTCTTGAAAATGCTCCCCCTTGATATGAGCTCCCCCTTGCTTGAGGCACCAACAAAGCAAGAATAGTGACGAGCTACATAAATGGGTTAGAAGTGTCCTACAAAACAAGGTTAGTAGACAAGAGCATATATAAAAAGAGATGTCACCCAAACGGGGATGATAAACAAGTCGTTTGCACAAACAATGACAAGCAAAGAAGTGTGCATGCGATGCTATCAATCCAAAAACAAATCAAAGGAGAGGATCTTGACAAGATCAATTAACAATTGTTGGAATCACCCAATTGTAATGATAATATGTCAAAGGGTAAAAAGCTTAGAATTTTTGGAATCACCCAAGAAAATTCAATATTTAACCCTCAACTCTCAATAAAACAAGGAGAGGATTTTGAGGAAATCAATTCAAAATTGTTGGAATAGAGGTAGAAAAGAAACATCCAAGAATTTGAAGATATCATCTCAAGGGGTTAAAAACTTAGAATTGATGGAATCACCCATATCAATTGTAAATTTTAACCGCAATAACTCTCAAAAAGAGGAACAAAAATATCTCAACCTAGAGACATTTTTGACCAAAAAAATAAAGGTAACCAAAAGCGGATAAATCGACGCTTAAAAAAAATCGGGATATAGGACATTATAGGAAAAAATGCGTATGAATGTCGACACCAAATGGTGTTTAGCATACGATAAACTACATGCTCAAAGTTTCGTTGCTCTTCTCAATCATTATGGATGTTCAAAGAACAATTACATGATGAGGAAATGGTAAGGTTCGACTCAACTTAGTTTAGAAAGACTAGAAGAAATAGAATCGACTAAGAAGAGCATGATTAAAATGAATTGAGAGAGACTCAACAAAGAAGTTAAGGATAACTTCACAAATTGATTCATGAATACTATACCTTAGAAGGTGATAGTGAAATCTCGAAAGAAAATGAGAAAAGAAACTCAAAAGAAGCTCAAGAAGACATGAAAGAGTTAGTACAAAATCTAACACATAATCAAGTAAGCACATAGGATAATTCATGCAATGCCTAATGAAGTCTACAATAAACCAATGTAGAGAAGGTGCACAGTTAACACATATGGCATGCAAGAAACATGATTACTTAAAAAGAGAAGACTAAGTAGAACATGTTGGCACGTAGCATTTAAGGACATGCATGAGTTAGACACATCTAAGAGATATTATATCGGAATTGCTTGACAAAGACAAAACCTTTATAATAAGCATGCATTCATCAACTAATTAATTAAGCATATAGCATACGGATAAGCAAGAAGATATATAAGCAAGTCATATATCTAGATATCACAAATCAAGCTACATGTAATGTAAATCTCCAAGAAGATTCCTAATTCTTATTAGTTTAAGAAAAGGACTCAAAATAAGAGAAAAGAAAAAACATAATGACAACAAGATCCAAGACTCAAAGAAAAATCATGTTGAAAAACATGAAAGGAAATACAAGAGAATAAAGATCATACAAAGATGTATATAAAAAAACAATCTAAAACTTAAGCATAATTTTAATCTTAGTTACACTAGAATCCTAAGATTTGCTTAAATTAGATGTCTTAGCAATAAGCAATCCACATGCTTAAATTAAAGACAAGGGTGGTGGTGGAATTTGGTGGGGTGAAAGGTGAAGTCACCAAGGGTTCAACAAAGTCATTCACAATGGGAATGCTTTGGATGGGTTGAGGTTAGGTAGTCACATCCAAGAGAGTACTTGGAGTGAAGGGTGAGGTTAGCTCATTCATTCTAGATTGGAATGAAGAGGATGTAGAACCATGAGAATGGTTGGTACCATGGGTTGAGGTAGTCTTGCATGGAGCAAGAGGTGGTGAGGCTGATGAAGAGATGAGAATTGGAACAATCTCATTCTTGGGTGTGTGAAAGGGTGAAGAGTTAAGTTTGGGTAACTTAATCTTAATTTTGAGGTGCCTCTTTGAAGAGGAGGTTTTGGATGAATTGGAGGTTCTTGTAGAAACCATGGTAGTAATGGGTGGTTTGGGGTAAGGATGAATGGTTTTAGGTGTGAAGAACATGGCTAACAAGGTGGGTTTAAAAGGGTGAGGGGATGATCCAAACTAGTGAAGGGTTAAAAAAAAGGAAAGCCCAAGATATTTTGGGAGTGTTCAAAGGTTTGAAACAAAGATTCCAAAGGGTGTTGGAACAATTGGGAAGTTCCAGAAAACCTGAATTTGAGAGCCTCTGCCCGCGGTTCTTTATCTCCACCGGCGGTTCCATATTGATATGGAGTCGCGGTCTAGTTAAAGAACCGCCTACAAAGGCTTGGTTAAGGTGGTGAGGCTTGGTTTAGGTGGTGAAGGAGGATTTTCCAATTAAGAAAATCCTAATGTTCTAGTCTAACTTATCATAAAGTCATGCTTAAGAGCAATAAAAACTAGAACACACACAAAGGAAAGACACATAGGTTCAATTAGCACGTAAGAAGAAAGCTAAGAAAAACCTAATGGCTACAAAAGAAAAAGACTCCTAATGACATACAAAGTTCATCAAAGTAAACTATCATTAGTCATATATAGGAAGAGCCATTTAACCAATTTAGAGAATGAGTATGAGACTATCACTAGAGGTGCTCAATTAAGGCTAAACACGACCATTTTTACGAGTTATACACCAACTCAACTTCCCACATGGAAGTAATTCAACCGTTAGGTCAAATTAAGATCCTAGTGCATAAATTCTCTAGTAGTCATTCTCAAGTTAGACAAAATGTAATTCCAACATTTGCCTAATAAAGTTTAGCAAGGATGAAACTTGCATGGCGACACAATGCATGACCTAATGAGGGTTAAGAATGCACCATTGCATATCTTGTCAAACAAGTCTAGTTAAGGTTATTTACCTTAATAGAACTTGAGGCCAATAACTTTGAAGTGTATAAACAAAGTTTACACAAACCAAAGGAACACTCTTGATTGGTCTTTCGGAAATGACACATTTATAATTGCATAGAAATGTAAATTACTTGAGTATTTCGGATGAAACATCCAAGTTATCAAATCGACTCTATTGTGCATTATAAGTAATTATTAAACAAAATATGTCTAACAATTTGAACAAGTAGATTCAATATAACACCATCAACACAAGTGTGAGTTATGATCCAATGTATATTATTAATAAACCACATTCATGTCTACATTAAAAAAACATGTCAATTAGATTCGATAATGATACCAATCATAGTTTGAATAATGCATTGATATGTAATCGAAATCTTTCTTGATTCCCACAAACACTCTTTTAAGAGAAAATAGCTAAGATTTTCAAAGGGTGTTTCATGTTTTATAGTGAGACATTTATCTAGTTGAACTAATAACACAATGATCGAGTAAGACGACCTAAATCAATAGATTTAACAAGCTCCCAAAGCTTTCAAACCTAAAAGTGTTAAAGAACATCCCGAGGTGTACAATATGTTTATGTAACATTTGTAAACTAAGAGATGTTAATCCTATATGCAATGCACACATAATGTTGCAACTAAAATGCACGAAATCTAGCATACATCCTAATTAGGAAAAACTAGATACTAACAAATACCAAGAAAGTCACAAGAGACTAGACATATAAGAAATACTACTACAAATAGCAAGGAACACTTAATAATGTCTACATATAATAATAACACACAAGGAAACACATACAAACAATTAGCTTAACACATAAAAGTATTCGTCCATGTTTTGAGTGTTAGATACAACAAAGTATTCATAGCTTGATTTTATTTGAAAATAGTCTTTGACCCATTTAATATTTAATTAAGTTTAACACTTTGTAAATATATCAATTTTCAAAGATATATCACCAAGAGATGTCCAACTTAATAGAAAAGAGTAAAACACAAGTTTTACGACAAACTGACGCTCAATACTTTGGACAAAGTATGGAACTTAGAAACCATCCAAATTTTAAAGTTTGAATAAAGGTTTGAAAGCATTTTTAATTGAAAGAAAATTCAATTACGTTCGAAATGACGGGTGGCACGACTTCTACGGACTTACGGTTGATTCTATATGATTTTTCAAAGTTTTCAAAAATCTGAGTCAGACTGACTGCGGTTCCTTATTGATAAGGATCCGTGGGAAACAATAAAGAACCGCGGTCAGAGGACAAAAAATGAGTTTTTGGCCAAAATCATATGGTAACTTTTTGGAAGGACTTAGGACTCTAAAAAATCATTTTAGACACATAGAACTCGTATTTTAGAGTTAATTATGACACAAAAGATTTTTATACTTCCAAACATGAAAAGATTTAATTGAAGCTATTATACAAAGTTTATTTAACACCAAAACTTGTATGAATAAAACAACAAAACACATTTCATAAGTAATCACTCTTTATGAACAATTTGATACAAAGATCGTCTCTATTTTTAAAAACCGTTTTCATTTTTAAAAACCATTTGTTTTGAAAAAGAGAGCAAAGATCGATCCAAGCTTTAAAGTACAATATACTTCAAAGATCTTGAGTAACCTCGCTCTGATACCAATTGTAGAAACTAGAAGGGGGGGTTGAATAGTTTCTAGTTAGTTTTTCAAAACATTTCGGCTTAATCCACTATGCGCGGTTCCTTATGTGTACCCGCGGTTCTTTATCAATAAAGAACCGTCGGTCCATTTAGGGAACCGCCGACAGTGAACTTAACCTTTTGTTGCATGTTAAACTTTGACAATCCTTTGTATCAAATTCTCGATCAAGCTTGACTAGATATGAGATGTGTTTGATTGAAAGATAAATACTACAAGTAAGTAAACACACAAACACATCAAATCAAGAGTACATCAAGCAATAGTCTAAACACTAAGCACACACGTACTAAGCATAAGCTTTTCCACAACTAGGATGTTTAGACTAAGTGATGTACACTTGACCATAATCTAAACATGAAGCACACACGTACTAAGCCTTAGCTTTTCTGCAACTTAGATGTTTAGATTATGAGATGCACACAACACACAACATATAAATACATCTATAATAGTAAATACATAAATGTAAATGAAAGTACCGACACGATGATTTATAGTGGTTCGGTCACGAAGCTCCTCTTCGCCCTACTCCACTCCCCGAGTACACCTTACTCGAGAGTTACTTCACTAGTCAACAAACTCCTTAAGGTGGAGAAACCATACACAATGTCGCTTATCCAGTTTCCGACTCTAAGCTAAAATTCGAGTCCTAATCTTAGGTAGGACCAATCTACACAACGTTTCCCACTTCACCATTTAACGGCACAAGGCTAGATGTCCAGTTCTAATCGAAAGCTAGAACCAATCTGCACGACTCTTCACTTTGAAGCTAAGCGAGAACTTCACACAACACAACTACTAATCACTTTAAAGTTTAGTGAGGACTCACAAGACACAACCACATCACTTTATAGTTTAGTGAGAACTACCTAGACACAACCACATCACTTTAGAGTTTAGTGAGAACTACCAAGACACAACCTAATCTACCCACTAGTTATGTTTTATGGCCCAACATAACAAGCCTTGTGTTTTATGGCCTAAACACATAAACCATATAGATCTAAGCACACAACACTTAGATCTATAACTCTAACACTATATGCAAGTACTAACAAGACTTGGATCTACACAACTAACACCTAATCCAAGGATACCCGTCACTTGGATATTCTACCCTTACAAACACATCCAAGTGTACCCACAACTTGGATCTTCTACATATACATAGTAGGAGGACAATAATCATGACTTGATCTAGAGAGATCTTCATCATGTTATGACTCTAGACACTAACACTTCACAAGGGTGAAAGTGTTCTTCTCATTGCTCTTGATGAGGCAAATGAGTAATGGAATATTGGAAGGTTTTTGTGTGTTTTTTGTGCAAGTAAAATGGAAGAGAATAGTCTTCTATTTATAGCCAACTCTTGCCTTGGAGAGCACCATTTTACCCAATGGATAAAAGAGTAGACTACCTATTGGATAAAAGAGTGGACTACCCATTGGATAAAAGGATGCACCTTATATTCTTGGAGCCCAAATTCAAAATTTGAATTTTGAATTTATTAGTTTCCCTCCATCTTCTAGAAGCTTCCAGAAATCTTGAGTAAGCCTAAACCGGCTTGACTGCCCGCGGTTCTATATCTTCCCGCGGTTCGATATCACTAAGGAACCGCATGTTCTATAAGAGAACCGCGCGTCCTTCTTGTCTTTCATGACGAATGTAATCTTCAAGTTGTCGAGAGAAGTATACATAAGTATGCTTGAGTGATTACGAGTACCTTACACATTTTACATTATGTATTGCGAGTTATACGTTTGTCATCACCAAAACATGAAGGGATCATCTTGATTAAACATCGTAATGTTTGCACTAACAGAATATTTTGGGTTAGTAGAACCAAATATTATATCATCTACATAGACCTGAGCCACCAAGATATCGTTTCCGTAGTGCTTGATAAACAACGTTGGATCAATGGTTCCTGTGCTGAAGTGATTTTGGAGAAGAAATGATGATAATTCGTGTACCATGCCCTCGGTGCTTGTTTCAAACCATAAATTGCCTTTTTCAACTTGCAGACATGGCTTGGATGTTCGGTGTTCATGAAACCTTCCGGTTGACAGATGTACACATCTTCTTTTAACGGCCCATGCAAGAAAGCCATCTTCACGTCCATTTAATACACAGTAAACGATTCGTGTGTAGCGTATGCCAAGAAAATCCAAATAGCTTCCATTCGAGCAACCGGGGCGAAGGATTCTGCGAAATCAATTCCCTCTTGTTGTTTATAACCTCTCACAACTAACCGAGTCTTGTTCCTAATGACTGTTTGCTCCTCATCCATCTTGTTTTTGAATAACCATTTCAGGGTAAGGGCATCGATATTGTCCGGGCGAGGTACTAACTCCCATACATCAAGTCGGATGAATTGATTGAGCTCTTCTTGCATAGACTCAATCCATGATGCATCGGTCATTGCTTCTTTAACACTTGTTGCTTCCATTGTGCTAACTGATAGTGCATAGATACACATATCACCATTGGTACGCAGCTGATTTCGTGTCGAGATTGGTCGTTAGAGATTGCCAATCACTTGAACCAAAGGATGATCCTTAGTCTATTTGTGTTCATGTGGAAGTGTATGAGAAACTTGATGCGAGCTTGACGGATCCACATATGGTGTTGAAGGCTGAGTAGTACTTGTGGAAGCCGCAAATGGATTAACAAACTCATGTTCGTTGAGCATCGCATTGTTTGCATTTCCAACAACTATTTCATTCTGAAGATGAACATGATTAGGAATATGTTGAGAATGTTGTTGAGTCGCGTCAGCAGTCGGAGAAGTGGTTGGAATATTTGGAGTCAGTGTGGTTGAGGTTGACGTAGATGGTTGAAAGTAAGATTTTGCTAGTTGAAAAAGTTCATTTTCTCGGTGTCTTAACGAATTGATTTCTGGTTCAAAGTGTGACTCAGTCGTTTTTGGTTAAGAAAAAGGGAAGTTGATTATCTATAACTACTTAAAAAGTAAATGCGAAAAGTATTAAAAAAAACTAAAGTCGAGTACAAATAATAAAAGTAAAACAAGGTGAATATTAAAAACTAAAAATTAAAACGATATTAAAACGAATATTAAAACAAATAATAAAACATAAATTAAAGCAAAACAATTAATAAAAATAAAACTAAAAAACAAAATTAAAGATCGACTCGAAAATAAAGTTTACTAAATGAAAAAGGAGAAAATAAAACTAAGATGGTACTTTAAAGCTAAACGAGGCAAATCCTAAAGCGGGTACTAAATAAAAGATAAAACTTGAACTTTACGAAAAAATATTAATTTTAAAATTAGACGAAAAATTCAACTAAAAATACGTAACTTTCAGAAATAAAATCGGAACAACTTTCAGATTAAACTAAACAATTACGGAGCAATACTAATAAATAAACAAGCTAGCAGGCAGGCAGCTGTAAGCAGCCAGCCTAGCTGCTCATTTTGGCACCAAACTGGCTAAGCAGCCAAGCTAGCATGTTAATATGTTAACTTTCCATCGCAATGTTTATTTGCATCGGAATGTTCTTTTTGCTGTGTCGGAATGTTTTTTGTATCGGAATGTTTTCTTTTTCTTTTTTTTTCTTTTTTTTTTTAAATGGTGGAAAGACTAATTTGTCAAATTAGCTAACACTTTGAAATGAGATAGGAATGTTCTATATATAGGGAGAAGGGAAGCATGTGTTGCTCCTTTCTTTCTTTCTTTCTTCTTTCTCGTCTTTTCGTCTTCTTAATTCTTCGACTTTTTCGACTTTGTCTCGGGATTAATTAAACTCGTCTTGTAATTTCTTCATTAATTAGACTTGAGTTCTTCGGCTTTATTAAACTTCCGTCTTTAGACTTTTTTCTTCGATAAATCTTCAGAATAGGTTTTGGACTTCCGTTCTTTTTGCACTTTTGATCTCTTGACTTCGTCTTTTGTCTTTTTCTTCGATAAAAGCCCGTGAAAGCCCGTGTTTTCTTCCCTTTTCACATTTTGGTCCTAAATCATAACAAAAACACAAACCACGCATAATTCCGACATTTACGACATAAAATACACGTTTTGGCTTGGTTATTATTATAATTAAGTGGTAAAAGGATGGGTGTTTTCACACCCATCAAATCCCCTACACTTGACCATTGCAATGTCCTCATGCAATGCATTAGTTACAAAGAAAGTTTTACATTTTTCATCATAATCAATCCACCTTGGCCTTTATTAAAGAGATAGAAAATTACAAAATAGTCAAAAGAAGAAAACAAGTAAACAAATCAAAGACTTACCTTAGGATTTTGGAGATGTCATGAATGATTATCATTCTCAAGTTTCACGTTCCCCAAACCAAGCTTAAAAACGAGATCATTGTTATTATAAGTTAACAAACTAACACAAACTCATGTGGGCCAATTATTTACTTAAGACTCCCTTATTCCTAAGTGTATCTCTTATATTTTATTGTTGTCTTGAATGATCACGAAGATGCATTGTTGACTTATTTCGATAGTTATTTAGGCTGAAAATAAAGTGGGACGATTTAATCAATAGTTAGCTAAAGGACAAAATCTTTTAAAACTGCTTCTCGGGACCTCATAAAGTTCATATCTTGGCATAACTCGCTTCATGATTTGAGAGCTTTCTCGGACCGATATTTGGCAGCGACTTCATACTTCGAATCTTTGAGAGACGTTCTTGAAATTATGGTCTTCTCTTCATAATAGGAATTTCTTCACTTGAAGTTTTTGAGAGATTCTTCATATTTGGACCACGACTTCTTCATTTTTCTCCAATCTTTATTTTAGACTTTGATATACAACGATCCGCCTCCTTTTAGGACTTGGATCTATTTATCCTCATACCTTGCTAGGGTCTTTTCGGATAGACTTCTCCATGATCTTTAGGGGAGTATTTGCTTTTCGTCATGTGTCTCGATCCTTCATATTGATTTTCGATAAATGATTCTTCACATCACTTTTGGATCTTTAGCAACAAAATGTAGCCCTCATGTCTTGTTAGGACCTTTTCGGACTCGCCAATCTTCGCATCCCGCTTCAATAAGTTATGCCTTGGCTATGAACTCTAATTAATACCGAGCAACTTTTAAACGATCTTGTGCTAGAAGCTAAGTAACTTTTCAAATCGTACAACCTTATTTATTGTAGATAAATTTATTAGCAAGCGATGGGAGTAAAAGCTTATAATCAACTCACATAAATTCATGAAAGAATACCAAACTTATAATTGACTCTATCGTCTCTCGTTCTCCACAATTTTAAAATCTCAAGTAATGAGATTCGTGGATGCTTAGCCAATTAAATCAAAGTTTTGGGTTTTCGAGTCGTCTATAGGATCTTGCATCTTCTTAGACTCTTTCAAGTTTAGAATTTGTGTTTTAAAGTTCCCTTGATAAACGACTCTCTAGGATCAATTATAGGAACTTGCGAAAAGTTCTTGTTCTTAACCCGTAAGAGTTAAGACTTTCGCGTTTTAAAGTTCCCTATATAAAAGCCTAGCAAAACTTGACTTAAACACGTTAAGGATACTAGCTAGAGTAAACTTAGATAAGTAAACTCGGGTTGAGTCAAAAGATTCACAACATTTAAAAATTAAAACCACTTATTAAAAATTTATTCTAGCAAAGAAAGAAAATAACTATAACAAATGTAAATACAGCTAGGCCAAAATAGATCAAAAATTTTGAAAAATGTCGAAAAATCAATTTTCCGTTTAAAATGAGGACATATGCAAGGAAAAGCCCACTTAACTTCGATAGAAGTCCCCCCTACACTTAATATAAACATTGTCTTCAATGTTTAAGCATGTGGGAGTAAACTCCCCTACACTTAGGACATTGTGCACGTTGTTTAAATCTTGCTAAGGAAGAGACAACTAAAGTGATTCCTATTTCAACATAAAAGATAAAATAATGAATCAAAAGAGTTTAGGATAGAACCGGGAAGACGGGTACACGGGATCACGGTTTGTCAAAAGTCATCAAGAATGGATCTTTGAAGCTCCAATCCATGCACATGATAAGAAAGAAAACAACAAACACATAGTAGGGTCTCCCCCTACGCTTATTAGAAAAACAGAATAAAAGGATAGATAATCGGGTTGCCTCCCGAGAAGCGCTTGTTTTTGTTAACCGAGTCACGAGCCTGACTCGTCCCCGAATTAAATGGTCCATGGCGAAGCCTCGAATGTAATACCGGGATCAAAGACCCTGTCCTCGTTCCCGGAGGAAAATACAACAGGGGAGGCTGAAGGGTAAGTCTTAAAGGGTAGAAAAGTCCTCTCAACATACGAAAAGTATGTGAGATCATGATCCACGGGAGGTGGGGTGGGTAAAGTAAGCAAATTGTCATCCTCCAAAGACAATTGATGCTCAGACAGCGGCAAAGCCGTAAGGTTATCAATCATATAATAATCAATGTCACCTCCCTGGTCAAAGCACTCATCCTCCGTAATGGTGTCTAAAAGAGTGGATGAAAGGTGCTCGGGAGGGGGACTTGGGACAATACCTTCCTGCAGCAAATTATCAAAAATAATATCCCCCTCCGTGTCATCATCATCAATACCCGGAGGTATTGAGTGAATGTTGATTTCTTCCAGCAATGGGTCATTATACTCAACGGGTGTAATAGACTGAGGTAAAGATTCTTTAATAGGAGGAGAATTTAACGCTTCAATTTTAGCAATCAGAAGATGAACTTTCAGTAATTTGTTGCGAAGAATAACGTCTTCCACCTCATCTACAAGACCAAGTTCTGGGGTGAACTTCTCATAAGTCGGAGAGAATAAATCAACATCACCTTCATCGCCCGGAGGAGAAGGAGAAAGTTCAAAAGTGAAATTCTCATAGCATGGAGAAGAATCATCATCATTAAGAGCAACCTCTTCCGTAAGCTCCTCAAAAGTTAGCACATCACAAACCTCATCAAAGAATTTATCAAGACCAAAATCACTAATCTCACTCGATGTATCACAATCCTTAGACGTATTAGGGATATCAAGAGTAGGAGTAGTAATCTCAGAAGATGGGTTGAGATTGTAGATATCATCCTCGTCATCATCATCATAATAGACTGGACCATTCCAGTTATGAGTGATATAGTCGACTAACTCCTCCTTGATAACCTCCACATCTTTAAGAAGCTCATGAAGCAATTTTTGTTGATCATCTCCCCGAGTATGTTCAATTAAACCCATTCTATCCCACGCTGTAAGTAAACATTTTGGTGTAGAAAAGAAGGGAAAACGACCAAATTGGCTCAAAAAGGTGTAGGTGGATTTCAAAATTTGGTCACCATCAAGCAATGGTTGCCTTTCCTGATGTAAGTCAGCTCGGATTTGAGCTAAACTTTCTAGAACGTCATTCAAAGTAGTGAGTTGTTGGTCAAGACTAATTCCCTGAGAGGATTGATGATTGAGGGTGTGATGTGGGGGATCAAAGTTATACAAACCGGAATCATAGCACGGAATTGGCTCAAAGATATTCATCGGTTGACAAGAAGAAGCATCGTGAGGGCCCCCACAAATATTGCAATACGGGTATTGAGGAAAACCCGGTGTATTTTGAGGATAAGGATTGTCATATACAGGAAAGGGTGAGAAAGTATTGTAAGAGGAGAAGTACGAATTTGTTGAATTGCAAAATGGACAAAATCCAAATTGTGTATTGTCGATATCAGAGCCGCACCGCTCACAAATACACCAATGACATGTTTGATAACCATGCCATGGTCTCCCACACCATACGCAAGACGAATCCATGAAGAATAATAGATAAGCAAGAAGAATATTTTTGGCGCAAAACTTGTGAAAAAGAAATGCTTTTATGATTTTTCAAATGTTTTTGTATTTTTGAAATTTTTTATTTTTAGGATTTTTGAAAAAAAAATTGAAAAATGCAAGAAATATAACGTTCACGAATGAATGGATCCCAAAATCCAACGCGTCTCTCACTAAAAACCGTTAATCTTTACGAAAAGAGCCGGCAGCGGCGCCATTTGATAGTAAGATTTTGCTAGTTGAAAAAGTTCATTTTCTCGGTGTCTTAACGAATTGATTTCCGGTTCAAAGTGTGACTCAGTCGTTTTTGGTTAAGAAAAAGGGAAGCTGATTATCTATAACTACTTAAAAAGTAAATGCGAAAAGTATTTAAAAACAAACTAAAGTCAAGTACAAATAATAAAAGTAAAACAAGGTGAATATTAAAAACTAAAAATTAAAACGATATTAAAACGAATATTAAAACAAATAATAAAACATAAATTAAAGCAAAACAATTAATAAAAATAAAACTAAAAAACGAAATTAACTATCGACTCGAAAATAAAGTTTACTAAATGAAAAATGAGAAAATAAAACTAAGATGGTACTTTAAAGCTAAACGAGGCAAATCCTAAAGCGGGTACTAAATAAAAGATAAAACTTGAACTTTACGAAAAAATATTAATTTTAAAATTAGACGAAAAATTCAACTAAAAATAGTAACTTTCAGAAATAAAATCGGAACAACTTTCAGATTAAACTAAACAATTACGGAACAATACTAATAAATAAACAAGCTAGCAGGCAGGCAGCTGGAAGCAGCCAGCCGAGCTGCTCATTTTGGCGCCAAACTGGCTAAGCAGCCAAGCTAGCATGTAAATATGTTAACTTTCCATCGCAATGTTTATTTGCGTCGGAATGTTCTTTTTGTTGTGTCGGAATGTTTTTTGTATCGGAATGTTTTTTTTTTAAATGGTGGAAAGATTAATTTGTCAAATTAGCTAACACTTTGAAATGAGATAGGAGTGTTCTATATATAGGGAGAAGGGAAGCATGTGTTGCTCCTTTCTTTCTTTCTTTCTTCTTTCTCGTCTTTTCGTCTTCTTAATTCTTCGACTTTTTCGACTTTGTCTCGGGATTAATTAAACTCGTCTTGTAATTTCTTCATTAATTAGACTTGAGTTCTTCGGCTTTATTAAACTTCCGTCTTTAGACTTTTTTCTTCGATAAATCTTCAGAATAGGTCTTGGACTTCCGTTCTTTTTGCACTCTTGATCTCTTGACTTCGTCTTTGTCTTTTTCTTCGATAAAAGCCCGTGAAAGCCCGTGTTTTCTTCCCTTTTCACATTTTGGTCCTAAATCATAACAAAAACACAAACCACGCATAATTCCGACATTTACGACATAAAATACACGTTTTGGCTTGGTTATTATTATAATTAAGTGGTAAAAGGATGGGTGTTTTCACACCTATCAATGGTGCAGAAGAAGATGTCGTTGGTGTAGATGCAATTGGAGGTTCTTAAACTACAGTAGCAGGTGCAGTCGGGGCATTTTGAGTAGCAACAAATTACGAAGGACCCTCCATATATTCATTATAAATTGGCCTAAATAAAACTTCCAAGTCACGTTCCGAAGGTTGTAACGATGATATTGCTGACGGTGCAAATTGAAGTGCGAGTCCTGAACTTACTTGTCCAGAAGTCTGTCCTTGAAGCTCGGGATGTGAACTTCTATGTTGAGAGGCCATACCCGAGAGTTCATCAAAGGTAACATTCATAGTCTCCAGTACCTTTCTTGTCCTTCGATTATAAACCCTGTAAGCACAAGCAGTTGAAGAATAACCAATGAAAAAGCCAATATCACCTTTAGATTCGAGTTTACCAATATCTTCACGATCATTCTTCGGATAACATAATGCACCGAAGACATGTAGAAATGATATATCCAGTTTTCTTCCATTAATGATCTCATAAGGTGTTTTGTTGAATCTTGTGTGAATTATGGAGCGGTTTTGAGTATAACATGCAGTTGCAATGGCATCGCCCCAAAGGAATAACGGTGCACTGGAGGAGAGAAGCATCGTTCGAGTAGCTTCAACTAACGTATGATTCCTCCGTTCCACAACTCCATTCTGATCTAGAGTTCTCACAGCCGATGTTTGATGAGAGATCCCAACATCATCAAAGTAAGCTTTCAGTTGTTGATTGGTGAATTTTGTGTCGTTATCCGTTCTAACAATCATGACAGGGGCTTGCAATAACACTGATGTTTTCTTTAAGAAATTAATAATTACACCGGTAGCTTCATCTTTTGACGCAAGAAAATAAACTTATGTGTAACGAGAATAATCATCCACAATCACTAGGACATACCGTTTTCCTTTAATGCTTTTGATTCTCATTAGACCATACAAATCCATATGTAGGAGATGTAACCTATTCGTTGAATTTGGAACAAGTTTGGGTTTGTGAGGCTTCTTCTTACTTTTACCTTGCTCACATGACGGACAAAGATGGTCTTTTGTGTATTTGAACTTTGGAAGACCGGTAACGAGATCATCTTTTGCAAGTTGAGTGATTGCATCGAAATTGAGATGAGATAACCGTTGATGCCATAACCATGAATTTGTTGATGTGGCTCGGGCCATGAGGCAAATTGGTGATGCAGCCGACATTTTGAAGAGATCAATGGTGTAAAGGTTGGTGGTAAGATTTCCTTCCAACAAGTCAATTCCTTCAATATCCTTTACGAAACACGTATGACTTTGAAGGCGATCTCTAAGTCTGAGTCACAAAATTGTCCAGCCGAGAACAAATTGTGTCCCAAGCCATCAACAATAGGGACTCTGGTGATAATGATATTTCCCTATTTAAGATCACCATAGCCTACAATAGCCGCAACATGATCATTTCCAAATCGAACAGTTCCCATGAATCGCCATATAAAGTTCTTGAGAAGATTTCGATTTCCAGCCATGTGCTTTGAACAGCCCGAATCCACACACTAGAGACAAGTTTCAACAGCCTGCCAATGATACGAGAAAAAAGATTTTGGCAACCGATGAAATAGGTTCCTGTAGGGTTAGGAGATAATTAAGCCTTATCACATACTGACATTTCACTGTCAGTATGAGATCTACTAGTGTCGATAACTTTGCCACTACAGTCAAAATTTCTAACAGTAGGCAACCATTTAGAGGTGAATCTAAGGCTACTAGGCTTAGCAAGACTTTATGTGGACCCTACATGCGTAATTTTTGGAACATACACCTTAGCCTTAGGAGTGTTATGTTTTTCACTCATGGAAAGCTTGTCAATCCAGATGTATCCACCATAATTCAAACCATTTATAGTCAAACCACAATCATCATGACTACTAGTAAAGAAACATTTATTACATTTAGCACAAACATAACTTAAGATTTTTCATTCTGAATAGCAAGCTTAAAGTCATTACATTCAGATGAATTAAGTTTCTGATTATGATTAAAAAGCGGTAAATTTATACGGTGTTCTCTACTTCCACATTATTGATCTTGGGGCGACTACTTCTAGAGGCAAATGGGACCCTATCATTCCTTGTATTGCTCGTAGGCTGTGACCTTCTGCTCTTAGAGTAGTTGTTTATTCCTGTAGAAGAAGACACACGATTGTTAGAATTAGCACTTTGTAAGTCGATGACTTGTGGTTGAGATATAGTGGTCGGTTTAGTCCTAACGCTTGCTTTATGTTGTTTGCTAGGCACAGAGATATCTACCTTAGGTTGAGAGGAAGGACTAACTCGAAACATCTTGGGGCAATCACAGCAGCGTTCGTTCCAGCAACCTTGGGAAATGGTGTTATAGCAATGCGAGTAGTTCCCGAGGTTGTTGGTTTCTTAATCATAGTATCCATAATCGTGCTAGGCTTAGAAGTCTTATCTTTTAACAAGGCCTTTAACTTACAGTTCTCACATATTTTATCGATTAGTTTCTGATAGACAGACTTAACGTGTTCTACAACCCGCTTATACGAAAAAACTTCAGATTCTAAATCTGCAATCTTAGCCTTAAGCTTCTGAACATTCCCCTCACTGGCATTTTCTAACCCCGAGGAATCCAATTTTTTTCCCTTAACCCCTCCTAACTAAGCCTGCCACCGTTCGATATTTTGTTGCATTTCATTGTGAGCTTTATCGTATGACATTTTGTCATAATTGCATTCATCACATTTTTTGACAAATTTTTTCCAAAGATCGGTGAATTCTTTATCCTTTTTAATGACATAAGATTCCATTTTCTCTTTCGTACGTTCAAGCTCAGTTTGGAGGGTTTCGTTATCCGACACAGAGGTATCTAACGCAACGGGGATACTATCAATACTATCACTTGCTTTAGAGAGATGTTCAAGATTGTTTTCCAAAAGTTTAATTTTATCAAGAGATTCATCAGCCTCCTTCGCCAAAGATTTAAAGTCTTCAACAAAGTTGGCTATTTCTTTTAGAAAAGCGATTTCCAAATTGCTTATCCTAGCATCAACTTGATTCATAATTGGATTAGTATCATTTTGAAGAATTTTCTGAACCTTAATATGAATGGGTGATGTAAAATTTCCTCCATTAATTTTGGAATTAACAACACGTTTAAGAATGACAAAGTTATCTTTTAGCTCGTTTAGAAATCGTCGTGCAACACTCGGTTCAGGAGGGTCATCCGACAATTCCTCACTTTGTATCAAAGACATTTCAGTACTAGTTTTAGCCCGAACAAAAATTGTTGGAGGATTAACTTTCGGATAATAAATCGGTGTGATTTCTTTATTAAGCTTTTGCAATCGTAAGCGACTCTCTTCGGCAACTTCAACGGTTTCTTCCGAATCACACACAACAGGAGGATCATGCTTATCTAGCAACACATTACCATTATATAAACTTGGTTGGGTGGCCTGAGCTTGCTTAAGACATTCAGGATTAGGAGGAAGAGGACAACCTAAAGCCAATTTGTAACGGGTGTGATACGTCTCATTTACTTTGGGGGCGAGCATGTTAATAGTTTGCATAGATTGACCACGTTTTATTAACAGGTTTTCTAATTCCCTAATCCTATCCTGAGCATTGAAAATATCCTCAAGAAGCCCATCTTTGTTTCAGCTTTTTTCTTTCTTCTTTTAGATCAGAAATAATAGATTGTTCATTTAGAAGCTGTTTATTAAGAGAGGTGATTTCATCATTCAAATCGCTTATCTTTTTGGCACTACTTAAATGTAAGGCATTTAGTTTCTTAGTGGTGCATTTTTCTTGATAAACCGATGTAGCATGAGCTTGTTCAAGTTCTTTAATTTTAGCATGATGAATTTCAAAACTTTTCTCCCTTTCCTTATAACCCGTAAGCTTAGTGGTCAATTTGGCATTAGTTTCATAAGATCGGAGAATAATATGGAATATTTTGGGTTAGTAGAACCAAATATTATATCATCTACATAGACATGAGCCACCAAGATATCGTTGCCGTAGTGCTTGATAAAAAACGTTGGATCAATGGTTCCTTTGTTGAAATGATTTTGGAGAAAAAATGATGATAATTCGTGTACCATGCCCTTGGTGCTTATTTCAAACCATAAATTGCCTTTTTCAACTTGCAGACATGGCTTGGATGTTCGGTGTTCATGAAACCTTCCGGTTGACAGACGTGCACATCTTCTTTTAACGGCCCATGCAAGAAAGCCGTCTTCACGTCCCATGCAAGAAAGCCGTCTTCACGTCCATTTGATACACATCTTCTTTTAAGCTCCACACTGGGCTCATTTGAAATAATATTACTATTATTCGTTTGATCCCTGTGTGTCTCAGTATAGGGCTCAAGTATCTCAGTATACTCTTCCTCTTGATTAGACATACAATATATATATCATTATCATCGAAACGTGGGTGTACCTCAGAGAGACCGTCTGAATCATAGACGGGAGCTTTGTCATCATGAATTCCCGAGGTAGATGCTTGTTGTAAGTTTGCCATCAAGATGTAGTTGACATTCACCTCTTCTTCATCGTCATATTCTTCTGTAGAAGCCATAAGATCAAATTCCTCAGCTTGAAGTGGAATGCCTGCCTCTTCCTTTTGTACTATGAGAAGTTAAGTCTGAAGATAAGAAGCTTCCCTCTTTTTTTTGGCAGTACAATCTCGAGCATAATGACCAAATCCCTTGCAGTTTTAGCACTGAACCTCACGATTGTTGTTTCCATTTCCCGTACCAGTATTTTCAGCCCTTGCAGCCACAGTATTTCCCATCTGATTACCAAGTGCTGGCACAACAATTAACCCATTCTGCATACCTAAATTCTGACCACGATTTTGACCATACTGAGTGCTTACATTCCCAACTATCTGCCCTGTGTTCTGACCATACTGATTTCCCACATTATGAACACCATATTGTTGAAACTGATTCCCTGCACTCCCTCCAACAACCAATTGGCGATCTTGATTCGCATTCATGAAAGGTTGAGCAATCTGCCTATTTCTAGTGTTTGAGGATATTCTCTGATTGTTGTTGGTGGGGTTAATGGTGAATTTTAATGCCTTTGCGAGAAGTGCAAGACCAGTATTAATCGCATGAGTAGGATCAGTGATGTCATCAAAGCAATCAATGGGTTGTTGTAAATAGTTCACAGCAGCCGGAAGTTAATATCCATAAGAGGTGAGTTGTTGTTGTTGTGGCATGAAATTACTCGATGAGGTTTGATGGTAGGGTAACATGGGATATGATATAGATGACGGAGAGTTTGCCACAAAAGCCAATGGATCTTGTGTTTTGGCACGTCTTTCAGCCCTAACTTCGTTCGCTTCATCTTGATTCATCTTCAAATAATCATATACTTGAGTGTAGTGCACGACATGAAGATCCTTGGTTTGATTGACAAGAGTGACATATCGTGACCATTCAGAAGGAAGATTATCAAGAAATTTGATGTTGGCATCAATTTGTGTAGGTTTATGTTTGTTTCTTCTAAGATGATTCATGAGGGTTGAAAAACGATGATAGTAAGGTTCAGTTTGTTCTCCTTCAGTAGACGTAAATTTCTCCCATTCACGAAGCAACTTAGTCTCTTTTTCTTGTAAGCCAATTTCACTACCCTTCATCATTTTCTGAATCCTGAGCCACATCTCGTGTGCGGTTTCACAACTATCTACAACAGCATAAACATCTTCAGGAAGTCCCATAAGAATGGCTTGAATTGCTTGATCATCTGCATCGAGTTGTTTGGATTCAGCTTTAGTTAGTTCTTCATCCGTTTGCTCATGACTAGAGTCAGCCACTGGGTTAGCATTCGTAGGGTCCCCAGGAACAAGAATTGTTCTTCTAACATACGGACCTTTTTTAATCGAGTTAACAATCAACTTTCCCAAAGGTTTGCATTTTTCATAACGAAGAAGACGACTAGCCCATGTAGTGTAATTCTCCTTGGTAAGCATGGGAGGACGATTCTTTGTACCCGCAGCATAAATGTCTTCTTGAGACGCCATAGAAGAAGTCGTGCGAAAAACAGGATCTCAACTCGTAGAAAGCAGAGTGTTGTAGTTAAAATCCCCTAAATTGATTAAATCCCCTAATAATGTGATCTCCTGAAACCAAAATTCTCCAATACCAACAAAAACACACGAAAAACTTTTGAGGGATATTTTCAGAAAATTCAGGTTTTACTTTCGGATTAATAGAGGATTTCACCTTTCAGATAGAATGGGATAATAAATTTCGGATTCTTGACTTCCCAAACTTTCGGATAAATGCACTCCAAAAACAACTTTCGGATAAATTGTCTTACAAAACACTTTCGGATAAAATTTTCTTCCAAAAACTTTCGGATAAATGGTTTTTCAGTTTCGGATAAAAAGAAATTTCAGATTCGGATAAAAAAAAATTAAGTTTCGGGAAAAATCAGTTTCGGAAAGAAAATTTTTTTTCAGTTTCGGATAAAAAGATTTTTTAGTTTTGGGATATTTGGGTTTTTCAACTTTCGGAATAACTAATCTCCAAACAAACTTTTGTATAAAATATTTCCCAAAATACTTTCGGGAAAAAACTGATACTTTCGCAACAGGCCAAACTTTCGCAATAACAACCTAGATCTAACCTTCGGATAATCTGAATCTTATCACTTTCGGATAAATCTCAAAACCCTCTTGTGAATGTTTTTAACTTTCGGAATAAATGCAAATTACCAAACGCTCTTACGAAAGTGATAATACTGCCAGAAAAACAATCTTAACCAAAAACCCAAATCGAGAACAGTCGACTTTTCAAAAACCCAAACCCCAAAAAAACCACCACACGAACACCACCAAAACCAAGATCCGAACTAATTAAACCTAAAACCCACGAGATCTATATCTAAAAACAACACCAAAAAGCTAACTACGAATCCCTTGGTGAATGATACCACTTGTAGGACTTAATCACACGACTATCCAAACACGAATAACATGATTGATTAAAGAGATGAAGATTAAAACAAAAAAGAAAGATTAGATTAAGATGAAGAAAATAAAGAAACAAGGTATTTGGTGATTTTCCTAGTGAGAAAAACAAACACACATTCTCTCTCTAAAATGATAAAAATGGAAAACACACACACAAATGAGAAGGCTTGGGCCTTTTATACTAAGGCTAACAAGTTAGGAGTCCTTCCTCATTTGTGTGTTCGGGACTAATTCCCGTTACATAAACAATAATAATCTAAGAACTCTCGACACCATTAAATAGTATTTTCCACGAGCTTCACAACGGTATATTATATGACCATCACTTTAAATACTTCTGACATGAATAGTAGCTAAGAAGCCCTCGCAGCCATGTGACAATAATGCACGTGCTTGTAAGGTTGAAATTATTTGTACAGACCTTCCTGGTATAAAACCATTGTAAATGTACTCTGGCGCGTTTACATCACCGAAAATGACCCGATATGAATGGCAATCTATGGTGGCATGGTGTTTGGATAACCAGTCCATGCCATATATCGTGTCGAAATCGCACATGTCCAAAGGAAGTGCGTCAACTGAACGAATTATGTCATCAAACTCAAGGAGAAGATCTATGTACCGTGTATGATGCGTAAAGAGTCTCTCAGGGGTGTGGACATGTTTAAGACATTTTCTAGTGGCATAGGGGATATCCTAACACGATTGGCATAAGTAGTGGATATGACCGAATGAGTCGCACCCGTGTCAAATAAAACGCATGCAGATTGACCATACTTAAACAAGATTCCAGTGATGGTACCTGATGACTTGTTGTCTTGGTCACGCTAGGTAGTGTACATACGTCCAGTAGTCGAAGGTGGCTTGGTGTCAGCATGCCCAGAAGTGCCCTCAATCTCACCCTTATGGCAATCCTTCATGCGATGGCCTGGCTGGCCACACTTGAAGCAAGCATCGCTAGCACGGCGACACGGCCCTGGGTATCTGCGGCTGCACGTGGTGCAAATTGGGTGAGTATACCCTCCAGCATGTTCCCTAGCTGGTTGGGAGCCAGATGTAGCTGCACGGTTGGGCTGTGAACCTCTGCGGTCCTTTTCCCGTCCGTTTCCAGTATTCCTGCTGTTGTTGGAGTTGTTGGCGTTGTTACGGTAATTGTCATTACCGCCACGCCTATCTGAAGCAGAACGGTCCTGAGTCTGACCGTTACCCTTTGGCTGGTTCTGCTACTGAGTGGCCAGTTGGGACCGGTCCCTAGTCTTCTGCCTCTAATCAGGTCTTTTTACCTCTCTAAACTCATCCCTCTCTTGCAGCATCTCCAACTTGCAAGCTGCATCTGCCACCTGTCCCACAGTGTTGAACATAGCACACATCAGATTGTTGGCGACAGAAGTACGAAGAGCCCAGGAAAATGGTACGCCTGCTCCTCTACAGTCCCGGCTGTTGCGCCAAGGAATCCAGCCAGTCGAAGGAACCTGTGCATGAATTCAGTGCTATTTTCCCCCGCTCTCTGCCTAATTCCATGATACTCCCTCTTGAGCTTATCCTGCTCAGCTTTCGGGAAGAACTGCCCCAAAACCAAATCCCTAAACTGTGCCCAAGTCAAGCCAGTCACCAAGTCATCGCCTCCATTCGACTGCTTAAGTGCCTTCCACCATGCAAGCACGTCTCCCTCGAACTTGTAACAAGCTAACCTTGCCTTAAAGACAGGGTCGCATCCCATAGCATCAAAAATCTTCTCAATGTGATCGATCCAGCTCTCTGCCTCAGCTGGGTTGTCAAACTGATCGAATGATTTCGGACGCTGCTTATTGAACCTCTCCAGCCATGTGATCA
Organism: Glebionis coronaria; assembly: GCA_025667525.1. Lineage (NCBI taxonomy): Eukaryota > Viridiplantae > Streptophyta > Magnoliopsida > Asterales > Asteraceae > Glebionis > Glebionis coronaria. The sequence goes on along the minus strand of CM046882.1, from coordinate 94,118,888 downwards.
GGGTAGCTTGAGGTGGAGGAGGAGGATTCTGATTCTGGTGGGGGTGTTGATTGTTGTTGGCTTGCACCTCGGCCCGAATCTCATTCCTTAGTTGAGGAAGCAGAGCTTGAATAGCAGCTTGGACTGCTGCATTCATTTGTTCTTGTTCACGTGTGAGAGCCATCTGACAGTATAAAACAAAATGAAATGATTATTTTGATTAGACATAATAATAACATGAAAAAAAGGTATGCATGAAAACAGTGTACGAAGGCATAGCCAACGAAAAATGACATGAGTTTGGGTGAACGTCTATGGGTCGGTCCACCAAAACAAAAATTGACATGACGAGGATGAATGCCTATGGGTCGGTTCATCAAAGCAAAATGATTCGAGTAAAAGCACATGCAACTAAATATGGCCAGTCTTGTACCAACCATTACTTAGTCAAAATTCCTGCAACAATAATACATGAAACAAATGCATGAAAACAAACTGTCAGTTTTAAGAAGACCATGGTGATTACCCACTAATCACAGGTCATGTTTTTAGAGCCTACAGGTTGAAATCTTGGCTCTGATACCATAATTATAACACCCATTTTGACAAATGAAATATCACAGGATAATTATGGCGTGTCATCAAAGCATGCAAGGTAATGTCTAAAATATTAAATGACCATAAAAGGAAATACCAAAAACAAACATCGGTTGTCTAAACATAAGCTCACACACATGAATATAAGTATTGAAATAAAAGGACTAAACAATGTCCAAAAGAAATGAAGTAAAGTAATGTATGGAAATGCATAAAGTAAGGAAAGCTAGATAGCTTCCATCCGTATGCACATCCTCTCAAATCCAACGAGTGTCCCTGAGCACCTGCCATTTAGGAACATGAAAAGGAAAACGGCTGAGCAAAACGCCCAATGATCGGATATACAAGCAAAACGTGAATTGACATAAGCATAAAAGACTAATAGCAGCGGAAATATATAAGTCCTAGATAACCTGGAACATGTTCATAAAACTGGTTTTATAGTTTGAAAAGACTTATGTTTTTATGTGAAAACTGTATTAATTAATCAATATCACATATTTGTCATGAAGTTCCATCATGCATGAATACTTGGAGGGGTGACCTCATGTGACAATCCGTCAATTTATGGTTGATATTTTATTCTCAAATATTATTTAAAAACATTATTTTAATGTTACATTATGAACTCACTCATTTTTGGGAAGAAATTTGGATTTACGTCTTGAAGTAGCATCGACTACGTCTAAACCGGAGGATTCTACGTTACGTGCTTACGTTTACATACACCGTTTTGGTGACAGTCCGACATTTCAGGAAATAAATTTATCCGTGAATATTATTTTGGAATTTTAAATTTGTGTTGGTTCATAAACTCACAAATTTACGAGAAGAGATTAGGACTTACGATTTTAATTTAACGTCCTTTACGACTAAACCGGAAACCTTAGGATTACGTATTTACGTTTTTGAACTCCGTTTTTGATGAGACAGTTTTTATTAGATTCGTTTTGTGCCGTTGATTCATAATTTATGAAAACGTTTTTCGTAAAACGACCCGAGGGCACGCAAATCGAGGAAACTAGAATCGATGAATACCTGCAAATTAGCGGGATGGGACAAAATAATTTATCCCATCCCACTATCTAACTATGGACGGCCAAGGAAGACACCACATCAAAGATGTGGCATCCTTACACAAAACTAAGTTACACTTGTAACTTAGCTTCACATTGAAGCTTGCTTCATCCCACTAACCACAAAACCACTAGCCTTTCTCATTTCCACCATTTCACACATGCAAAACAACCAAAACTCTCCTCCCTCTCTCTATACTTGCCGTCCACTTTCCCCCCTAAACACCCATTTTGATCAAAATTAACCATGAAATCTTATGTTATTTCTACATATGATGATGCCCTTTTGAAGATATGAAGATTGGTGCAAGTTTTAACATCCAAAAAAGAGTTTTCAAAGGAGTCAAGGGCTGATTATCATCAAGGTGTTCATGTAGATGGGTGGTCTTGAAGATGGTCTTGGTTTATCACAAGTTTCTCCATCAAAATCCATGTCCTAATCACAACCTACATCATCTTGGTGGTATAAAGATTGTTCTCCCCATCCTCATGTTAATTTTGATTATGTAATCATGTATTTTCTTCTTAAATGTATATATGTATGATGATATATATTGATAAAAGTATTGTGTGGGGATTTGGTGTTGATAAACATGGGTAAAAAGATGAAAAACTATATGTAAAAATGGTTAATCTTGCTTAATTTAGTAGGCTGTATAAAAACACTAAATAACCATATGATGAACTGATAATTTGGCTTGGATAAATTAATATACAGTAATCTATGGGTCTTGTACACATGTGAGAGTTGGCCATGTAATGGAATCATTAGGATGAGTGAGATATGATCAAAACAATATTAGAGTGCAAATCTGCATAGACTGTTTTGGACGATTTTTATAAAATAATTAGAGGCTGATTCAACAGTAGCCATAGTGGAGTTAAATGGAGCACATATCATGTAGTTTATGCCATAAAAATTAGGGCTTCTATCTCCATATAGAACTCTACATATGGATGTTTTGGTGAAAATGAAATTTAAAATCAGATTTGTATAATAAAAACTTATATAATATAAGCACTCACTTATATATTTATAAAATATATACACATGAAAACCCACTAACTTATAAATTTCATTTATATAGATATGTACAAGGTTAAATAAATGGACTCTTTATAAAAATGGTAGTTGAATAAGATTTATAAGTTATAAAAACTATAAACATGATTTTTACGACTTTTTCGGCTATTACCGTAAAATTAACGTTTTTGTTAAATAAAACTTAGACGGTTGGACCCGTCTTATGTAAACTTTTATAAACTCATATACTGATATATAAACATATATAACAAGTAAAAACCGATAAAACCCGAACTATATAACATACGGACATTAACGGGCTAAGTTAACGTTATTGGACTAATAATACAACAAAATGGGCTAAAACACTTATAAACTTATTTATTGGGCTTAACCAATTTGGGCCCAACATGTAAAGTATAAATACTGATAATACAAGTATGAAATAGATTAATACAAGTTAATGAACTTATAATAGGCTTATTGGACCTAAAACACGTAAATAGGTAAAACTAGTAAACTAGTAAGAAGTTACCAACACATAAACACTATAATGAATGAGTAAAGATGTATAAACCCACTTGATCATCATCATATATATAAAATCATCATATATATACATAATTGTTATTTTTATAAAGTCATTGGACAAGAGTCTAAGACAAGTATTATTTGTCTAGGTTTCCGTGATTGAAGCACGTACCGTACATCCGAATTGCCGATAACCCGCCTTCCCACATCAACGTGAGTTCATAGCCTCGCACTCTTTTAAATGTTTTTTTTGAAATATTTTATAAACCCGCGAGGGAGATAACATGTTAGTTTTGATAAAATAGGACATCATTTGTCCCGATTGTTTGTTTATTGATTTGGACCCGAATGATTGTATGACCCGATGAATGATTATATGACCCGATAGATGAAATTAAATGGATTATTAAAGTTAGGTTATGTCACTAAAAGTCCCATTAGCATGAATTGTGAACTACCGGGATTTGGTAGACGCTTATGCATATAATAGTACTATTTGGGGACGATCACCCCAGTTCGCGCCTTGACGGTTGATCCCCGTCGTGCCACATTGATTGGTAAGCGAATTTATGTATGAGAAGATTTACACCAGCGTGATTATTTTGACGACACGCTAATTTAGATGGGCAAATGAGTTTCGGGCTAGCTACCCGTTGTTTGTTGTAGTAAGGTAACAATTTCATGCGGCTTATAATAATCCAAATAACGAAATACTGCTATACGCACTAAATTAGGATATATTGCCTGACTAGCAATACAGGGTCTTATTATTGATTTTATGTTCGTTTTTTGGTTTTACATAACCATATTCATATAACGGTTTTTATTTAATCTACACCACGTTATAAAACGTATTGTGTGATGTTTTTTTAACGACAATGGTTCGTATAATGATTTTGAAGGCGAAAGCCTATATTATAATTTTGATATGGATTTGTATAAAATGCCTTTGGCTATTTTATGACCTATTACAATGATTTGTAAAAAATGATTTTTGGTAATAATTTTATACCAATGTAATATTGATGGATTTTATTAAACTCTATGAATTCACTCGGCGTTATCGCTGACCTTTTCTTTTAACATGTTTTGTCTCAGGTACATGAAGGTAATTCTCGGGAAGACAACAAAGAATTCATGGCCCGCACTTAAATAATAATTTCCATTCAAATACTTTGTAAAACTTGTATGAAATACTATGACTTGGGACCTATGTAAATTTGATATTTATGAATGGAAATGCTTTATTCTTAAACGACGCGATTTTTAAGCGTTGTCTATGATGTGAGTAATGTGCTATCTCGTAACACCAACGAGTCTTCCGCTGTATTAAATTGTGTAAATTTGGGGGTGTTACAGTTTGGTACCAGAGCTCTCGTTATAGAGAACGAAAGATTTTTAAAACCAAGGTTTTGAATAAAACATTTCAAAATCTTTTAACTATAAACATTTTTCTAAAAATGTCTAAAAATATTTTGACTATAACGGTGCCGAAGAATTCCCGAGTTACCGACAAGGCCAGACTGAGAAATGTTATTTTAATATATATATAACTTGGATTATATATATACATATAATGTAATTTGATTACATGATTGTTTAATGATTATTTCTATATTTATACGAGGTATTTATACGACGTAGATTGTCACAAGGAACCCTAAATCCCCTAGTAAATTAATCTAAGCTATTCCTATAGGAAATCTAGCTATTCCAAGATCTAAACCAAGTTGTGGATATTTATGATCCCAACAAATGGTTGATATTCGTAGAAATGTAGATATTAGTTTATTGTGATATTGAAAAAGAATTGGCGAGATTAAAACTGATATCGATGTCATGACGATCTTTCCTTATAGAGTGGTGTTTGACAAAACGTTACCACCTGGAAAGGTGTCATCTGATTCGTTGTCACCCAATTCTTAAATTTGAGAATTGAAAGGGTGAATGTTGCACTTGAGGCTGTCAATGGAACCATTACCCAAAAGCCTCATGCCACTAGTACCTTTCCGAGAAGTCTAATTGAATGTGTGAGTCATTTCATACTAGTGACTCGTTTGATAACCCTTGTTGTAAGAGCTATAGGGTTGGAAATTAAGTGTTGTTCATATCGAGCTTTTATTGCCCTTTCAGTGTCTAAGAATAAGGTTGAAAGTATTGGAGAATGAGGTAGGATATCGAATTGAGTATAAGTTGATTGAAACTTGAATAAAGTAAAATTTAACTTGTATGGAATAAGAAATTGTTAAGAGGAAGTTGTTGAGTTATGTGATTAAATTATAAGGTTTTAAATGATTGTTGATTCGTGTTAAAGGTTGTTCCTAGGCCATTGTCCAATAATGAGGATGCCCAGTGTCCAATAAATGAATTGAAGAAATCTTCTTCTAAATTGGGACCGATGGATCTTTCGGGACATTTGGAACACCTAATGACTCTTGTAGATTAGTATTCATTGTGGTATCTTTCAAAAATAATCCCTAACTTAACTGAGACATCAGTTGGTAGGATGAGTTCTTGGAATTGTATGACATAGTGACACGTAACGTGTTACGGTACAATTTTGACTTGTTTGTGATTAATGAAAAGACTACCTTTGATTGCTAAATCCTACATGTATCGATGTTATCTATCTTTTATTGCTTCATCCTAATGTTCGCATTAGTGATGCAACCATTGAACAAGTACTCATCTCGATTTGAGTTACGTTGTGAATTATTCTTTCTGAGTGCCATCGAGGTCATGAACCTCATGATTAATTGGCTGAGCTCATTTCCTATTATATTGTAGTTAGTTCTTGGTGAAAAACTCTTCATCACTCTTTTGCAGATCACTCATTGTTTTTAGATAAAACAGTATCCTTTGAGAAAATTTAATTTTCATCACTATAAGGATTATTCAAAGTGAGATTTATGAGTAATCGTTATCGAAATAAGATTGTTTATGAAACACTTTGGAAAACTTAATTGTTTTCATAACAAAGAAAATCTTTGTAAATTTATTCTTGATTCTTATTTAAGAATTAAGCATGAAAATGTTTTTATTATAAACATGATGATAAAATTTTGACGAACTGAGTATTGCATCGTTAATCTTGAAATTATATATAGTTGCGCGCCTACATACAATTTGGAAGTGACCATGCAAGGTTGATTAGTAGTCACCATGAAATTATTAACAAACACTACATTTTCTTTGAAGATTGTGAAAGATTAGATTTTATGAGATCTGCAAGAAGTGAAAAATAGGGACATAGTGTTAGGGACACCTACATATGTGCCTGTAGCATCTATTCTTCTGAGTCAAATTTACTCATCTGTGGAAATTGTCTTATTTGGAAATTGACAATTCTTTCTTGTCCAATTCTCCCGTGGTGAGATTCTTAGGAAAAGTATCTGATTACCGAGTGTTGATACCCGATTGGATGTATCGACGTTCCTATCATTTCTTTTGATTAGATTTCATTTGAATGAACTGGGTAACGATCCGAGGAGCTTTCGAATGCGTACTCAAAGTATGAAAACATGGGATATATTCATATCGTTAAATGTTTTCGTCTTTATCTGAATTGAAATTCTCTCGCGTAGATTATGCGTTGACATTACTCTATTTGATGATAGTTGTGTCTCCATATATCCTTGAACTTGTGAAGGATTATGAGTTATTATTAGTCTTTTGCGAAGTTCACATCTTATCAACGATAATGAAACTGGAAAGTTGATAGTGCCAGTAGAATGGATCGATTGATTATGACATGACGACATTGTCTTAATTGATGGGAACTCGAGTAGAATTCCCCTAAAAGATAAGATGTTGATTAACAAAATTTATCTAAATAATTCTTGATGGATGACCATATCCTTCATTTAGACTTGAAATTATACTATGAATGGTTGTGAACTAGTTATAGATATCGTAATCTAGAAGAACCTAATATGAATTTATTAAAAGATGTTTATGTTATCTGAAACTTTAGTAAGTATTTGTTGATGAATTACCTAGACTTTCGCCATAAAGGCAAGTTGAATCTGGTATTGATTATATTCTCGGTGCTGCACCTGTGGCGTGTGCACTGTATGTCAGCACCATCTGAATTAAAGGAATTACCGTACAACTGAGAGAGTTGTCGGAGAAAGATTTTATTCTACCGAGCTCGTCATCATGAAGAGCTATGGTGTTATTATTTCTTATATTTATTGATTACCGTGAACTAGGTAAATTGACGATTAAAAATCTATATCCACTACCCAAGATGATAGATTTGTTCGATCATTTACAAGGTTCTAGCGTATGTTCTAAAGATTTGATCCACGGCATGGTTATCATCAATTTCGCGTCCGCGAAAAAGATTATCTATTCCAATCACTACATCCAGAACTTGTAATGAACATTATGAGTTTCACGTGATGTCGTTTGGATTGACTAATACACATGTAGCATTCATAAATTTGGTGAATTACGTGTGTAGGCTGTAATTTGATAAATTCATGCTTGTGATCATTAAGGACTATTTGTTTGTTTATAAGAACAAGAAGGAGTTAATAATTATATATAGACTGCCCTGAATTGGCCGAACAATGAAAACTTGTACCTTGAGTATTTAACATGTGGTGAAAGACTTAATTTATCATCTAAATTTGATCCATCCAATGGATCATTGATTTTATTTTTGATTACTGTTCTACTGTTCCTGATCTATACACTCATATAAAAATCTTTCATAATACTTTTCATTTGATATTTTTAAAAAATTGTTATTCACTGTTCTGGGTTTTAACTGTTACACACAGTTTATCTCGTACCTTATTTTCTTCTTTTAATTCATCCTTAACCACTATGATTCTTCGCTTCTTTTACCTTAATTGATTCCATATCAAATACTCATGGTGAAACAGGACCCACCTGTTACTGATTCATCCAAAATCCCACCTAGGGGTTCGGATGAGGTGGTTCGTACCAAGAGGGCTACTAGGAATAGGAATAAGGAATCGGGTCTGTTTACTGGTAATACGCAAAATCAGCAGGTATCGAAGCCCTCTCATGTTAGTTTTAAGAAGGGGGTTAAGAAAAGCTATGGGGGTAAGGATATTGAAGGGATTGATTTTGAGGGGGATAGTGATGCTGGTGAAAGTAGAGATGATGGTTCGGTTGCGTGTTCTGAAACACATAGCCAGGATTCCAGATATGTGAATGAAGTTTTGATGGAGGGTGAGGTGTATACTGGTGTTGTACAAGAGGTGGTTGATGAAATGATGAATGATCCTAGGAGGAAGCAAGGTAACATTGTTTTCAATTTATCTAGTAATAGTGATAAGCCAGGGAGTTTTAATGGGGTATTGGGTCCTATGCCAGTTCCAGTGGCTGAGAACCCAATTTTGAGTAGGATTATTGTTGATGATAGTCCTAGGATTCTTAAGAGAGGCGATATATTGATAGATGGAGGGAATGGAGCTGAGGCCAGTGTTCCTTTGAATAACAGCCAAATATTGCCTAGTTTAAATGGGTCAAATGGTAAGGGGAGTGAGGTAGAGGAAGTAGTTGTGGTTGGTGATACGGTGATGAAAGAAGGGATGAATACTGTGTTATCTAATGCTTTTAAGCAGGCGGTCCAGGGTTTTATGGAAAGCAATAGCAATATGCTAAAGGCTTATCCTGTTAGTAAGAATGCTAAAGGCATTATGAGTACATGCTTAGACCCGGTGGTGGAGTTAGGAAGTAAGAAATGGGGATTAACGTTGGTTGGGTATTTTGTTGGTATGAAAATGAGTTATAGGGACATAATGGGACATTTAAGAAGAATGTGGAGAGGATATGATTTTATGGATATAATAACAAATGATTGTGGTTTGTATTTTTTGAAGTTCAAAACGGAGGAGGGTATGCAGTATGTGTTAGAAAATGGGCCATGGATAGTGAATGGTCTTCCTCTTTTTGTTCAAAAGTGGGAGCCAGGGATGAGTATGGTGAAACCGGAGCCTACAAGAGTTCCTTTGTGGGTTCGTATCATGGACATTCCTCTTGAGGCTTGGAGCAATGAGGGGATAAGCCGAATTGCGAGTTGTATTGGTACGCCTGTGATGATGGATAGAATCACTACATCAATGTGTGATAGGGCATCGGGAAGGGCTAGTTTTGCTAGGGTCCTTGTGGAGGTTGATGCGGAGGGTGGATTACCAGAAGTTGTGGAGGCGACATATGATAAGCTAGGTAAGAAGATGGAATTGAGAGTTGATTATCCATGGAGGCCCCCGGTGTGCTTTCATTGCAAGGTGTTTGGGCATTATCTGGATAATTGCCCTAAACATATTCGGAATGAGAGTGTGAAGACTAAATTGGTGGAAGATAAGGGGAAGTCTAAGGTTAGTGAAGTCAACCGTAGTGATGTGAATGAATGGAAAACTGTGGGTAATAGGAAGAATAATGGGAATGTAGGATCTACTAGCAATGGACAGAAGTTTAATGGTGGTGAAGGTACTAGCAGGGGAGGAGAGAGTATGTATAGGGGTGGGTTGAATGGAAGAGGTAGAGGTGGAATGGGTAGGGGAGGAATGGGTAGAGGAGGAAGAGGTTTGGGAGATCAAAGATTTAATAGGGAAGGTGAGGTCCAGAGATTTCAAATTAAGAAAACTAGTACTAATAGCAATGTGAAGGTTAGTGGGGATAATGCCTCTAAGGATGTTAGCCAGATGGATATAGATAAGGGTGGTGATGTTGTTAAGGCAGGGAAGGATAGTGGTGTTAACAGAAAGTCAGATAAAGAAGTGAAGTTGGGAAGCAATGTAGAGTCGTTAGGGAATACTCAGAATAGGTTTGATGCGTTAGGTGATGAGGAGTGAGTTGATAATACTTTGGAATGGGAGAATATGAGAAGGAAGATTGATATGTGTTGTGAGATGGGGGTGGTGATCACTGTTGCAGAAAAGGAGTGTTGGGATGATGCTTTAAAAGAATATTTTATCAAGAAAATGCAAGAGGTGGTAAAGAAAGCTTCTGTGAATGAATTGAAGTCGAGGATTGAGGTTATTAGTAAGCAGATTACAAATAGTTATAAGATGATAGCTATAGAAAGTAAGAAAGTGGCTGATCAAAAATATAGGAATGTTATGATTGATAAGAGACTATCAGAGAATGAAGCGTTCCAGGAGGTTTATGAAGATGTCTATAATGGTGAACTTGATAGAATTGGGGTGCTTGAGTTGAGGAAAAAGTTTGCTGAAGTGGAGCTCTTTTTTAAGACTGGTCAAGTCTTTACAGTTAAGGAGCTTAAAGCGTGGCCGGAGGAAAAGATTGAGTTTTATAAATCTTCTATTGGTGAACTTGCATTCAACCGTGCTTTAGAGGCTATTAACAGTAATAATGAGAATATGGAAGAAGATGTGGAGGCCGATATGAGTGCTAATGCTAAATTCATGGCAAGTAATATAGTTTCGAATGTGATGGATACCGATTTAAGCCAGATGCAGGGTATGGCTGCACCACCCCCTCCGGTTTAAATATGTGTACAAAAATTGCTTCATGGAATGTCAAGGGGTTAGGGAATACCCTTAGACAAAACGAAGTAAGAAATCTAGTTAATAATAATAGTATTAGTTTTATTGGTATTATTGAGACACAACTTAGAAAGAAATTTGTGAAGAAGGTTTGTGATGATGTGTTCGGCAGATGGGATTGGTGCTCTAATTCGACAGATAGTCCTAAGGGTTGTAGGATAGCTGTTGGGTGGGATACTAATGTCATTAATGCTAAGCTTTTATCGCAGATTGACCAAGTGATGCATTTTGAGATTACGTTCATTAGAGAAAACAGGAAGATGTTCACTTCTGTGGTCTATGGTGAGAATTATTTGACTCCGAGAACCAGACTTTGGAAGAACCTTGTTGAGCATTCAGCGGTTGTTGGTGATAGGCCATGGGTGCTCTTGGGTGATTTTAATGTTATCTTGAAAACTAATGAAAACTCTAGTGGTGTTTTTATTCGTTTTGATGAGAGGAGAGACTTTGTTGAATGTATGGATCAAGTTGGTGTTGAGGATGTTACGAGCAGGGGTATGTTTTACACCTGGGTTCAAAGAATGAGGAATCCGGAGCTAGGTATTTTTAAGAAATTAGATAGAATTATGGGGAATGAAGGTTTTTTTGACAAATATCCGGCTAGCTATGCTATATTTAAGCCGTTCTTATCTTCTGACCATTGCCCAGCTATCCTTTGTATGCCAGAGATTGAGATGTTTAGGCCTAAGTCATTTAGGTTTATGAACTATATTACTGATAAAAAGGAGTTCAAGGAGATAATAAAAGAGGAATGGAATGTTGAGATAAAGGGATGTGCCATGTTTAGACTTGTTAAGCGTCTAAAGTATATGAAAAAGTTTATGAGGAAGTTGAATAAGGATAATGGGAATGTTTTTGACAAAGTGAAGGCTTTGAGATTTGAGTTAGAACAAGTGCAGACTAGCATGGAAAAGGATCCTAATGATAGAGAGTTAAGGGAGGTGGAAAGTATTTTGGCTGATGCGTATAAACAGGCGATGTTGGATGAAGAGAAGGTCCTTGTGCAGAAAACGAAAATTGAATGGCTTAAAGATGGTGACACCAATAGCAAGTACTTTCATAATGTTATTAGAGGGAGAGTGAGTAAGAATAGGATTCAGGTGGTTTATGATGAGGTGGGTAATGCGTTGTATGGGGAGAAGGTAGCGGAAAGTTTTGTTGAGCATTTTAGTTCGTTTCTGGGTACGTGTGATGAAGTTTTTGATATCGAAGAGCCGGGCAGTCTGTTTGTTAAGAAGCTTAGCATTGATCAAGCTGTGAACCTCATTAAGCCTTTTTCTGATGATGAGATCAAGTCAGCTCTCACCAGCATTGATGATAATAAAGCTTCGGGACCGGATGGCTACACATCTAAGTTCTTCAAGGCGGCCTGGGAGATTGTGAAGATTGATGTTTGTGCGGCTGTTCGCGAGTTTTTTAGCAGTGGTAAAATGCTTGGGCAGGTTAACACAACTCTCATTTCTCTCATTCCTAAAATTGCTATCCCTGCTAAGGTCACAGATTTTAGGCCTATTTCTTGCTGTAATGTTGTGTATAAGATTATTAGTAAAGTTATTACTAATAGGCTTAAGAGTGTTCTTAGTGATTTAGTGGACCTGAATCAAAGTGCGTTCATTCCGGGTAGGCTTATTAGTGATAATATTCTTTTGGCTCAGGAATTTATGAAGGGCTATGGGTGGGAATGTGGGATTAGGAATTGTGCTTTTAAAATTGATATTCAAAAAGCTTATGATACGGTTAGCTGGAAATTTCTGAAATGTTGTCTTATAGAATTTGGGTTTCATCCAGTTATGGTTCACTGGATTATGACTTGTCTTGAATCTGCTACTTTTTCGGTTTGTGTCAATGGGGAAACTCACGGGTTTTTTAAAGCCAAGAGAGGTCTTAGACAGGGTGACCCAATCTCTCCTTATTTGTTTACTCTAGTGATGGAGGTGTTGAATTTAATGGTCAAAAGGCAAATTAGTCGAGACAATAGGTTTAGGTATCATTCGGGTTGTCAAAAGCTTAGGATTAATAGCTTGTGTTTTGCTGATGATCTTTTGATGCTTTGCCATGGGGATATGGTCTCTGCTTCTATCCTTAGAAGGGGTTTGGATGAATTTACCATGGCTTCGGGACTGTACCCTAGTATGTCTAAGAGTAATGCGTTCTTTTGTAATATCCCGGAGGATGTTAGAAATGATATTCTTATGGTTATGCCTTTCAATATAGGGAAGCTTCCTATAAGATATTTAGGAGTGCCTCTAGTTTCCAAAATGATCACAAAAAGAGATTGTAGTTATTTGCTTGAGGTTGTGCAAAACAAGTTGAACAGCTGGAAAAACAAGTGCCTTTCGTTTGCGGGTAGGTTACAGTTAATTGCTTCTGTTTTGTCCTCTATGCAGGTTTATTGGGGATCCCTTTTTATTCTTCCCATAGTTGTTTGTGATGATATCGATAGATTGTTAAGTAATTTTTTGTGGGGTAATAATAGGAAAACAGGGGCGTTGGTTAATGTTAAATGGGAGGATGTGTGTAAACCAAAGTACCAAGGTGGCCTGGGATTAAAATCGATGCATAGTTGGAACAATGCCCTCATGGTTAAACATTTGTGGCATATTCTATGTGATAAAGATTCTATTTGGGTTAAGTGGGTCAAGCTTCACAAGCTTAAGGGTCAGAACATTTGGGACATTAAGTCCATTAGGGGCATGTCATGGTGTTGGAAGCATATTCTGTCCCTTAGGGACATGATTAAAGATTTCGTTTTTGTTAAAGTTGGTAATGGAAACAAATGTAATGTCTGGTTCGATAGATGGCATGCTAGGGGCCCTCTTAGTAAAGTTATTGACCATAACACTATTGAGCTTGCGGGTTTATCCATTAAGGCTAGGATTAGAGACATGATTAGTAATGGGAGCTGGATTTGGCCTATCAATTGGTTGGGAGAATTTGATGGGATTTTGGATGTGCCGGTGCCTGAGTTAGTAGAGGAAAAAGAGGATATGACAGTTTGGTGGGATAAAAAGGGTAATGAACGGAGGTTTAGTGCTACTGAAGTCTGGAAAAACCTTCGGATGGATTGCCCAGAGGTGAGTTGGCATAGGCATATCTGGTTTACTCATTGTATCCCTAGGCATGCCTTTATCTCTTGGTTAGCCATTTTAGAGAGACTTAAAACAGGGGATAGGCTGGCTAAGTGGTTTAATGCTACTAGGACGGGTTGTTTTTTATGTGGTGGCAATAACGAATCTCATAGTCATTTGTTTTTTGTGTGTAGCTTCTCTAAAAGACTTTGGGAGAGGCTTAAGCCTATGGCGAGAATGGAGAATGTGAGTAATATATGGCCAAGTGCGATTTCTGGTCTTATAAGTTTTCCTCCTAGTAATAATATATGGAGCATTGTTCAAAGGTTAGTCTTTGGTGCTTGTGTGTATTATATTTGGCAGGAAAGAAACAATAGGTTGAACGGTTTTGCTCATAGAGAGGTCTCTACTTTAGTCAATATGGTAACTAATACTATTAGGCTCAAGTTAATCACTCTTAGAGTGAAGCCTTCCCCTAGTGTTCTTAAAGTTTCAGAAATTTGGAATGTGAGTATGAGGAATGATATGGACCCTAGTAGTAATTTGTGTTTTACTAGTAAGGATCCTTATGTCATTAAATGAGTGTTGCCTGTGTTTTTGTGCGGGTGATCTGGTCCTTTGGTGGGACTGGATTATGGGAGTGTAATAGAAGTTGGGATCATCTTTGCCTTGTGTATGACTTAGCAGGGACTAATGCAATTGGTTTGGAAGTTTTTTTGGTTTGATGCAGGTTGGCTGTAGCTGAAGATTCTTGAAGTCCCTTGATGGTCTTTTAGCTTTGGTCACTGGTGGTTTTTTGGTAAGTTATGGGTATTGATATCTGATGTTGTCAGGCATGTATTGGATCATTAGCCTTTTTATGAGGTTTTGGGTGGACAGGTTTTGGTTGAGTATCGGGTATAGTTTGATGTGCTATTAGTGGGCTATCGGTTTACTTTGAAGGGTGTACTTGGTCTTATAGTGGGTGCTGTTTGTTGTGCCATCTATTAAGGTTTGTACACTCTTTCTCTGTTTAACTGCTAGTCCAATTTTTTAGTTTCCAAACTTGGTCTTGTGATGCATTGTCCACCCTTGTAAACTGAATACCTGCTTAGTGTCGTGTTGATAGGTATTCGTTGTTTACTGCATCTTGTTGAGAGGATTCTTTGCTTTGTTGTACTCTTTCCCCTCTCGATGGTTTCCCACTGGGTTTTACATTGTGAGGGGTTTTGAGGAGGCAAAAAGCAGGATGTGCTACACTGGCACCTCTCCTATTTTTCCTGCGATGTTAAATCCGATGGCGGTTTGAGTAAGTCCTTTTGCTTACTTTACTTGTGTCAAGGTATGTGTGTGGAGTTCACCATGGGGGATGGATTGGTAGGCTTGGTTGCTTCCCTTTGTGGATTCAATCAGGTCTGCCATGTATTCTGAAGTGGTGTCCACACCATACTTTTGATCAAGTGTTGTTTTTGGTGTGCCATGGATTGCAGATGCTTGATTTTTACTTAAGGAATCAAGTTGGTTGAAGGTATGGGTAGCTGCTAGTTTTTGTCTTTCTAGTTGCTTAGGCTCTTTTAAGTATTGAGCATGGGATGTGTCCATTGCCTTTACTTTGTAGTTTGTATGTGTTGCTTATGGTATTGAGCATGGGATTTTTGTCCATGCCAATGTTTTGTTTGTGCTCAAGTTTTTTAACTTGTAGCTTTTTTGTACTCTGCCTTTGTGGCTCATTTTCTTAATAAATTTACCGTTAAGAAAAAAAAGAAAGACTTAATCCTTTACATTATCTGACCGTGTGATTAATAGAAAACGGAATATATTGACTCTTCAAAAATTAAGAGCCCTTTTAAGACTTTGGGTTTTACCAAAAAGAAAGTGAAAATATGTTTTGACAAATATTTTATCAAAAAGAACTTTTGAGGGATTATTCCCTTATACACAAATCATTTAACTAAACTCCTGTTTAGGGGTAAATGTTTGTGTATACCTCAAGACAACCTAAGAGGGATTGAGGAAACCGTTAAACCATGACTTAAAATATGAAACGATAAGTTTTGCTTTTCAACTAAGAAAATTTTGACCAAAGTATAACCAAAGATTTTTCGAACATTTACGAATCTCACTAATTATTTTCAATAAATCAACCAAAAATTGTGTTAATTAAATTCAAATTTATTTTGAACATTTTTATATAATTGGACAAACTGAGAAAATTTAAAAACTTTTTACGTTTACGTTTCATAAAAAATAAATATTTATTATTTAATTACTTGTAATACTTATCGACGCTTTAAAACGTCAGATCAAGCAAAACTGATAAAAATAATAATTGAGACGAAACTAAAACTTAGAAAATATGAAGAAAGAATTTCTGAGTAAATTGTAGACATGATAAGTATTTCATCAGGAAAGATGAATGTTAATACTGACGCATTATGTAAAAAGGATAAAGAATCAATTAGGATGTGTTCCTTAATAATGACTGTACAAAATAAATCGCCGAACAATATAAAAATAAACAATGCTTGTAAGAAGGATAATATAAATAATAAAAGGGGTTCGCGGCTAATGTGAACCATTAGAATTGAGAAGCCGATGGCGTTAAATGATTTAAAAGTCCACTTGTGATTGTCTAAATAAGGAGATTTATAGATTTAGTTATGTTAGAATCTCGTAAGTATAAGTATTCTATTCTAGTCATTTTTGATTAAATGTATCTTTATATGAAGAAGTTGTACTGATGGCAAATTATGAAGGCAGACATCGCCTCATACATTAGTAAACGTCTATCTATTGCAAAGGTCATCATCTGAATTTGATTCGATTTGGGTCATCGTTGACAAACTGACCAAATCTGCTAATATCATTCCTGTTAATGATTGATTCTCGATGAAGAAATTGACTCTTTGTATTTAAAGGAGTTGCGTAAGCACAGTGTGCCTGTATCGATCATCTCTATCAAGATCCTCGCTTCGCATCGAATTTCTAGAGATTTGCTCAGAAGTCATTGGGAACGAACCTTGATGAGAGTACTACTTACCACCCCAATCGAAGGGACGAGGTAAAGTAACGATACAAAATACTAGAAGTGTTGTTTTATGCTTGAATGATTGACCTTTGGTAATAGACCGTATAATCGTTTTCCTTAGAGAGATTATCATTGATAATTATCGTATTAGGATCGAGATCGAATCTTGTGAGGATATATATTAGAGCATCTGTAAGTAGGAGTTGGGATGAAGACACCCGACATACACCTATTGTGAGTTGGGCATGTCTTTTAGGTTTAAGGTTTCCTATGATGACGAACCTAACCTTACAAAATACCCGACCCGCAAGACCTGAAATGATTGTTGAAATTAGGATCTGATTATTGACTGTCGATAGTGGGCAGGAAGTTATGTGAATATGAAATGTAGATCTTGAAGTGCCAGATGGGTAGCAAAGTTATGCCACAAATTTTAACCATGGAAAAATGAATTGATGATCTGAAAGATCATGGGATATAAGTCCCCGTTATATGGGACCATTAAGATGATGTAAAAGTTGGGATGAAAGGCATATAAGCTGGATCTACCCTTGGACTTCAAGAGGTGCGTGAATTATGTTTCGTATATCGAAATTGATAAAATATCTATCAAGTGAAAATCTGAATTCTTCTTGATAAAGTTTAGATCGGCGAAAAGTTGCATTCATCAAAAACCCGTGAACATCATGGATAGAGAAAGTAAGTCAACAATAAGCCTGATCTTATTCCCTTAGTTATGTTTGATGAAACTCGCGTATTGTAATGGATTACACTTGTGAGAAAAGACCGAATGTGGAGGAAATACCCACATGGCTTTAACTCTATAAGAAGCGAGTAGTAAGATAAGATGATATTTGAGGACAAAGATCCTGTTTAGGGGTAAATGCTGTGACAATCCGTCAATTTATGGTTGATATTTTATTCTCAAATATTATTTAAAATCATTATTTTAATGTTACATTATGAACTCACTCATTTTTGGGAAGAAATTTGGATTTACGTCTTGAAGTAGCATCGACTACGTCTAAACCGGAGGATTCTACGTTACGTGCTTACGTTTACATACACCGTTTTGGTGACAGTCCGACATTTCAGGAAATAAATTTATCCGTGAATATTATTTTGGAATTTTAAATTTGTGTTGGTTCATAAACTCACAAATTTACGAGAAGAGATTAGGACTTACGATTTTAATTTAACGTCCTTTACGACTAAACCGGAAACCTTAGGATTACGTATTTACGTTTTCGAACTCCGTTTTTGATGAGACAGTTTTTATTAGATTCGTTTTGTGCCGTTGATTCATAATTTATAAAAACGTTTTTCGTAAAACGACCCGAGGGCACGCAAATCGAGGAAACTAGAATCGAGGAATACCCGTAAATTAGTGGGATGGGACAAAAGAATTTATCCCACCCCACTATCTAACTATGGACGGCCAAGGAAGACACCACATCAAAGATGTGGCATCCTTACACAAAACTAAGTTACACTTGTAACTTAGCTTCACATTGAAGCTTACTTCATCCCACTAACCACAAAACCACTAGCCTTTCTCATTTCCACCATTTCACACATGCAAAACAACCAAAACTCTCCTCCCTCTCTCTATACTTGCCGTCCACTTTCCCCACTAAACACCCATTTTGATCAAAATTAACCATGAAATCTTATGTTATTTCTACATATGATGATGCCCTTTTGAAGATATGAAGATTGGTGCAAGTTTTAACATCCAAAAAAGAGTTTTCAAAGGAGTCAAGGGCTGACTATCATCAAGGTGTTCATGTAGATGGGTGGTCTTGAAGATGGTCTTGGTTTATCACAAGTTTCTCCATCAAAATCCATGTCCTAATCACAACCTACATCATCTTGGTGGTATAAAGATTGTTCTCCCCATCCTCATGTTAATTTTGATTATGTGATCATGTATTTTCTTCTTAAATGTATATATGTATGATGATATATGATGATAAAAGTATTGTGTGGGGATTTGGTGTTGATAAACATGGGTAAAAGGATAAAAAACTATATGTAAAAATGGTTAATCTTGCTTAATTTAGTAGGCTGTATAAAAACAGTAAATAACCATATGATGAACTGATAAAATGGCTTGGATAAATTAATATACAGTAAGCTATGAGTCTTGTACACATGTGAGAGTTGGCCATGCAATGGAATCATTAGGATGAGTGAGATATGATCAAAACAATATTAGAGTACAAATCTGCATAGACTGTTTTGGACGATTTTTATAAACTACTTAGAGGCTGATTCAACAGTAGCCATAGAAGAGTTAAATGGAGAACATATCATTTAGTTTATGCCATAAAAATTTGGGCTTCTATCTCTATATAGAACTCTAGATATGGTTGTTTTGGTGAAAATGAAATTTAAAATCAGAGTTGTATAATAAAAACTTATATAATATAAGCACTCACTTATATATTTATAAAATATATACACATGAAAACCCACTAACTTATAAATTTCATTTATATAGATATGTATAAGGTTAAATAAATGGAATCTTTATAAAAATGGTAGTTGAATAAGATTTATAAGTTATAAAAACTATAAACATGATTTTTACGACTTTTTCGGCTATTACCGTAAAATTAACGTTTTTGTTAAATAAAACTTAGACGGTTGGACCCGTCTAATGTAAACTTTTATAAACTCATATAATAATATATAAACATATATAACAAGTAAAAACCGATAAAACCCGAACTATATAACATACGGACATTAACGGGCTAAGTTAACGTTATTGGACTAATAATACAACAAAATGGGCTAAAACACTTATAAACTTATTTATTGGGCTTAACCCATTTGGGCCCAACATGTAAAGTATAAATACTGATAATACAAGTATGAAATGGATTAATACAAGTTAATGAACTTATAATAGGCTTATTGGACCTAAAACACGTAAATAGGTAAAACTAGTAAACTAGTAAGAAGTTACCAACACATAAACACTATAATGAATGAGTAAAGATGTATAAACCCACTTGATCATCATCATATATATAAAATCATCATATGTATACATAATTGTTATTTTTATAAAGTCATTGGACAAGAGTCTAAGACAAGTATTATTTGTCTAGGTTTCCGTGATTGAAGCACGTATCGTACATCCGAATTGCCGATAACCCGCCTTCCCACATCAACGTGAGTTCATAGCCTCGCACTCTTTTAAATGTTTTTATGAAATATTTTATAAACCCGCGAGGGAGATAACATGTTAGATTTGATAAAATAGGACATCATTTGTCCCGATTGTTTGTTTATTGATTTGGACCCGAATGATTGTATTACCTGACGAATAATTATATGACCCGATAGATGAAATGAAATAGATTATTAAAGTTAGGTTATGTCACTAAAAGTCCCATTAGCATGAATTGTGAACTACCGGGATTTGGTAGACGCTTATGCATATAATAGTACTATTTGGGGACGATCACCCTAGTTCGCGCCTTGACGGTAGATCCCCGTTGTGCCACATTGATTGGTAAGCGAATTTATGTATGAGAAGATTTACACCAGCGTGATTATTGTGATGACACGCTAATTTAGATGGGCAAATGAGTTTCGGGCTAGCTACCCGTTGTTTGTTGTAGTAAGGTAACAATGTCATGCGGCTTATAATAATCCAAATAACGAAATACTGCTATACGCACTAAATTATGATATATTGCCTGACTAGCAATACAGGGTCTTATTATTGATTTTATGTTCGTGTTTTGGTTTACATAACCATATTCATATAACGGTTTTTATTTAATCTACACCACGTTATAAAACGTATTGATTGATGTTTTTTTAACGACAATGGTTCGTATAATGATTTTGAAGGCGAAAGCCTATATTATAATTTTGATAAGGATTTGTATAAAATGCCTTTGGCTATTTTATGACCTATTACAATGATTTGTACAAAATGATTTTCGGCAATAATTTTATACCGATGTTATATTGATGGATTTTATTAAACTCTATGAATTCACTCGGCGTTATCGCTGACCTTTTCTTTTAACATGTTTTGTCTCAGGTACTTGAAGGTAATTCTCGGGAAGACAACAAAGAATTCATGGCCCGCACTTAAAAAATAATTTCCATTCAAATACTTTGTAAAACTTGTATGAAATACTATGACTTGGGACCTATGTAAATTTGATATTTATGAATGGAAATGATTTATTCTTAAACGACATGATTTTTAAGCGTTGTCTATGATGTGAGTAATGTGCTATCCCGTAACACCAACGAGTCTTCCGCTGTATTGAATTGTGTAAATTTGTGGGTGTTACACCTCATCATGTAATTAGAGGGGATGCCTCTAATTAATTAGTCTGGGTAGGAAGGATCAACTCCTTGTGAAAGATGCAAGGCACACACCACATTCACCATGAAAATCCTGTAAAAACATGTAACTAGGATGCACCCATACGCCCCACTTGATAATATAAATATATAGCCAAAACTGTAAAGGGACGCCACGAGCAATCACTCCGTCGTGGGGAAGTCATAACACTTGTGCCTCCAGTGTTATGGTTATGGTACCTCCATAACTGACATGGCATGCATGTATATGGCTTAGGCATTTAAAACTAAACATAAGAAATCAAAACATATAAAACAAATACTTGGGGAAAACATTTGGCTGCAAACGGGGAATCCTAATAAGGAAAGAGAATGTTCATACTGAAGGACGGAATATCCTTACCTTGTGTCCAGTGAACGAGGAAAGATGAAAGGATGAAACGTCCTACTCCGACCTCACTAATGCTACATAAATAAGGGACATGTATGAGTTGTTTGATTACTGAGTATGTTACTGGTACTAGTATGTTCTTAACTTATTTTATATGTTCTTGTCTTATTTTACTATTTTAAATGATATATTGTATTATTCATGTATTTCATGTCTTCTGATTATGTATTATCTTGTATTCTTGTATTCTTGTATTCTTGTATTATTATACTTGTAGTGTAATAATAAGTAACTTTCTATGTTAGAAGTAATTAAAGTGATGGTCATATAATATATCGTTGCGAAGCTCATGAAAAATGTCATTTAATGATGTCGAGAGTTTTAGTTATTATTGCTTTTGTAACGGGATTTAGTCCCGAACACACAAATGAGGAAGGCCTCCTAAACATTGGTACTTAGTATAAAAGGCCTCCTAAGCCTCATTTGTGTGTGTGTCTTCCATTCCATAGTTTGTAGAGAGAGAAACATATGTATTTCTCTCACTAGGAATTCACAACCTTTTTGTTTTCTTTTTTCTTCATCTAATCTAATCTTTCTTTTTTGGTTTAATCTTGTTCTTCATCGTCTCTATTTCTTCTTCTATAAGTCGTGTGTTACGTCATACAAGTGGTATCATTCGCCAAGGGATTCGTGGTTTGCTACTTGGTGTTGTTTTTGGTTATTTGTTTTCGTGACTTTTTGGACCAAAAACCTCACGGTTTTAATAAATTTTTGTGCTTTTTGTGAGTCCAAGTGTTCCATATATCTTCTACATAGTTGTGGTAGAGATTTGGGTACTTTGGGTTGGTTAAAATCACGGATTTCTTGTCAAAAATCTCATTTTTTCCCAAAAATCTTGGAACAGCACCATATTGCGATTGGAACCCATCGCAAAGTAAAAGGGTTTATCTTTACGATCGATATTGCGATTGAGATTGCGATTGGGTGATATTGCGATCGAGATTGCGACTGGTTATTGCGACTAAGATTGCGACTGGGTGATATTACGATTGAGATTGCGACTGGCTATTGCGATTGGGATTGCGACTGGTTATTGCGATTGGGATTGCGACTGGTTATTGCGATTGAGATTGCGACTAGTGATATTGCGATTGAGATTGCGACAGGTGTTATTGCGATTGAGATTGCGACTGGTAATATTGCTATTGAGATTGCGACTGGGGATTGCGATTGGGATTGCGACAGAATTACTTCCTCATTGCGATTGGATTGCGACAGAATTGAGATCTGTTTGGTTAAATTTTGTTTGAGTATTTTGTAGACTTAGCCACTATCTAGACTAGTCCCGGAACATAGTTTACACGAAAATTAAAAAAAACAAGAAAAAAAAAGAAAGAGTTAAAAAATTTTAGGTCAAGTAAAATCAAATTTTTTCCCTACTAGTTTTTGGCTATTTCTAACTCAATTTCAAAATTTGGCGATACACAATTTTTCAGCTTACCGTTTTGTCGGACTGGGGAATTTATTGTCGGACTGAGAAAAAATCGGAAGTTTCGAAATTTCAACATCACACGCTTTCTACGAATTGAGATCCTGATTTTCACACGACTAATACGATGACGTCTCAACAAGATATTTATGTTGCGGGTACTGAGAATCGTCCACCCATGCTTACCAAGGAGAACTACACTGCATGGGCTAGTCGTCTCCTTCGTTATGCAAATGTAAACCTTTGGGAAAGTTGATTTTCAACTTGATTCAAAAAGGGTCGTATGTTAGAAGAACAATTCTTGTGCCTGGGGACCCTATGAATGCTAACCCAGTGGCTGACTCTAGTCATGAGCAAACGGATGAAGAATTAACTGAAGCTGAATCCAAACAACTCGACGCTGATGATCAAGAAATTCAAGTCATTCTCATGGGAATCCCAGAAGATGTTTATGTTGCTGTTGATAGTTGTGAAACCGCACACGAGATGTGGCATAGGATTCAGAAAATGATGAAGGGCAGTGAAATCGGTTTACAAGAAAAGGAAACTAAGTTGCTTCGTGAATGGGAGAAATTTACATCTACTAAAGGGGAACAAATTGAACCTTACTATCATCGTTTTTCAACCCTCATGAATCATCTTAGACGAAACAAACATGAACCTGCTCAAATTGCTGCCAACATCAAATTCCTTGATAATCTTCCTTTTGAATGGTCACGATATGTCACTCTTGTCAATCAAACCAAGGATCTTCATGTCGTGGACTACACTCAAGTATATGATTATCTAAAGATGAATCAAGATGAAGCTAACGAAGTTAGGGCGGAACGACGTGCCAAGACACAAGATCCATTGGCTTTTATGGCAAACTCTTCATCATCTATGTCATATCCCATGGTACCTTACCATCAACCCTCATCAAGTAAATTCATGTCACAACAACAACAACAACTCACCCCTTATGGATATCAACCTCCTGCTGCTGTGAACTACTTACAACAACCCATTGCCTGTTTTGATGACATCACCGATCCTACTCATGCGATTAATACTGGTCTTGCACTTCTCGCAAAGGCATTCAAATTTACCATTATCCCCACCAACAACAATCAAAGAATCCCCTCGAACACTAGAAATAGGCAGATTGTTCAACCTTTCATGAATGCGAATCAAGATCGTCAATTGGTAGCTGCTGGGAACACGGGGACACAATAAGGTCAGAATGTTGGGAATGCAGGAAATCAGTATGGACAAATCCGTGGTCAGAATCCGAATGTTCCTAATATGGGTAATTAGAATGGGTTAATAGTTGTACCAGCGATTGGTAATCAGATGGGAAACATTGTGGCTGCAAGGGCTGAGAATACTGGTACGGGAAATGGAAACAACAATCGTCAGGTTTAGTGCTACAACTGCAGGGGATTTGGTCATTATGCTCGAGATTGCACAGCAAAAAAGAAGAGGGATGCTGCATATCTTCAGACTCAGCTTCTCATAGCACAAAAAGAAGAGGCAGGGATTCCACTTCAAGCTGAGGAATTTGATCTTATGGCTTCTGCTGTAGAATATGACAAGGAAGAAGAGGTGAATGCCAACTACATCTTGATGACAAACTTACAGCAAGCATCCACCTCAGGAATGCATGATGACAGAGCTCTCGTCTATGATTCAGACGGTCCCTCTGAGGTACACCCAAGTTTTGATAATAATGATATATATAGTATGTCTAATCAGGAGGAAGAGTATACTGAGATGCTTGAGCCCTACATTGAGACACACGGGGATCAAACAAATAATAGTAATATTATTTCGAATGAGCCCAGTGTGGACCTTAGTGTGGATCAAGTTGTCCAGCATACAACCCTTCCTGATGAGACACATGCGTATTATAAATCTCTATTTTATAAGCTTGCTAAGGATGTAGATCATGCTACGGTGGTTAATAATAAGTTTAGAGAAACTAATGCCACATTGACCACTGAGCTTGCGGGATATAAGAAACGGGAGAAATGTTTTGAAATTCATCAGGCTAAAATTAAAGAACTTGAACAAGCTCATGCTACATCGGTTTATCAAGAAAAATGCACAACTAAGAAACTAAATGCCTTACACTTAAGTAGTGCTAAAAAGATAAGCGAATTGAATGATGAAATCACTTCTCTTAATAAACAGCTTTCTACTAAAAAATCTACTAATTTGGATTTAAAAGAAGAACGAAAGAAGCTGAAACATGATTTCAAAATTCGAGAAGATGGGCTTCTTGACGATTTTTGCAAAGCTCAGGATAGGATTAGAGAATTAGGCAACCTCTTAGTAAAACGTGGCCAAACTATGCAGACAATAAATATGCTCGCACCAAAAGTGAATGAGATAAATTACACTTGATACAAATTGGCTTTAGGTTGTCCTCTTCCCCCTAACCGTGGATATCTTAAGCAAGTTCAGGCCACTAATGAAACCTTATATAACGGTAGTGTGTTTTTATCTGATGAGCATGATCCTCCTAGTGTGCATGATTCCGAGGAAACTACTGATCTTGCAGTAAAGACTCGTTTAAGAATGAAAAAGCTTGATAGAGAAGTGACACCCGTTTATTATCCGAAAGTTAATCCTCCAACTGTTTTTGTTCGGTCTAAAACGAGTACTGAATGCTTTTGCTACCAAGTGAGGAATTGTCTGATGACCCTCCTAAACCGAGTATCACACGCCAATTTCTAAACGCGCTTAAAGATAACTTTGTCATCCTTAAACGGTGTTGTTAATTCCAAAATCACTGGCGGAAATTTTACATCACCTGTTCAGATAGAGGTCCAGAAAATTCTTCAAAACGATATTAATCTGATTATTAATCAAGTTGATGCTCGGTTAGGCAATTTGGAAAACACTTTTCTAAAAGAATTTGCCAACTTTGTTGAAGACTTTAAATCTTTGGCGAAGGAAGCTGATAAATCTCTTGTTAAAATCAAAGTTTTGGAAAACGATCTTGAACGCCTCTCTAAAGCACGTGATTG
This sequence comes from Glebionis coronaria, assembly GCA_025667525.1. Lineage (NCBI taxonomy): Eukaryota > Viridiplantae > Streptophyta > Magnoliopsida > Asterales > Asteraceae > Glebionis > Glebionis coronaria. The sequence goes on along the minus strand of CM046882.1, from coordinate 94,092,830 downwards.
TATTGGTAGTAGCCCTGTTGAGTTAAGTACCTGTGTGTTGCATAATGAAAACCTTCAAACTGAGCTTGATCTTATGAAAGAGAAAATGGAATCTTATGTCATTAAAAAGGATAAAGAATTCACCGATCTTTGGAATAAATTTGTCAAAAAATGTGATGAATGCAAATATGACAAGATTTCGTATGAAAAAGCTTACAGTGAAATGCAACAAACTATCGCACGGTTGCAGGCTCGGTTAGGAGAGGTTACGGAAACGAATTTGGCCTCTTCAGGGTTAGAGTGCTAGTGATAGTAATGTTCAGAAGCTTAAGGCTAAGATTGTAGATTTAGAATCTGTTGTTGTTTCATATAAGCGGGCTGTTGAACAAAGTAAGTCTGTCTATCAAAAACTTATTGATAAAATCTGTGAGAACTGTAAGTTAAAGGCCTTGTTAAAAGATAAGACTTCTGAACCTAGCTCGACTGTGGATACGATGATCCAGAAACCAGCAACCTCGGGAACCACTCGTATTGCTGTGACACCTTTTCCCAAGGTTGTTGGAACGAAAACTAATGTGATTGCCCCAGGAATGTTTCGTGTTAGTTCTCCCTCTGTGCCTAGCAAACAACGTAAAGCAAGCGTTAGGACAAAACCGATCACTATAACTCAACCACAAGTTATTGATTTAAAAAGTGCTAATTCTAATAGATGCGTGTCTTCTTCTACAGGAATAAACAACTACACTAAGAGCAGAAGGCCACAGCCTACGAGCAATACAAGGAATGATAGGGTCCCTTTTGCCTCTAGAAGTAGTCGCCCCAAGATCAATAATGTGGAAGTAGAAGAACACCCTAGAAATTTACCGCTTTTTAATCATAATCAGAAACCTAATTCATCTGAATGTAATGACTTTAAGCTTGCTATTCAGAATGAAAAATCTGAAGTTATTTGTGCTAAATGTAATAAATGTTTCTTTACTTTTAGTCATGATGCTTGTGGTTTGACTATGAATGTTTTAAATTATGGTGGTTACACTCGAATTGACAAGCTGTCAGTCAGTGAACAACAACGCACTCCTAAGGCTAAGGTGTATGTTCCAAAAAGTACTCATGTAGGGTCCACAAAAAGTCTTGCTAAGCCTAGTAGCCCTAGATCACCTCTAAATGGTTGCGTACTGGTAGAAATTTTGACTGTAGTGGCAAAATTATCGACACTAGTAGATCTCATACTGACAATGAAACGTCGGTATGTGATACGGCTTAATTATCATCTAACCCTACAGGAACCTATTTAATCAGTTGCCAAAATATTTTCTTCTCTTATCATTGGTAGGCTGTTGAAATTTGTCTCTGGTACGTGGACTCGGGCTGTTCCAAACATATGACTGGGAATCAAAGCCTTCTCAAGAACTTTGTATGGCGTTTCATGGGAACTGTTCGATTTGGAAATGATCATGTTGCGGAAATTCTAGGCTATCGTGATCTTCATTGGGGAAATATAATCATCACCAGAGTCTCTTTTGTTGATGGCTTGGGACACAATTTGTTCTCGGTTGGGCAATTTTGTGATTCAGACTTGGAGGTTGCTTTCAGAAATCATACATGTTTTGTAAGAGATCTTGAAGGAATTGATTTGTTGAATGGAAATCGTACCACCAACCTTTACACCATTGATCTTTTTCAAATGTCTGCTGCTTCTCCAATTTGTCTCATGGCCCGAGCCACTTCAACAAAGTCATGGTTATGGCATCAAAGGTTATCTCATCTCAATTTCGATGCCATCACCCAACTTGCGAAAGATTATCTTGTTACCGGTCTTCCAAAGTTTAAATATACAAAATACCAACTTTGTCCTTCCTGTGAGCAAGGAAAAAGTAAGAAGAAACCTCACAAACCCAAACCTGTTCCCAACTCAACGAATAGGTTACATCTCTTGCATATGGACTTGTGTGACCCAATGAGAATCAAAAGCATTAATGGAAAGCGGTATGTCCTTATAATTGTGGATGATTATTCTCGTTACTCATGGGTTCATTTTCTTGCATCAAAAGATGAAGCCCCTGATGTAATTATTAACTTCTTGAAGAAAACATCAGTTCTACTGCAAGCCCCTTTCATTATTGTGAGAACAGATAACGGCACAGAATTCACCAATCAGAAACTGAAAGCTTACTTTGATGAAGTTGGGATATCTCATCAAACTTCGGCTGTAAGAACTCCACAGCAGAATGGAGTTGTGGAACGGAGGAATCGTACGTTAGTTGAAGCTGCTCGGACAATGCTCCTATCCTCCAGTGCACCATTATTCCTTTGGGCCGATGCCATTGCAACTGCATGTTATACTAAAAAACGCTCCATTATTCACACCTGTTTCAACAAAACACCTTATGAGATCATTATGGAAGAAAACCGGATATTTCATTTTTACATGTCTTCGGTGCATTATGTTATCCGAAGAATGATCATGAAGATATCGGTAAACTTGAACCTAAAGGTGATATTGGTTTTTTCATTGGTTATTCTTCAACTGCTTGTGCTTACAGGGTTTATAATCGAAGGACAAGAAAGGTAATGGAGACTATGAATGTTACCTTTGATGAACTCTCGGGTATGGCCTCTCAACATAGAAGTTCACATCCCGATCTTCAAGGTCAGACTTCTGGACACGTAAGTTCAGGACTCGCGCTTCAATTTGCACTGTCAGCAATCTCATCGTTACAACTATCGGAACGTGACTTGGAAGTTTTATTTGGGCAAATCTATGATGAATATATGGAGGGTCCTTCGTCATTTGGTGTTCCTCAAAATGCCCCGGCTGCACCTGCTACGGTAGTTCAAGAACCTCCGATTGCATCTACACCAACGGCATCTACTTCTGCACCATCTACGTCAACCTCAACCATATTGCCTCCAAATATTCCAACCACTTCTCCGACTGCTGACGCAACTCAACAACATTCTCAGCAAATTCCTAATTATGTTCATCTTCAGAATGAAATAGTTGCTGAAAATGCAAACAATGCGATGCTCAACAAACATGAGTTTGTTAATCCATTTGTGGCTTCCACAAGTACTACTCAGCCTTCGACACCATATGTGGATCCGTCGAGCTCGCATCAAGTTTCTCATACACTTCCACATGAACACAAATGGACTAAGAATCATCCTTTGGTTCAAGTGATTGGCAATCTCACACGACCAGTCTCAACACGCAATCAGCTACGTACCGATGGTGACATGTGTATCTATGCACTATCAGTCAGCACAATGGAACCAGCAAGTGTGAAAGAAGCAATGACCGATGCATCATGGATTGAGTCTATGCAAGAAGAACTCAATCAGTTCATCCGGCTTGATGTATGGGAGTTAGTACCTCGACCGGACAATATCGATCCGCTTACCCTGAAATGGTTATTCAAAAACAAGATGGATGAGGAGCAAACGGTCATTAGGAACAAGACTCGGTTAGTTGTGAGAGGTTATAAACAGCATGAGGGAATTGATTTCGTGGAATCCTTCACCCCGGTTGCTTGGATGGAAGCTATTAGGATTTTCTTGGCATATGTTGCACACAAATCGTTCACTGTGTATCAAATGGACGTGAGGACGGCTTTCTTGCATGGACCGTTAAAAGAAAATGTGTACGTATGTCAACCTGAAGGTTTCATCAACACCGAACATCCAAGCCATGTCTACAAGTTGAAAAAGGCAATTTATGGTTTAAAACAAGCACCGAGGGCATGGTACGACGAATTGTCATCATTTCTTCTACAAAATCACTTTAGCAAAGGAACCATTGATCCAACGTTGTTTATCAAGCACTACGGCAACGACATCTTGGTGGCTCAGGTCTATGTAGATGATATTATATTTGGTTCTACTAACCCAAAATATTCCATATTATTTGCCGACCTTATGAAAAGTCGATTCGAATTGTCCATGATGGGGGAAATGATGTTCTTTCTTGGTCTCCAAGTTCACCAATACCCCCGTGGTATTTTCATAAATCAGTCCAAGTATGTGCTTGAGATTCTAACGAAATTTGGCATGGAAAACTGTGATCCTATTAGTACTCCAATGGACACTAAACACAAGCTTGATTTGGATAAGAAAGGGACATTTGTAGATGCTACAAAATACCGAAGCATGATCGGGTCCCTTATGTACTTAACCTCAAGCAGGCCGGACATTGTGCATGCTACTTGTTTATGTGCTCGGTACCAGGTGAAGCCAACCGAGAATCACCTCAAGGAGGTTAAAAGGATCTTTCGTTATCTCCGGGGAACCATTAACATGGGTCTCTGGTATACGAAGGATTCTGGTTTTAATCTCACTGGTTTTTCAGATTCCGACCATGCAGGGTGTCATGATACATTCAAGAGCACTTCCGGTGGAGCACAATTCTTAGACGAGAAGCTAGTGAGTTGGTCATCAAGAAAACAAGATTGTACGGCGTTGTCCACCGCGGAAGCAGAATATGTGTCTCTATCCGTGTGTAGTGCTCAAGTCCTTTGGATGAGAACACAACTCACGGATTATGGCTTTCACTTTAACAAAGTTCCTATTTATTGTGATTCACAATCAGCCATAGCCATATCCTGCAACCCGGTCTAACACTCCAAGACCAAGCACATTGCTGTCCGATTCCATTTCATAATGGAGCATGTGGAAAGAGGAACGATCGAACTGTATTTTGTCAAGACGGACTACCAACTAGCCGACATCTTCACCAAAGCTCTTTCTCAAGACAGATTTGAATTCCTGGTTCATCGACTTGGTATGCGTAGTTTCACTCCAGATGAACTTGAACGTCTTGCACATTTACAGTAATCTTGTATATATCTATCAGAAAATCAAAATACAAAAATATAAAACCTATAAAAACAAAATAAAAAATGAGAAAATCTTTCAAAAAATACCAAAAATATTCTTCTCCGACATGTCTCTCAGCATCGATAATATGGACATACTTAGAAATGTTGTTTAATAACGACTCGGGTACGTACATACAGTTCGAATGAGAGTTCAAATGTTTTCAAAACATGTCTTTTCTACTTTTCTTCTCATAATGGCTTATAGTCACATGTCAGACTATAACCCGGTCCCCAAAGAAAGGAAAGTATTTGACTTATCCTCAACAACGAGAAATTCGTTTTTCTCGGTCATGAGCTTATATCAAAACATTCAAAGTTTTAAGCTCATGAACTCATATTTCTCGGACTTTTGAGCACAATTTTTCAAGGTATTTCAAAACAATGTGCTCGTATACTCCCCTATTTAAATAGAATCTCTCTTCGAGGAGGAGTATAATGATTTCATAAACATTTGTTCCAAAGTTTCATGACACATTATTCTCTCCATATTTCATCACTAATTTCACAAAAATTTCAATTTCATGCAATTTTTGAGGGGGAGAATAGTGATTAAAATGTGTTATTTTTTATAAGATCTTTGATATAAGTGCTTTCTCTTCCTAATATGTGCAAAAACCTTTCCTTTTATGATGCACATATGTAGGGGGCGTTTTGGTGATTAAGAAAGGGTTTCGGGTTTCGATATCTATACCTTCAACACATATATTCACGACGATATTGGTGTCAAAAGGTTGTTAGGTTTTCGTCCTATGATCCAACCAAAACCGGAGGGATCTTCCCAGGGACAATCCATTAGAACTTAGAATTCCTTAGGAAAGATGGAGTAGTTGAGTGTACGGGAATAATGCCAACTAATGACTTAAGCTAGCACTGGAACAATCACAACAAGGTGCTAGTTATGACGTCTTGGTAAGCATTGAAGGGGTTGAAGAATGAAAATGAAATGTAAGGATAAAGGGTGAAAAGAAATAGCCCTCCATACAACTTAGGCAGAAACCGGGTCAATACATCTACTATCAGAATCACGTTGATGATTTCTGGTATTGAAGACAAAGCATCATAGACCCAGTGATGCAATGTACAACCCATCCCAGCCTACTCAAGCTTCTCTCAAAAGAAGTTTGTTTTATTGTCACGGAGTTCAACTCATTTATATCGACTTTCTCACTCCGAGATAGTAGATATTGAATAGGTGGTAGTCTGCTCCAGCCTCCGATCACCAAATAAACCTGCACTTATAGAGTCTAGAGCCAACGAGATTCATCAAAAATTCTCATTAGGACACTTATTCCATATATCAATTGTTGTTCATCATTAGAACATAAGCGATGATTTACAAAGTCATACGCTCTATCCTTGTGGTATTGCTAGAACATTCAGAGTGATACTCTCTTGTTATCATAGTGATGAATGGAAATCCTTCTATTGTTAACATCAAACAGCACTGCGGTAGGTCATATGTACGATTCATTTTGAATTAAACATATGCTAACTGGAAAGCAACAGTGGTTTGATTCTTAATTGATTCAAACTCTTTCCAGGTCTCGATGCAATATCTTTATGATCTTGCCAGAACATTCAGAGTAATACTTTTCAGTATTTACAGTGACGAATGGAAATCCTTCCAGTGTCATCATCAAACAGCACTGCGGTAGGTAACTTGTGCGATTCTATATGAATCAAACTTGTGTCAACTGGAAAGCAACGATGGTTTGATTCTTAATTGATTCAATCTTGTTCCAGGAAATTGAATTGACGACTTAATCAGCAGAATGGAACTACATGATTCACTCCTTACTATGAACTATCTTCCGATATATTCAAGTATTGAGAACGGCTACCACAGCCGGAAACCCTGTCAAGGAAGTTCTTTGAACTTACCTAATCACAGGTACAGTATTCTTACTGTATAACGGGAAACCGGAGGAATGCAAACGGTGGCGTAACTTCAAGAGTCGTAATTCAAGATCACATGCTCATATAAATGAAGAAAGCTCAAGAACATCTAAAGACAAAGACTTCCGCTACTCTGATGATCAAGGGAGATTGTTAACAAGCTTTCATGTCAACACAAAACATGAGTATGTGGGTAAAGACATAAGAACACAAGCTGGCAAAGTTACAAGATCAAGTCAAGGCAAAGATCAAAGATCCAATATCACAAGTCATGAAAGGATCTATGAAGAAACTCTCAAGACATCGAGCTTCAAAGTCTGCAACAACAAAGAAGTGAAGTCACATATTACATGACCACCCCTTAGGGGGAGATTGTTAGAAGTAATTAAAGTGATGGTCATATAATATATCATTGCGAAGCTCGTGAAAAATGTCATTTAATGATGTCGAGAGTTTTAGTTATTATTGCTTTTGTAACGGGATTTAGTCCCGAACACACAAATGAGGAAGGCCTCCTAAACATTTGGTACTTAGTATAAAAGACCTCCTAAGCCTCATTTGTGTGTGTGTCTTCCATTCCATAGTTTGTAGAGAGAGAAACATATGTATTTCTCTCACTAGGAATTCACAACCTTTTTGTTTTCTTTTTTCTTCATCTAATCTAATCTTTCTTTTTTGGTTTAATCTTGTTCTTCGTCATCTCTATTTCTTGTTCTATAAGTCGTGTGTTACGTCATACATTCTAAAAATAGCAGTTTTCCAAAAATAGAAAGTTTCCAAAAATAGATCAGTTTCTAAAAATAGAAAGTTTCCAAAAATAGTAAGTTTCTAAAATAGAAAGTTTCTAAAAATAGTAAGTTTACTGAAATAGAAAGTTTCCATAAATAGAAATAAGCTAGATTAATAAGCTAATAATATAAGCTGGTGATTACTAGTTAAAAGTTATAAGTCATGGAATTAATAGCATAGTTTATTAATTAAATACTATAGGTTATATCTTATTATTAATTAATAATGAAAGCACAAGTTTATTAATTAATAACATATCATGGTTAAATTAATAAACTATAGGTTATACAATTTAATTAAGTCATGGTTTAATTAAATTAAGTCTAATATAATACTTAGGTTAACATGTTTTATTTATTTAATAACATAACCTAAGTCATGGAATTAGTAATTAGTTATAAGTTCATGTATTAAAAATAATTAATTAATAAACTATAGTCTAAATAAAATGATAAAAAGCAGTTAGGCTAAACCGTGTAATGTTTATAAAAATAATATAACCTAAGTTCATGTTTTAATTAAATTAATTAGTTAGGAATGAAAATTTATTTAATTAACTTGTAAAAATCATTAAGCAAGATCTCTCGAGCCCGAAACCCGAGACAAAACAACCTGAGCACCAACCAACCACACAGCCAGCGGCTGGTGGTGGTGGCCGGCGGCTGTTGCCGTCGGTTGCCGCTGTTGTGGCCACGGTTCACACTGGTTGCGTCGGTGTTCCCCTTGGTTAGCTAAAGTTCCCACCGGCATGTAGCCGGTGGTTCCCCTGCCTTGCCTCGCGTACCCACTGTCCAAACAACACACACCCCAGCTTGCGCTGGGGTCCCCTTTTCTGTCCGAGACGACACCGAGCCCCAAATGGGGTCTCGGTCCCAATGCTGTCCGAACCCACAACCACACCGAGCCCCTTGGGGGTCTCGGTTGGTGAACCAAGCCGGCGCCGAGAGTCTTATGACTCTCGGTTGTGTGCTGAACCAAAACCAAACACCAAACCATCCTTAATCTTGTTTTTAATTATTCCCAAACATGTATTATTTAATTGTTTTTAAGATCAAACCCATGTGTTCACAATTAAATAAAAAGAATTAAAAAATGAAGGTTTGATGATTTTACCGAATGCGTGAATGAAAAGAAAAGAACACGAACACGTATACGTATAACTCAAGATCAAAAATCGACGAATCGTCCTTGTTGGTTTGTGTGGTTGCCGCGGCTAGAGGACAAGAGGAGGCTAGGATTTTTATTTTTTTGTAAAAATTCTGTAAAGTGATTTCCTGTGTTTTGTTTTCCACTAGTTAAATTTAACATGGGTTGGGCCCCTCCTCTCTTTGGTTGCCGCGGACACAAGGCCCCACAAGACCAAACCGGGACTTGTTCAAGTTAATTTATTATTCGTGTTTATTAGTGTTTTAAATGTTCGTGTTAGTTCGTGTTTTAATATTCTTGTTATAATTATTATACGTAATAATTATTTATCGTGCATAATGACATACGTAGTTTCTCGTAATTAATATTCGTGACACGTGTACATAACATAAATGGAAAGTTTTAATTAGTTCGTATGTTTACGTGATGTACTGTTCATGTATTTATATGCGGGTTTTACATTTCGTCCACTGGTGGTGGTTCATTAATTGAACTCACGGTTCTTTATTGATAAAGAACCGCGGTAATGTTTACTGAACCGCGGCTAGTGGATTATATGAAACGTATTCACCTCCCTCTATCGTTTCTACAACATTCTACCGTGATTGAGTATGTTATTAACCTATATACTAAAACTCATCACAAAAAGCGACAAAATTGACTTAGCCTTTTAGCAAGTTGTTTAGGATCCATTGACATTAGATTCTGATTTGTTGTTTCAGTATTGTCAATTGGAGAAGGAAAACTTTGCTTATATACTTATTGAGTTTTAATTAAAGGTTTCTTTGGGTTGTTTTTTTTTTGTACATCTAGAATTTTTATAGAATACAAATAACATGGTTACTCATTCAAAGAATTAGTGGTACTTTTTTTATGAATACAGATTTTTAAGCTCGCCTTTATGAATATATGTTATCAAAGCTCTAAATGCTTCTTTATTAATTTGAGACACACATAGTATCAAAGATATACTATCATGTGGTGTTGTTCCTTTAATAAAGGATTATAAAACAAGTTGTGGAAAGAGTTTTACAATAAGCTCAAAGAAAAAGGAGAAATAAGCATTATTACACTTGATAATAAGACAAAATAGTCGTGTAGACTATTTTTTGGTATACATGGGTTTTCTACTCGACATTGCGAGCCGACTAATCCCAGGGCGACTACCTTTTTGGTTAGCCCGGAGTCGTCGCAGATTAACCTCCGTGGCCACCCCAAATGTACACACCTAGTGAGGTTTGAACCCTTGACCTCTTGTTTGGGAGTCAAGGATCTTACCACTAGGTCACTTGATGGTGGTTTCGTGTAGACTATTTTGCTTACCTCAAATGCTAAAAGACTTTGGAAAATAAAAATAAACCAAAAGCACTATGAATAAGCTTAAAATCCAAATAAACACAAAGTATAATACGACAAATTAGTCGTATTCCAGGGAAATTTGAACTACATGCTATGAAACTTAAGGAACAAGAAAAATACGCGATAAAAGTGATTTTGGAAAGAAAAAAACAAGTTGTTGCCAGACCAAAATAAGCTGAAAAAGGTAATAAGCTGTTTGCACACCTTATTATAGAAAATGGAATGAAAAAGCGTGATATTAATAAAAAAAATTGAAAATGGTAACCAGAACAATCCCAAGGGCAGACGGTTTGTCTATAGTGCGTGGAAAGGTCACATGTTCAAATCCTATGCACCTTTTTGCTCCCAGTCCTTTTTTTTATTTTGGACAATAAGCCTCAATATGCAGTTGGCTTATTGGAGATGTAAAACAATGAAAAATAAGCAGAATAACAAGCAAGAAGCAAAAATAAAACATATAAACAAGAATCAAGCAAAGCTTATGCAAATCAACAAATATGGAACAATGACTATGCTACTAGGTGCAAAATAGCCAAATTCAAACTAAGTCAATAAGTTCTAATAAGCTGAAAAATGAAATCTAACTAAGAACAGATAATCTAAATCACCTAGTCTAAGTGTGCTCCAAGTTCGAAAGCTTAAAACCTACTATTGAGTCCTTGTATATGACTTAGAACATGAACAAATGATGAACTATAGTGAACTAGTTTTAAGCCTAAGTGTTTCTAACCTAAAGCAAAAGGATAAACCTAAAATATAACCATGAATTAAGTAAAGTTAAACAAAATTAAGGCAGATCTACACTATACTCAACCTCAAAGACAAGATACAATAAATCCTAAACACTAGACCTAAGATTGTGACTGAAAGAAGAGTAAATCCAAACAGAAATAGAAAGCAAGACATTAAAACATGAAAGTAGGTGAATAAAAGCGAGACAAGACAAGGAAAAAGTAAACAAGAATATAAAATGAACAATTAAAGAAGGAAACAAGAACAAATCAGCAAATAAGCATGAAGATAAGCAATAGCAGATAAATAGAAAAATAAGCTATAAAAACGCGAAGAGGACTTATAAGGGGTCTAGAGCTTGCACACCTGACCAGACAACTTGCACACCCTCAATTTCACCTTCACCAACTTATTAAAACCCAAATTATACCACCACAACTTATTCAAACAGCTTATCACTTCTAATACCAAAGAACTTGTAAAATTTCTTCAAACCAATACCAGCAGCTACACTAAATCTTGTAGAAACCTTAAACAACTTGAAATAATGAACAAATAACCTCTTGAATGAGCTGATTGTCAAACAACTTATTTAACAAGCTATGAACATTGACCGCTGAACAGTAACAATTTTTTGTGAAGTTTTAAAAATAACAAGACAAGGAAATGGAAAGTGCAATGAAATGAAATTTGTGAAAGATAAAGGGAACAATGTATTTAAATTGCAACATTTTTAAAACTTCATTAATTGAAATGGAACTCAAAATTGTAAGTTTACAAAAATTAGAACGAAAACTGAAATCCTATATTACAATCTATTTATACGCAAAGCTGAGAATTCTAGTTGTTTTCTTTTCTCTCTCCTAGGTATGAAGTAAAGGCTGAGATGATTGCTTGATCCTTAAGCTTAATCTTGGTCGTCTGATGAAATTGGTAGCTTAGGATTGATGACATGGCGTTTTATGTGACATCAAGTGTGTTTCTTTTTCACTTAATCTTTTGTAAAATCTTCAAATCCTTGTGCTTTCTCCTCTCACCTCACGGATTGCCAGCTTGGCATGAGGACCAATTCCTTTGATGACTTTGGGTCCCTTGATTGGTTATGTGGGAGTGGGCTTAGACCATTTAATTGTTTTAATTACCTTCTATGATAAAATCCCTAATCCTGGTAAAAACTGTAGGATACGGATGAATAGTAAATAGTAGAATGACCTCCGGTCGTATTATCCTTAGGCCCATACCAATATCCGAGCGTGTGTCGTTGTCTTCATATATTAAGGGATGTTGTTCCCCGAGACTAAGCAGTAACCTAGACGCAAATAGCTTGGCGTCTCATACTCAACATTGATCAGGTACGGTGTTTGAGGTATTACCCCAAGATCATTCAACGTGAACCAACTCTTTTCCTTTGCATTTAGTACACTTATTTCATTACCTCCTGGTAGTGCATATATTTATTATCGGCGACGAAGCTTGATCTCAGGATAACCTCAGGCAAGGCTAAGTGGCTAACACGCATTGTTCAAGCTTGCTGAAGATCATTATGTAACCTAGCGGCCCAAAGACACAAGCCCAAGAGTACCATGCGGACCTCAACAAATAAAAAATAGCTAAAGCCCTTGAAACTAACGCTTGGAACCGGATCCGGAACCTACACGTTGATGCTCATGATTTCCATAGTCATCCCAACATTCGAATGAGATATCTTAAAAAGTATTTAGTGCGCATTTTGGTCAGATTTCACCATCTTCCTTTGACGGAGTGCATGCTGATATGTATTTTCTCGAGTGTTCTACCAATCTAAGGCTGTTTTGTTTCGGATACGTCAATTAGACATGAGTGTGAAACTTGATATTTCGGAAACAATGTTTTTTTATATTCCATGTAAAAATATGGAATATTTTGCAACGACAGTTTTAGCAAACCATCAAGGGTCGTATACATTATGAGTGAAACAATTTAAAGGAGTGCTTCTCTGAGGAAACAACAAAGAGAACTTCAAATACACTCCTGAAAGCTTTCAACATAATCGCCATATTGCCATGATATAAGAAACTGGTTCAAGTCCTACATCACACATGTGGCCATGGGTACATTGAATCCAATTTCAACTTTTATTGGAACCATTGTAAATGAGCAAGCCCCTGTATGTTATCGTGGTTACTGTCAAGCACGCCATTTTTGTTTGACAAAGAGAGAAACAACTGAGCAAATCAGCTGCATGTTTTCTAATAAGCAATTATAGCAAGTTTGGAAACTAGTTCATGATCTGTTTTCTCTTTCAGAAGATTATCGATAAATAAATCCACCTGAAATAGCATGGCATTCAACATATCGCCATGAAAGGAAGAGGAATCTTATTGCTACAAAATTAGTCCAAAAGACCAAAACCTTCCATTTTATTAAATCAATTTCTTCTCTTCAATATTTTCTTTGAAGCTACAACGTTTTGTTTAAAGTAATAAGTTAAACACTTGACTACGTGACATCTTACAATTTTGAACACTGGTAGAGTTGTTATCAAGGTAAAGAGTGAGATAGCAATATCAGGAGTCGCCTGCTCCAGATCCAGATCCTGCTGCCGATCCTGTCCAACCAAAAGTGACAATTTTATTCTCGAACTTCATATCATTTAAAGTTGATGACATTCAAAACTGTGAGTACAAGAGTCCATGTTGCAAAACGAAATATCAGTGGGTGGCCAGTAGAATAATTCATCCCCAGTTTACTCACCTTCAACTGGTTTCCATACATAAGCACACATGCATATATGTGCTTATATAGGTTCCATCCATAAGCACACAAGCATATATATACATATCGCCAATCAAGCTAGATTAGGCCTAAGGGTGACCCGGAAGGTTCAACTAGTCAAGTGGCCTAATATGAGCTTTTAGTTTGGGGTCTAAAAAAATAATATCATATAAGTTTGGGTGGATGTAGCACAAGACAACCATGGTTTTTCGTTTGCCTCGCCTTGAATTTTCCATCGTTTTTGTCTTCACTTTACCAAAGATTATATTAGTTTTGGTCCAGGTTATTGAAGACTAGTTTATTTAATTCAGTTTGACTAAACTTTCATTATATTCAGGTTACATAAACTTTCAACTTCTAATACATTGATTATTTACTAATTACAATATTTATCACTTACATTATATCTAACACATAGAAACTCAAAATGTATGTAGATAGGGTGAGGTGATGCACACCACCACAAGTGATGTGTATACCACAAAATCACATTTGTAATGCACATATTACAACATCACTTAATGTGGTGTGCATAACTGCATATCACCCCCCTTATATTGATACCAAAGTATAAATTTAACTTTATTGAAATATTTACATATTACTTTCGGTACTTCAATTAGAAATCATAATTATCGAAAATTTGCACCGAACTTAAAGAATTGACTCGAAATTAAATCCTACTGTATTTGATAAAAAGATATGGTTAAATTCAAAAGCTAGCAAGTCTCATTAATCACCTCTTGTTTATAAGCATCTGTTCATCTTCTTTTTCTCTTCAACATAATATTCATTTATTTTTATATATTCCCCATGTGCACAAACTCAAAATGACAGTTATAATCAACTTTTTAATCAATAACTCGTAGCATAAGAGACGTTAGACCGGTAACACCATACCAAAACTTATTATTTCTGCATTTCGTGTGTCAATATCAAAGTACTTATATCTTGTTGTTTATAAAGGCCAATGATTTAAAACCGGACCGGGCATAGAGCCGGTCATGTTGGGGGCGACTCAGGAGTGCAAGAGGCCTAAAATGAACTTTTAGCCTTTGGCTGAAAAAAGTTTAAAACATTATAAAAATGACTTGTAATTTGTTGTTTATGACAAGGCGTCGAGCCCATCATGTGACCGGTTTGATGGTTCCCAAAACCAGACAAGTAGATAAACTGATTACTTTAAATAGAACACATGTATATGCACAACAAGTCCAAGTCTAATTCCTGACTCTTGAGACCACTTACCATTTTTTCTACCAAGTTTCTTGAATTTAGAGGTGTCCCACATCCCCGTCCGATGCCCCTCCTTTTGGTGCGCCTCCTTCGGGTGCCCCTCTTCCTGGTGCCCTTCCTCCTTTGTAACCTCATCTTCTGTACAAACAAAAAAAAAAAAGATATCACCCATATGTTCCTTGATCCAGTATATATGTTTGATCAAACTGGTGCGATTTTGACTGTCTCATAAATGGCCGGTTTAGTAGAAGAAACCTGGTATCTCCGGTTCCAATTCAACTGGTTAAATCGCCCGGTCCGGTTTCTAAAACAGTTATATATTATAACCATTATCTTTCTAACTTGCTAATCTGTTCACCAACTAGCAAGCATCTCTAAAGTGATTACTTAAATGACCCCACATGTTCTCAGATATCAGAAGTGAGCACTAACCTTTATGACCAGGGTCTTGGATCTGAGCAAGGGCTACAGCAATCTGAGCACCAAGAACAGCATTGTTCTTCACTAGTGCAATGTCTATACTTTGTTAAAGAACATTTTTACACCAAAATACCCAAACTGACTATTGGATAAAAGTAAACTAGTTTGTTACTTAAAAAGTATAACTCGTTAAGCTTCTGCATTTTCTGCTTTAATAAGGATTTTGTCGCTCAAAATGCAGATAGTTTGATTACTACAACTTCAAACAACAAAAGCATGCCAAAACATTTTCCTACAACCCCCAAAATATAGCTAATTATCTGATTTAATTATCAAAAACAATTTCAAAACACATGTCCAAACACCCCTTTAACATACATACTATATGCGCTATCGGAATGATGTTATATGACAGTTCTTTCTATATTGTTAATTAAAGGATACTTGACTCAAGAGAAGCTCCTCCTGTTAGCTCATTCACTCTAGAAAGTAAGTAAGGAGTTTCAGCGCTTCCTGATATGCCCTTATCACTAAAACCACAGCTCCAAATTACATTCATTGGACATATGCTAAACTATTAATAGACACCTTAGAGATTTTAAAATTTTGTATATTTTGGGATAATTCTTACCTAGCTTCTCTGAGTGCTGTTTGTATAGCAGATTCTATAATGTTACCAGAAACAGAATGTTCTTTAGGTATTGGAATTCCAATCAAGATTCCCGTCTTGAGATCAAGTTTCCTGTTGACCTCTGTTATGAATAAGTAAAAGAAAATAGTAAGCACATTTAATCAATGACTCAGATGAACGATCAATATAGAAGTTAATGGTACTTGCCAATCATTCGAGCACAGTCTTCTGGTGTATCTAATTGGCATGGTGCCTGGTTTGTCATTGAACAGTTGAAGTTATTAGGGAAGAAGGGTTATATCAAATAAACATATCAGTAATACTACTACAGGTCTCAGCGTTGATGGTTCAGAAATCAGATAAATTAGGAAGTTTTACCAGTATAACTGGAACTGAAGGTGGCAATCTCAGAAGTAAAGCAAAAACAAAACAAAAAAACCATAACCTAACATCAGTTAATAGTACCATTATGTCTAAATTGGTTTCAAACACATTCTTTCTAAAGGTTAAGTTTTTAACTTACAAGATCTCAAACACTCGTTCATTATACAAATAAGAAATCATAATTTGAAAACACGAGGGAGATATTTCTAGGATGATGCAATCCATACCTTGCAGCCACTTTTTTCAGTATAAAAAGCAGGAAAGTCATCAGTCTGGTATGAAACAACAGAAACTCCTTGAGTTTCCTGTACCATTTGAAATTCATAGTTATAAGCCAGCCTGCATTAATATTTGCTTCCGTTTGTAATTAGTATAAGAATGAACATACCAAATACTCTAGGGTTCTGGGTATATCTAATATTGACTTCACACCAGCCGATACTACAGTGATAGAAGTTCTTCCAAGCTCCGTAAGATCAGATGATATATCCATACCTGAAACATTGAATTAGAGAAGACAGCAAATCAACAACACAAGCACATTTATAGTTTATAAAGTAAATATCTAAAACAGATAGAATATATTCAATTGATCATGGTGTAAGTATTAAAACTAGATATAAGAGAATATATTTATCCCTGAGTAGCTTTATATTCAGGAAACGATAGGACGTTCATTTTCAATAACTGAAGAATATGGTATATACATGTAAGCTTATATATAGTTACAATTCGTTATTATAGATCTGATGTTTAGACTTTTGACATTATTATAAATCTGATGTTCTCGGTAGATAGACATCAATAAAGAACGAACAATTTTGTCCTAAGAAAAGAAGCCTATTTCGACTCTTGACATTATTGTCAATCTGATGTTCTTTAGCCAGCCATCCGTTTTGAAAGAATGGAAATTGACTGACTTCAACTATTTGATCAAGTGCAAATTGGTCAAATAGGGAGTTGATAGTCAACGGATAATAACAAATTTTAACAGAAAATCAAGTTCAATTAAATGTAGAGAGCATAAATCAACAATTGACAGCACGTGAATTGAAGTTTACATCCCGTTCTAAAGATCAATGTTTATGTTCCTTGGTACACCTAAATCGTATAGAATACGAACAGAAAAAAACACTGATTTTTCAGAAATATAAAATTATATGCAAAAGAAGTGAAAATATCCAGCAATAAGTATATATCAGAAAGCTTACTGCTTTCTCCATTTTTGTGAACTCCTCCAATACCTCCCGTCACAAATATAGATATGCCAACCTGATGAAAAGTTGGAGCGGTTGGATAAATTAGCCACATAGGGAGGTAATAATAACTAAATAAGTTCCAATATAAAGCTTCTTTATACATATCAAGTATGCATTTTTGGTTTTTTTTATGTAATTCTCACCTCTTTTAAACATGTTGACGATCGTCATATTGTTTTTTACTCGTATAAACTAAAATTACATGTTTTGACATGTTACCCAACCTGTCTATTATTCTACCTCTAAGCAAAACGAATGAGTCTGAAAGAGTAAACCCGTGAGAGAGCACGCACCATAGAAGCAAAGATCATGGTTGCAGACACGGTAGTTCCACCGCTACTTCTTGTAGCCACCTACATATATTTACAAGTCAAATACAATAGTCACATGGGCTTTGAAGTTTGAACATCTGATCATAGACTAAGTTCTACTTTGATGGGTTGAATCCATGAAAGAACTAAACTAAAGTCACAACTGAACCTAGCTAAATAATTTTACGTTAAGTAAATGGCATATATGATCCATTATCCATACAACCCATTGTATGGCAACTCTACAGATTTTAAGGGAAAAAGCTTCAGTGAGACTACATACGCGTAGATTAACCGTGGTGTCAACTAAATCCTACAACAACAGTTAAAATGGTAAATTCTATGTCATTCCGGATATCCATTTGGGGGTGTTTAACTTAGCTTATTTTCTGGACTTACATGGAATTGGCAATAAGCTCAAGTTGATAAGCTCATAAGCTCTAAAAGGTGAGCTGACTTGCTTTTTTTATTTCAAATAAACCTATAAGCCCAAAAATATAAGCTAATCCAAAGAGCCACGTATAATAAGTATATACACATTTTAATTCATTCAGCGCAAAATCATACAGTTTTATCAAACATGCCCCATATAGAACGTGGATACACAGCATTCCAGATATTAGCATTAACAATTGCAACATAATACAGTCATGGATAATAAGGAGATATTTTCACAGCATACTCACCACATGTGCAATATCCCTTCGAGATATCTTTCGAGCGGTTTTTTCTAGCTTAGCTAGCCTCTCCATTTCTTCGGGGCTGAGACCTACAAGTTAATAGCCATGAAGAACATAAGAAACGAAAACAAACAATTAAACAACATATAGTTGCTTACTTTACCCGGGTAACCCTTTACCCAAAAAAAACAACATATAGTTGCTTAAACCCATCTATGGTATTTTGTACTGCGTGTAAAATAGCTTTATCATAAGCTCACCTCAACCACAAACATATACATTGCATCAGTGAAGAGCACAAATTTACCTCAGACTAAAATTTAATGATTAACAAACATGGGCTGGAGAAAAGATCCTCAAAAATTTGACTGAGTGGGTTGCTCTTATATCAAGCGAGGGAAATGGCCCATTGACACGCTGCTAGACACTTAGGCTGTATACTAGCAACGAAGTAAAATAAAGAGAGACAGAAGTTGAGTTTGAAAACTCATTTACATTCCTGTCAGTAAGGTTATGAAGACATAGCAAACTCAAGCAAGTAATCCAAGACGAAGGAGAAATTAATATAGAATTTTTGAAAAAGACTCTCGAAAAGAAAGACTTACTATCTTTGGGCGCTACTCAATACCTTAGTGGATCTACTTTATTACATAAGTGGATTCCTAACGTTTGTCTCACATCATGACATAAGTAAGCAGTTATTTTTGTATCGGCGCAAAACCTTGCTAATTGATTTTTACGGTACTTACTATATCAATTCGATCCTTTACCCATAGAATGAATAAAACAGCTAATTGACAAAGTCAGTGGAAATACTTTGAAGGTCCTATTTCATCACGGCAGGCCAGAAAAGATACTAGATCATTTTCAAGGAGTCGCTCTAACAAGATTTTAGGAATCGTATAGAAAATTGCACTTTGATGACTACCAGCTCATAACCGTACACAGACATGGTGTTGGCACATGCAGGTTGTGGCTCGAGACACTTTGTTTCATAAGAATGCATCTCAGTAGACTAGCGGAAAGTAAAAAGAAATAAATAAAAGACGGAAGAAACACCTATGCATGGAATGCCATCTAAAATAGCAATAGTAGCAGGAACAGCTCCATTTTCCCTGACAATTGCTTCCACCTCTTTTGCAGTCTCCAAGTTTTGAGGAAATGGCATACCTAACAAAAAGGAGAGATATAATCAGAAGGCCAGATGAGAAATAAAATATGAATTTTGAATGAGATGATAATACCATGGGAAATGATGGTGGATTCGAGAGCGACGACAGGTTTGCCGTTGGATAAAGCGGTGGAAACATCTTGAGAAATCTTGATTGTACCAACATTTCCATTCTCATTCTCAGAACCACCCTATTTTTATTTATTTATAACATAATCAATCAATTCTTTCATTATAATTATAAATAAAACAAAAACAATTCAATTCATATAGGTAGAAAAACCATTCATACCTTGGTGCTTGATTTAGTGATATGGAAATGACGATGAAGATTCGCGAGTCGTGAAAGGGCGTTGGAAGCCATTCTTTTCTTTTCTTTTCTTTTCTTTATTTCTTCTTCTCAATTTTGGTTTTTCATTCTTCTTTATTTTTCTTCTTCAATTTAATAATGGTGCTCCGATTCTTAGGGGGAAATTATGGACCAAATTTTATCTCATAACGCCAACTTTTCAAATTTTTATTATCATTGCTCTGTATCAAGATTAAATTAAGTTGATAGGGATTATTTTTACACATTTACTTATCTTTTCTCGTCTCGCTCTTTACTTTCTCATTTCTCTTGCGGTTTGCAAAATTATTTTATTACTTTATTTTTAAATAAAGATAAGCTAAATGAGGGTTTAAAAAATGAATTAAATTATTTAAAATGGATTTCAAATGTGTATTACTATTATTAAGAGGACTTGAAAAGAACACTCCAGGTTGAGAAGATACTAGTGTAATCATGGTTACCGAGATGACATGGTTTAAGACTTTGCGAGAGTAGAAAGTGTTGATAATCGTAACCTATGTGAAAGATGAGAACACGCGACTCTTTAGATTGGAAATAATACGAGAGACAACGAGAAAAGTGTTGAGAATTATTTGTTTAAGTACCAAGTACTGTTAGTTATAGTACATACCGCTAGTGTTAGCACGGTATATGCAGGTACCGGGGCAGTTGTAATGATAAGTATCGGTAGATTGATAAGTACGATTATATCTTTAATAAAGATATGTTATAGTTATAATGCGAGTATATCGTGTAAGATATACGTGTCTTAATAGAATATTCTAGAGTTCTTTGCATTATAAAAGGAGCATAGGGTCGTTGAGTTTATTGGACCTCAACACGGTTTACGACTAATAAAGAATCGATAGTTAGTTAAACCTTGTTCTTCTTAGCTTTGATAAGTTAGATTCCGCATAACTTATCTCTGTCAAGTAAGAGTCTCTCTTGTGCTTTAGTTTGTTTACAAGCTAACGTACAACCCTTAACAGGCTTAAGATATATTTATTGGGATCAACAAGTGGTATCAAAGCTTGTTGAGAAACTCTCGATAAGAAGTACACACCCAAACCGGTAATCTTATTCTCAAAAAACAAACCTCGCCATGTATGTTCATGGAGAAGAAATTCCAAATTTATAAGACATTCAGAATGTACAAGACCTTAATGAGCATGCAGTAGCAACTGGAGTTGAAGCTAAAGTTGAAGCAAAAGTTGAAACTTCTACATCAGTTCCACACGCTCTCTCTGTTGTTAAACTCCCAATCCTCAACGCTGACAATTATGAAATGTGTGCCATGAAGATGGAACACTTTTTAAACCACATTGTGGGATGTCATTAAGAATGGAAATAGCAAAGTAAAGGTTCACTTCTTACCTGATGGCACTATTTAAGTTTTGCCTCCTAAAACTAATTTAGAGATCCAAGCTAGTATAAGGGAAAGAAAATCCAGGATTACTCTAGCCGTGGCTCTTCCAGAATATCTCTTACCTAGTTTTCATCACTTCAAAGATGCTAAAACTATGTGGGAAGCCATCAAGCTAAGATTTGGAGGAAACGCCAAATCCAAGAAGATGAAGAAGACTATGTTGAAGCAAGAGTTTGATAGATTTGTAATTTCTAGTTCATAAGGGATTCGCAAAGGCTATGGAAGATTCGGCAAGTTGCTTACTCAGCTAGGAACCCTTGGTGCTCCCATTCCAACAGATGAAGCAAATTTGAAGTTCCTAAGAGGGGTACCAACTGAATGAAAGTATTTGGCTATGCACTTCATCGCTAGAGATGATCTAGATACTACATTTTTTTGATGATCTCTATAATAATATTAGAGTTTTTGAGTTGAATGTTAGAGGAACTACTACATCAATAACACCTTCAGCATCAAGCAAACCAAACCTTGCTTTTATGTCAGAAGATTCTAGCGGTACTTCTTACCAAAGTATTGTCAGTGGTTCATCTTCCACTCCCAAGTCACATGGAAATAATCAATCATCATACACTGATGATATTATCTATTCTTTCTTTGCTAACTAAGATAATGGACAAAATATGAATCCTAAAGATCTATATCAATTGGATGATGCTGACATAGAAGAGATGGACTTAAAATGGAAAGAAGTTATGATGTATGTTAGGATAAACAGACTATTTAGGATGAATAGGAGAACTTTGCAGATAAATACAAGGGAACCTCTAGGTTTTGATAAATCAAAGGTAGAGTGTTTCAACTTTCAACTATGGAAAGAATGGACATTTTGCTATGGAATGCAAATAAGAGAATGCTGAAGGAAGTAAAAGGTCGAACATCAGCAACAAGAGTGTCTTGATGAATTCTGAAAGGTATCCAATGAAGGGAGGAGATGCTAAGGCTGTGATCTCAGTAAATGGTTTAATCAACTAGACTCTAGGACAGGAGACTGACGAGCATGGTCTGATGGTTGTCTCTCAAAAAGACGGTGAGGTACATCCTTGTTCTAAAGATAAGTTTAATAATCTTAGAAAAGAGATAGATGAACAATATCAGATGATTGATATTGATAGTGTATAAATAGTTGCCTATGAAAAAGCTTTAAAGAAGTCAGAAGCTAATATAGTTTTGTATCAAAAAGCTCAGCAGAACTATGAGGAGAAAACAAGATTTATGTCTCTTAGCCTAAAAGAGTAGACAACAAAAATTAAAGCTTTTCAAACACAACTTTCAAAAGTTTTAACAGAAAATAAAGATTTACAAGTAAAGTTGTCTAATGAAAAAAAATTATCAAAAATTGACAAAACTCCTTAAAGGGTATTGGCAAGCTTTTGAATTCTTAGATGGCCTATTATGACAAAAATGGTTTGGGGTATATGGATGAACAATCTGTCAAGTTTTATTTGACAAAGACCTTTCAAATAGTGTTTTTAAATGCTCTAAAAGTGATAATGAGGGTGTCGTAAATGATAGATATGTAGAGGGAATGAAGGCAGTTCCCTCACCCTTGTCAGGAATTACATATTATTGTTAAATAATGTTGAGATAGAAGAGTTTGATATTGTGTATGGTAAACATGATAAACCTACTAGTGATTCAGAATTTGAATTTAGTAAATGCACCTCTTGCACCTCTAACTCTAGCATTTTGACTCAACCAGATGTGAGTGTCACCAAAAAGGTTATTTATCCTTCTTTAATGAACAGATTTATTCCTGAAGGATATGTGTCATCACCTAGTTCTGCTCCCAAGCAGGTAAAAATTCCCAAGAAGATAATAGATGAAGATCCTAAACATCATAGTAGTATTAAAATATGTGGCCTAGGATTTGATAATACTAGGACACACTTACCTTTTAGCTCTATCATAAAAAGAAGAGCATGCTTTGTATGTGTTAGCTTTAGTCATTTGATTAAAGATTGTAATCTTCATGAGGATAGGATTGTTAGAGAGAATGATGCTAATTGAAAGACGAATTATTTGACAAGCACTATAATCAAGGTAATAATTATTTAAGTTTTACACAAACATATCTTAATCATGTTTATTGATCATAGAAAGTGATTAACCTTAAAACTCACATTTTGACAAATGTGACAAAAGATTTTAATAAACCTTATTTTTAAGAAATTGTTTTATTAAAATGGAAAATAAAAATTTGAATATGGCATATTCTAAATGCCATAGGAATGTCCTTTGAAGGTATAAACTACCTCAGATAACATTTATCCACTAAAAGACAAAAAGGAGCGTAGTCTACTATGGGGGTTTTGATAGTTGAAGTTTACAACCTTGTTTAGGAAAACGAGGTGTAATTAGGGTAAGTACGACGGTTTAGGAAAACCGTGCACAAATGACCCAAAAGTGAGGATCGTTCTCATGGAGGCAAGTGTGTTGTGTAAGAAATGATTAAGTGTTTGTGATTATAATTATGAGAAAAGAAAAAGAGAAAGGATGACGGATACGATTATGAATTAAACTAAGACGAAAAGTCGTGCACGTAAAACCGTAAAATATGACAAAATTTATAAATTAACCTACAAATTCCTAGAAAATTGCAATAAATCCTAAAAATGTAATTAGAGTTTACAAAAATCAAAAATCACTCAAACCTTTTATTTAATTAAATATTAATTTTTTAAGGCTAATTAAAGCCCAAAAATCAATTTAATTAACAAAAAAATCCAAAATGAGATTTTTTAACTTGTAAACCTCTAAAATGACTTAACTCAATTAAAAACTATTTTTGAAAATTTTAAAATGAATTAAAACTATTTAAAAATAATTAAAAACTATAAAATCTTAGAATAATTCTAAAAATTAATCAAATGACACTAAAATTAATCTAAAAATATTAGAATTCCTAACTTAATGTATCTAAACTAGGAAAAATGAAAAACTTGCAAAAATATAAACTTTAATTTTTAATAATAAAATAATAATAAAATAATGTTAAAAATCCAAAATTTATAAAAAATTCTAAAAAGTTGCAAACTAATTTATTTTAACCTAATAAACACAGAAATGAACTTGAAATTACCAAAATACCCCTAACGGGCCTTCAAATGGGCCAATATGAAAAACAGTCCACTATATTGGGTTTTTTGTCCAAATAAGCCTAACATCACCTACTTGACTCAAAATTTGATTTTAAGAACAAAACTCTAAAGGCCCAAAAGCTGATAATGAGCTTATCACAGCTTAGTTGTCAATAACTTATTCTTAATGGGCTTTTTGGCCCATTAAGCCATAAGCTAATACCATAAGCTCTAATTTGACACACAAGCTTCTTTTGGGATACTTAAGAGATCTGTGAAAAGAAATTTTGAAAAAGCCCAAGAAATAAGCCTAAAATAAGCCTAAGCTCTCTACATAAAACGACAAAATAGTCGTTTTTGAGTTCTAGGACACCTCAAGTGTTGATTCAACTTGCAAAAGATTTTAAATGACAAAACTAAGCTTAATAATCAAAAATATTTTAAATAAGCACAATGAATAAGATGGAAAAAGTAATAAGCACTTAATGTAAAAGTCAACTTGTTTGGTTTTCTAGTCAAACCTAAAAGTCAAACCCTAAAAAGCTCCAAATTAGTTCAATGAGTCAAATAAGGAAGATTGATTACAAAAACTAAGTTGTTGCAAGTCCAAATAAGCTAGAATAGCTTATGAATAAGCTGATGATCAAATTACACTAGCAGTGGCTGGCAACAAGGGAAAGGAGTTCCCACTACTTGACTATTTTGACTTTTTGTCTTATATGGATTTTTGATGGATTCAAGCCACACAAAGGCACCCTTATAGCCAGTGGGTTATAAGGAGTCAATAGCAATCACAAAAACACAAATCCTTTCAGCCAATTAGTACAGTTTATCAAAACATCACCAGATAGCACACAAACATGAACAATAAGCAAATTTCAACAAATAAGCAGTTTTAGCAAGAATAAGCCAACCAAATTGAACCAAATGCACACAACAACTTATATTAATTCAAATGAACATAAATCAACAGGTTTCATGCAATAATTCAAGGTTTAGAACAAGATTCAAGCCAATAAATGTTACTAATGAACAAATAACAAGCAGATTTCAAACTTTGCTGATATACTTTACCACAAATCCAATTTCAAACCCTCAAATCTTCTTAACAGGTTATATAAACTTTGTTTTATCACTTGTTACCCCTAAGCATGCATACAATCAATGTGTTTCCAAGATCTTAGCTCAAAACAAGCAGATTTCAACAAGTTATAGCACAATCAAGAATTTGATGTTCAAAAGCCAAAAACTTGCAGATAATAGCACACAACCAAGTATTTATCAGATACAAGCACAAACCAACACTTAACAATAACTCAAAATAAAATTGCAAGCTCAAATCAGTAAACCCAAACACCCCTTTCACTTTTTAATCATAGATTTAACAAAGCAAATGTGTGATTCAGTTTAACCCAAGCCTAATCTAGCATCATAACATCAATATCATGCAATATTAAGCAGATTCAAGCCACAAAAACACCTCTTATAACAACAGAACACAAACTCACACAAATCAAGTACTTTTATCAGATTTTGGGTAAGAAGGCTCAAACCTCATGAATGTACATCCACACTCACGAATTTTTGAGCTTATGTGCCTAGCTTAACAAGGCACAAGCTTCCACAAAGCTGCTAAGAGTAACAAGGTTAGAACAAGTAATATTCCAAACTGAAAAATGAAAAATAAATCTGATTAATGTAACCTTTGTACCCACTCCTTGATTATCCCCAAACGACAAGCTTACAACACCTTGATAGTCTTCTTATCATGGTGCTATAACCACTTGCAATCTAAAAATTCCAAGGATGTACCAAAGAACTTAGCAAAATATCAGATTTTGGAAATCTTGGCAATTTCTTGCACAAGGTTTAAAAACAGGTTTTGATACTTCAAAAACATAAACATGAAACATAAACAAGCATAGAATAAGGTTGGCACTTGGATTTATTTAACACTTCAAACATGTTTTCATTAAGATTGAAAAAGGATTTATAGAAATGTGAACAATGGAAAAACCAAGAGCAAAAACTAAATGTTGCAGCCCTATGCCTTTATATAGGCTATAGTGATGAACTAGAAAGCATAAAAACTATAAACCCTAAGTTGTGAAGTCCCTGAATTCCCTTGAGATTTTTGAAAATCAGCTTATCATGTGAACTTTTCTTGGCATTTTGTGGAGATGTTAGCTGTTGGAATTTGATCAAGGGTCCCAAGTGAGCTTAAGTTTGAAGCAAGATTGTGGGGCGTTGGATGGATGGCTTATTTTGGCAGCTTCTTCAAAAACGAGTGTGGGAGGTTTAACATGTGAGCTTGGAGATGATGAGGTGGCAAAGTTAAGGTGTGGGTTATGGTTATGATTACCCTAATCATAATTCTGGAAGGTTTGGAGGTTTAATTTTTGCTTAATCAAAAACCTCTAATCTTGTGTTCTTGGTGAATAGTATAGGTTTTAATCTGGATTAAGGATTTAAATTGTGTTTAGCGCGTTTATTTAACTAATAAGTTAAATTAGTTAAATAAAGCTGAGTGGGATTGTGAGGTGGCATGAGGGAGGGTTTTGATTGGTTGAAAGTGTGAGTGGGACACATGGCAGCCCACGATTAGTCTAGGTAAGTTTGTATGTTTGCCAAGTTAAACCCCTAATCTTTTCTTCCTTCTTCATTTTTGTTTAAATAGCATGAAAACTGAATTCCTTTGTTATTGAAGTTTCAGTTTTCAAACTTTTGCCCCAAATAGTTTCCAAAAGTATTTTCAAGAGTATTTCTTGTAATTTCATGATATTTGAAGGGGTGTTTTGGCATTTTCTTCATTCTTCAAGGTGTTGACTTGTATTGTTGACTTCTTGGAGGACTAATAATGACAAGTCTTCAAATTTTTAGGGACCATTCTTGCCAATTCTTCAAAGTGGATGGCCCTTTTTGTAAAGTTGACAAACTTTAAGGACCAATCTTGTAATTATGAATAAATAAGGGTTTAAAGTGTCAATTCTTCAATATTGGAGGACCCTTCTTGTACAATCTTCAATTCTTCAAGGGTTATTCTTGGGAAATCCACATTAGGGCGTAGTTCATTGTGCGGCTTCATTTCCCGTGTTCGTTTTTGCTTGTTTCTTGTGATCTTTTGTCATTTTCTCAATATCCGTACCTAAAATACACATGTAACAAACACAAGCATATATTTGGCATATTTCATGATATTTAATGCATTTTAAGCCCATTTTGGACGATGAGACTATGTATAAAAGCAGTCTCATCACTCCCCCATACTAAACCATTGTCGTGCCCTCACGCAATGCTAGAATAAAGTATCGTAGCACCTCCAAAATTCATTTTTATGCACTTTTATTGAATAATAAACTTACTACACTACTACTATTACTACTACTTGCGTTTTAGACATAATGTATGATTTTCATCGCAAAATGGGACGTTTAGGTTCATAGAACAAGAACACGTGAATGCTTCGTTAGAAATAATTTCGTCGTCCTTGATTTTCACCCCAATTCCATGCCAAGCGTGCAACGAGATCATTGTCATTATAAGTTAGTAATGCTAACACTACTCATATGCCCTAATCACGTACTTATCCTCCCATTTTCCTAAGTGGTATCTCTTATATTTTATTTTCGTCTTGAATGTTCACGAGGATACATTTTTTACTTATGTGATGATAGAGATTTAGGTCTAAAAATAGAGTCATAACGGTGTAACCAAGACCATCGAATTAATAATACCCCTAATAGACGACGATGTCAAAAAATTAAGTCAACGAGAAGAATCGATAAACACGGTTTTATAACGGTTTTGAACATGAGACTTATTACCTAGACTTTTATACGCCCCTAACGGATGGGCCTTATTATCATAGGTTTACCTCCATCTTTTGTTCAACTTCGCCATGAAGCTTTTATTATGACTTCGGTCTTGCCTTGCCTTTTATTTAACCTCGCCATGAGGTGTTTATTATGGCCAAAGACGTATATCCTCACGCTAAAAGCGAATTTTGGATCTTTAAAGCTTCAAAGATTAAGGCTTAATTCACTTTCAGTTTCACATAGATTTTTCGGCCTTGTGAGCTTCAAATTGTTTGCTTGATTTAGGTGAGCACTTGAAATCTTATTATTAGGTGAAGCTTTCAATTGTTCGGGTTGCCAATACTTCAAAACCGTGACGCTAGAGATACCTTAATGTCTTCCTAATTTAATTACATGGAAGCTACTAGAAAAGACTAGAAACCAACAATCAAGACTAAACCGCTAAGCCAATACTTATTAAGCAAAATATATTTACAAGCGAAGGGTGAATAAGCAAACAACGAGAACACACGAGTTTTTTAAAGAATACGAGTACTCTACGTTTAGCATAGTAACTTATAATTAACTCTATCATTTCTCGTCCTCATTTAAGAAACTTAGCCTAATGTAAAGTTAAGGAATCGAAGCTAAGTGCTCAACACGCACGGTCGAGTCAAAAATTACTCTTATTCTCGCCATCGGAAAATCTACATTCGTGTCTTCAAACACTTATAAAACATGAGAAAATTTTGGCCATTTTTAGCCTTATCTTGCAACAAAACGATAAACAAAAAGATAAACTTTGGAAAGCGTGAAGGTTTGGCAAGGCAAGTATCTTGTAAAACCCGCATGCTTTTACCATGAATAGTACCCTTAAGATCGTACGTACTAGATTAAAACTTTCCTAATATAGCATGATTACGATTACGTGTTAGGATTTTACGTATTACGTACGTGTTAGAACACGATAACTATTTACTACGCACGAGCACGTAATAATTATTTGACAATAATTAATCACGAACATGCGATCATGAAATCATGAACGTAATTAAAACACGAACTATTATTAATTACGTATATATATTTATTACGAGCGTAAATAAATATATTAGATCACGATAATTACGTAACGAGAACACACAAAACGCGAACACAAAAAATCATGAACGAATAACTAAACATCGAGACACGGAAAAATGTACGGGTACCTCATGTGGGGCCCCCTACCCGCGTCTACAAGGAACAAATGGGCCAAGCCCATTTGTATTTTTACTAAAAGGAGGTTAAGGAATTTTACACTACTCATAATTGTTTTTACAGAAGATTTACAGAAAACCTAAAACCCTCCTCTTTTTCTTCTTTTTGGCCGCCACCTTCAAAACACCAAAAGGGGGTGTTTGTTGATCTTGGATCTTGGAATTCTTGTTGGTGTTTGTGTTTGTTCTTCGTTCTTTTGATCCACGTGTTCGGTAAATCCTTTTAAACTTTTTTTTTTCTTTTTTTGATCTTTTATTAATTAAGAACATGTTATGTTTTTTTATAAAACCTAATCAGATCATAGATCTAACATGAATTTGGATTAAATAAAATCAAAAGTAATGTTTTAAGGGGTGTTTGTTTTGGCCGCAGCCTACACCGAACCCGAGAGGGTTTCGGTTTGGCCATCCGACCACCACCGAAACCATATGGTCCCGGTTGGTTGGTGTGGGTCCCACGACAGCATCAAGACAAGGGGTACCCCGATTTGGTTCGGGGTACGGTGTTGATTTCATGTCCGGTTCATGGTTTTGAGTCTAGATCCGGTTCATGGTGTATGTCTAGTTTTTTTTTATGATCTTATGTTAAAAATTAAATTAATAATATGACATGATTAATTTAATAACATGACTTAGGTTATTTTAATTATTAATAATCATGAAATTAATTAACCTAAGTATTTTTATATTTTAGACTTATAATTAATTAATTATTTAAAAACCATGGTTATAATTAATTAATTAACATGACTTAGGTTATATTATTAATAAATAATAAAACATGTTTTAACCTAAGTATTTAACTTTATTTAATTAAAAACATGTTATACTTTAATTAAATATTTTAACCTATAGTTTAATTTAATTACATGAAATAATTATTAAACTATACATTATATCATATGACTTAGAAAATAATCATGAAAACACTTAGGCTTATATACTTAGCTTATTTAACCAGCTTATTTCTAATTATGGAAACTTTCTATTTTTAGAAACTTAATTAAATAAGGCAGCTAATCTATTTATGGAAACCTTCTATTTTTAGAAACTTATTTATTTCAGGTAGCTAATCTATTTATGGAAACTTATTTAATTAAGGCAGCTGATCTATTTATGGAAACTTTCTATTTTTAGAAACTTATCTATTTTAAGCAGTAATTCTATTTTTGGAAACTTTCTATTTTTGGAAACTTTCTATTTTTGAAAACTTTCTATTTTTGGAAACTTTCTATTTTTGGTAACTTTCTATTTTTGGAAACTTTCTATTTATGAAAACTTTCTATTTTTGAAAACTTTCTATTTTAGGAAACCTGCTATTTTTGGAAAGTTACTTATTATTACACAGTAAGTATAATAATACATGAAATACCAGAAATACTTAATCAGATTACACAGAATATAAGATAAACACAGTTTAAGGCTTTAAACAGTAAAACATGGTAA
Organism: Glebionis coronaria; assembly: GCA_025667525.1. Classification (NCBI taxonomy): domain Eukaryota; kingdom Viridiplantae; phylum Streptophyta; class Magnoliopsida; order Asterales; family Asteraceae; genus Glebionis; species Glebionis coronaria. Next base: position 94,061,876 of record CM046882.1, on the reverse strand, counting down.
GAACACATAAAATAAGCTAAGACATGACATAAACCAGCTAAGTATTTAGTAAGCAGATACTTATTCATGTATGTATTTATGTAGCACTAGTGATACGGAAGTAGGATTCCTCTCAGTTCATCTTCTTCGTTCACTGGACATAAGGTACGAATTCCCGTCCTTTCAGTATGGACATTCTTTCCTTATTAGGATTCCCCGTATGCAGCCAAATGTTTTCCTGTAGTATAAGTTACGTGTTTAATTTGCTTATGTTTAATTAAGAATACCTATAGCCATATACATGCATGACCAATTTCACCTAGTTATGGAGGTACCATAACCATAACATTAGAGGCACTGATGTTATGACTTCACCACGGCGGAGTGATTGCTCGTGGCGTCCCTTCAGCTTTTGGCCATTTATATTATATTTATCATGTGGGGCGTATGGGTGCATCCTAGTTACATGTTTTCAGTCAGGATTTCATGGTGAATGTGGTGTGTGCCTTGCATCCTTCACAAGGAGCTGATCCCTCCTACCCAAAAACCAGTATATTAAATTAGAGGCAGCCCCTCTAATTTACATGATGAGGTCACCCCTCCAAGTATTCATGCACGGTGGATTTTCATGACCTATATTGGCTAATGGTAATATATGACAAACAGTTTTTACAAGATAAACATAAGACTTTTCAAACTATAAAACCAGTTTTATCAAGACTTAACCAGGTTACTCGGGACTTAGTTTTCTTCCGCTGTTATATGTTATATGCTTATCTTATTCATGCTTTATTGTACATCCGTGCACTGAGCGTATTGCTCAGCCATTTTCCTTTTCTATGTTCCCAAAACGGCAGGTACTCAGGGACGCTCGTAGACACTAAGAGTACGTGCATATGGACTGGAAGCTGTCTAGCCTTCTTTACTTTATGCATTTCCTTTCTTATGATACATTTGCTATGGACATTTTTTAGTCTTTTCCTTTATTATACTATGTTTGTGTGTGATGAGCTTTACTTTTGGACTACCGATGTTTGATTCCGGTATTTTCCTTTTATGGTCAAGTAATGTTTAGACATTTTTCCTTGTATGCTTTGATGACACGTCATAATTGCATGTGACATTTCCATTACCAAAATGGGGTGTTACAATCTATTCACCCCCCATACTAAAGTTAAACATTGTCCTCAATGTTTTGAGTCTAAGGGTTGGAAACCCCCATATTAGAGTCGTAGTCGAATGCATAATCTAGCATGGAAAGGGTGTAACCGTTAAATTTAAAGCCGTTTATGAAGTGTGCTAAAAACCTAAGGTTAGAACATATAAGGATATATCATGGATATTGAGAAATTCTTCAAAGCAAACGATCGAGTGCTCCCATAAAACAAACACGAGAGGCTCTAATCGTGAAGATCATGATCATCTAAAAACCACATGTCACAAACAATCACAGAACAAAGGTTGGAAGGGCACAAATCCCCTCACGTTACTACATTAGAAAACGATAATATGTACATGGGATAAGCATGGGACTTCCCCACGAGGCACCTCGTTTTTGATTACCAAGTCTTGAGCTCGACTTGATCCCCTCAATACTAATTATCATTGGGGAAGGTGACTTGGTCGAGGTAGTTCAAAGAGGGAACTTCCCCGCCAAAGTAGTGCTTCAACCTATGTCCATTCACCTTGAAATTGGGTCCATAATTTGGAGCTATCTCGATGGTCCCATAAGGAAAAACTTGGGTAACGGTGAATTGACCGGACCAAGGGGATTTCAACTTGTCGGAAAAGATTTTCAAACGTGAGTTAAAAAGCAACACTTGATCTCCAATGTTAAACTCCCGGTTTTTAATATTTGAGCCATGAAACTTTTTAGTCTTTTCTTTATAAATCAATGAATTTTCATAAGCAATGTCTCTCAATTCATCCAATTCATTTGATTGCATTTTCCGGTGTTTTCCCGTGGTCTCAGTATCATCATTACAATGCTTAAGGGCCCAATAAGCCTTGTGCTCAAGTTTAATTGGCAAGTGAAAATTCTTCCCATACACAAGCTTATAAGGAGTGCACCCGATGGGCGTCTTATGAGCGGTCCGAAAGGCCCATAAAGCATCGTCCAACTTATCCGACCAAGATTGTCGGTTCTCTCCAAGATCCTCTTCAACGCTCGGTTTGAAACCTCGACTTGCCCACTCGTTTGTGGGCGAAAAGCCGTAGAAAGCCGATGTGTAACCCCATATTTCCTTAAGACCCTTTCGAATTGGTCATTACAAAAATAGGTTCCACGATCGCTTATGATCGCACGAGGGGTTCCAAACCGAGAAAACAAGCTTTTCAAAAACTTGACTACCACACGAGCATCGTTCGTGGGCAAAGCCTTAGCTTCCAACCACTTGGATAGGTAGTCAACGACGACAAGGATGTACTTATTACCACGAGATAATGGGAACGACCCCATAAAATCAATTCCCCAAACGTCAAAGATCTCACACACTTGGATGATGTTTTGTGGCATTTAGTCGTTTTGTGAGGCTTTTCCTTGTCGTTGTCATGAGTCACACGACTTCACAAGTGCATGTGCATATCGGTAAATAGTAGGCCAAAAGAACCCGGCATCAAAGACCTTCTTCGTCGTGAGATTAGCATTGTGGTGACCACCCGTGGGTCCCTCGTGACAAGCTCTAAGGATATTAGAGGCTTTGGTGCCAAATACACAACGTCGAATAATTTGATCCGCACAAATAGATAAGGGTCGTTCCAAAACTAGAACTTGACGTCACGAAAGAATTTTCGTTTTTGTTGAGTCATTATACCTGTAACACCCTATTTTGATAAATGGAATGTCACGCGTGATTATGGCGTGTCATCAAAGCATACAAGGATAAATGTATAAAACATCACATGACCATAAAGGAAATACCGGAAACAAACATCGGTACCCTAAAAGTAAAGCTCATCACACCCAAACATAAGTACTGTAAATGAAAAGGACTAAACAATGTCCATAGAAATGAGTATCAAAGTATGAAGAAATGCATAAAGTAATGAAGGATAGGAAGCTTCCAATCCATATGCACGTACGCTTAAATCTACGAGCGTCCTTGAGTACTTGCTGTTTTGGGAACATGAAAGGAAAACGGCTGAGCATAACGCTCAGTGCACGGATATACAAATATAGCATGAATAATATAAGCATATAAGCATATAGCAGCGGAAATGTCTAAGTCCTGAAAAACCTGGTATAACTTAGTAAAACTGGTTTTATAGTTTGAAAAGCCTTATGTTTATCTTATAAAATCTGTTTAACATGTTTACCATTAGCCATTATAGATCATGAAATATCAACGTGCATGAATACTTGGAGGGGTGACCTCGTCATGCAATTAGAGGGGCTGCCTCTAATTAATATAAGTTTTGGGTAGGAGGGATCAGCTCCTTGTGAAGGATGCAAGGCACACACCACATTCACCTGAATAATCTGCTGAAAACATGTAACCTAGGATGCACCCATACACCCCACATGATAATAATAATATGGCCAAAAGCTGAAGGGATGCCACGAGCTATCACTCCGCCGTGGTGAAGTCATAACATTGGTGCCTCCAGTGTTATGGTTATGGTACCTCCATAACCAGGTGAAACTGGTCATGCATGTATATGGCTTTAGGTATCTTATTAAACATAAGCAACTCAACAACATATAAAACATATACTAGGAAAACAGTTGGCTGCATACGGGGAAATCCTAATAAGGAAAGAATGTCCATACTGAAAGGACGGAGAATCCGTGCCTTGTGTCAAGTGAACGAAGAAGACGAACGGAAGAAAGTCCTACTTTGATATCACTAATGCTACATAAATAATATACGTGTATAAGTATTCTGATTACTTTATATGTAACTGGTTTTATATCATGTCTTAGCTTGTTTTATATGTTCATGTCTTGTTTTATTGATTTTAACGTTATGTTGTGTTTATCATGTATTCTGTCTATTATGATTAAGTATTACTTGTATTTATTTTATTATTATACTTGTTGTTTAATAATAAGTAACTTTCTAAAAATAGCAGGTTTCCAAAAATAGAAAGTTTCCAAAAATAACAAGTTTCCAAAAAAAGAAAGTTTTCAAAAATAGAAAGTTTATATAAATAGATTAGCTGCCTTAATTCAATAAGTTTCTAAAAATAGAAAGTTTCCATAAATAGATTAGCTGCCTTAATTAAATAAGTTTCTAAAAATAGAAAGTTTCCATAAATAGAAATAAGCTGGATTATTAAGCTAATAATATAAGCTTAAGTTTTACTGATTAATATTCTAAGTTATGTGATATATAGTATAGTTTATTAATTATTACATGTAAATTAAATAAACTATAGGTTATAAGATTTAATTAAATATAACATGATATAATTAAATAATAGTCTATAAAATAGGTTAAAACGTGCATTAATATCTATATTAATATAACCTAAGTCATGTAAATTAATTAATTATAAGACATGTTTAATAATTAATTAATTATATAGTCTAATAAAATAATAAATACTTAGGTTAAAGTCCATGTATTATCATTAATAATAATAATAACCTAAGTCATGTCCAAATTAAATAAATTATGTACATGTTTAATTAATTTAATAAAACTTGTAATTATTTATCTCATAAAAATAATTAACTTGTAAAAATAAACCGTGAACCGAACCCGTGTTTTAAACACGTCATGAATCGGTCCGTGAACCCCTTGAACCGGATCTACACCCTTAACCATGGCAAACCACCACCGGCCTAAACCGGTGGTGCGTGTGGTGTTCCAGCCGAGACCCCCTAAACCACCAAGGCTAACTCCGACATACGTCGGGGTCCCTTGGTTGCTTGCGGCCGAGCCACCAAAACCAAACCGAGACCTTGCGGTCTCGGTTGGTGGTGATCACACAACCACCGAGAGCTTTCTCTCGGTTCTACCCATAGCCGAACCAAAACACCCCCCTTAAACCATATGTTTTTAATCCCACTTGATTAGATCTACATGTTTATTAACTTGTTTTTAATACCCCATGTTTTCATGTTTTTAGATCTAATAAATAATTAAAAAGAAAAGGTTTAAGAAGATTACCTATTCGTGGATCAAAAGGAATAACTAACACGAACGATCTAGCAATGAATTGGATCTACCAAAATCAACCAAACACCCTTGGTGGTGTTGTGTAGGTGGCGGCAACAAGGAAGAAGGAAGGAGGAGCAGGGTTTTGATTGTTCTAATTATTCTGTATAATGAAAAACCTCCTTCCCTTCCTTTTGTTAAATTTATTTAAGGTGGGCTTGACCCACCCTTGTGTCTATGTCGCGCCTATGTGGGCCTCACATGGGGAACCCGTTGATTTTCCCGTGTTCTATTATTTACGTGTTAACGTGTCGTGTTTACGTGATTTAATTATTGTTCGTTCGCATCGTAAAATATATTTATACAATATCGTAATAAATATACGTAAATACATAATATTAGGTTCGTGATTATTTACGTTCATGATTTTCATGTTCGTGATTATAATTATTGTTGATAATAATTATCGTGTCTTAATACGTAATAAATACTTATCGTGTAATAACACGTATGTAATACTTGTAATTCATATTCGTGAAACGTAAACGTGCTAAATAAGGAAAGTTCTAGTCATGTACGTACGATTATAAGGGTACTATTCATGGTAAAAGCATGCGGGTTTTACAACTCTTCCCCCCCTAAAAAGAATAATTCGTCCCCGAATTATAGATAATGTAAACTGGAAAAGAAGAACATACCCGAATTCAAAACTTGAAATGAGGGTAAGAAGCCCGGATAGACTCCTCTGTTTCCCAAGTGGCTTCCCGCTCGGTATGATCCCTCCAAAGGATTTTGACGAATGGAATCGTCTTCCTTCTCATGACTCGTTCTTGTCTGTCAAGAACTCGTTCGGGTTCCTCTACGAAGGTAAGATCTTCACGAATCTGTTCCAGTGGATACTAAACCATGTGAAGGGGATTGTACTTGTACCCTTTGAGTAAGGACACATGGAAAACATCGTGAACATGAGAAAGCTGCGGAGGTAACGCTAAACGATAAGATACTTCACCGACTCGTTTAATGACATCAAACGGTCCGATGAATCGAGGACTGAGCTTCCCTTTGATTCCAAAACGTCTAACACCACGTGCTGGCGAAACCTTAAGGAAAACGTGATCTCCTACGTTAAAATGTAAGTCCCTACGATGCTTGTCGGCATAACTCTTCTGACGTGACCGTGCTTCTTGTAGTTTCTGCTTAGCTACTGCGACCTTCTTGTTGGTCAACTCCATCATTTCTGGTCCTTCAAGTGTTCGCTCACCAACCTGATCCCAACAGATTGGGGCGCAACACTTTCTGCCATACAACATCTCGAATGGATCACACTTGATACTTGCGTGCCAACTGTTGTTGTATGCAATCTCTACCAAACAGATGTAATCGTCCCAATCTCCCGTCCATTCCAACGCACATGACCTCAACATGTCTTCTAATGTCTGAATCGTTCGCTCCGATTGCCCGTCTGTTTGAGGATGAAAAGCCGTGCTAAGCTTAAGTTTTGTACCCCAAGCTTTCTGCAGACTTCTCTAGAATCGCGAAGTGAAACAAGGATCTCTGTCTGAGGCGATGCTGGATGGAGCACCATGTAGTCTAATGATCTCCTTCTTGTAAGTATCGGCGATTTTACTGACCGAATCTTCCTTGCGGATCGGTAAGAAATGAGCTGACTTGGTAAGTCGATCAACGATAAACCAAATCGCATCGTGCTTCCTCTTTGTCGGCGGAAGACCGGTAACAAAATCCATGGTGATTTTGTCCCACTTCCACTCTGGAATATCTAACGGTTGAAGAAGACCGCCAGATCGCTGATGCTCGATCTTAACCTGCTGACAGGTAAGACATTTGGAGACGTAAGTCGCAACATCCTGTTTCATACCACTCCACCAAAAGTATTGCTTGATGTCATGGTACATCTTGGTCGAACCAGGATGAATAGAGAATGGGGAGCTATCAGCCTCAGCTAACAATGCTTCTCGGAGTTCTAGATCGTCAGGAATACAAAGTCTCGTGCCCTGCCATAAGATACCGTCTGCGTCTACTCGAAATTCTGTCTGCTTCTCCAAATTCTGAATTATCGCCCTGATTTCACCATCATCCTTCTAAGCTTCCTTGATCCTAGAGAGTAACTCAGGTTCCACTCTAAGATTAGCCCAGTAACCCTGCTGTCCACGTATCATGATCACCATGCCTAGTTGCTCCAAGTCTCTAATAATTTCCTCCTTTATTTCAATGTCGTTGATCATTCTGAACTTTCTACTAAGTGCATCTGCCACTACATTCGCCTTGCCGGGATGATACTGGAGATTAATATCATAATCCTTCAACAGCTCTAACCATCTCCTCTGTCTCATGTTCAATTCACGTTGAGTGAAGATGTACTTCAAGCTCTTGTGGTCCGTGAAAATGTCACATGATTCTCCATACAAGTAGTGCCTCCATATCTTCAATGCAAACACGACTGCTGCAAGTTCCAAGTCATGCGTAGGGTAATTTTCCTCATAAGGCTTAAGCTGCCGTGAAGCGTACGCGATCACTTTCCCATGTTGCATGAGAACACAACTAAGTCCCTTCCCCGATGCATGATCTGAAATCCACTTGTACCAGATGAGAGAGTAAGAATCGGTGCAGATACTAACTTCTGCTTTAGGTCTTCAAAGCTCTTCTCTCTTTCTTCAGTCCAGACAAATTTCTCCCCTTTCCGCATCAGTTTGGTCAATGGTAGCGCTAAACGGGAAAAGTTCTCCACGAACCTACGGTAGTAACCAGCTAAGCCTAGGAAACTGCGAACTTCAGTCGCTGATATCGGTCTTGGCCACTTGGTAATAGCCTCAACCTTTGCTGGATCCATGGTGATTCCTTCTGCTGATACAATGTGACCTAAGAATTCCACCTTGTCTAACCAGAACTCACACTTGGAGAATTTAGCATACAGTTGCTTCTGGCGAAGAATCTGTAATACGAAGATGGTCTTCGTGTTCCTCCTTGGACTTAGAGAATATCAGGATGTCGTCAATGAAGACAATGACAAACTTGTCCAAAAATTCATGGAAGATTCTGTTCATCAAATCCATGAACACTACTAGAGCATCGGTAAGGCCAAATGGCATAACTACGAATTTGTAGTGCCCATAGCGTGTACGGAAAGCAGTCTTGGCGATGTCCTGCTCTTTAACCCGTAGTTGATGATAGCCCGACCTCAGATCAATCTTGGAGAAATGCTTGGCCCCTTGGAGTTGTTCAAACAGATCGTCTATGCGTGGGAGAGGATATCTATTCCTGATGGTGATTTTGTTAAGCTCGCGATAATCTATGCAAAGGCGCATACTGCCGTTCTTCTTCTTGACGAATAAGACCGGTGCGCCCCATGGAGATGCGCTCGGTCGAATAAAACCTCGTTCGAGAAGTTTTTGCAATTGATCCTTCAGCTCCTTCAACTCTATGGGATCCATGCGATAAGGAGCCTTGGATATCGGCTCAGCTCCTGAGATGAGCTCGATGTTAAATTCTACTTCACGTGCAGGTGGTATGCCCGGAAGTTCTTCTGGAAATACGTCTTGAAATTCTGACACTATCGGCTGATTCTGAGTTGATGGAGATTCAACATCCATGTCATGAACAGTAGCTAGATAACCCTCGCAACCATGTGAAAGTAATGCACGTGCTTGCAGGGTTGATATGATTTGTACAGACCTTCCAGGTACGAACCCGTTGTGAATGTATTCTAGTGCATTAACATCACCGAATATGACCCGATATGTATGGAAATCTATGGTGGAATGATGTTTGGATAGCCAATCCATGCCTAATATCATGTCAAAATCATTCATGTCCAGCGGAAGTGCGTCAACAGGACGAACCTTGTCATCAAACTCTAGGGGAGGCTCTTATACACATGGGTTATGCGTACAGAGTCTCTTAAAGGCGTGGAAATATTTAGTATATTCTCTAGTGGCATAGGGGATATCCTAACATTCTTAGCATAAGCAGTAGAAATGACCGAATGTGTAGCACCCGTGTCAAACAAAACACATGCAGCTTGACTATACATGTACAAGATTCCAGTGATGGTACCTATAGACTTGTTGGCCTGATCGCGAGATGTCGTGTAAACGCGTCCATTAGTAGGAGGCGGCTTGGTATCGGCATGTCCCGATGTGCCCTCCATCTCTCCCTTGCGGCAGTCCTTCATGCGATGGCCAGGAAGACCACACTTGAAGCATGCGCCGCTGTCGCGGCGACATGGCCCTCGGTGCCTACGGTTGCATGTAGTGCAAAGAGGATGAGTATATCCTCCAGCAGGTGTCCTTGCTGGCTGAGAGCCTGATAAGCACAATATACATGAGACATGGTTATAGGTACAAAGGACAATGCGGAATATTCGTAAGATGTCATACCAGTGATAGCTGGACGGTTAGGCTGCGAACCTCTTTGGTTCTGGTCCCTCCCGTTATCGTGGTTCTTGGTAGAAGATTGCTAATGTGTCAGAATTATGAACTATAGCATGTAACATAAGAAAATGAGTAAGTGTAAGGACATGCTGCTGTTGGAGTTCCCAACGTTGTTACGGTAATTATCATTACCGCCACACCTATCCGTAGCAGAACAGTCGTGAGTCTGACCATTTCCCTTGGGCTGAGTAGGCTGTTGCTGAGTAGCCGGCTGAGACCGGTCCCCAGTCTTCTGCCTGGAAGATACAATTTAAAGAGATGTAAATATGCTGAAAGAATATGGTTTGGTCACCGCTGAATAGAAAATGTTTACCTCTTCTCGGATCTCTCTGCTTCCCCAAACTCTTCTCTTTCTTGCAGCATCTCCAGCTTACGTGCTGCATCAGCCCCTTGTGCCACCGTGTTGAACGTAGCACACACTAAGTTGTCTGCTACCGATGTACGAAGAGCCCATCGGAAGTGGTATGCTTGCTCTTCGGGAGTACCTGCTGCTGCACCAAGAAAACCAGCCAGACGAAGAAAGCGTTGCATGAACTCGTTGTTATTCTCCCCAGCTATCTGTCGGATTCCATGGTACTCTCTCTTCAGCTTGTCTTGCTCAGCCTTGGGAAAGAACTGTTCCATCACCCTATCCCTGAACTGAGCCCAAGTCAAACCAGCTACCCAAGCATCACCTCCCTTAGACTGCTTCAGTGCCGTCCACCATGATAGTACATCACCTTCGAACCGATAGCAGGCCAACCTCGACTTGAAGACGGGGTCACATCCCATGGCATCGAAGATCTTCTCAATGTGAGCCAACCAGCTTTCAGCTTCACTAGGGTTATCTGTTCTCTCGAAAGCTCGAGGGCGTAGCTTATTGAATCTCTCCAGCCATGTGACCAATGTTGCTGGAGGAGGATGAGGAGGATTAGGCTGCTTGTGTTGGTTGTTGGCAGCCTGCACTTCAGCCTTGATTTCATTCCTCAGCTGGGGAAGCATAGCTTGCATTGCACCTTGGACTGCTGCATTGAGTTGTTCTTGCTCGCGTGTGAGAACCATCTAATAGTATAACATAAAAAAATACATGATTAAACTGATCGAAACAAAAAATATATACATGAAAAAAAAAATTATGCCAAATAAATCATGAGAAAAAATTTATGCAGAAAATAGTACATGAATGCATGATGCAGTTTTATGAAAACTTTTATATGCGCGAGAGTGAAAGCCTATGGTCAGTTCACCCAAAACAAAAGACATGGCGAGGGGACGCCAATGGGTCGGTGCCAAAGTTAAAAGTTTCGATAAAACACATGCGACTAAATAGGGCCAGTCCTGTACCAACTATTACTTAGTCATAAACCTGTGACAATGACATATATATGTATGCATGAAAACAATGAATGCATGAAAACCGACTGTCAGTTCTAGGAAGACCATAGTGACTACCCACTAATCACAGGTCATGTTTTGAGAGCCTACAGGTCGAAGCCTTGGCTCTGATTCCATAATTGTAACACCTCATTTTGATAAATGGAATGTCACGCGTGATTATGGCGTGTCATCAAAGCATACAAGGATAAGTGTATAAAATATCACATGACCATAAAGGAAATACCGGAAACAAACATCGGTACCCCAAAAGTAAAGCTCATCACACCCAAACATATGTACTGTAAATGAAAAGGGCTAAACAATGTCCATAGAAATGAGTATCAAAGTATGAAGAAATGCATAAAGTAATGAAGGCTAGGAAGCTTCCAATCCATATGCATGTACACTTAAAGTCTACGAGCGTCCTTGAGAACCTGTCATTTTAGGAACATGAAAGGAAAACGGCTGAGCATAACGCTCAGTGCACGGATATACAAATATAGCATGAATAATATAAGCATATAAGCATATAGCAGCGGAAATGTCTAAGTCCTGGAAAACCTGGTATAACTTAGTAAAACAGGTTTTATAGTTTGAAAAGCCTTATGTTTATCTTATAAAATATGTTTAACATGTTTACCATTAGCCATTATAGATCATGAAATATCAACGTGCATGAATACTTGGAGGGGTGACCTCGTCATGCAATTAGAGGGGCTGCCTCTAATTAATATAAGTTTTGGGTAGGAGGGATCAGCTCCTTGTGAAGGATGCAAGGCACACACCACATTCACCTGAATAATCTGCTGAAAACATGTAACCTAGGATGCACCTATACGCCCCACATGATAATAATAATATGGCCAAAAGTTGAAGGGACGCCACGAGCTATCACTCCGCCGTGGTGAAGTCATAACACTGGTGCCTCCAGTGTTATGGTTATGGTACCTCCATAACTAGGTGAAACTGGTCATGCATGTATACGGCTTTAGGTATCTTATTAAACATAAGCAATTCAACAACATATAAAACATATACTGGGAAAACAGTTGGCTGCATACGGGGAAATCCTAATAAGGAAAGAATGTCCATACTAAAAGGACGGAGAATCTGTACCTTGTTTCCAGTGAATGAAGAAGACGAACGGAAGAGAGTCCTACTTCGATATCACTAATGCTACATAAATAATATACGTGTATAAGTATTCTGATTACTGTATACGTAACTGGTTTTATATCATGTCTTAGCTTGTTTTATATGTTCATGTCTTGTTTTATTGATTTTAACGTTATGCTGTGTTTATCTTGTATTCTGTCTATTCTGATTAAGTATTACTTGTATTTCTTGTATTATTATACTTGTTGTTTATTAATAAGTAACTTTCTAAAAATAGCAGGTTTCCAAAAATAGAAAGTTTCCAAAAATAGAAAGTTTTCAAAAATAGAAGTTTCCAAAATAGAAAGTTTCCATAAATATATTAGATGCCTTAATTAAATAAATTTCTAAAAATAGAAAGTTTCCATAAATAATTAGCTGCCTTAATTAAATAAGTTTCTAAAAATAGAAATAAGTTGGATTATTAAGCTAATAATATAAGCTTAAGTTTACTGATTAATATTCTAAGTCATGTGATATATAGTATAGTTTATTAATTATTACATGTAAATTAAATAAACTATAGGTTATAAGATTAATTTAAATATAACATGATTTAATTAAGTAATAGTGTATAAAATACTTAGGTTAAAACGTGCATTAATATCTATATTAATATAACCTAAATCATGTAAATTAATTAATTATAAGACATGTTTAATAATTAATTAATTATATAGTCTAATTAAATAATAAATACTTAGGTTAAAATCCATGTATTATCAATAAATAATAATAACCTAAGTCATGTCCAAATTAAATTAATTATGTACATGTTTAATTAATTTAATAAAACTTGTAATTATTTATCTCATAAAAATAATTAACTTGTAAAAATAAACCGTGAACTGAACCAGTGTTTTAAACATAAACATGTCATGAATCAGTCCGTGAACCCCTTGAACCGGATCTACACCCTTAACCATGGCAAACCGCCACCGGCCTAAACCGGTGGTGCGTGTGGTGTTCCATCCGAGACCCCTAAACCACCAAGGCTAACCCCGACATACGTCGGGGTCCCTTGGTTGCTTACGCCGAGCCACCAAAACCAAACCGAGACCTTGTGGTCTCGGTTGGTGGTGATCACACAACCACCGAGAGCTTGCTCTCGGTTCTACCCATAGCCGAACCAAAACACCCCTCCTAAACCATATGTTTTTAATCCCACTTGATTAGATCTACATGTTTATTAACTTGTTTTTAATACCCATGCTTTCATGTTTTTAGATCTAATAATTAACTAAAAGAAAAGGTTTAAGAAGATTACCGATTCGTGGATCAAAAGGAAAAACTAACACGAACGATCTAGCAATGAATTAGATCTACCAAAATCAACCAAACACCCTTGGTGGTGTTGTGTAGGTGGCGGCAACAAGGAAGAAGGAAGGAGGAGCAGGGTTTTGATTTTTCTAATTATTCTGTATAATGAAAAATCTCTTTCCCTTCCTTTTGTTAAATTTATTTAAGGTGGGCTTGACCCACCCTTGTGTCTATGCCGCGCCTATGTGGGCCCCACATGGGGAAGTCGTTGATTTTCCCGTGTTCTATTATTTACGTGTTAACGTGTCGTGTTTACGTGATTTAATTATTGTTCGTTCGCGTCGTAAAATATATTTATACAATGTCGTAATAAATATACGTAAATACATAATATTAGGTTCGTGACTATTTACGTTCATGATTTTCATGTTCGTGATTATAATTATTGTTGATAATAATTATCGTGTCTTAATATGTAATAAATACTTATCGTGTAATAACACGTGCGTAATACTTGTAATTTATATTCGTGAAACGTAAACGTGCTAAATAAGGAAAGTTCTAATCATGTACGCACGATCATAAGGGTACTATTCATGGTAAAAGCATCTTGTTTAGCCATGAGATACTTGATAGCCGAATGATCCGTATACACTATACATTGAGTCAAGACAAGGTAAGGTCGGAATTTCTCAAAAGCATACACCACGACAAGGAATTCCTTTTTCGTTGTAGTGTATTTAAGTTGAGCCTCGGTCATCGTCTTGCTAGCATAGTGGATAGGCAAGAAGTGCTTTTCATGACGTTGCCCGAAAACGGCCCCAATAGCGTAGTCACTTGCATCACACATGAGCTCAAAGGGGAGATTCCAATTGGGAGCAACAAGAATAGGAGCTTCGGTAAGTTTCCTCTTAAGGATTTCAAAGGCTCTTACACAATCTTCGTTAAAGACAAAAGGAGCATCTTTTTCGAGGAGATGTGTAATAGGTCGAGAAATCTTTAAAAAATCCTTGATGAATCGACGATAAAAGCCCGCGTGGCCTAGGAAACTCCTAACCCCCTTAACGGTTTTGGGATGAGGTAATTTGGCGATGATGTCTACCTTAGCTTTGTCTACCTCAATCCCCGCTATTGAAACCTTGTGCCCTAAGACGATTCCTTCCTTAACCATGAAATGACATTTTTCCCAATTGAGCACAAGGTTGTTTTCCTCACAACGTTTCAACATTCTCTCAAGATTCGACAAACACGAAGTGAACGAACAACCAAACACGGAAAAATCATCCATAAAGACTTCCATCGTCTTCTCGATCATATCATGAAAAATAGCCATCATGCACCTTTGAAAGGTTCCCGGTGCATTGCAAAGTCCGAATGGCATTCTACGATAGGCAAACGTTCCGTATGGACACGCAAACATAGTTTTTTCTTGATTACGAGGATCGATGGGGATTTGGAAGTAACCGGAAAAACCATCTAAAAAGCAATAGAAATCGTTTCCCGCAAGACGCTCCAACATTTGGTCCACGAAGGGCAAGGGAAAATGGTCTTTACGAGTGGCGTCATTCAACTTGCGATATTCGATACACACCCTCCAACCGGTCACGAGTCGAGTTGGAATTAACTCGTTGGTATCGTTTGGCACAACGGTCATTCCTCCCTTCTTATGGACACAATGAATAGGATTCAACCAAGGGCTATCGGAAATAGGGTAAATCATTCTCGCGTCAAGGAGTTTAAGGACCTCCTTTTTGATGACGTCGTAAATTTTGGGGTTCACCCTCCTTTGACATTGGATTGCGGGTTTGTAGTCCTCCTATATTAAGATTTTGTGGGTACAAAATTTGGGATCAATCCCCTTAATGTCGGATAATTTCCATGCAATTGCCCGTTTGTGATCCTTTAGAACATCGACAAGTGCGGTTTTTTCATTATTCGAAAGATCTTTCGCAATAATAACCAGCTACTTGTCGTCCTCCTCCAAAAATACATATTCAAGATGAGGAGGTAAATCTTTCAACTCGAGGATTGGTGGTTCCTCAATTGAAGATTTGGGCTCGATACTCATAACCTCCTCGGGTGGAGGAAATGGGAAATCGTTAAGAAAATCCTTGATAATCGAGAAGTCCTCATCGTTGTCGAGGTCTTCGTTACAAGTACGTAGAACATCAAATTCTTCCAACGTAAAACCACCACCTTCAAATGGAGTAAAGGATGCTGTTGAGTTATCAAGAATGGGATCAAGCATAGTGGGATTGCCACTATTTTCATTGTCACCAAAACCTAAAACTTCTTGAGAAAATTCCTCGCAAACAACGTCGATCATATCAACGAGGTTTATGGTCGCGACGGAATAAACATGAGAAATTGGAGAATTTTGAGTTGCGTTTATAACAAGTTCCTCGTTGTTAAAACGTAAGGTGATCTTTCTAGCATGCACATCAATCAATGCCATAAACGTATCTAAAAACGAATGACCTAAAATAAGAGGAACTTGAGGATCCGTGGGAATACCGACAACGATAAAGTCTACCAGATAATAAAACTTCCCACTTTCACAAAAACGTCTTCGGCTAATCCACATGCGGGAATAGTGGAATGATCTGCCAATTCGATAGACATTAGTGAAGGAGTAAGATTAGGAAGATTGAGAGACTTGAAGATTGCAAGTGGCATCAAATTAAAACTAGCACCAAGATCGGCCAAGGCATAGCATTCTTCTATATCTTGGATAGCACTTGGAATCAAGAATTTACCGGGATCACCGACTTTTTGAAGTATGCGGTTAAGATAAACCGAGGAACAACTAGACAATTGTTGTAATTTCTCCTTGTTGTTTAACATACTCTTAAAGTTAGCGGCAAATCGAGGCATCATGACCAAAGCATCGACAAAACTCACATTGAAATGCACGGCACGAAACATTTTCATAAAAAGCTCAAATTGGTAATTGTCGCGCTCTTGACGTTTCTCCTTTCTAAGTCTCGATGGGTAGGGCAAGGTTGGTGTGGGTTGAGGCATAGGCATAGCCTTTGGAATCTCGGGTTCCAATGTTGGTAATGGGTCAACCGTAGGTGTGGCATGAGCGGTACTTCGTGGGATTGGGACATGCTCCTTTTCGACCACCACCTTGGATTCTTCCTCAATTTCCTCCACCGTTGGAGTAATTGGTTGAGGAGTCGGTTCCTTAAGTGTCTTACCACTTCGTGTGGTAATCACTTTCATCTCTCTCGTAGGGTTCGATATGGTGTTGCTAGGAAGACTACTTGAAGACGGTTTACACATTATAGCCTCAAACATTGATGAAATTTTTTCCTCAAACATAGATTGCCTCTTATCGGCCTTAAGCATCTCTTGTTTTATTTCATGTTGCCCCTGTTCCATCTTTTGTTGGTTTTGTTGTAACCTAGTTACATTTCCCTCCATTTTGTTGGTGTGGATCTTAAGCTCATTTGATAACTCATTTTTCAACTCCTTTTTCAAGTCATTCTTAAACTCGGATCTTAGGCTAATGATCTATCTTTGAATATTATCAAACCTAGCATCGTTTCCATTTGCGTATTCAACAAATTCATTTGGAAGATCTTTCAAAGTTTGCAAACCCTTGTTGTTGTTTTGAAGATCATTGTTTTGATTTTTGTTTGAAACTTGATTGTTGTTAGCCCTTGATTCCCATAGTTGTTATCCTTGTAATTATTTTTGTAACCAACTTGATTGTTTCGATAGTTGTTGTTAGCTTTTTGATTGGGAGCAAAACCCGGTGGAGTCATTTGATTAGGGCGGGTAACTTGACCGCTTTGGTTGTAAGTTCCCGTGGCCGCATAGGCACTCGAAGTGTTACCACCGTTGGTAATGCACTCGGAGAAATCATGACCTCCACCACAATACATGCAAGAAACCTCAACTGCTTTAGCCGTAGCGGGAGCACTTTGTTCACCAACTTTGAATTCAATTAAAAGACCTTTAAGCTTATCAAAAATTTTGTTCTCCAAATTTGCCTCAATTTGGCAAGCATCTATGGTATTGGACAATGAAGTTGAAGCCGAAGACGAAGCCTTACGAACACTCGACGTGTTACGAGGACTATAGACCTTCCTCAACCGTTTTACACAAAAAATTACCACCCGCGACGGCATTAAGATAATCTCTCTCATGATCATTCAATCCATTGTAAAATGTGTCAATTTGATGCAAGTCGGAAAAACCGTGATGTGGACTCTCGTGCAACATTTCCTTAAACCGATTCCAAGCCGTATAAAAACACTCATTAAATTCTTGTGAAAATTTTGAAATCTATTTTTTCAAATGCGTAGTCTTAGAGGGTGGGAAAAATTGGTTCACAAATTTTGAAACGAGATCCTTCCACGTCAATATAGAATTGGGTGGCTCTTTCTCTAACCAAATTTTAGCGGGCCTCGCTAAGGAATACGGAAAAAGCATCATCTTAATCGATTCATTAGCAACGTCCTTAAACTTGCAAGTGGCGGTAAGACGATTGAATTGGCGGATATGGTTGTGCGGGTTGTCCTTTTCATCACCATGGAATTTGTTGTTTTGGATCATCGACAACAAACCCGTCTTAACTTCAAAATTCTCCGCAAGGATGGCGGGAATCATAATAGCCTCTCTATAACCCTCGGTGGGTGCTTGAAGTAACTCCATCATAGTTCGATTAGCCATGGTTGGTTCTTCTTCTACGATAGGTTCGTCAATAGGAGACTCCTCACTAGAAAGGTTAGGTGTGGTCTCCTTTCGGTTTTTTCGTTTACGTGCACGTCTTTCTTGATTACGAGTAAGCATAAACGTCACGTACAACGTGGGGATGAGCAAAGAATATTCTTTTTGGTGTTTTTAATTTTTCCATTTTTTTGTGGTTTTTGATTGTTTTTACTTTTTTTTTGGATTTTGGTGAATGTATATAGTAGACAAAAATCTACAAATGTCTTCTCAAATCAAATCTCTTGATTAAAGGAGGAATGAAAATGATCACGTGAAGTGAACGCCTTCGATGACTTTAGAACGTTGGTGGAACACCAAAACGTTCAAGAGGGTTTAATCAAATGAAACCAAGAAAATATATATGATACTTAGATAATACTTTGGTTGGCAAACCCTCGATTAGCCCTTTTTTATCTAAACACGCACAAGCAAGCAGGGAAACGAGGCGGCGCGAAGCACTTAAGAGCCTTCTTCTTTAGGGTATATTTTATAATACCCGCCTTATACCCACCTTATAGTTTGTGTTTATCAAAATCAAGCTTCACGAAAGTAATTATCTATTTTGCCTTTTTTCTTTGTTTGAGATTCGAATACAATGATCGAGTGATGAAATCCCGAATCAAGGTTGTGTTTTCACACTTTTGGAGTACTTGTGAATTTATTGTTCTACGTATACAATATAGTAATATTCACACAAAAAAACGAAAACCAATAATACGTATTAGTAGAGTGCTACTAATACAAATAGATAACGGCTAATATAAAAACAACAATTGTTCAAATCAAAACACAACACGCCTCACCGGAAGCGGCGCCAAAATGATAGTTGAAGTTTACAACCTTGTTTAGGAAAACGAGGTGTAATTAGGGTAAGTACGACGGTTTAGGAAAACCGTGCACAAATGACCCAAAAGTGAGGATCGTTCTCAAGGAGGCAAGTGTGTTGTGTAAGAAATGATTAAGTGTTTGTGATTATAATTATGAGAAAAGAAAAAGAGAAAGGATTACGGATACGATTATGAATTAAACTTAGACAAAAATTCGTGCACGTAAAACCGTAAAATATGACAAAATTTAAAAATTAACCTAAAAATTCCTAGAAAATTGCAATAAAGCCAAAAAATCAGTTTAATTAACAAAAAGCCCAAAATGAGATTTTTTAAGTTGTAAACCTCTAAAATGACTTAAATAAATTAAAAACTATTTTGAAAATTTTAAAATGAATTAAAACTATTTAAAAATAATTAAAAACAATAAAATCTTAAAATAATTCTAAAAATTAATCAAATGACACTAAAATTAATCTAAAAATTTTAGAATTCCTAACTTAATGTATTTAAACAAGGAAAAATGAAAAACTTGCAAAAATCTAAAATTTAATTTTGAATAATAAAATAATAGAAAAATAATATTAAAAATCCAAAATTTATAAAAAATTCTAAAAAGTTGCAAACTAGTTTATTCTAACCTAATAAACACAGAAATGAACTTGAAGTTACCAAAATACCCCAAATGGGCCTTCAAATGGGCCAATATGAAAAACAGTCCACTATATTGGGCTTTTTGGCCCAATAAGCAAAAAGTTTTCCAAATAAGCCCAAAATCACCTACTTGACTCAAAAATTGATTTTAAGAACAAAACTCTAAAGGCCCAAAAGCTGAAAATGAGCTTATCACAGCTTAATTGTCAACAACTTATTCTTAGTGGGCTTTTTGGCCCATTAAGCCATAAGCTAATGCCATAAGCTCTAATTTGACACACAAGCTTCTTTTGGGATACTTAAGAGATATGTGAAAAGAAATTTTGAAAAAGCCCAAGAAATAAGCCCGAAATAAGCCAAAGCTCTCTACAGAAAACGACAAAATAGTCGTTTTTTAGTTCTAGGCCACCTAAAGTGCTGACTCAACTTGCAAAAGATTTTAAATGACAAAACTAAGCTTAATAATAAAAAAGATTTCAAATAAGCACAATGAATAAGCTAGAAAAAGCAATAAGCACTTAATGTAAAAGTCAACTTGTTTGGTTTTCTAGTCAAACCTAAAGTCAAACCCTAAAAAGCTCCAAATTAGTTCAATGGGTCAAATAAGGAAGATTGATTACAAAAACTAAGTTGTTGCAAGTCCAAATAAGCTATAATAGCTTATGAATAAGCTGATGATCAAATTACACTAGGAGTGGCTAGCAATAGGGGAAAGGAGCTCCCACTGCTTGACTATTTTAACTTTTTGTCTTATATGGATTTTTGTTGGATTCAAGCCACACAAAGGCACCCTTATAACCAGTGGGTTATAAGGAGTCAATAGCAATCATAAAAACAAAAATCCTTTCAGCCAATTAGTATAGTTTAATCAAAACATCACCAGATAGCACACAGACATGAACAATAAGCAGATTTCAACAAATAAGCAGTTTTAGCAAGAATAAGCTAACCAAATTGAACCAAATGCACACAACAGCTTATATTAATTCAAATGAACATAAATCAAGAGGTTTCATGCAATGATTCAAGGTTTAGAACAAGATTCAAGCCAATAAATGTTACTGATGAACAAAGAACAAGCAGATTTCAAACTTTGCTGATATACTTTACCACAAATCCAATTTCAAACCCTCAAATCTTCTTAACAGGTTATATAAACTTTGTTTAGTCACTTGTTAGCCCTAAGCATGCATACAATCTATGCGTTTCCAAGATCTTAGGTCAAAACAAGCAGATTTCAACAAGTTATAGCACAATCAAGAATTTGATGTTCAAAAGCCAAAAACTTGCAGATAATAGCACACAACCAAGTATTTATCAGATACAAGCACAAACCAACACTTAACAATAACTCAAAATCAAATTTCAAGCTCAAATCAGTAAAACCAACACTCCTTTCACTTTTTAATCATAGATTTAACAAAGCAAATGTGTGATTCAGTTTAACCAAGCCTAATCTAGCATCATAACATCAATATCATGCAATATTAAGCAGATTCAAGCCACAAAAACACCTCTTATAACAGCAGAACACAAAATCACACAAATCAAGTACTTTTATCAGATTTTTGGTAAGAAGGCTCAAACCTCATGAATGTACATCCACACTCATGAATTTTTGAGCTTATGTGCCTAGCTTAACAAGGCACAAGCTTCCACAAAGCTGCTAAGAGTAACAAGGTTAGAACAAGTAATATTCCAAACTGAAAAATGAAAAATAAATCTGATTAATGCAACCTTTGTACCCACTCCTTGATTATCCCCAAACCACAAGCTTACAACACCTTGATATTCTTCTTATCAGGGCGCTATAATCACTTGCAATCTAAAAATTCTAAGGATGTACCAAAGAACTTAGCAAAATATTAGATTTTGAAAATCTTGGCAATTTCTTGCACAAGGTTTAAAAACAGGTTTTGATACTTCAAAAACATAAACATGAAAACATAAACAATCATAGAATAAGGTTGGCACTTGGATTTCTTCAACACTTCAAACACGTTTTCATTAAGATTGAAAAAGGATTTACAGAAATGTGAACAATGGAAAAACCATGAGCAAAAACTAAATGTTACAGCCCTATGCCTTTATATAGGCTATAATGATGAACTAGAAAGCATAAAAAACTATAAACCCTAAGTTGTGAAGTCCCTGAATTGCCCTTGAGATTTTTTAAAATCAGCTTATCATGTGAACTTTTCTTGGCCGTTTGTGGAGATGTTAGCTGTTGGAATTTGATCAAGGGTCCCAAGTGAGCTTAAGTTTGAAGCAAGATTGTGGGGCGTTGGACGGCTGGCTTATTTTGGCAGCTTCTTCAAAAACGTGTGCGGGAGGTTTATCATGTGATATTGGAGATGATGAGGTGGCAAAGTTAAGGTGTGGGTTATGGTTATGATTACCCTAATCATAATTCTGGAAGGTTTGGAGGTTTAATTTTTGCTTAATCAAAAACCCCTAATCTTGTGTTCTTGGTGAATAGTATAGGTTTTAATATGGATTAAGGATTTGAATTATGTTTAGCGTGTTTATTTAACTAATCAGTTAAATAAAGCTGAGTGGGATTGTGAGGTGGCATGAGGGAGGGTTTCGATTGGTTGAAAGTGTGAGTGGGACACATGGCAGCCCACGATTAGTCTAGGTAAGTTTGTATGTCTGCCAAGTTAAACCCCTAATCTTTCCTTCCTTCTTCATTTTTGTTTAAATAGCATGAAAACTGAATTCCTTTGTTATTGAAGTTTTAGTTTTCACACTTTTGCCCCAAATAGTTTCCAAAAGTATTTTCAAGGGTATTTCTTGTAATTTCATGATATTTGAAGGGGTGTTTTGGCATTTTCTTCATTCTTCAAGGTGTTGAATTGTATTGTTGACTTCTTGGAGGACTAATAATGACAAGTCTTCAAATTTTTAGGGACCATTCTTGCCAATTCTTTAATATGGAGGGCCCTTATTGTAAATTTGACAAAATTTAAGGACCAATCTTGTAATTATGAATAAACAAGGGTTTAAAGTGTCAATTATTTAATATTGGAGGACCCTTCTTGTACAATCTTCAATTCTTCAAGGGTTATTATTGGAAAATCCACATTAGGGCTTGGTTCATTGTGCGGCTTCGTTTCCTGTGTTCGTTTTTGCTTGTTTCTTGTGATCTTTTGTCATTTTCTCAATATTCGTACCTAAAATACACATGTAACAAACACAAGCATATATTTGGCATATTTCATGATATTTAATGCACTTTAAGCCCATTTTGGACGATGAGACCATGTATAAAAGCAGTCTCATCAGGTTTCCTAAATAGTTATGCGGTTCTATAGTGATAATGAACCGTAAGCTAGGTATTGAACCGCGCCTAGAGAGCCGTTATTTTTTGTCTCCTATAAATAGTGGATCATATTTTCATATTCCAAGAAATTTTTGGACAAAATCTTTCTGCTTCTTATCTCCTTTCTATGTTCTCCAATCATTAGTAAATGATAACTTAATTTGTTAAGTATGTTTACTTATGATTATCCTCTTGATCCTCTTCTTTACTTGTCCAAAGAGAAGATCACTCACACATTTGTGATGTGATTAAAGATGAAGCTTTGATGAAGATCATCCTTCCTTAGATCTAGTCATGTTCATCATTTTATATATTTGAGTCTTGTATAGATCCAATGTATTTTTGTATACTTGGATTAGTCTTGTGTAGATCTAATGTATTTGTGAATACTTGGATTAGTCTTGTGTAAATACATTGTATATGGGTATACTTAGATTTGTATTGTGTGGATCGAAGTTACATGTGTATACTTGGATATGTGTCTTTGTAGGTTTGCTTTTTAGTAATCCGGTGGTCTAGGTGGGTGGTGGAAGGTGGAAGCCATGGATGAGTTGAGAGAAAGAGAGGTTGTGTGTGAAATAAGAAAAAGTGTATTAAAACAAGAAATGAAACACAATCAACACCCTCCTTGGAATCCTAGGAGGGATATATATAGCCATAAAACGCACTTAAACTATACATTGTTCCTAGTCTAGTCTATGCGTTTGTGACTATGATAACTAATGAGAATTCTTAAATGTCGTCACATAAAGTGAATTTCCAACAATCTTCCCCCATGGGACGACGTGTAGAATTCCTTACAATATTTTTCCTAACAAGTACATAATGATTAAGAACAAAAGCTTTCATGAAGCGTCCAATGCTGATGATGTCTTCTGAGGCCTTTGAATTTAAGTCTTCACTTCAAAACGGCTCATCTTTAAAGTAACTTGTAGTAGAAATACTGTAACGGCATGAGCTAAGTAATCCATATACTTCTGGTTAAGGAGAAGCTTCTGAATTAACTTCCCCCTAATTCATGCCACATAAACTTGATGTAGAAGCTTTTGAATAACTTCCCCCTAAACCGACAATCCTCATAAGCAACTTCAAAGCTTTCAATAAAGCTTAGAATGATTAAGCGCACAGCGGAATTTAACAAGCAAACCCCATCATATAACATGATAATGTTGCTATGAGGGATTGAAAGTAAGGGGCACACCAAGCGGATCAACAACTTCTCTTCTCACACTTGAATAATTCTTCTGAATTTTTCTTCCCCTAAGAGTTCAAGTTATGCATACTAGAAAGAATCAAGACATTTCTTCCCCCACATAGTTGAAGAAAATAAACCAATCCCATGTATGAAGCTCAAATACTGAAGTGGACACTTTATCCCATTCATGAAGTTGACATCGTAACACCAGAGTCAATTAAGTCCCGGAAATGCACATATCTTCTTCCGGAGATGCACCAGAGTCAATTAAGTCCCGGAAGTGCATATCTCTCCATATAGGATAACGATGATGAATAATTGCAACATCAAAACAATTAAACATCAAATCAGTAGTGTACCGTTTAGAGATTGATAACCCCACGAGTTAAAACACTGATTTTCTCTGCGGCTATGACAAATGTCATCCCGGAATGTCTTCAAATCAAAAGAAGGTATGAAGTTCATCACGTGTACTCGTTGTGCGTTCAATGTGTCTTCTTCTTCCCCCTTGATGGTTTCGAAACTCGGAACCATCAATAAATCGTACGCACATGTACCTGAAATCTCGTGAGAATAATAAATAAGATGAATTATATATTTTGTGAGAATCAGCTGTTGATCGAAATTCTCTACTCATAAACTCTCCATGGCCATATTTACCAAACCCCTTGTAGGCAATTTGAAGTGACCATTGATGGAATGAACAAGATATATCAAACGTGAAACTGAATAAGAATCCTTCGATCTTGTGACTTAAGCTTGCACTATTGTTGAATGAGGAACGGTGGAGAAATCTCTAAGTACCCAATGCATCACTGAAGAAGTCTATAAGTACAACACCTCTTGAAATTATCCACGTCGACTAAGCGCGTGACACTGAGTACAACAATGTAACCCCTTTAAGTGATAGTTATCCGAGTCATCAACCAACCACCCCGAACCCGGAAACCAGATAAACAAGTCTTCATTCTAAGATTAAGCACGAGCAAGTTATCTTTGAAGATAAAATAAATACACGCCTTCGAAAAAATTCGCCTCCAACTTCACATAATTTATACCCGATCAAACAAGTCCGTAGCCACTAAACAAATCGCCAAATTTTTCTTGGTCTCGTCAAATAAATTTTGTCACATTTGTCTCGTCATTTTATCTCGTCACATTGCCACTTTGTTATTTGTCACATGACACTCAAAATAATCCCATATTTAAGATTAAGTAATAGCAATCTTGTAACATTTGTTATGCTTACATCCAACTCACGAAATAATTATTCCATGTTAGTGCTTACCAATATTCACCAACCATCTCATCACTACTTTGTAGAAAATCAGTCCGTAAATTTGAGAAGCGAGAAGCAAATATAAAACCAATTTAACTACAGATCACTTTACACCAAAATTTAAGTACACTACTTAAATTCATCACGTGTAGTGATAAGAAATGGAATTGGCCCCATATCGAATATGTTTTACTCGGTCCAATTTCAAAATATAATAAACAGCCCATAGCCCAAAACCAATTTTCATTGATTTAATGACATATAAAACTACTACACCCTAATTTGCCTCACACTTCACCTAATCTCGTCTTATAATTTCCTCCGCCTCCATCTTTCATCACTTCAGCCACCAAATCTGAACTCATAAACAAATCATCAACCGATTCAATAATAAATTAAACCTCCAATGACATTCATGTTCATTCCCGTCAAACTAAACAGATGCCATCATACTTCACGAATCAGTCAACACCAAAAACAATCAAGCATATCTTAACATACGAATCAATTTACCCTCAATCTCCTCTCAAATCATCATCTAAGTTGAAACCCACCGATTCATCTAGCCTGTATCTCTTGTCAACGATTATGAACACCATCGAGGCTTCAAGATCTATTAAAGGTCTCGGGTAGGTTTACTTGATGCATGTGTTTGTTATGATTTTTTGATAAATCGAAACAAAGAAAAGATAATAACAAACTTGTTATAAATCTTTCTTTATTTTTCGAAAATAAAATATGGGTTCATACCCAAACATGGATCTGTGATGAAAGATTTAGTTTCGTGTAAATGATCTTGCATGTGCAAACACGAAAACTGATGAATCTAAGATCTATATGTTTTATTATTGTTGGTTCGGATCGAGTCTAGATGCGAAGGGGTTTAGGAGACGATGGGAATTAGGTAGATTTTTGGTGTTGTGGAGTTATAAGGGTGGAATGATTTGTTGGTTCTGGTCAATTTTTTTTTCGATATACGTCTCAGTAAGTTTTGTTAAACTTGTCCCAAAGTTTTTCTTTTAAAGAAGCCATCGAAGTCAGTTTTTTTTAAAAAAAAAACCCATCGCAAGTCAAAAGTATAGCCATCGCAGTCAAGTTCCACACCCATCGCAACAAAAAAACTAAGGCCATCGCAGTCTAGTCCTTCCATCGCAATGAGTAAAAAAATGGTCCATCGCAGTCAAACTTTTTAAACCCATCGCAGTCTAAAAAATTGTCAAGATGGACACCATCGCAATGGACACCATCGCAATGGTTCCATCGCAATGGTACCATCGCAGTCTACCCATCGCACTCAATGCGATTGTTGCCATCGTAAAGATGACCAACCGAAAATCTTATCCAAGAGATGTCCTTTTTCCGATTTATCAGGATCTGTGATTTCTGGATCTAATTTTTCTGGGTAACTACATCATCATAAAAAAACAAGAGAAACCCAGAAAAAAAATGATACCAGATCTAAAAAAAATAAGACAAGAAACAGTAGAATTTTGACCAGATCTAAAAATGTGAAACCAGGGACTTAAAATGATGACTAGCACAAAGATAGACCAGATCTGACTTCACAAAAGAATAGTGACTGTTTGGACAACAAAACAAATCCGTGAGACAATAAATTATGACAGAAAGAGATCGTGACTAAACAAAATGCAACAGATTTAAGACCAAAAAAATTTTGACCACCATATCATTGGACAAAAAAACACGACGATCCAAGGAATGAACCGAGCTTCTGATGCCAATTATAGGTTTGATTTTTAGTAATCCGGTGGTCAAGGTGGGTTGTGGAAGGTGGAAGCCATGGATGAGTTGAGAGAAAGAGAGGTTGTGTGTGAAATAAGAAAAAGTGTATTAAAACAAGAAATGAAACACAATCAACACCCATCCTTAGAAGCCTAGGAGGGGTATATATAGCCACACAAAGCACTTAAACTATACATTGTTCCTAGTCTAGTCTATGCATGTGTGACTATGATAACTAATGAGAATTCTTAAATGTCCTCACATAAAGTGAATTTCCAACAGTCTTGAGTTGTAATAAGTCTTGTGTGTTAGTTCTCACTAAACTATAAAGTGATGTGTGTATGTATATTGTGAGTTCTCACTTAACTTGAAAGTGAAGAGTTGTGAATATTGGTTCTAGCTTTGGATTAAGAATCAACATCTAGCCTTGTGTCAGAAAAGAAGATGTGCGACGAAGATTTGTTCTAGCTTTCGATTAGAACTCGACATCTAGCCTTGTGTCAGGAAATGGTGAAGTAGGCGACGTGTGTAGATTGGTCCTAGCTAAGATTAGGTCTCAACATTTAGCTTAGTGTCGAAAAATAATGTAAGAAACGTTGTAAGGTTTTCTCCGCCAATAAGGGAGCTTGTGGATATAGTAGAAATCTTGAGTAAGCTGTACTCGAGGAGTGGAGTAGGAACGAAGAGAGAGCTTCATTGTCGAACCACTATAAATCTTAGTGTCGTACCTTAGGTTGTTTATTTCCTTACTCTTTACTTATAATTTCATTCTTACATTGCATTTCATTGTCACTAGATATTGTTAATGCATTAGAATTGAACCTAACAACTATGAAACTTGTTTCAAGTAAAAGGTCATTTTGGGACAAACCTAATTGAAAGGATTTTTAATTAGGACCTTAAACAGGAGAAACTATTCAACCCCTCCCCCCTTCTAGTTTCAACATCATCTTTTAGTCCTTCTACTGGTACTATGATCTTATTTTTAGGGGTTGTTTCTCTTAAACATAGCGAGGATAGTTTTTACTTCTGGATTTAATGTTACATTTTGGTTCTATGATTTTTGAAGACCTCATCATTAATTCATGGGAGGATTTTAGTTGAAGACCTTCTTATCATATAAAGTACAGTTTGAAGACCTTCTCATCAACTAAAGGGAGGAATTGATAAGGAAATTTTATTATTAAATAAACTTAGGCCTTGTTTGTTTAATATTTTTATTAAGTCATGTACAATTAAAGTGTATGTAAAAATATATGTTGTCTGTTTGTAAACGGATATATAACTGTTTGTTTTGTGTGCTGAATATAGAGTCTGAATGAGAGAAGTTTACTATTGTGTCCTTTTAAATTAGTTAAGTGAGGGAGTTAGAAGATAAATACGTAAAATAAAGATAATAAGTCATGACTTAATACAGAAAGCACTCTCCCGCTTAGGGCTGAGCAAAACCGACCGAAACCGACTTAACCCGACCGAACCGAGTGAACCGATCCCGAAACCGAGTTAATCGGTTCGGTACTCGGGCTGAAGAAATCATAAATTTCGGTTTTGGGTCGGGTCGGTACAAAACCGACTTAAAACCCGAGTTCGCCCGACAACCCGATTCATATATTAGGGTATGTTATTTGTTTAGCCGCTTTTTACAAAACACATCTTCCATCTCTAAAAAAAACATCTTCCAACTTCCATCTCTCAAAAAGTCAAGATTTTTAAACGGGGAGCAAACTAAAAAAACCCAAATTCATCAATGGATCAAGAACAACCACACGAATCCTACATACGAATCCTATTCATCTCAACAACGTAAGTTTATTTTAATTAATTTGCTATTTTAATTCATGTATATGATTCGTGTACCCACTGTTTTTTTTAATGGATCAAGAACAGCCAATCTCACTGTTGTTCTAATCAACTTGGATGTTTTTTTTAACAGGAGTGTTTGGATCTTGGAACAACAACATGCATTTCGGTATTTCGGGCTCAACCCAAGTTAAAACCTAGTAAACCCGAGTTAGGATCGAACCGAACCGAGCATTTAGGTTTCAGTTTCGGTTTAGTTTTTAGGTGTGTTTCGGTTTCGGTATTTTTCGGTTCGGGTCGGGTCGGGTCGAGCTCGGCCCGAAGCTCAGCCCTACTCCTGCTGGCTTTTTCCAGAAAGTCGTTAGTTTATTTTAAGCACAAAACAAACAAACTACTTATGACTTAATCCATATTCCTATTTTTTAATTAAGACTCTATAAGTCCTTATCAAACACTGCCTTATGCTATTGATAGAGGAATCACAAGTTTAGAGGAAGATTGTTAGGAATAAAACTAGTACTGGTTTTATATTACATTACCAGTATTAAGATTGTTAAATATTGGTAGTGATATTATTAATACCGGTAGTGTTTGGTCACATTTGTACAACATGGACATGGATAAATCTTAATACTGGCTGTGATACCTAATGTTGAAAAAGGATAAAGACTGAAGACACGTATCATATTGACAGATATCCTTGATGTGATAAAGTCTGAAGGTGTATTAGTTATCAAAAGAAGATATTATGTGTATATATTCTTAGTTTCTTTATACTTATCATGTAAAGGACTCGTTGTACTATAAAAGGAGACATCATTCTCATGTCTTTATTATTAGCTTCAAGGTTTTGTAACCTTAGTACTTTCACAAGAAGTACTCGTATTATCAAAATTAAAGCTTTTGGTGAATTTTTTGTTACATACAAACTTCTTAGTCTTCATAATATCAAAGAGTAGATTTTGCATACTCTTTGGTAGTCATTCAAAGTTTCTCCTTTAGCTTAGCATAATTCAACTGCTTAGTCTAAATCTACAAGCTAGATTTAACAAGAACACAAGGGATCGACATAGAGTTAGGTCATTGGCAATGACTATTAGTCTGCACCTGCCTATGCAAATTCATGAGCACAAACCGAAGCCCTTAAATAGGAACATGTTGAAAATGAGAATCTAGGAGGAATGGTTGTGAAGAAGTTTGAGACTCGTGTCGATGGGACACAATGTCTAGATGGGAGAATTTGGTTACCTCTCTTCGGAGGGTTAAGAGATGTGATTATGCATGAGTCACATAAGTCAAAGTATTCGATCCACCCGGAATATGACAAAATGTATCACGACTTAAAGAAGCTATAATGGTGGCCCAATATGAAAGGTGAGATTGCCACATACGTTAGTAAATGTTTGACTTGTGCTAGGGTGAAAAGGAACACCAAAAACCATCCGGGTTGTTGGTTCAACCAGTGATTCCCGAATGTAAATGGGAGAACATAACAATAGACTTTGTGCATAAGCTGTGTAGGACATCAAGTGGATACGATAAAATCTGGGTGATTGTCGATCATCTTACGAAATCTGCATACTTCTTAGCAATGAGATAAGATGATCATATGGATAAACCCACGAGACTGTACTTGAAGGAAGTAGTCTCTAAGCATGGAGTACCAGTCTCGATCATTTCTGATAGGGTAGATTTACTTCACAAAACTAGAAATCACTTCAGAAGGCGTTGGTACTCAGTTGGACATGATTACTGCATATCATCCCCAAACTGACGGAAAAAGTGAGAGAAGCATTTAAACGCTAGAGGACATGCTGCGCTTACGTACTTGACTTTGAGAAATAGTAGGATAGATATTTGCCTCTAGTGGAGTTCTCATATACCAAAAATTATCATATGAGCATTAAGGTTGCACCTTTTGAAGCACTGTATGGACGTAAGTGTCATTCACCTGTGTACTAGGCTGAGGTCGGGGATGGCCAACTCACTAGTCCTAAAATTGTTCGTGAAACCACTAAGAAAATTGTTCAAATCAAGAGCTGAATTCAAGCAACCCGTGATCGTCAAAAGAGTTGCGCCGAGGTATGACGTAAGCCTCTTGATTTTTCAAGTAGTGAGACAAAGTGATGCTAAAATTATCGCCTTGGAAAGGTGTGGTACATTTTGACAAATGAGGGAAGCTGAATCTCTGTTACACTGGACCTTTCAAGATTCTAGAAAAGGTTGGTACATATCCTATCGTCTTGAGCTATCGGAAGCATTAATCCGTGTGTACAGTACTTTTTACGTTTTGAATCTAAAGAAGTGCCTTTCTGATGAGACACTCGTTATACCTTTGGAGTACATCCAAATTGATGACAAACTGCAATTCCTCGAAGAACCTATTGAAATCATGGATCGGGAGGTCAAGCGATCGAAATGGAGTCGTATTTCGATCATTAAAGTGAGTGGAGTTCTAGACGTGGACCTGAGTTCACCTGGGAGCGTGAGGTCCAATTTCGCAAGAAGTATCGGCACTTATTTGACAACTCTAGACATCATAACGCACCTATGCTTTGAGGACAAAGCTTCTTTAACGAGGGAATAATGTAGCAACTGGTAATTTTTTTGACTCGTTAAATGGCTATTTTACCCCTTAACTTTTTATTTACTCAACTATGTGCTTGAGCTACTTTTAAATCGGGAAGTTATCCCGTGTTTTGTGAAAAATCGTCTGAGGACGCTTAATGACTTGACATTAAGCTCAATCATCATTATGTGATTTTTCTGTGAATCTTACTAATTGTAGTGATGATCATTGAATTTTTACGATAACCCGTGAGATTATTACGTGCGTAACTGTTTAGTTTTACTTACGTGAACGGTCTTTATGTGGATTATGTGTTCTAGCTCTCCATGAACATTTCTGTGTACGTATTTTGTATTTTTGCTATTTATAGTAATAAATCGTATTTACGGTGTATAATTAATTTACGTCGCGTATTTATTTATTTAACGTCGTTTTTACGTTTAATTATGTTTGGCATGCATAAAATGTTTTATAAATAATATACTAATATTTTACCTAGAAAATCATATAGTTAATTAATTTTGCTAAATATCGATCATTTATTTATTTTTAAACCTAATTACATACTTTTCAATAATTACCTAAAACTATTAAACTTTTTTACCTTAAACATTACATAAGTTACCATTAGTAAAAATTCAAATTATTTACCACATATGGGACCCCCCCTAACCGCCAAAACTACAACATCAATACTAAAGAAAGTTGAAAATTTTGATTTAAGCCTTATGGTTAGCATATTTCCTCATTAACATATGTCATCATCTCATTTAACTTACTATATTTTAATCTATTATATAATAATTCATACCTTCATTATTTTTCACACACAACACAAAAATCTCTCTCCCCTCTCTCTCTAGCTCACGACAAGAACATAAACACCACAAACCACCATTTTTTTTGAAAACTTCAAGCTTCATTTACATGCATATCTACTTTTAGCTACATACAACCAAGGGTATTTAAAGTGAAAAAGAAGTCAGGGTTTGCATAATTTGGGTCTTTTGGTGCGGTTTAAAGATATTTTAGTAGTTCTTAGTTTAGTGTTGTTCATATCGTATATCTGGTCGGACTTCAGATAGAATCGTTACTTGATGTTATTTCTTGAACATTTTTCAATTCTTTCATTTTCATGCATGAATTGTTTAGATATATGCATGCATTTCTGTTATCACGTGTTTTCTTGAAAATAAATAAAGAAAAATATTTTTCTACTTGTTATCTTTTAGATCCATGCATTTTATGATGGATCTACTAAATCTATGTATTTTTAACATAACTAAAGTGTTTAAAAAATATATGTTGTTATATTTATAGATATATGAATTTAATTATGTTCTTGACAAATAAATTTTGTTTATGAGTTTTTGGTAAAAACTAGTAGTATTACTATATGTGGGTTGTGTTTAAAAGTGGTCAAAATATATTTATGAAAGTGTAACATTCTGTCCGAATTTTATATTAACTAACAAGGGTTATAAAAATTATGTTGACATACAAGATTATGAAAACGTAAGTTAATACCTTTGTTTCGGTATATTATAAGCTTAAAACGAACTTAAAACGAGCAAGTTATGGTCATTTATATTTTGTTGTCGGAACACTTAATTTTTACGAAAACTAAAAAATATGTTTGTTGTCTAGAACTAAAACATGGATAAACGGACGTCTTCGAGCTAAACCAGGTTATTTTGAGTATCGAAACGGGTTTAAAATGATGTATATATATTGAAAACAATTTGAGAAAGGGTAAAAGCGCGTTGTTGGAAACTTTTGCTATGTTACTAGTTGGACGTTATAAATGGTTATTTTGCGGAAAGTGAGTTATTGGTTGTTGTGGATTGTGAAAATGGTTGATATTAGGGAAATTACTAAAAATGACAAATTTCGAAATGACGTCGAAAGGTTGTCGAATTTTTTGTGGAAACTGTAACTAAAAATTTGACTAAGTTAAATTGACGCCAAAATTCGTCGAGTCAAAAATAGATATTTTTCCTTAATTATGAGATAATACTATAAGTATATGATATGAGTGAAATCTCATATCAATAATACCACAAATCACCCTAAAACCACAAAGCAAATACCTAATTTTTATTCATAAAAGCAGTATTATGGGTATGTTTTGTTGTTTGTGCTTGTGTAGGTAACAAAGATACAATTTTGGAGCAAACAAGTGAAATCAAGCCTTATTGATGAAGAAAAGACAAAAGGAGGATGAAAAGTGACAAGCCTTGCAAAGACAAAGGACCTTTCTTGACAACTTTCAAAGATGAGGGACTAAAAGTGCAATTATGAGAAAGTCAAGAACAAAGTCAAATTCTGTCAACTCTCAAGTCAAACAAGTCAAAGGATGAATATTGTGCAAGTTTGAAGTTAAAAGGACTAAACATGACAAATAAATGAAGTTTGGAGCTCAAATCATATTCTGCCTAAACTAGAGGGACTTAAATTGACATTTTGTTACCAAGTTTAGGATTGATCCAAGTAATAGCCATTTCAGCCAATGAGAGGCTTGTAATATTAGCATACGGATTGCACTTTACTTGCCACCTCACCCCACTAGCAGCCGCCACAATTAATAACAAAATCCTAACAGTGAAATCCCACTCACTCTTTTTCAACCAATCAAAAATTAGAAAACGGATAACAATCCGCAACCTTCTCTCTCAACAAATCAGACAATGCCACCTAGAACATTTAAACACAAACGAACCCAGGAACGACTTTGAGCTAGAGTGCATATCAGGGAAAGTGTTCAACATTAATTCTACTCCAAATCCAGTGAGAAAGACAACCCAAGCACCCAATTAGCTTGAAATCAACTATATCAAAAACCCCCGAATTGGATCTTCAACGACTATCATCAATTGACTAATCAAGGCCACGTGGAAGCATGGGATTTGCTCCAACACGTCATCTACCTCCAACAATCTCCATCCCAGCTCCTATAAATACCCATTTAGTGTTTCATTTCTTGTATGTACTTAGTGTGTGTATTTTTTACACACTTATTAAAATTCTCCCTCATTTTAGTTAGCTAGTTAGTAGACAACTAATCTCAAGTGATTGACAACCACTTGAGAGTTAGTTAGTTAGTTGTAACAAACTGTAACCTCCTTTCCTCCATTAATGAACAATCATTTTCATTTCACTCAAGTTCTACTACTCATATCTTCATAATCCTGCGTTCCTGTTATTGTTGTGTTTCTATTGATCATTCTTGATCAATGGAATGTGTTTGATGTCACTTGGAAGCTTGTAGCAGGTTCAGACGTGTTTTCAGTTCAATTCTATAGCAAAAGTAGCAGTGTACCAGGGGTGATTGATTGGTAGCTGTTGATATTGATATGATGGTTTTTTGTGGTTGAATAATGGTGTTCTTGTTGATCATTGTAAGCTCAACGCTTATTACTCCATCAATGGTGAAATCAAGCTAAAAGGAACACATTTTCTTGTTTAAAATTCCACTTAACTGAATTTGCATGCTCAATACCTATATATAGCTCTTAATTGCTAAATTGAGATTGTGTTAGAGTACTTGTGGTGTGATTCTGATGTTCTGATAGTTTACTAGTAGTCGTATAGTTTTTAATTTAGTTTTGGTTTGATAAAATTTGGCTTTTATCAGTCACAATTCATCAGTAGCTCATTTTGAGTTCTTTCTAGTCAACTTGCTTGTTTTTGATGTCAAACTTACTCATTTCAGTCACTTGATAAGTTTTGATAAGTAAACTTTGCTGTCAATAGCTTTAACTCAAAAAGTCTTTGTAAAGTTTTGAAATCAGTAAAAAGTGGTGTTTGGATCTTATTCAATTTTGAGAATCGGATTTTAAGACTTGTTGTTTCAAGCTCTTTTACACTCAACAGGTTCATACAAGTTTACTTACAAAGTTTCTCAGTCAATTACTTGGTCAAAGAGGCAAATAGCCTTTGAAAAGTTTGGGTCAGACTTTGTACATGAATTTCAGTCAAAACAAGCTACTTTTGATCACATGCCATTCCATTGTTTGTTGATGAATTCAGTTGATTTTTGTTCTTAGTTGTAGCTTATGAACTTTCAGTGTTAGCAAGGAAACAATACAGTTTTCAGTTTTGAGTTGGATACAAGCTTAATAATAAGCACTTGAGCATTTTTAAGTTTCTGTGACAAATAGCAAACTGTTTTTCCATATCACTTAATCCACTTCATAAAAGTTCCAATTTTCTTTCACCAATGTGTTTGCAAACATGTCTTGAGTAGAATTTGAGATTCAGCTTTTTGAAAATTTGGTCAAACTTGGTCAAAATAAGATGTTTTGGCTTATTTGATATTCCAGCTTATTTTCTTAATCATTTTCAATTCCAATTGACATTCCAAGCTTTGTGTCACTTGCTTAATCAGTTTCAACAAGAAAATCCAAGAGTGGATGTCTAAATAAGTTTTTAGCTTATTTGAGCTTATTGAAATAAGCTAACTCGAGTTTTACTGGATTTTAGCCAAATTCCTTTTGTAGGTCTAGCTTATTTTTGATTATAAACATTTTGCAAAAAACTAGGACAATTTTAGTTGAGTAATAAGCTCAATCCAGCTTATTCGACACTTGTTACCCGTTTTTGTGAAAAAGTCTTGTTTAATTGCACTTTGGTCCTCAATATTTCAAACTTTGTTAATGTGCTTGCTAAACTTGTACTTTTCTAGGGTTTGCACCTTTCAGTCCCTATAATTTTGGTTTGTTACAAACTTGGTTAGTCACTTTTGGTATTTGTTAGTTTGTTGGAATAGTTTGTTACTATTTTCATTTCTAGTCCCTATACTTTCTGAATTTGCACTTTTAGTCCTTATATTTTCATTTCATTTACATTTTTAGCAATTTTTACACTTGTGCTTTAAATACTAGTACTTTGTGATATCTTTGTGGTATTTGAAATTTGTTTTACGGATATATAGCTATAATATTTTCCATTTTTTACGTGTTTGTTTGAAATAGACATAGATATCAAATAATTTTGTAGAACCAAAAACAATTATAACTTGAAATTGGTTGGACTTTCAATTTTTCTTGAGTCGAGAAAAACGAACTTGAATAAATACTCAATATTAAATGGCGCCGCTGCCGGTTCATGACATTATGAGAGACTATTGATTGACGGTTTCGATTGAATTTTGGGATCCGTTCACCTTGTGAGCGTTCCTTTTACCTTATCATAAATCCAAAAGATAAAAAAATAAAAAATATAAAAATATAAAAACTAAAAAACTACAAAATTAATTCTTTTCCTAAAGAATTGAACAAAAAAAAAATC
Organism: Glebionis coronaria; assembly: GCA_025667525.1. Taxonomy (NCBI): domain Eukaryota; kingdom Viridiplantae; phylum Streptophyta; class Magnoliopsida; order Asterales; family Asteraceae; genus Glebionis; species Glebionis coronaria. Next base: position 94,025,179 of record CM046882.1, on the reverse strand, counting down.
CAAAAAGTAATATTTTTCCTAAAAGATTACACCCAAAAATATATCATATATATCGGTTTTCATCGTTTTTACGTACATATAGTATTTTCTTAAAAACCCAATAAATACAAAAATATTTTCTCTATATTATTATATGTAGATACATATACGTATACGAACACTCAATACACATACTTCCATAAGTATTGCTTTTGCATTACACCGTGTTCGGGAGCGTTCTGGTCCTTGACACGTGTATCGATCAAATTTAATTAAGGCAAAAATAGATAAATACTTCCAATAGGCAAGAACTCGAAGAATACAAACTACAAAGTGAATAGATAGGCGACGAGCTATAAAATGCCGTCTAAGGGTTAATAGGTACTTAAGTGCTTCACGCCACCTAACCCCCCGTTCACTAGTGAGTATTCTAAGAAGGAAAGCTTGATTGGAGGTTTTGCCACCCAAAGTATTACTTACATATACTATATTTTCTTGTGGATATTACTTATTGAACCTCGGAAAGTATAATCCCTTCTTTTACAAAGTCGAACGAGAGCTCCTCTCACACCCCTTGATTTGAGTTGCATGCTCACCCGAGGGCGTGCACAAATACCTTTTGGTGTACAACCCCTTCCTCCCAAAAGGAAGAAAAAGAGAAAGAGTAAGAACATCACCGTCCATCAAGCCAATCCCGAGAATCGTGATTTGAACAACACACAAGAAGCCATGGCCGCTGTTGACAATACACCATTGATGGAGCACCTCAAATCAAATGTGGAGGGATATGCCGATGCCATAGTTATACCCGAGATACCCGCAAACACCTTTGAGCTTAAGACACCTATGATTACTTTGGTTTCTTCTACACCCTTTTTCGGGAGACCTAATGATGATCCACATGATCATATCAAGAAGTTTCTATCCATTTGCAATACAATTAAGTACAATGAGGTCCCTCATGATGCCATTAAGTTGATCTTAATTCAATTCTCCCTAGAGGGAAGTGCTAGGTATTGGCTAGATAGACCACCACCTAAGAGCATTTCCACTTGGGATGACTTTACCAAGAAGTTTTTGAATAGGTTCTTTCCTCCATCTAAGACCACGGCTTTGAGAAACCTAGTTATTGGATTTCAACAAAAACATAATCAAACCTTTAGTGATGCTTGGGAAGAGTTCAAGGAGTTATTGAGAAAATGCCCCAATCATGGATTCAATGAAGTTCACCAAATCAACACCTTTTATAATGGATTAAGACCACATCATCAAGATTCCCTTAACTCCTCCGCGGGTGGGAACATTCTTGCCAAATCCATACAAGAGGCATGAGACATTATTGAGACTAAATCCATGATGCAAACAAATAACCAAATTGATGAGAGGGTCCATGTTGTGCAAGAAATTTCTCACACATCCATTGATAATATACTCTTCAAGAGTCACAATGAGATACTTCAAGTAATGGAAACGAATCAAAAGCCGAATCAAGAGATAATCCAAGCCCTTATGAAAATTTCCTTGAACAGCTCTTCCAATGATGTCAATGCCATTACTACATCATGTGAAATTTGTGGAGGTCCTCATTCTTACCTAAAATGTAACAAGGTTCAAAATTATCAAGGTGAATGTTATGCTTATCAAGATGAACAAAGAGAGCACTGTTGATCCCAAACTTAGATCTATTAGCTTTGTGTATACGAGATTAGATCAAGTATAACACGTAGAGAAACCTTTGTATATGCTTTGTGAATCTAAGTGTTATGCTGAATTTAACACTTAAACAAGAACACACAAGATATAAACAAACTTTCACTTTGATTATCAATGTCGAACTTGCTTACAATGAAAGATGTTTATGAACGAAAACTTATGTAAAACATGATGTTGAACATTAACCTAAAGGCCTTCTTTTATAGACTAAGAAGCCTTGTACAATAAGCTACGTATCAACTATTCTAGGTAAAGATAAATATAGAAAATACATTGTCGTTTCTATCCTTACTAGAAGTATTCTAGAATATAATAAACGTGTAGATTATATCTTCCATCAGTGCTTGTCTTCAATGTGTCAACGCTTGACTTTAACCTGTTAACGCTTGAGCTGTCAGCACTTGCTTTGTTCCTGTCAATGCTTGTTTTGTTCTTGTCAGCGCTCAAGTGATCTGGCCTTAATTTATTCCCAACAATCCTCCCCTAAACTTGATATCCACTCTTATGATCAAGTTTCAGAATAAGCATTAAGAACTAGGAGGAGTCTGACAAATCTTCTCATATTGATAATGAATAAATCTGATCAAATCCTTTGCCACGTCACTTGAATAATCTATCTCCAGCTGAGTGTCCTTCATCTTTTCCAAAACAGCCTTGGATATGAAATACTGAGCATCCACAAGTAGATACTCAACAAACTTTGTAGAACTCAAATGGTATACACCAGCAGCTGAATATAACCTCCATTGAAGACCACTGAGGTCATCTTCAAGATCCTTCCATATTTCAGGATCTTCCTCTTTTGTCCCACACATTCTTTTGAATGTGGTCCAAAGTTTTATTCCATTAGCTGAAGTTGGTGCTTCAGCCTCATACTTGGTCTCCAGTAACCTCCAAAGGTCCACCAAGTCTTCTCTATCACAACTTGCAAATAAAGATATGAGAGTGGTAAAAGTGTGTACCTCCTTGCCAAATCTACCAATCTTCCAGAATCCACATTCATCCTCATCATAACTCACAATTGGATTCCTGGAATCTAGTGGTAACACTTGCACCATATCTGAAGCTTCTAATGAGGGGAGCTTGAGGCTCTTTCTTATAACTGCTTCACTTGGATATAGTGGATCCATATCTTTTGGAAACTCAAGTTTAAATCCCTTCTTCACTGGCCTGGGAATCATCATAGCTTTCTTGATTTCCATTTCTTCTGCAAGTTACTCCTTTCTTTCATCTGAAAGAAGTCTGAGAGTGTTTGCTTCCTGCACTCTCACCCAAATAGGATAAGCCCTATGTTCCAACTCATCAAATGTCAAAGCCTTCAACTTCTGATGTGTCCATCTAACTCCATGACATCTGAGCAACATAAAGTAGAGCTCTCTTCTATTCCTTTTCAATTCTGAGAGAATATTGCTTGCCTTGTGTTTCAAAATCACCTTACAATCCTTCTGAACTCTAAGAAGAAGCTCCAATCCCCATATTTGATCTGAAATGGTAAAGTCTGGATTATCCATGCAGCTTTCTTCCCAAGAATTGTACATTTGAACCACCTCTGGCATGTCAAAGTCAACCTGCAATTTCAATTCTCTCAACTTTTCCCTAGCAAACTCATCACAATACTCAAGCCTTTCAGGTTCTATAATCATCACACTTGAGTCTAAGCCAGCTCCATCATTTTCTTCTTCAGAAGTCACAACAAATGGTGACTTTTCCTTTTCATCTTGTTCCAGCATTTGTTCAGCCAATCTTCTATCAATATCAACTTGGGCTGCATCCTTTGGAACAATTTCTTCTACCAATTTACCCTTACCCTTATCTGATGGTGCAATGGTTGGTAAGGTAGATGGTAATACCTGAGTAGAAACTTCCTTGATGATAGATGATGACTGGAATACTTCACCTTCATGTGCAGGTCTGTCAACGCCCAAATTTATCCTATCAGCGCCCAAAATACTTCTATCAGCGTCCTTTGCCTTGTCAACGCTCAAATATTTTCCCTCAGCGCCTTGTGTAACCTCTCTCAACATAGCTGTAAATGATAAATTTAGATTGGTTGGAGAGATTAAAGACGTATCAAAACCTGTTTGTTCCTTCAAAGTTGTAAGGGCTTCAGCAACATCCATTGATTGACCATCTCTTATCACTCAGATTTCTTTGATCTTCCTCCCCTTTGGAAGACTCCTCCATACCCCTCCTAGCATGATCACTCTCCAAAACAACAATCCTCTCCCTCAATTGCGTGAGTTCAAGGCCTTGTGAGCTGACAATTTGTACTAAGTCTGCATTTTGCTTTTGCAAGCTAATGTAGACTGCCGTCAATTCCATAAGAGTCATTGGTTCCAGTCTGCCCTCTTCTGAAATGGGGATTTGACCTCCCAAGTCAGATTCATTGGGAAAGGATGAGGACTTAATTATGGTGGGACTGCCTTGGCCAGCATCTAAGCCAGAACCAATAGTCCCAGCCTCATCCAGGTCACCAGCCACACTTGTGGTGGTGGTTCTCTCTGCTTCATGGCTAGGACCACCAGAGGAGAACACTCCAGTAGTCCTTTGGCGTTTCATCAACCTATATTCAGGTGGTGTAGAAGATGGTGTGGAAGAATGGGTAGATGTGGGTTGGTTAAGGGGTGTTTGGGATTGTGAAGGTTGTGTGTCAACGTTAGAAATAGGCACATCAACGCCAACATTTGATGTGTCAGCGTCAAAGGGTTCTTGGTCAATTTGCATTTGTTTAGGTGAGGATAAAGGTTCAGGAATGGGTTCAAGTTGTGGTTGAGGTTCAATTTGAGGTTGGGGGTCTGGTTGGGGTTGTGCTGCTGCAATAACAGCAAGCATGGCTGGGGTTAAAGGTAAGTCTCTATAGGGTGGTGAATTCATCTTCGTAAAAATAGCTTTCTTTTGCTCAGGGATCTTATAAAAATCATTGTGATCCCTTGAGCAGTAACCTTGATCATCAAAAACCATTTGCAGAAACCGGGGATAAGCTAAAGTCATTTTTGTCCCCTTGTTTTTACACATCCCTTCAAAAATCATTTTAGAATAGTTATATTTTTGCCCTGTTGCAATGCACACAATAGCACTAGCAATGGATCTATTGATCTCATTGTGTGCAGTACATTTGGGACTCAAACATTGAAGAAGGATGTGGATGAGGTACTTCCAGGCTGGGGGAAATTCCTGCTTATGATACTTATTAAGAGTACCTTCATCAGGAAAAGGATATCCCAAAGCCCTCAGCCCTTGTTCTATTTCATTTATGGGAAGGATGGCTACACCATCAGCATCATCAAGATAAGGCTTGGCGTACCAAGGCCTCAGTAACCACCCAAGACCTCCCATGAACAATAGAAGTCAATGTGGTCACTCCATTAACTGTTGAGGAACTAACAGTGTTCCAAAACTGCTTAATGTGTGTGACTGGAATGAGTGGTGCATGAGAAAGAGCATACCTTAAAGGGGATGCGTTCAAATACGCCACCATTTGTGTGTATTGAGGAAACAGATCATTATCAGCAACAAGATAAGCAATCATGTTGTGTTGAGACTTGAATCCCAATTCCAATTCTGCTGAATTAAACTTTGGTGCCATTGATGAAAGCTACTAATTTTAAGTGTAGAAGATGAAGTTGATAAGAGAAAAGTGTTAGACAAGAATTATAGATACCCTGTTTAAAAATAGGAGCCAAATTTATAGGAGAGAAAGAATGCATGTGATTGGCCCAAAAATAGGCAAAGATTTTCAAAAACTAATCATGAAAATATTGAAAAAGTTATAAGTTATCTCATGCATTAAATGAAAGTAACAACTCCTAAAATTACAGCTTGAAAATATGTCAAAAAGTAACAACTGGGTAGGTCCCATTGAGTGTCAACGGTCAAAAATAACCTATCAACGCCCAACGGCTATAATCTTGTCAACGTTCGCCTAAAGCCATGTCAGCGTCCAATTTGGTCACAACAACGCTTGGAAAAATCTTGTCAGCGTCCAAAAATAAAATTATTTTAAAAAGTGAAAAATGACCTTAACAAGTAATTTATCCTAGAGAAGATAACCAAAAGCTGATAATTATCATAGGGCGGCAAGCACTGTCCAGTTATGCACACTTGCATAAGCAAGATAGACATATCAGTCCTCTAGTGTCCCTTGCTAACCAAAATTCTTAACAACAAAGTTACCTTATAAAATCCTTGTTACTCCCAGGTAAATCCCATATCAAAATCATTCCCAAGTCTCCCAACAGACCACAACCAATTCTAGGCCAAAAATGTCTTGTCAGCATGCAAAGTTGATATACTATGCATGCTACAGTGCCTCATGGTTTAGTAAAACTAACCCATACTCACATGTGGACACAATCTAGAATTATGATAAGAGTATCATATGGATACCCAAACATCCTAAAGGTTCCTAAAACCTCCCCTTAAACGATGATACAAAAAGTTTTGCTAAAATCATGCATGAACATAAAAAATTTATGTCAAGATAGGAATGAAACATTCCAACCATCATCCATAAATAAAACTTGTCCAAATGCTTCTCCATTGATCCATAAGCAACTCTGTATCCAATGGTATACTGCTAACACCATCTGCACATTTAGATTGAAAACCACAAAACTAACATTGTTGCTGACAACGCCCCGATAACACATGACAGCGTTGAAGGAAGCTTTGTCAGCGTTAGACAATTATATTGCTGACAACGTTGCAAAAACACTTATCAGCGTTCAAGCAGCCTTTGTCAGTGTTAGAAAAATATAGTAGAAAATCTAAATCATCAATAAGACCAATAATAACAATGCATCATCCTGTACATACTTTTACAAAAAGAATCCAAAACATATTAAGTGAGATTAACCATTCCAATACTTGTTACCAAGTATTGAAATCTTCCAGCATCAAAAGGTTTAGTTAATAAATCTGACACATTTTCCTTAGTGTCAACCCTATCTGGTTGTATTAAACCTTTCTCAAAGCAATCTCTTATAAAATGGTGTCTAATTTCTATGTGTTTAGTTTTAGAATGATGTACAGGATTCTTAATGATGCATAAAGTACTATTATTGTCAACAAATATCTTAGTATGCATGAAATTATACCCATAGTCTAACAGCTGGTTCTGAATCCACAACACTTGACCACAACATGCTGCTGCAGCCACATACTCTGCTTCAGTTGTAGAATTAGCCACCACTGTTTGTTTCTTGCATTGCCAAGATATTAACCTGCTCCCAAGAAACTGACATCCACCAGTTGTGGATTTCCTATCAAACTTATCACCTCCATAATCACTATCTGAATATGCAATCAGCTCCAATGGTGAATCCTTTGGGTACCACAAACCAAGACTGGGGTAGCATCTTAGGTACCTAAAGATCCTCTTCACAGCATAAAGGTGACATTCTTTGGGAGTCACTTGATGACGTGCACATGCACACACAGCAAACATGATATCAGGCCTGGAAGCAGTAAGATACATCAAGGATCCAATCATGGATCTATAATGCCTGACATCAACATCTTTCCCATCTCCAATCTTTCCCCAAGGGTGTTCTCTATCCATAGGAGTAGTAGCCCTCTTTTCATGTGGAGAAAAGCCAAACTTCTTCAAGATCTCAGCAACATATTTGTCCTGGGAGATGAAGATACCATCCTCTTTCTGCTGAACTTGTAAACCAAGAAAGAAGTTCATCTCCCCCATAGCACTCATCTTGAATTTGTCTCTCATAATCTTGGAGAAATCCTCACTCATCTTTGGATCAGTAGACCCAAAAATGATATCATCAACATAGACCTGCACAAGCAACACATCTTTGCCTTTCTTCTTTGTAAATAGTGTCTGATCTATGGTGCCCCTCTTGAATCCATTGTCCACTAAATATGTAGACAAAGTACCATACCATGCTCTAGGGGCTTGATGAAGGCCATACATAGCCTTTTTGACTCTATACACTTTATCTGGATGCTCTGGATCCTCAAAACCAGGAGGTTGCATTACATATACTTCCTCAACAATGGTGCCATACAAGAAAGCACTCTTGACATCCATTTGATAGACTGTGAAGCCCATGCAGGAAGCATAGGCTAGAAAAATCCTAATAGCTTCAATCCTTGCAACTGGTGCAAAGACCTCCTCATACTTTATCCCCTCCTCTTGTGTATAACCTTGAGCCACTAACCTTGCCTTGTTTCTGACCACAATGCCTCTTTCATCTCGTTTGTTCCTTAGAACCCATCTTGTCCCTATAGGTCTGACATATCTAGGACAATCAACCAGCTCCCAAACATCCTGAATTGCAAATTGGTGAAGCTCATCCTGCATTGCTTCCACCCAACTTGGTTCTTTGAGAGCATCAAATATTTTCTTGGGTTCTTCTTGTGACAGAAAACATGCAAACAAACATGCTTGCACAAGAGGGGTATCAACCTTCTTGTGTATATTGGCAATAAACCCACCAAGACCTTGATGAGATCTTCTGGTCTGAACTGGAGTCATAATATCACCAATGATCTGAGATGTGGGGTGATTCTTCATTGTGGAAGTGAGAACCTCTCCTTCAAAAAGTCTGGTGTCCTCAACTTCACGCTCCATGTTGCCAATATCTTCTTCATTAGACTCTCTTTGAGCAACAGGAATCTCTTCATGAACATTGGAAGGTCCACCTTGTTCAAAACTGGAAGAGAAAAGATGCCCATAAGTGTTGTCAACGTCTGAATCTTGGTTGTCAGCGTCTGGGCTAACAGCGCTTGAAATGTTGTTGTCAACGTCTGAGCCATCAACGTCTGAATTGGTCTTGTCAGCGCTAGATTTGCCTTTGTCAGCGCCTGAAGAACCATGCATGTTTGTATCTGGTGGTTGATAATTGTAAAATTACACTTGTTTAGGAAAACAAGGTAAAAGCGGTAAGTATTAAGTGTACGTTTAGGAAAACGTAAACACTTATGACCCTTAATGGGATCGTTCTCTCGAGGAGGCTAGTGCATTGTGTAATGAATGATTGATTAATGTTTTTGATTATTAACAAGAGGAAAAGAGAAGAAAATGACGAAGACGAAAAAAATAAAAAAAATAATAGACAAAAACACTACTAGAAAGTTAAGACGTAGAACGTAAAAACGACAAAAATTAAAATTTTAACCTAAAAATTCCTAAAAATTACTAAAAATCCACAATAATATTCTAAGAGTTTACAAAAAATCCAAACTTGCCAAAACCTTTTAATTAATTTAATAATGACTTTTTAATGCTAATTAAAGCCCTAAAAATCACTTTTAAATATTAAAAAGCCCTAAACAAGATTTAATAGTTTGTAAACCTCAAAAATGACCTAATTAAGCTAAAAACTATTTTTAAAAATTTTGAAACCAAAATAAACTATTTTTAAACTCCTAAAAACTATTAAAATCTATTAAATCTTAAATTAATTCTAAAAATTAATTGAAAAGCCTAAAAAATATTTGGAAAGTGAAAAAGTTCCTAATTTAATGTCTATAACCTAGGAAAAATGAAAAAAAGTTAAAAATAAAACTTTGAATTTTTCTTAATAAAATAATATTAAAATAATCCAAAAAAATAAAAAGTTCTTAAATAAATTCTAAAAAATTCTCAAAAATTCTAAATATTCTAACTAAGAAGAAAATGCAAATTAAAGCTCCTAAAACCTTTTAAATAATTTTATATTAATTTTTAAAGTTTAATAAAAAACCTAAAATCAAATAAAATTAAAAATTAAAGTTTTTGAAAACTTTTTTGAATGTAAACCTCAAAAATATAAATTAAAACCTAAAAACTATTTTTTTGGATTTTTAAATTACTGTTTACTATTTTTAATAGACTTTCTAAAATTTAATCTAAAAATAATCCTAATAAATAATTAAATAAAGGGAAAAATAAATTTCAAAGATAGAAAAGTGCTAAACCTTAATTAAACCCTAGGAAAAATCAAATAAGCCAAAAACACTTAATAAATAAGCCACAAATAAGCCAAAAGGCTACGGCTTTTAATATAAGCTCACAATCAAAAAGTGCTTAAGTGAGATTTGAAATGAAGTGTAAACATAAAAAGCTATCTAGATCACTGGTAAACACACACACTCCCCCAACGAGGGGTCCCGTGTTCGAGTCCAGGCGGGGTATGCTTTTTGCTATTTATTTCCTTTTTTTTTCTTTTTTCAAAACTCAACCAGTACACTCTTATAGCTTGTAAACACAAATCCCAAACCACTTTTAACTAGATTTAAGCTTGAATCAAGCCAAAACGTGCCCAGTTTACTCTTTGGTGACTGATGAACTCACAAGTGTTGTTCACTTGTGCAAATATGGTCCAAGAGGGGCTTGGATTGTGCTTTTTGGTGTTGTTTCTTGGACAAGCAGGGCACCCCTATACTCTTTGGAGTATAGGGAGTCACAAATTTCACAAGACAAGCAAGAAAAATCACACAATTACACACAAAGAGGCCAAATCAAGTTGCTGATGTGCTATGATGGGTCTGTGGGTGTTTTATGCTAGCAACTTGCACACAAATGTGATTCAAAAGCCAAGGTCTTGCATACACATTCACCAAATGATAAACAAACAACCTGCAATCCTATAATATCCTATCTCTTAACAGATTCAAGATTCAAGCACCAATTTTTCTCAAAAATAAACAGAAAAGAGAATGAGCAGATTTATGCTACCTTTTCCCTTTTTTAACTCTCAACTTGGTTCAATAATTTACCAACCTAGAAACAAACTTAGCATACAACCTATCTCAACCCTTTTTAATGATTCTAACACGTTTTTAAACTCTAAATCTTTCAAAACTCCTAGCTAATATGCAAATCCAAACACACCCTTAAAAACTGAACATGAACTTTTTCAAGCAAATCACATTAAAACTTCACCAAACTGAATTTAAAGGGTTCTAACATGCATGTTAACACAAAACAAGAAATATCAAGCAGAAAAATACACTCTTAAACAACTTTCATGCAAAATCACATAATCATCAATATTTTCAGAAAACTTAAAAAATTGAAAAGGAAAACAAGACTACCTTAAGGGTCCTACATCCAGGACCCTTTGTGGTTGTAAAAACCACCTCCAATCAGGCTGGGGCCTGAGCTGATCCTTGATCAACAACAATCACCAAAAACCTGCAAAAATCAAACAAGAACACACAAGAAATATTCTTTCTGATTTTCCAAAACTTATAAACCTTTTTACCACTTGAACTTAACACGTTTTTAAAACAATTCACAAGTTCAAATATCAAAGACTCTTATCCACTTTCACTTCAAAAAGCCTTGGATTTCAGAAACTTACAAACCTTTTTAAACAACCTTTTTGAAAACTTAAACACACAAAATCTTTCACAATTTTAAAATGGAACTCAGTTTTAGCTTTTAACACAACACACAACTTTTAACAAACCTAAAAAGGAATTACACTTGATTTAACAAACACCAAACTTTTATTTCATTAAAAAGGGATTACAAGTGAAAAAGCTTAAAAACTGGAACAAAGGGTCATCACAAGTCGATGCCTCTATTTATACTAGTCTATAGAAGAACCTAGAAGCTAAAAACCCTAATAAGTAAAGCCCTAATTTGCCCTTGGACGATTTAACTGAAAATTGGGTCAAAAGGTGCCCATGTGAATGCCAGCCTTGCTTGTGATGTTTGAATGAATCTTAGTCGTTAAAAACTCCTTGGGGACCAAGTAGAAGGATCCTGGATGTTGGTTTGGTCGGGCATTGGGTTTGGGTGAGTGTGACGTTGCAGGGGAGGTACGGGGTGGGTCCCAAAGGTCATGTGATGTTGTTTTGTGGAGTGGGAAAAGGTGAGAGTGAGGGGAATTAAAGATCTGGACAAGCTTAGGGAAATACCCCTTGTTTTGGGTGTGATTTAATCTGGGGGAGGATTAGGGTTTATGGGTGATTAGGCAAAGGTTTAATCTGTTTTGGGTATAATTATTTTTAAATAAAGTGTTAGGAGGGAAAAAAAAGGGGTTTGACTGGGGTGTTGACCCTGGTTTATTTAATAAACCGGGTGTGGATGGGTGGTGGGTACGGGTTTGGGTAGGATATGGGTTATTGGGTGGGTTGTGATGAGGTGGCAAGTGGTGACTGGTTGTAAGGGTTTGGTGGTTTGGCAGACTTGGCCCCCAAGCTTTTCACTTTCTTTCATCTTGTAAATAAATGCTAACAACGCCCAACTTACACTTATCAACTTTTGGAAAGTTGTCAAAAGTGCACAAAAGGTTTATAAACTTTTCCAAGGGCCTTATATGTATATTCTTCAAACTTTAAGGACTGGTCTTGTAATATCTTCAAATATCAAGGACCATACTTGTACAATTGACATTTGGAGGGTCAATTGTGACAAGTTCTTCAAAGATGAGGGACTAAAGTTGCCAATCTTCAATTCTTCAAGGGTCTTTTTGCAAAATTCCAAACTTGGGCCCGGTTCATTGTGCGACTTCGTTTCCCGTGTTCGTTTTTGAATGATTCTTGTGATCTTTTGCCAATTCCTCAATATCCGTACCTAAAAATACACAAGTAACAAACACGAGCATATATTTGGCATATTTGATGATATTTAATTGATTTTAAGCCCGATTTGGACGATGAGACCATGTATAAAAGCAGTCTCATCACTCCCCCATACTAAACCATTGCCGTGCCCTCACGCAATGCTAGAATAAAGTATCGTAGCACTTCCAAAATTCATTTTTATTGACTTTTATTGAAATGATAAGCTAGCTACACTACACTATTGCTACTACTTGCGTTTTAGACATAATGTATGATTTTCATCACAAAATGGGACGTTTAGGTTCATAGAACAAGAACACGTGAATGCTTCATTAGAAATAATTTCATCGTCCTTGATTTTCACCTTAATTCCATGCCAAGCGTGCAACGAGATCATTGTCATTATAAGTTAGTAATGCTAACACTACTCATATGCCCTAATCACGTACTTATTCTCCCATTATTCCTAAGTTGTATCTCTTATATTTTATTATGTCTTGAATGTTTCACGAGGATACATTGTTTGACTTATGCGATAATAGAGATTTAGGTCTAAAAATAGAGTCCTAACGGTGTAACTAAGACCATCAAATCAATAACCCCTCCTAATAGACAACGATGTTAAAAAATTAAGTTGACAAGAAGAATCGATAAACACGGTTTTATAACGGTTTTGAACATGAGACTTATTACCAAGACTTTTATACGCCCCCTAACGGAAGGACCTTATTATCTTTGGTTTACCTCCATCTTTTATTCAACTTCGCCATGAAGCTTTTATTATGACTTCGGTCTTGCCTTGCCTTTTATTATCCGCCTCATCGGTGGTTTTATTAGCCAAAGACGTATATCCTCACGCTAAAGCGAATTTTGGATCTTTAAAGCTTCGAAGATTAAGGCTTGATTCACTTTCAATTTTGCATAGATTTTTGGCCTTGTGGGGCTTCAAATTGTTTGCTAGATTTAGGTGAGCACTTGAAATCTTATTATTAGGTGAAGCTTTCGATTATTAGGGTGCCAATACTTCAAAACCGTGACGCTGGCGATACCTTAATGTCTTCCCAATTTAATTACACGGAAGCTACTAGAAAAGACTAGAAACCCAACAATCCTAACTAAACCGCTAAGTCAATATTTATTAAGCAAAAAATATTTACATGCGAAGGGAGAATAAGCAAATAACAAGAACACATGAGTTTTTGAAAGAATACGAGTACTCTACGTTTAGCATAGTAACTTATAATTAACTCTATCATTTCTCGTCCTCATTTAAGAGACTTAGCCTAATGTGTAGTTAAGGAATCAAAGCTAAGTGCTCAACACGCACGGTCGAGTAAAAAATTACTCTTATTCTCGCCATCGGAAAATCTACATTCGTGTCTTCAAACACTTATAAAAACTAGAAAATTTTTAAAATTTGGCCATTTTTAGCCTTATTTTGCAACAAAACGATAAACAAAACGATAAATTTTGGAAAGCGTGAAGGTTTGGCAAGGCAAGTATCTATTCACCCCCCCATACTAAAGTTAAACATTGTCCTCAATGTTTCGAGTCTAGGGGTGGAAACACCCCCATACTAGAGACGTAGTCGAATGCCTAATCTAGCATGGAAAGGGTGTAACCATTAAGTAATAGCCGTTTATGAAGTGTGCTAAAAACCTAAGGTTAGAACATAAATGGATATATCATTTGGATATTGGGAAAGGCCTCCAAAGCAAACGATCGAGTGCTCCCATAAAATGAACACGAGAGGCTCCAATCGTGAAGATCATGATCTAAAAACCACAATTCACAAACAACCACGGAACAAAGGTTGGAAGGGCACAAATCCCCTCACATTAAACTAATTAGAAAGCAATAATATGTACATGGATAAGCATGGGTCTCCCCCACGAGGCACCTTGTTTTTGATAACCGAGTCAAAAGCTCGACTCGAATCCCCATAAATGTGATCATTTAGGGATAATCATGGTATGGTAAATTTTTGGTGGGACTTACATGATAAACAAGGCCCAAAAGCACGTGGAGTACTTTAAAAACCCGATAAACGTATACCGGGGTCAAAGATAGCGTCTTCGTTTTCGGATGAAAGACGAGACAACGCTACTCCAACACAAACCCCAATGGGGTAGAAGAAAATAGGAGAGAAGAAATAGAAGGGTGGGACAATGGGTAAGTCAAAACATTGAGCTACTCGAGGTAGACTCGCACCAATCAAATGAAAAGATTTTCCATTTATTGCATCGGTGGAAGACCGAGATTTCCCTATATAAGCAATTCCAGGATCAAATATCTCGTCCTCGGTGGAGTAAGGGGAGGGAACATACGGGGCTTCCCCCACACTAAGTCCACACAAAGCATCGTCAAAAGGAGAAGACGAGCTTGTAGTACTCAATAAACGCGGTGATGACGGAGTTAGAATTGTAGAAAAATCTTTTAAATTAAATTCAAAATCTTTTCCTTTTTCATCTTTTAAACTCTCTTTGTGAAAACCCGATTTAATTATGTCAAAAATATTTGGTGTATCTAAAACAATGTTAGTCACACTAAAAATTCTCACATTTTGAAATCTTTTTGGTTTAGGTGGTGGCAAGTTTTCAAATCTTTTGTCAACAAAGAAAACTTCCCCATCGGGATCAACGCATTCATCATCCGAAGAATCACTCGAGATTGGAATCATAGGCTTAACACTCTTAACCTCCACCGGCGGAGGGGATGGAACTTCATTTTTCTCAACAACTCCTAAAACTCTATTTGAAATTCTTTTGCAAATGTTTTTGATGGGATTGACATTGTACAAAGATGTGATAGAATACACATGAGAAAGAGTGGAGTTTTGGGTCGCATTAATGACGAGTTCTTCCTCATTGAAACGAAGAGTGATTTTTCTTGCATGCACATCGATAAGTGCTCTCGAGGTACCCAAAAAAGATCGACCTAAAATTAACGGAACTTTAGGATCGATGGGAATATCAACAACATGTCTTGGAATGATCGGCCATTTCGATTGACATTCTTGAAGGAGTGAGATTGGGAAGATTGAGCGATTTAAAAATTTCAAGAGGCATCAAATTAATACTAGCACCAAGATCGGCCAAGGCGTAGCATTCTTCCATGTCTTGGATAGCACATGGGATTAAAAACTTTCCAGGATCACCGACTTTTTGAGGTATGCGGCTTAGAAAAACCGAAGAACAACTAGACGATTTTTGCAATTTCTCTTTGTTATTCAACATACTTTTGAAGTTCGCGGCAAATCGAGGCATCATGACTAAGGCGTCGGCAAAACTTATATTAAAATGCAAGTCACGAAACATTTTCATAAAGAGTTCAAATTGATAATTATTTCGTTCTTGTGCCTTTTCCTTGTTTCGTCTTGAAGGGTAGGGTAAAGGTGGTGTGGGTTGGGGCAAAGTAGGCATAGGCAACGGCCTTGGAATCTCGGGTTCCATGATTGGTGTAGGTTCAACCGTAGGTGTGGTTTGAGCGGTACTTCGTGGGCTTGTAATTTGCTCCTTTTCAACCACAACCTCGGGTTCTTTCTCTTTTTCCTTCTCCATAGAAGTACTTGGACGAGAAATGGGTTCTTTGAAAGTTTTACCACTACGAGTAGTAATAACCTTCAACTCTCCTTTCGGGTTTACGATGGTATCGCTAGGAAGACCACCCGAAGAAGAGGGCTTACACATGATAGCTTCAAACATTTTAGCCATACGGTCTTCAAACTTAGATTGCCTAGCATCCGCTTTTAACAACTCTTGCTTAATCTCATGTTGTCCTTGCTCCATTTTTTGTTGATTTTGTTGGAGTCGTGTGACATTTCCTTCCATTTTATTAGCATGAGTTTTAAGTTCATTAGCAAGTTCGTTTTTAAGCTCGTTTTTCAACTCGGATCTTAAGCTAACCATTTCACGTTGCATATTGTCAAACTTAGCATCATTAGCCTTTGCATAATTCAAAAACTCTCCTTGAAGATTTTTGGTGTGATCGTTTTGAAAACCTTGGGCATTGTTTTGAAAATCACGGTTTTGGTTTTGGTTTGAAATTTGCCCATTTCCACTTTGGTAATTACCTTTGTTATAATTTCTTTGATTTCCTTGGTAATTTCCACCTTGGTTGTTGTTGCGATAATTATTAGCATTTTGATTGGGTGGAGCTTGATTTGAACGAGAACCTTGACCGATTTGGTTATAAGTTCCCGTGGCTACAAAAGCATTCGAAGTGTTACCATCCGCGGTAATGCACTCGGAAAGATCATGAGCTCCCCCACACGACAAACAACTTTTAGAAACCGCTTTGACCGAAGCGGTGTTGGAAGCTTCTTGAGCCTTCCAATGGGACATAAGGTTAGCAAATCTATCGAAAAACCGATTTTCTTCATTTGCCTCATCATGTAATGCATTGATACTTTGAGACGATGATGAGCCCCTTTTGGCAACACTCGGTGTGTGACGAGGGCTATAAACCTTAGACCTATTCTCAATTATGACCAAAGCTTCTTCAACCGTTTTACACAAAAAATTACCACCCGCGGCGGCATTTAAATAATCTCTTTCATGATCGTTGAGTCCATTGTAAAACGTGTCGATTTGGTGCAAATCGGAAAAACCGTGATGAGGACATTCATGTAACATCTCCTTAAACCTATTCCAAGCCGTAGAAAAACTTTCATTTGATTCTTGTGAAAATTTAGAAATCTCATTTTTCAAATGCGTAGTCTTAGAGGGCGGAAAAAATTGGTTCACAAATTTTGAAACGAGATCCTTCCACGTCAATATAGAATTGGGTGGCTCTTTCTCTAACCAAATTTTAGCGGGCCCTGCTAAGGAATACGGAAATAACATCATCTTAATCGAGTCATTCGAGACATCCTTAAATTTGCACGTGGCGGTAAGACGATTAAATTGGCGGATATGGTTGTGAGGATTGTCCTTCTCATCACCTCGGAATTTGTTGTTTTGGATCATCGACAACAAACCCGTTTTCACCTAAAAATTCTCCGCAAGGATTGCGGGAATCACAATAGCTTCTCCATAACCCTCGGTGGGTGCTTGAAGTAACTCCATCATAGTTCGATTCGCCATGGTTGGTTCTTCTCGTACAATGGGTTCGTCAATAGGAGACTCCTCACTAGAATGAGTTGGAGTGGGAGTTTTGTTCTTGCGTTTACGTGCACGTTTTGCTTGATTACGAGTGAGCATAAACGTCACGTACAACGTGGAGACGAGCAAAGAAGATTCTTTTTGGTATTTTGTGTTTTTCAATTTTTTTGTGGTTTTTGATTGTATTAAATTTTTTGGAAATTGGTGAATATATTAAGTAGACAAAAAGTCCACAAATCTCCTCCTTAATCAAATCCCTTGATTAAAAAGGCCTCAAGGAATGAAAGCGATCACGTGGAGTGAACGCCTTCGATGACTTTAGAACGATGGTGGAACACCAAATCGTTCAAGAGGGTTTAATCAATAGAAACCAAGAAAATATATATGATACTTAGTAATACTTTGGGCGGCAAAACCCTCGATTCACTCTCAAAATCAAATACACACAAGCAAGCGGAGGAAACGAGGCGGCGCGAAGCACTTAAGAGCCTTTTTCCGTTAGGTCGTGAAATACAACCGCCTTATACCCACCTTATAGTTTGTATTATCAAGATTAAGCTTCACGAAAGTATTTATCTATTTTTGCCTTTTTTCTTTGGTTTGAGATTCGAATACAATGATCGAGTGATGAAATCCCGAATCAAGGTTGTGATTGCTCACGTATTTGGAGTACTTGTGTATTTATTGTTCTACGTATACAATATATTAATAATATTCACACAAAAACCGAAAAACGATAATACGTATTAATAGAGTGCTACTAATACAAATACTATTATGGCTAATATAAAAAAACAACAATGGTTCAATCAAAACACAACACGCCTCCCCGGCAGCGGCGCCAAAATGATAATTGTAAAATTACACTTGTTTAGGAAAACAAGGTAAAAGCGGTAAGTATTAAGTGTACGTTTAGGAAAACGTAAACACTTATGACCCTTAATGGGATCGTTCTCTCGAGGAGGCTAGTGCGTTGTGTAATGAATGATTGATTAATGTTTTTGATTATTAACAAGAGGAAAAGAGAAGAAAATGACGAAGACGAAAAAAATAAAAAAAATAATAGACAAAAACACTACTAGAAAGTTAAGACGTAGAACGTAAAAACGACAAAAATTAAAATTTTAACCTAAAAATTCCTAAAAATTACTAAAAATCCACAATAATATTCTAAGAGTTTACAAAAAATCCAAACTTGCCAAAACCTTTTAATTAATTTAATAATGACTTTTTAATGCTAATTAAAGCCCTAAAAATCACTTTTAAATATTAAAAAGCCCTAAACAAGATTTAATAGTTTGTAAACCTCAAAAATGACCTAATTAAGCTAAAAACTATTTTTAAAAATTTTGAAACCAAATTAAACTATTTTTAAACTCCTAAAAACTATTAAAATCTATTAAATCTTAAATTAATTCTAAAAATTAATTGAAAAGCCTAAAAAATATTTGGAAAGTGAAAAAGTTCCTAATTTAATGTCTATAACCTAGGAAAAATGAAAAAAAGTTAAAAATAAAACTTTGAATTTTTCTTAATAAAATAATATTAAAATAATCCAAAAAAATAAAAAGTTCTTAAATAAATTCTAAAAAATTCTCAAAAATTCTAAATATTCTAACTAAGAAGAAAATGCAAATTAAAGCTCCTAAAACCTTTTAATTAATTTTATATTAATTTTTAAAGTTTAATAAAAAACCTAAAATCAAATAAAATTAAAAATTAAAGTTTTTGAAAACTTTTTTGAATGTAAACCTCAAAAATATAAATTAAAACCTAAAAACTATTTTTTTGGATTTTTAAATTACTGTTTACTATTTTTAATAGACTTTCTAAAATTTAATCTAAAAATAATCCTAATAAATAATTAAATAAAGGGAAAAATAAATTTCAAAGACAGAAAAGTGCTAAACCTTAATTAAACCCCAGGAAAAATCAAATAAGCCAAAAACACTTAATAAATAAGCCACAAATAAGCCAAAAGGCTACGGCTTTTAATATAAGCTCACAATCAAAAAGTGCTTAAGTGAGATTTGAAATGAAGTGTAAACATAAAAAGCTATCTAGATCACTGGTAAACACGCACACTCCCCCAACGAGGGGTCCCGTGTTCGAGTCCAGGCGGGGTATGCTTTTTGCTATTTATTTCCTTTTTTTTTCTTTTTTCAAAACTCAACCAGTACACTCTTATAGCTTGTAAACACAAATCCCAAACCACTTTTAACTAGATTTAAGCTTGAATCAAGCCAAAACGTGCCCAGTTTACTCTTTGGTGACTGATGAACTCACAAGTGTTGTTCACTTGTGCAAATATGGTCCAAGAGGGGCTTGGATTGTGCTTTTTGGTGTTGTTTCTTGGACAAGCAGGGAACCCCTATACTCTTTGGAGTATATGGAGTCACAAATTTCACAAGACAAGCAAGAAAAATCACACAATTACACACAAAGAGGCCAAATCAAGTTGCTGATGTGCTATGATGGGTCTGTGGGTGTTTTATGCTAGCAACTTGCACACAAATGTGATTCAAAAGCCAAGGTCTTGCATACACATTCACCAAATGATAAACAAACAACCTGCAATCCTATAATATCCTATCTCTTAACAGATTCAAGATTCAAGCACCAATTTTTCTCAAAAATAAACAGAAAAGAGAATGAGCAGATTTATGCTACCTTTTCCCTTTTTTAATTCTCAACTTGCTTCAATACTTTACCAACCTAGAAACAAACTTAGCATACAACCTATCTCAACCCTTTTTAATGATTCTAACACGTTTTTAAACTCTAAATCTTTCAAAACTCCTAGCTAATATGCAAATCCAAACACACCCTTAAAAACTGAACATGAACTTTTTCAAAGCAAATCACATTAAAACTTCACCAAACTGAATTTAAAGGGTTCTAACATGCATGTTAACACAAAACAAGCAATATCAAGCAGAAAAATACACTCTTAAACAACTTTCATGCAAAATCACATAATCATCAATATTTTCAGAAAACTTAAAAAATTGAAAAGGAAAACAAGACTACCTTAAGGGTCCTACATCCAGGACCCTTTGTGGTTGTAAAAACCACCTCCAATCAGGCTGGGGCCTGAGCTGATCCTTGATCAACAACAATCACCAAAAACCTGCAAAAATCAAACAAGAACACACAAGAAATATTCTTTCTGATTTTCCAAAACTTATAAACCTTTTACCACTTGAACTTAACACGTTTTTAAAACAATTCACAAGTTCAAAAATCAAAGACTCTTATCCACTTTCACTTCAAAAAGCCTTGGATTTCAGAAACTTACAAACCTTTTTAAACAACCTTTTTGAAAACTTAAACACACAAAATCTTTCACAATTTTAAAATGGAACTCAGTTTTAGCTTTTAACACAACACACAACTTTTAACAAACCTAAAAAGGAATTACACTTGATTTAACAAACACCAAACTTTTATTTCATTAAAAAGGGATTACAAGTGAAAAAGCTTAAAAACTGGAACAAAGGGTCATCACAAGTCGATGCCTCTATTTATACTAGTCTATAGAAGAACCTAGAAGCTAAAAACCCTAATAAGTAAAGCCCTAATTTGCCCTTGGACGATTTGACTGAAAATTGGGTCAAAAGGTGCCCATGTGAATGCCAGCATTGCTTGTGATGTTTGAATGAATCTTAGTCGTTAAAAACTCCTTGGGGACCAAGTAGAAGGATCCTGGATGTTGGTTTAGTCGGGCATTGGGTTTGGGTGAGTGTGACGTTGCAGGGGAGGTACGGGGTGGGTCCCAAAGGTCATGTGATGTTGTTTTGTGGAGTGGGAAAAGGTGAGAGTGAGGGGAATTAAAGATCTGGACAAGCTTAGGGAAATACCCCTTGTTTTGGGTGTGATTTAATCTGGGGGAGGATTAGGGTTTATGGGTGATTAGGCAAAGGTTTAATCTGTTTGGGTATAATTATTTTTAAATAAAGTGTTAGGAGGGAAAAAAAGGGGTTTGACTGGGGTGTTGACCCTGGTTTATTTAATAAACCAGGTGTGGATGGGTGGTGGGTACGGGTTTGGGTAGGATATGGGTTATTGGGTGGGTTGTGATGAGGTGGCAAGTGGTGACTGGTTGTAAGGGTTTGGTGGTTTGGCAGACTTGGCCCCCAAGCTTTTCACTTTCTTTCATCTTGTAAATAAATGCTAACAACGCCCAACTTACACTTATCAACTTTTGGAAAGTTGTCAAAAGTGGCACAAAAGGTTTATAAACTTTTCCAAGGGCCTTATATGTATATTCTTCAAACTTTAAGGACTGGTCTTGTAATATCTTCAAATATCAAGGACCATACTTGTACAATTGACATTTGGAGGGTCAATTGTGACAAGTTCTTCAAAGATGAGGGACTAAAGTTGCCAATCTTCAATTCTTCAAGGGTCTTTTTGCAAAATTCCAAACTTGGGCCCGGTTCATTGTGCGACTTCGTTTCCCGAGTTCGTTTTTGAATGATTCTTGTGATCTTTTGCCAATTCCTCAATATCCGTACCTAAAAATACACAAGTAACAAACACGAGCATATATTTGATGATATTTAATTGATTTTAAGCCCGATTTGGACGATGAGACCATGTATAAAAGCAGTCTCATCAGTGGTATTTGGATACCACCATTATCTTGTCCAGCAGCAGCAGCAGCAAAAGCATCTGTCCAAATGGGAATTGTGACATATTCAAATGTAGGAGATGCCTTTTCTGCTTGTGATCCAACCTTCTCATGAACCTGTGTACCTGAAACATTAACAACTTGTTCCTCCACAACATTTGAAGTTACCTTCACAATGTCTGGATTAGTGACAGGCATATAATTTAAAGTTCTAGATAAGGGTTCCAAATCAAACAACCAATTAGGACCACTTTCAGGATCACTAGGTCTATTCTCTAAGAACCTAACATGTACTCTCTCAACAATACGTTTGTCCTCTTTAAGATAAACCCTATAACCCTTGCTCTGGACTGAATACCCCATGAAATAACCCTCATCACCTTTTGCACTAAATTTCCCTAAGGCATCACTAGTATCCAAAACTACTACATGACAGCCAAAAGGTCTAAGAAAACCAATATTAGGTTTTCTTCCCCAAAGTAACTCATAAGGTGTTTTGTTCTGAATTTTGTTAACCAAGCTCTATTTTGCACATAGCATGCTGTATTAACAGCTTCAGCCCAAAAGGCTATAGGAAAGTGAGCATCAGCCAACATTGTTCTGGCTGCTTCAATTAGGGTTCTATTTTTCCTCTCAGCAACCCCATTTTGTTGTGGGGTTCTAGCAATACTGAATTGCCTAGTAATTCCTTTCCTGGCACAAAAATCATCTAGCTTCTTGTTCCTAAATTCTCCACCATTATCACTCCTAAGCATTTTAACTTCATTTCCAGACCTTTTCTCAATTTGAGTGATAAAATCAATAAGAACATCAGCTGTGTCACTCTTCATGGCTAGAAAGAATGTCCAAGTAAACCTAGAAAAGTCATCTGTGACAATAAAGCAATATGACTTGCCATTCAAACTTTCTATATTAGTTGGACCAAAGAGGTCCATGTGAAGCATATGAAGAGGTCTGGAACTAGTATCCACCTGCTTGGACTTGAAGGAGACCTTGTGCTGCTTGCCTTTAAGACATGCAACACAAGAGTGGTCATTGTGGAAGGCCTTCTCAGGCAAACCATCAACTAAACCAAGCCTCACAAGTCTATTTATATTTTTAAAATTTATGTGCCCTAGTCTCTTGTGCCACAAATTACTTTCATCTACTGAGGCCTTAGCATAAAAACAAGACATATTGGTATTCACTTTGATCCCATTTAAATTCACATTATATATGTCCTTATGCCTAGGTGTTCTATACTCAATATACTTCTCATCAGGGATCTTAAAATCCTTGCTTAACACCAAACACTCAGTATCAGTGAAAAGAACCTTATTTTTGTTATCACAAACTTGTGATACACTAAACAGATTATAATCCAGTTCTTTTACCAGGAAGACGTTCTCAAAACGCAGATATTGGTGAGAAGGGTTCCTTTGCCTGTGATAGTCCCATATCCACCTCCAAAGTATACCTTATCACCATCTTTAATAGGGGTGAAATTCGTCAGATAGTCTTCCTTTCCTGTCATGTGCCTTGAGCATCCACTATCCCAATATCCATAATCATTGATCTGTCTTTGAATGCCCTTGTAGATTTGTAAATCTATGCTTATGTTTTTAGAGAGAGAAAGAGATAGAGAAATGGTGGATTTCACACTTTAGAGAGAGAAACTAAGAAAGAACTATGTGTAAAATAATGAAAACCCACACCCTCTCCATCAAAGGAGAGGGTTTATATACCCAAGCCCTTGTCATGGGCTTGGGCTTACATTTGGGCCGGCCTACACATGTTGTAGGCTAGGCTTGGACTTGTTTGATAAGTAAAGAAGATTAACTAAACTACGAACTATAACATGGACTATTGTTAGAGTGACCGATCCTTCTTAATACGTAAAACGTATTTCCAACAATCTCCCCCTAAGGGAGGTCACTCCAAACAAGGGCGTTACCCAAGTTACAATAGTAAAATAAACCTAGCATACTATGCTTGTCTTGAGCTCGTAGTCTTCGTCTTTCTTTTTCTTTTTCTTTTCTGGTGAACATGCTGATGTGATCTTTGATATCAATCTTGAGCATTAATCTCTTGCCTTGATCTTGTGCATCCATCACTTGTGATCTTCGCCTCTTCGTGACCTCACGTCCCACATACTTATACCTTCGTAATTCTTGAAAGCTTCAGAGTTCGATACAGCGGAAGACTTAACTTTTAGGCTTTCTTGAATTAGATGAGGTATTAAGTGCATAAAGTATAAGCATGCGGGGACGACTTCTTCTCGGATTCCGCAACGCCACCGTCTTCAAATGCCGCAACATAAGTAGACACGAACGAAATGGCTTTGAACATTTCATTCTAAATCGGTAGCATTTTACCTCCGGTCGGTGAAGACCGTTGGACGATATTAGATATCGTACCCGTGATGGATAGTTTCAATTAAGTAACTTCCTGACAGGATTTCGCGGGTAAACCCGTTCTCTTTATTCGACCGTCCAAAGCTGACTGCGAACATAAAGAGTGAATCATTTGGATAAAGATATCCGCATGATTTGAAGCCGTCAATTCATGTTCCTGGAACAAGTGAAATTCAATTAAGAACCGCACCATCGTTGCTTTCCAGTTGTCACGAGCTTGATTCGTATAGAATCTTGCAAGTTACCTACCAAGTGCTGTTTGAGGTTAACACTAGAAGGATTTCCACTCATCACCGTGAACACAAAGGTATCACTCTGAGTGTTCTGGCAAGATCACTAAGATATTGCGTAGAGGCCTGGAACGTGTTTAAATTCAGTTAAGAATTAAACAGCTGTTGCTTTCCAGTTATCACAAGTTTGATTCATAACGAATCACACAAGTCACCTACCATGAGCTTTTTGATATTCGCTCAAGAAGGATTTCCATCTTCATTGTAAATACTTTCGTATTACTCGGATGTTCAGGCAAGATCATGAAGATTTTGCGTAGGACTCTTAAAATCTTTCTTACTTTTCACAGTGTGTGAAGAAGCAAGGAAATATGAAAGTGTGTCCTAATGAGATATTTGATGATCTCAAATGGCTCTAGACTCGATCGTGCACTTTGGATTTTAGTGATCGGAGGCTGGAGAGGAGTGCCACCATTTCAATACCAATTTATTCGGAGTGAATAAATCGATAGATAACGTGTTGTCTCCGTGTGATTAAAACAAATACCTTTTGAGAGATATCTGAGTTTGCTGGGATGGGTTGTGCATTGCATCACTGGGTCCATGATGACTGTCTTCAATATCAAGAATCATTAACAATGATCTCAATAGCATATGTATTGACCCGGTTTCTGCCTAAAGTTGTAAGGAGGGCTTCTTTCTTTACACCCTTTATCTTAACAATTCTTTTTCATTCTTCAACCCCTTCAATGCTTACCAATACGTCATAACTAGCACCTTGTTGTGATTGTTCCAGTGCTAACTTAAGTACTTGGTCGGCATTCAGCTACGTTCACAATCTTTCTCCATCTTTCCTAAGGACTACTATTTCTAGCTATGGAATGTCCTTGGGAAGATTCCTCCGGTTCTGGAAGAATCATAGGACTTAACCTATCCTACCATCCTTATGTCACCACAATCTTCATCGTCGTGAATTAAATGAGGTTTGGGTAAGTATATGTCACCATGAAAATCCATTTTGATATGCAAATCCATTTTGCTCCCCCTTAACATATGCCACGATATTCGAAAACATTTCGCATATGTCGGGATGAGCCAGCACATTAAGTCAAACCGTTTGTGATAATATCCCATATTAAATCACATTTTCTCCCCCATATTAAAAATATTAACCCAATCGATGTTTTTAATATCAATTGATTTAATGAAGTTGTAACAAAGTTTTTGGGAAGAAAAATGCAAGTCCGTTTTATCTTCATGATTCCAAATATATGAGATATGATACCGATTTGTAATATTATCACATATTCACCATATTAGAAAAGAATTGACAAGGTTGGACCTGATTGATGAGAACATCATATGATAAGATCAAATGGTTCTTGTCAGCATATGTTGGTCGCCTCGTCACGTCTGAAGTCATCTCTTGACACCACATGTACGACTGGTATTGTTGTCTTGACACCAACTTGTGAACTTGGCACGTTCGGCATCGAAGATTCTGAATTCTTGACAATTGCTCCCCCTCAATTGTTGACCCGTGTTCTATCGAAAGAGCTGTAGTCGTCGGTTGAGTAGTCGCATCGTCGAGTATGTAGATACCAATTGTAGATAGAATGGTTGTAGAGATGATAGCTTCATAAAAACAAGACTTCTCTTGTTTTAACAAATAAATGCACTGAAACGTACATAGATTTGTGTTAGACCAAGTTATAAAGTAAACTTGATCCCTTACAAGGTTTTAAAGTAAACCTTGCCCGAGAAAATTAATTCCCGTTGTTAGCCAAAGCTTTCATAAGAAATACTTGACTTTAATGTGAAAACCGGGTTGCAGTCTGAAATAACTACAAGCCATTTAGGCATGTTTTATGAAATATTTACAACTTTTGTACGAACTCTATTTATGGCGCCGTGTCGATATTAATCAACATTTCTAAGGCCGTAAATATTATCGTACCAAAAGACATGCCTTTGAAAAATAAAGTAAAAATATTTTTGGAGTTTTCTAGATTTTTCAATTTTTATGGTTTTTATATGGTTTTATATTTTTGTATTTTGCTTTTGAGGATAAAAATATAATCAATATATACAAATGATCACCAAGGATACGGAGAATAGTTTTACCACCACTATTCTTTCGCTTCATCTGCTAGTTCCTTAAGAGTCTCAGGCGAGAAGGTTCTCATTCCTAGCTTGTCGGCCAAAAATTCAATTCGAGCGCGATCTAAAGCCTTCGTGAAAATATCCGCCAATTGATACTCAGATCGGACAAAGTAAAGCTCGATTACTCCATTTTCCACTTGCTCCTTGATGAAGTGGTAGCGAATGTCAATATGCTTCGACCGGGAGAATTGAACGTTGTTGCAGCATAAGGCAATTGCACTCTTGTTGTCACAGTACATCGGAATCTTGTTGAAACCTAGACCATAGTCGGTTAATTGCGATCTCATCCAAAGAATTTGAGCACAGCAACCGGACATAGCTATGTATTCTACTTCCGTACTTGAAATTGCAGCGCTTTTCTGCCTTTTCGATGCCCAGCTGATTAATCGGTCTCCTAGTAGTTGCAAAGTTCCACTCGTGCTACGCCTTGTATCTTGACAACCCGCGTGATCCGCATCTGCATATGCCATTAGTGCAATAGAAGAGTCCTTCGAATACCAAAGTCCCCGATTAATGGTTCCTTTAAGATATCG
Organism: Glebionis coronaria; assembly: GCA_025667525.1. NCBI lineage: Eukaryota > Viridiplantae > Streptophyta > Magnoliopsida > Asterales > Asteraceae > Glebionis > Glebionis coronaria. The sequence goes on along the minus strand of CM046882.1, from coordinate 93,997,918 downwards.
AAAGATCCTTTTAACAGTAGCTAAGTGTAACTCAGTAGGCCTAGTTTGATACCTGGCACACATACATATAGCAAACTGAAGATCAGGGCGACTGGCTGTGATATACAGAAGAGTACCGATCATTCCACGATAAAGTGTCGGATCAACGGCAACTCCATGTGGATCTGCATCAAGCTTAGATTTCTCCACCATTGGAGTGTCCACGGGGTCGCAAGATTCCATCTTATATTTCTTAAGCGATTCAAGGGCATATTTGGATTGATTGATAAAGATGCCTCTGGGACTCTGAGATATCTGAAGACCTAAGAAGAATGATACCTTGCCCATCATTGACATCTTAAACTTGGAAGACATGAGTGTCCCAAACTCATCCGATAAGGTTTGGGTCGAGGCTGCAAATATAATATCATCAACATATATTTGTACCATAATCATATCTTTACCTCGTTTCTGAATGAACAGCGTGGGATCCACCTTGCCTTTTGCGAAGCCTTGAGTAATGAGGAATTGTGACAATAGATCATACCATGCGCGTGGAGCTTGCTTCAACCCATAGAGAGCCTTCTTAAGCTTGTACACATGATTAGGATAATTAGGATTCACAAAACCATCCGGCTATTGAACATAGACTTCTTCCTTGATTTCTCCATTAAGAAATGCCGTCTTCACATCCATCTGATAGACGATCATATTCATATGGGCTGCATAAGCGAGGAATAGTCTAATAGCTTCCAAACGGGCAACAGGTGCAAAGGATTCCATAAAGTCGACGCCCAATAATTGCTTGTATCCACGAGCTACTAGTCGAGCTTTGTTTTTCAATATTCCGCCTAACTCATCGAGTTTCACCTTGTAAACCCATTTCAAAGTGAGTAACTGCACTTGATCCGGGCATGGGACAAGTTCCCAAACATCAAGACGTATGAATTCGTTAAGTTCTTCTTGCATAGCTTCTATCCAACAGGATTGAGAAAAAGCTTGTTGCCATGTCTTAGGTTCAACTTCAGTGAGAAAAGCATCAAAGTGACAAAACAGTGCACTTTCTTGTAACTGACTTCGTGTGGATACTGGACGATTAGGGTCACCAATAATAGAATCTATAGGATGATCCTTTGTCCACTTGCTGTCATGTTCACGAATCCGTGGATTGGAGTAAACTGTAGAAGGAGCTTCCTCTGAGGTGGACGACCCAGCTTGATTAGGGTCGGGAATAGATACACCAAAGAATGGAAGTTCACGCATTTGAGCGAATTCCAAATCGTGATCATCGTCATCCTCTTCATCATCAATAGGCATGACATGGGAAGTTGTTACTTGTGTTGGTTGAGAATTACTCGTTGTTGGTATATCTTGACCAATTGTTGGTGCAGATGTGTCTGATTGTGCTTCGATTGCTGGAGCGACAACTTCGGTTACCGGAGCTATTACCTCAGGTTCTGGAGCAACAATACTTGGAGGAGTAAAGAATTCATCAAAGAACGGTTGAAACAACGTATCCCATTCCTTCCTAGTAGGTGGTGTAAATGATGATGAAGTAGGGTTGTTTGGGACAAGACCAGAACTAATGTTACTGGGTCCCATTTCATGAAGTGCGGGTTCAGAGCTGCTTTGCTCAGAAGCCATTGCTGTCAGCTCATCAAAATCAACATTCATAGTTTCAAGGATTTTGCGAGAGTTACGGTTGTAGATTCGGAATGCCTTCTTTGCGGGTGCGTAACCAATGAAAATACCAATATCAGCCTTTGGTTGAAGTTTTCCCAAATTGTCACCATCATTATTTGGATAGCAAAGAGAACCAAATACATGAAGATATGATAAATCTGGTACTTTTCCATGGAGAAGCTCATAAGGTGTTTTACCATGGCGTTTACGAATTAGTGACCGGTTTTGGGTGTACACTGCTGTAGATACTGCTTCTGCCCATAAAAACAATGGAGCCTTTGCGTAAATTAACATTGTTCGAGCAGCTTCCATAAGTGTGCGATTTCGCCTTTCAACGACACCGTTTTGTTGGTGGAGTGCGTGCAACGGATGTTTCATGAGAAATGCCAACTTCTTCATAATAATCACGCAAGATTTGATTCACAAATTCGGTTCCATTATCTGTACGAATGCGTCGGACAGTAGTGTTGAGACGCACTTGAATCATCTTGAGAAATCTGATGATGAATTTAGGTGCCTCATTTTTTGCTTTAAGAAATTTCACCCATGTAAACCGAGAGTAATCATCGACAATGACGAGGATGTACTTTTTGCCACTAAGACTTTCAACACGCATTGGCCCACAAAGATCCATATGCAACAGATAAAGTTTCTCTTGGTTGGTGTCTTCAGTCTTGGGTTTGTAAGACTTCTTAGTGCTTTTCCCCATTGTACACGCGGAACACAAATGATCCTTGTGAAATGATAGTTTAGGAAGACCACGAACAAGTTCGTTTTTCGCCAAGTGATTAATAGCGTCAAAGTTAAGATGAGATAACCGTCGATGCCATAACCATGACTTAGTCTTCGATGCTTTGGAGAGAAGACATACGGGAGAAGCGGCCATCATGTCTTGTAGAGACAAAGTATACAAATTATTCCCTCGAGTACCTTTCAATAAATCAACCCCTTCCAAATTACGAATGAAGCAGGTATGCTCTCGAAAAGCAACTTCTAGGTTTGCATCACAAAATTGTCCCATAGAAAATAAGTTGTGACCGAGACCTTCCACGTAATACACTCTTGAAATTATAACATTCCCAATATGATATTCACCGTAACCCATTATCTTTGCAATATGATCATTTCCAAATCTAACCGTACCAAGAAACTTGCTGACGAAATTTCTGAGCTGAGAGCGATCTCCGGTCATATGCTTGGAGCAACCAGAGTCCAAATACTAGAGAACAATTTGGACCACCTGTTTTCAACAACAACAGTAGACAATGCATTGGAAACTATTGGTTCCGGAGTGTTAGCAGATATAGATATAGAATTATCAGAATTGCTAACATTTTTGAGACCCTTAGATTTCCTACGTTTTCTAATGTGAGTTTTAGCACTAACAGGTTTTACTGTTCCAACTTTCTTTGGTTTTGGATTATTTGCGGGCACTACAGTGGGAGTAGACCTATTTAAAGGGCACTTGGTTCCTACAGTAGTGTCGGTGTTCCTAGTTAAAGGACACGCTTGTGTTTTGGTAGCCTTGGTACTCCTAGTTAAAGGGCACGCTTTCTTCGCTGTAGTGGGAGTGATCCTAGTCAAAGGGCACATATTTCCTACAATAGTGAAAGTTCTACCAGTGGGGCGCCACATCCAACCAACTTGGGTTAACACTTTCCCAGTCGGTCTCCATTCTAATCCATTTTTCCGGGCCTACATCTCATTCACATGGTCAATAAGGCAAGAATCATGATGACTAGAAAACATACATTCATTGCAATTCCAACATTTTAAATTAGAATTCACAGTAGGCTTAGAACGCTGCACAACCGCAGAGCCTTTAGGTTTAGCTACATGATTCTTTTTATTCAAAACAGAAATAACATTCCTAGGATGGGCTTCTACTTTCTTCTTCACTTGACTACTAGATGGGGGCAAGATCCTATCATTCTTCTTGTTTCTCTTAAGCTTAGATCTTTGAGCCTTAGTAGTGGTGCTTACTCCTGTAGAAGGCAACACGGGAATATTAGAAGCTGGTTTTGATTCCGCCTTATCTTTAGTGACCAAAGTTTGAGATGGTTTAGTCCTAGGGCCCTTGTTAAGTGGTGTGACGGCAATAAGGGTTCTTTTGATTGCACTAGAGGACGATGCTGAGATAGTGGCTGCGTTATCCACAACATTCTTACCTTTTAGAGTACGAAGTGTTTCCTTTAACTCAGCCAAGACCAGATTTTTATCACAAATTTGTTCCCTCAAATCAGATATTTCCACTGACTTTCGATTCAATTGATCAATCAACGATTGATTCTGTGCAGTGGTATCAACACATGCTGGCTGTACTGAATCGAAAAGTCGTGTATTTTTCTGTTTTAAGTTATCAACTTTGGACAACATCTTGGAAACTCGATTATCTAGATCAAGTTTAAAATTCTCAGCGGCCTCAAGTACGTTCACACAGTTAAGCTCCTTAGATTTCTCTAATTCTATCGGCAAAGAGTTAGCAACTTTGTCACTCGGCTGACGCTGTTTTGATTGTAAATTCAATCGAAAATTCTTTTCAAAATTTGCATCATCGATATTAACACCTTCGAATGACGTTTCAAAGATTTCTTGAATAAATTGTTGCTTGCATTCAAGCGAAATACAATGTGTTTGAATCTCATCAAAACTTTTTGAAAGCGAAGAATATGAATCTTGAAGCTTTAAAAATTCAGCGTCAGATTCATGACAAGTACTATCTACCACAGTATCCACAGATTCAACATTATGCACAATAGAATCATTATCAACACTTGTATTCACACAGACAGAAACTATATCATGAGACATCACTTGATTCAGAAGCAGATCATTATGGCGTGAAACTCGTTCTATTTCAAGTAAACTGTTTTCATAAGCATCTTCCATTTCATTGAAAACACGTCTAACTTCTTCTATTTCCAAAAACAAATCTTGATCAATAGTACGAAGGCAAGTTTTAACATTGTTTACAAACGGAACAATTTCATCTCGAAACGCAGCTCTAGTGTGCTCAAAGTTCCATTCACCTTCCGTTATGGCCGTGGCCGTCGTACGTTCCAAAATGACCTTGTCAAAATTGGCTAAGTGTTGGTGAACCGTATTTAAGTTAACGGACGCCTTACTTACCGGTGGAATTAACTTCGTTAAATCCTTTTTGACGAGTGTAGGAGACGTACTAGGAAGGTTTTCACTTGACAAACTTTGGGGCACAAGAACTGTTAATTCTGCTAATTCCTTTTGTAAGCGAATGCGTGTCTTTTTCGAAAATTGATCTTTGTTATGTTGATCATAATCAATTGTATGGAATTTTGAAAGCATTTTAGAATGAGTTTCATCCCCAAGTGATTGTGTCTCCGCAGTACTACGAACAAAAGGTGCTTCTTTCGATTTTCCAATTATGGTCATGTCATAAAGACCGGGAATATATTCCTGAGCTTGTTTTGCATAACCGGGATTAGGTGGTAAATCTTGAAGACGCTTAAGTTCGAATTCTTTAAATGATTTAGTTAAAAGATGAACCTTTTCTGTGGAAGCGTATTGTTTTAAAAGCTGTTGTTCTTTGAATTTAAGAAGTTTGGTAGAATTAATTTCCGATTCAACCTTTTTAGACTCGAGAGTTTCGAAATCCATTTTAAGTTTCTGAAAATCATTGACAACCGACTCTTTTTCTTTTAATTCATTGGAAAGATTAGCTTTTAATGATTCTATTTCTTTCAAGTGTTCAATCTTTTCAAAACGAAATTGGTCAAATTCAGAACATGTTATTTTCTCTTCTTGAGGGACCATTTCAAAAGTTTTGACCTTTTCTTTATGCAACGCAAGCTCAGCAGTTAGGGTGGAATTCGTATCTACGGATTGTCTGAGGGCCATATGCATTTGATCAATAATATGTTTAGGCACCATGACCAAATCATGTTGAGCATAAGATTCCATACCCGTCGTAGCATTTGGTTGAGGTTCACTCAAATGTGTAGGTTTGGGTACCACATCATTTGAGTTACTAGTTCCCGAATGCTGTTCAAGGTTGTCATTGTTATGCCCAACTTGATGTTGGTTATCATCAATATTATTAGATGTGGTTGGTACCTCACTGATGACATCAGAACCGTAGTGAGAGAGATTAGCAACAAGAGCAGCTTGGGCAGAGTGAATGTCATCACAATCCGAATCGTATGCATCAAGATCATCCGCTTGATAAGCTGCATTAGAAGTAGAAACGACCGCAATGCCTTCAGTATCTGCTGCCCCTGGGTCTGCCAGAAATGCCAACTCCTCTGAATCCAAAATCTTCCCCTTAGACTGAGCATCAACCAAATACATCTTCTCACGAAACCATGCATCATCCCTTCTCCTTTTCGGCTGAGTGCATTCCCTAGCCATATGACCTTGTCCTCGGCAATTGTAGCAAGTCACAACCTTCTTAGGACCAATAGGACTCCCATTTCCACTAGCTTGAGTATTCACAGCTTGATTGTTCCCAGTCCTTGTAGGAGGTCCATATGAATTTTGCCTTCCCTGAATAGGTTGCACAGTCACTTGACCATCTTGAACAGTGGCATGTTGTCGAGGATTTGATGAGGTGCGGAGCTGATTGTTTGTTGGTGGAAATCCTCTAGTTGCAACAAGTTTTGACAAGTAGGCGGTGAGATGGTTTAAAACATCAGCTGGCGTATCATTTGGAGTAAAGACCGGTGCTTGGATTGGTGGAAGTTCATTAGAGTAGAAAGCTTGTGCTGGTTGTGCTTCAATTGGAAAATATCCTTGCTGAGGAGTATAGCCCAATGGAGAAGTGTTGGCTTGTGATGGTGATGTTTGATATGGTGGTTGTTGTTGAAAAGATTGTTGATGAACACTTTGTTGATATTCTTGCTGTGGCATCATTGGTGGTTGATAAGATGGTTGCTGTGGTTGCTGATAGATGTGTGGTGGTGGCTGCTGCAAGTATGATGGTTGTTGATAAGTATAAGCCATGTTTTGTTGAGAAGCATACATTGCAAGTGGATCATGAACTTGAGGTGTAGACAATCGAGCCTCGATCACATGGCATTCGTGTTGTTGAAGAAAAGCTTGAAGTTGATCCACATTGGTGTTATGCAAATCCTTAGCCAATTTAACATCCGTCACGTATTTTTTCCATTCTGGAGGAAGAGTGTTCAAATACTTGGTGTTCAATTGAAAGGTAGGAATTGCCATGCCATAGATGTTAAGCTCATTCAACAATAGGGTAAATCTCAGATAGTAATCATTGAGAGTTTCCCCTGGCACATAGGCAAACTTATCAAAAGTATCATAAAGCTTACATTCTCGTTCTTGTTTAGTTAACGAGGTGCCTTGCATTAGAACACGAATTCTATCCCATAACTCTTTGGCAACTTTATGTTTGCTGACGAGTTTGTAGACATCTGGAGGAAGAGCTTGGAGAATGATATTTGTAGCATACTTATCACATTTATCTTGAATCTTCATATCTCCAGTCAACTCACCCGTTGTGCGAGGACGAGTGGTCGTACCTTCCGTCACAGTACCATAATCTAATGGTCCATTGAGCACCGATGCCCAAATTAGATGTCCATTCTCCTTGTTCAACATATAAAGTTCCATTCGGGAAGCCCATTCCTCATACATAGTCTTCACCAACATTGGTGGACGATTATCCGTACCCGAGAGGATGGACTTATCCGTAAGAGATGTATACTCCATTTCAATAAGTTAAGATTTACAAAGTTGATCGAACAATGAAATAAGGTTAAATATTTTTGTGTTGTTGTGAGTTAAAATCGAGAAACAATGTTAAAATCCCCTAAAATATGTTCTCGATAAACCAAAAATTCCAAGTCAAAATTACACACTCGAAATTTTTTAAGGAATAATTTTTGGTTTGTCGGAATGTCTAGATCGGAATACCAGATCGGAATGTCAGATCGTAATACCAGATCGGAATATAGAACTGTCGAAATGTTGTTGGTATCGAAATGCCTAGATCGCAATGCAAAGCTGTCGCAATAATTTAGATCGCAAAGTCCTATCGCAAAGTTTCAGATCGCAATGAACTATCGGAATACTCAGATCGCAATACCCAGATCGCAAAGTAGCTGACAAAATTCGAGCAGAGTAACGACCTAAAATACTTCCTTATACCCGTCGGAATCTCAGATCGCAATAGCTATCGGAATGATTCAGATCGGAATAAGTGAAAAAAATCCAACGATCGCAATGTAGAAACCTAACCCTTTCCGATGGTTAAGTTATTGCGATGGAGGCCCAAGTACAGTTGTACTTTCCGATGGATGCTTCTGCTGAAATTTCGGAATGTAGAACACACCCTTTTTGCACTTTTGATCCAAGAAAGATTGTGTTTTAACCAAAATCAAGACACCAAAAACACTACAATCCTACTGAATACGTTATGCTTCTTGAAATCACGAACAAACACAAAAAAATTTTTGATGATTCGGCAAAATGAACTCAAAAAGCCACGAAATGCTTATAAGAACATACGAATCACACAAACAAACCTATATTTCATCCCAAGCTCTTGATACCATTTGTAGATTTGTAAATCTATGCTTATGTTTTTAGAGAGAGAAAGAGATAGAGAAATGGTGGATTTCACACTTTAGAGAGAGAAACTAAGAAAGAACTATGTGTAAAATAATGAAAACCCACACCCTCTCCATCAAAGGAGAGGGTTTATATACCCAAGCCCTTGTCATGGGCTTGGGCTTACATTTGGGCCGGCCTACACATGTTGTAGGCTAGGCTTGGACTTGTTTGATAAGTAAAGAAGATTAACTAAACTACGAACTATAACATGGACTATTGTTAGAGTGACCGATCCTTCTTAATACGTAAAACGTATTTCCAACAGCCCTGCACATAAAGAAAACAAATTAGTTTTCTTTGGGAACCCAAGTCTCAAAAGACTTGGATTCATCTGGTTGTTCAATAAGAACAGACTTAGTTCTCACAACAACCCCATTCTCATCCTTTTTAGGATGAAATACCCAGTTAACCCCAATAGGTTTTGTAATGACCTTTGAAATGTAATTAAATCTATTGCAAGTCATTGAAATCCCATTATTATTAGGGTTTTGATCTTTCTTGGGTCTCCATGTGAAGCTTGAAGAAGCTTTAGACCCCTTACCTTGTGGATGCAAATATTTAGGTCTGGTCACGTTTTTGTCAGCGTTGGATTTTGTCCTGTCAACGCTAAAATTACCCTTGTCAGCGTTGAACCTAGGGTTTGCTACAGGAACGCATTGCCTATTTGACCAGGTGTTTGTCTTTTGAAAAGGTCTTTGTCCATGAGTGTTAGACCTTCTAGAAAAGAATGGGGCAGGTATAATCACTTGTGGACTTTGCTGCACACAAGGTTTGGGTCTGACAACGTTTGACTTCCTAACAACGTTGACTTTCTTCCTATCAGCGCTGAAATTGTTCCTATCAGCGCTGGCTTTGGGAGCGTTGACACATTTGTATGCCAAATGTGAAAAGCTACCACAAGTGTAACAGGCTTTCTTAGACACAACCTTAGGTCTAGTAGAGAAGAAACCTGTTCCATGATTGCTAACTTGGCTCTTGGGTGACCTATTATTCCTATACATCTCTGCATATTTAATGGTAGGTCTTCTAACAGTGTTTGAGCCTAGGTCAACAGCTTTACCAGTGATTGGGTGAGTAACCTTAATGGGTGGTGATTCATTGGGACTTTCACATAGCAAACCTCCCTTAACAAATAAAGTAGGGTTAGCTTTCTTCCACTCATTTAGGTCAGTCAATTTTTGTTGATACTCTTCAACTGGTGTGACAACTCTTGGTGGAGGAATGAATTCCTCTTCTTGGCATTCTGGTATACCAGTCCAAGACAAGTCCTTTCTAAGGACACCATAGAAGTCACCAGCTGGTGGTGGAACCAGAGAGTAATCATTCATCCCAATCCCAATCATGTCCTTAGGATCCCTTTGTTTAGCTACACAGTCTCCTAGGGTTCGGGTGGCTCTATCAAATCTTTGAATCTTGAGGTCAACATTATCTTTATTCTTAATGGCCTCATCTAACTTAGCCTGTAGGTCTCTATTGACCTTTTTCATGATGTTTCTAATATCCATACTATCCTCTAGCTCATGTTTCAAGATATTTATCTTATCTTTTAAGTCAAATTCCATTTTCTTGTATTCAGAAACGGTTTTCTCAGTTTCAGTAAGAGCTAGTTGGTAATTGGACAATTTACACCTTTCAGTGCTCATATCATCTTTTAGTTTTAACACCTCTTTGTTAAGTCTTTCAGTGTTTAACCTACAACCTTTGCTACAAAAAGCATCATCATATACCTCATTATCAGATGAAGAGGAGGAGTGTGCCATAAGAGCATATTCAACATGCTCTTCTTCTTCAATATCAGCAACCAAAGCTTTATCCTCTTCAGCATTCTTGGCCAGATAGCTCCAATCCCATCCTGTACCATCAATTCCTTGAACTGCAACCATGGCTTTGGAATCCTGAGCTTTAACAATCTGGCTTGAGGGTTTACCAGCATCAGATCTTCTAGGTTATCTGCATTCCCTCATGAAGTGCCCCATACGATGACAGTTGTAGCATTCAACTTTGGATTTATCAAATCCAGCTGTGTCTTTAGCATTGCAGGTCATCTTCTTTTTGAACCTTCTATTCCACCTATTTGCTCTTATACTAGCAAGAGCCATGTTCCACTTGATGTCCATCTCTTCCAAGTGCTCATCACTAATCTGCTCAAGGTCCTCATAAGTAATCACTGAACCATTGGGCAAAGAAGCAATGTAAGCACAAACAGTATCCAAATCCAAACCAGCAGGTTTAACTCTTGGGGAGTCATTCTTGAATGTGTCAGCGTCTGAAAAAGAGACGTTGACAGGACTTGTTCCAGCGCTGACAAATGATGATCCAGTAACTGGATGCATAAAAGAGTCCTTCTGATTGAATTGACCTTCCCTATGAGAGAAGAAGGCCATGTTGCTGGTGGTAGATTTGCTTCCATGCTCTGAAAGAGTTTCATCTTCCAACAGTCTTAGTTTGTTGTAAATGTCATCAAACGAGGAGCTCTTGTAAGTATTGTTGGCAAGAATAGATCTTTCCTCAATCTTCCATGCCTCACCAAGACTTTTAAGAAAGGTAGCATTGGTGTCAACATCACCAACTTGTGTCCCCATGAAGGACAACTTACTTGTGATGTCAAGCAATCTGCTTCTCACACTACTCAGTTTCTCATTGGGCTGAGCTTTAAAGACAACATAATCATGCAGAAGTTGCTTTTTCTTTTCTTCCTTAGTGTCTGCATTGCCACCATATGCAACTTCAAGTGCTTCCCAAAGATCCTTAGCAGATTCATAGCCTCTATATTTGTGCTGGTTTTCTTGTCCCAAAGAGACTTTCAGAATATTTAGGGCTTTCATGTCAACCCTTTTCTTTGCAATATCTTCAGCACCTACAGCTCTACCATCTCCAGGTTTTTCTTTCTTATCTTCATCAGGGCATCCTTCAACAGCTGATCTTTGAGTAATGGCATCAAGAATCTTTTGAGCCTTATTGAATGAGTTTCCAGATTCAATAATCTCCCAGAGTGTGTAGTCATAGATCCCCAGATATTGTTCAAAGTTGAACTTCCATAAGTCAAAGTGGGTTGCATCAAGCATGGGAATCTTGATGTTAGGTAAGGCTGAGGATGAGGAGGTTATTGCTTTAGACATGATGTTGTTAGGGTTTTGGTGTTTTTAGTGTTTCTGAGAAAATTAGGGTTTTGGTGTTCGTGTATGGTTCTGGTGTTCTTCAAAGATCAAAAGTTCCTCAACAAGCTCTGATACCACTTGTTGATCCCAAACTTAGATCGATTAGCTTTGTGTATACGAGATTAGATCAAGTATAACACGTAGAGAAACCTTTGTATATGCTTTGTGAATCTAAGTGTTATGCGGAATTTAACACTTAAACAAGAACACACAAGATATAAACAAACTTTCACTTTGATTATCAATGTCGAACTTGCTTACAATGAAAGATGTTTATGAACGAAAACTTATGTAAAACTTGATGTTGAACATTGATAGGTGTGAAAACACCCATCTTTTCTACCACTTAATTACATTAAAACTGGACCTAAACGTATATTTTATGTCGTAAATGGCGGAATTATGCGTGGTTTGTGTTTTTAATGTGTTTCAGGGTCAAAATGTGAAAAGGAAAGAAAACACGGTCTTTCACGGGCTTTTATAGAAGAAAACGACAAAAGACGAAGTCGAAAGATAAAGAGTGGAGAAAGAACGGAAGTCCAAGACCAATTCGAAGATTTATCGAAGAAAAAGTCAAAGACGGAAGTTTAATAAAAAAAAAGCCGAAGAACTCGAGTCTAATAAATAAACAAATTATAAGACGAGTTTAATTAATCCCGAGACAAAGTCGATAAAGTCGAAGAACTTAAAAGACGAGAAGACGTGAAGAAAGAAAGAAAGAAGAGGCAACACATGCACCTCCCCATTTCCTATAAATACCCTCCTAAACTCATTTAGGAGGGTTGGTTAGTTTTAGTTTAGCTTAGTTTTTCTTTCATTTTTGTAGGTGATTCTAGAGAGAGAAAGTGACAGTTTCTCTCACTAGGATCCCAATCTTTTATCTTCCTTTCTTGTTTTTAATCAAGCCTTCACCTTTGATAATTTAATTCTTGTTTTAAGCTTAATCTTATTCTACCTTTCTTCGCTTTTTATTTGTGCTTAATCCGAAATTCTTTACACAATTAGTTTTAGTTTTATGTTTGATTTATGAAAAGGTTTATTTTTTGGTTAATCTAAGTTTCCTACGAATCAAGCTTTGAGCTTGACATGCTTATTGGGCTTAATTTGTGTCTAGTTTATTGTTTTAAGTTTTCTTAAAAAGTTTTAGTCTTTTTAAAGTTTGTTTATTTTGTGTTTTTATAAAGTTTATGAATTTTGTCTTTTAAAAAGCTTTCAAATTTATGCTTATTAAGTTGTTCAAGTTTCGGTTTAGTAGCTTATTGTATGTGCTTATTATGTTTTAAGCTTACCACCAATTTCGGTTTAAGGTTGTTTTCATCGCAATATTGGGGTTTTACCACATTCTGACGGGCAGCTTATGTTTCATCGCAATAACCATTCTTGGTTTTACTTTGCGATGGCTTGTGTTTCATCCCCCTTATTCCGATCGGGATTGCGATCGCTCATTGCGATCGCATATTCCGACGGAGTTTAAGGTTTCTTTAAGTCGAAATGCTGCCCAATTTTCTATAGCCACTTTCCGATGGATTTTGGTACTTTAGTTATTCCGACAGTTTTTATTTTTTAGACATTTCGATAGTTTAAATTAAAAAAAAAATAAAAAAAAAAAATAAAAATAAATTATATTGCGACACTTAAAACACATTCCGATACAATAACCACATTGCGATGGACCTATGTTTTGGCGCCAAAAAAGTGAGCAGCTAGCTAGCTAGCTTGCTTGCTTATCTATTTATTATTTTTATTCCGTAATTGTTTAGTTTAATCTGAAAGTTGTTCCGATTTTATTTCTGAAAGTTACATATTTTTAGTTATATTTTTCTTCTAATTTTAAAATTAATATTTTTCGTAAAGTTCAAGTTTTATCTTTTATTTAGTACCCGCTTTAGGTTTTGTCTCGTTTAGCTTTAAAGTACCATTTTAGTTTTATTCTCTCCTTTTTCATTTAGTAAACTTTATTTTCAAGTCGATAGTTAATTTCGTCTTTTAGATTTATTTTTATTAATTGTTTCGTTTTAAATTACATTTTATTATTTGTTTTACTATTAGTTTTAATATCGTTTTAACTTTTAGTTTTTAATATTCACCTTGTTTTACTTTTATTATTTGTACTTGTCTTTAGTTTGTTTTTAAATACTTTTCGCATTTACTTTTTTAATTAGTTATAGATAATCAACTTCTTTTTTTCTTAACCAAAAACAATTGAGTCACACATTTAACCGGAAATCAATTCGATTAGACACCGAGAAAACGAACTTTCAACTAGTAAAAATCATTTATTAAAATGGCGCCGCTGCCGGCTCTTTTCGTGAAGATTAACGGTTTTTTGTGAGAGACGTTGGATTTTGGGATCCGTTCACTCGTGAACGTTATTTTTCGTATTCAAAAATTTTTAAAAATCCAAAAACATTTGAAAAATCTTAAAAAGCATTTCTTTTTCAAAGTTTTGCACCAAAAATATTCTTCTTGCTTATCTATCTTTCTTTATGGATTTTTATGTCCATTGCGTCCGGTGTGGGAAACAATTATCCGGGAACAACTCTTGTCAATGGTGTACATGTGAGCGGTGCGGAAACGATATCGACTACACACAATTCGGATTTTGTCCCTTGTGCAACTCGACTAATTCCTTCTTTTTGAACCCACCTCCTGTTCCCCCGTGCATCTATTGTGGAAGCGATTCTCATTGGCATGTTTCGTGCCCGGTTCAATACCCGTATAGACACGGGCAAGAACCGGGATACAATTATGACAATGATAATAGCTATCCACAAGACGCACCTGATTTTTCTCCATACCCGGTTTGCAACAACTGTGGGGGTCCTCACGACACTTATTATTGTCAACCAATGAATTATTATGAGCAAAATCCGTGTCCTCAGTTTTCTTCACCTATGGATGATTATGAACCAAACCCGGTTTCTAATTCTTCTCAACCGATGAACAACTATGAGCAACATCCGTGCTATAATTCCGGTTTTCAAAATCTTGAGCCCCCACCGCACTCACTCGATCATCAGCCTTGTCACGGGATGAGTTACCAAGAACCAATTGTCGATCTTGCTACAGCCTTTCAAGAACAAAGAAACGATCTTGCTACAGCTTTTCAAGAGCAATCGAAAGAGCTTTTATACACGCTGCGAACTTGTATGGAGTCATTTTTACAGCAGCAAGATCAGACGAGTACTCATATCCCTGAGCATATTATTGGCCCTATAAATAATGAGGAGAGTGATGACGATATTGAGGTTATTTTCGACGAGGAGGAATTTCTAAAGCAAAATACTTCACTCCTTCGTGATGATGGTTTGCACATTCCTGAGATCGATGAATATCTTGATATTGATACACCCGTGGAATACATATCCGGGTATTGTGATGTGGAGGGAGATATACTTTTTCTAGAAGATTTATTACACGATGACACTACACCTTCTATCCCAGAGGTGGAAAGATGTGAATCTACTGAAAAAGGGACGCAGGTGGAAGGTAATTGTTCTCATACTTCTCATATTATATTGCCACCTCATCCTCCCACGTGCAAACCCATGAGGGTGATGTATCACTTTTACTCTACTCGTTTTATACCGGGAAATGAGGATGAGTGCTTTGACCCGGGAGGTGACATTGATTATACTATGCTTGATAACAATACGGCTTTGCCGTTTGCTCAGCATCCATTGTCTTTGGGGGATGACAATGTGCTTACTATACCCAACCCACCTCCCGTGGATCTTGAATTCACATACTATACGTATGTTGAAAGGACCTTTCTCCCTTTCAAGACTTATCCCCCCGCCTCTCCTTTGTTGATGTCAACCGGGAACGAGGACAAGGTCTTTGATCCCGGTATCACATTCGAGGCTTCCCCATGAACCATTTAATTCGGGGACGAGTCAGGCTCGTGACTCGGTTAACAAAAACAAGCGCTTTTTGGGAGGCAACCCAATTATCTATCTATCTTTACCATAAGTGTAGGGGGAGCCCCGTTGGAGTTTCTTGTTTTTTTTCTTATCATTGCAGGGATTAGAGCTTCACAGACACACTCTTGATGACTTTTGACGAACCGTGATTCCGTGTTCCCTTCTTCCCGGTTCTATCCTAAACTCTTTTCGATTCTCTATTTTATATTTTCTCAATATTAAAATAGGAATCTCTTTAGTTGTCTCTTCCTTAGCGAGATTTAAACAAAGTGCACAATGTCCTAAGTGTAGGGGAGTTTACTCCCACATGCTTAAACATTGAGGACAATGTTTATATTAAGTGTAGGGGGGACTTCTATCGAAGTTAAGTGGCCTTTTCCTTGTATTTGTCCTCATTTTAACCGGAAAATCAATTTTTCGACATTTTTCAAAATTTTTAATCTATTTTGGCCTAGTTGTAGTTCCCATTATTTTTGCTATTTTTCTCTTATTTTAATAAAATGGTTTTAGCAAGTTTAGATATCTTAGATATATTAGGCCCGTTGTGAATATTTTGACTCAACCCGAGTTTACTTATCCAAGTTTACTCTAGCTAGTATCCTTAACCATGTAGACCTTAGTTGGTTTATTAGGCTAAGCATCCACGAGTCTCATTCCTTGAGATTTTAAATTGTGGAGAACGAGAAATGATAGAGTTGGTTACAAGTTTGGTATTCTCTCATTAACTTATGTGAGTTAATTATGATCTTTTTCTCCCATCACTTGCTAATAATTATCTGCAATAAGTAAGGTCGTACGATTTTATTAAATAACTTAGCTTTTAGCCCAAAATCGTTTAAAAGTTGCTCGGTAATGATAAGAGTTCATAGCCAAGGCATAACTTATGAAGCGGGGCGCGAAGATTGGCGAGTCCAAAAAGGCCCTAACAAGGCATGAGGATTCAATTTTATTGCTGAAGATCCAAAGTGATGTGAAAATCATTATTCCCAAAATCAATATGAAGGATCAAGACTCACGACGAAAAGCAATCAACTCCCATAAAGATCATGGAGAAGTCTATCCGAAAAGACCCTAACAAGGTATGAGGATAAATAGATCCAAGTCCGAAAAGGAGGCGGATCGTTGTATCTCAAAATCCCAATTAGAGATTGAAGAAATAATCATGAAGTCGTGGTCAACAAAGCTGGAGTACCCCCCAAAAGTCTCCAAGTGAAGAAACTCTATAACGAAGAGAAGACCATTATCTCAAAAACGTCTCTCGAAGATATGAAGTATGAAGTACATGCCAAATATCGGCCCGAGAAAGGTCTCAAATCGTGAACCAAGTTATGCCAAGATATGAACTTTTTGATATCCCGAGAAGCAGTTTTAAGAGATTTTGTCCTTTAGCTAACTATTGATCAAATCGTCCTACTTTGCTTTCAGCCTAAATAAATTATCGAAATAAGTCAACAATGCATCCTCGTGATCATTCAAGACATCAATAAAATATAAGAGATACTCATAGGAATAAGGGAGTTTGAGTGATTAATTGAACCGCATGAGTAGATGTTTGTTATGCTAACTTGTACTAACAATGATCTTGTTTTTAAGCTTGGCATGGGGAACGTGAAACTTGAGGGTGATAAACATTCATGACATACAAGCCCTAATGTAAGTCTTAGATTTCTTTACAAGTTTCTTCCTTGCTGCATCTTGTTATTTTCTATCTTTTTGATTTTCCTTAGTTGTTTAATAAAGGCCAAGGTAGGTTGATTATGATGGAAAGTGTAAACCTTGCTTTATTGCTAAGCATTGCATGAGGGCATTGCAATGGTTAAGTGTAGGGGATTTGATAGGTGTGAAAACACCCATCTTTTCTACCACTTAATTACATTAAAACTGGACCTAAACGTATATTTTATGTCGTAAATGGCGGAATTATGCGTGGTTTGTGTTTTTAATGTGTTTCAGGGTCAAAATGTGAAAAGGAAAGAAAACACGGTATTTCACGGGCTTTTATAGAAGAAAACGACAAAAGACGAAGTCGAAAGATAAAGAGTGGAGAAAGAACGGAAGTCCAAGACCAATTCGAAGATTTATCGAAGAAAAAGTCAAAGACGGAAGTTTAATAAAAAAAAAGCCGAAGAACTCGAGTCTAATAAATAAACAAATTATAAGACGAGTTTAATTAATCCCGAGACAAAGTCGATAAAGTCGAAGAACTTAAAAGACGAGAAGACGTGAAGAAAGAAAGAAAGAAGAGGCAACACATGCACCTCCCCATTTCCTATAAATACCCTCCTAAACTCATTTAGGAGGGTTGGTTAGTTTTAGTTTAGCTTAGTTTTTCTTTCATTTTTGTAGGTGATTCTAGAGAGAGAAAGTGACAG
This sequence comes from Glebionis coronaria, assembly GCA_025667525.1. Lineage (NCBI taxonomy): Eukaryota > Viridiplantae > Streptophyta > Magnoliopsida > Asterales > Asteraceae > Glebionis > Glebionis coronaria. The sequence goes on along the minus strand of CM046882.1, from coordinate 93,980,197 downwards.
TTTCTCTCACTAGGATCCCAATCTTTTATCTTCCTTTCTTGTTTTTAATCAAGCCTTCACCTTTGATAATTTAATTCTTGTTTTAAGCTTAATCTTATTCTACCTTTCTTCGCTTTTTATTTGTGCTTAATCCGAAATTCTTTACACAATTAGTTTTAGTTTTATGTTTGATTTATGAAAAGGTTTATTTTTTGGTTAATCTAAGTTTCCTACGAATCAAGCTTTGAGCTTGACATGCTTATTGGGCTTAATTTGTGTCTAGTTTATTGTTTTAAGTTTTCTTAAAAAGTTTTAGTCTTTTTAAAGTTTGTTTATTTTGTGTTTTTATAAAGTTTATGAATTTTGTCTTTTAAAAAGCTTTCAAATTTATGCTTATTAAGTTGTTCAAGTTTCGGTTTAGTAGCTTATTGTATGTGCTTATTATGTTTTAAGCTTACCACCAATTTCGGTTTAAGGTTGTTTTCATCGCAATATTGGGGTTTTACCACATTCCGACGGGCAGCTTATGTTTCATCGCAATAACCATTCTTGGTTCTACTTTGCGATGGCTTGTGTTTCATCCCCCTTATTCCGATCGGGATTGCGATCGCTCATTGCGATCGCATATTCCGACGGAGTTTAAGGTTTCTTTAAGTCGAAATGCTGCCCAATTTTCTATAGCCACTTTCCGATGGATTTTGGTACTTTAGTTATTCCGACAGTTTTTATTTTTTAGACATTTCGATAGTTTAAATTAAAAAAAAAATAAAAAAAAAAAATAAAAATAAATTATATTGCGACACTTAAAACACATTCCGATACAATAACCACATTGCGATGGACCTATGTTTTGGCGCCAAAAAAGTGAGCAGCTAGCTAGCTAGCTTGCTTGCTTATCTATTTATTATTTTTATTCCGTAATTGTTTAGTTTAATCTGAAAGTTGTTCCGATTTTATTTCTGAAAGTTACATATTTTTAGTTATATTTTTCTTCTAATTTTAAAATTAATATTTTTTCGTAAAGTTCAAGTTTTATCTTTTATTTAGTACCCGCTTTAGGTTTTGTCTCGTTTAGCTTTAAAGTACCATTTTAGTTTTATTCTCTCCTTTTTCATTTAGTAAACTTTATTTTCAAGTCGATAGTTAATTTCGTCTTTTAGATTTATTTTTATTAATTGTTTCGTTTTAAATTACATTTTATTATTTGTTTTACTATTAGTTTTAATATCGTTTTAACTTTTAGTTTTTAATATTCACCTTGTTTTACTTTTATTATTTGTACTTGTCTTTAGTTTGTTTTTAAATACTTTTCGCATTTACTTTTTTAATTAGTTATAGATAATCAACTTCTTTTTTTCTTAACCAAAAACAATTGAGTCACACATTTAACCGGAAATCAATTCGATTAGACACCGAGAAAACGAACTTTCAACTAGTAAAAATCATTTATTAAAATGGCGCCGCTGCCGGCTCTTTTCGTGAAGATTAACGGTTTTTTGTGAGAGACGTTGGATTTTGGGATCCGTTCACTCGTGAACGTTATTTTTCGTATTCAAAAATTTTTAAAAATCCAAAAACATTTGAAAAATCTTAAAAAGCATTTCTTTTTCAAAGTTTTGCACCAAAAATATTCTTCTTGCTTATCTATCTTTCTTTATGGATTTTTATGTCCATTGCGTCCGGTGTGGGAAACAATTATCCGGGAACAACTCTTGTCAATGGTGTACATGTGAGCGGTGCGGAAACGATATCGACTACACACAATTCGGATTTTGTCCCTTGTGCAACTCGACTAATTCCTTCTTTTTGAACCCACCTCCTGTTCCCCCGTGCATCTATTGTGGAAGCGATTCTCATTGGCATGTTTCGTGCCCGGTTCAATACCCGTATAGACACGGGCAAGAACCGGGATACAATTATGACAATGATAATAGCTATCCACAAGACGCACCTGATTTTTCTCCATACCCGGTTTGCAACAACTGTGGGGGTCCTCACGACACTTATTATTGTCAACCAATGAATTATTATGAGCAAAATCCGTGTCCTCAGTTTTCTTCACCTATGGATGATTATGAACCAAACCCGGTTTCTAATTCTTCTCAACCGATGAACAACTATGAGCAACATCCGTGCTATAATTCCGGTTTTCAAAATCTTGAGCCCCCACCGCACTCACTCGATCATCAGCCTTGTCACGGGATGAGTTACCAAGAACCAATTGTCGATCTTGCTACAGCCTTTCAAGAACAAAGAAACGATCTTGCTACAGCTTTTCAAGAGCAATCGAAAGAGCTTTTATACACGCTGCGAACTTGTATGGAGTCATTTTTACAGCAGCAAGATCAGACGAGTACTCATATCCCTGAGCATATTATTGGCCCTATAAATAATGAGGAGAGTGATGACGATATTGAGGTTATTTTCGACGAGGAGGAATTTCTAAAGCAAAATACTTCACTCCTTCGTGATGATGGTTTGCACATTCCTGAGATCGATGAATATCTTGATATTGATACACCCGTGGAATACATATCCGGGTATTGTGATGTGGAGGGAGATATACTTTTTCTAGAAGATTTATTACACGATGACACTACACCTTCTATCCCAGAGGTGGAAAGATGTGAATCTACTGAAAAAGGGACGCAGGTGGAAGGTAATTGTTCTCATACTTCTCATATTATATTGCCACCTCATCCTCCCACGTGCAAACCCATGAGGGTGATGTATCACTTTTACTCTACTCGTTTTATACCGGGAAATGAGGATGAGTGCTTTGACCCGGGAGGTGACATTGATTATACTATGCTTGATAACAATACGGCTTTGCCGTTTGCTCAGCATCCATTGTCTTTGGGGGATGACAATGTGCTTACTATACCCAACCCACCTCCCGTGGATCTTGAATTCACATACTATACGTATGTTGAAAGGACCTTTCTCCCTTTCAAGACTTATCCCCCGCCTCTCCTTTGTTGATGTCAACCGGGAACGAGGACAAGGTCTTTGATCCCGGTATCACATTCGAGGCTTCCCCATGGACCATTTAATTCGGGGACGAGTCAGGCTCGTGACTCGGTTAACAAAAACAAGCGCTTTTTGGGAGGCAACCCAATTATCTATCTATCTTTACCATAAGTGTAGGGGGAGCCCCGTTGGAGTTTCTTGTTTTTTTTCTTATCATTGCAGGGATTAGAGCTTCACAGACACACTCTTGATGACTTTTGACGAACCGTGATTCCGTGTTCCCTTCTTCCCGGTTCTATCCTAAACTCTTTTCGATTCTCTATTTTATATTTTCTCAATATTAAAATAGGAATCTCTTTAGTTGTCTCTTCCTTAGCGAGATTTAAACAAAGTGCACAATGTCCTAAGTGTAGGGGAGTTTACTCCCACATGCTTAAACATTGAGGACAATGTTTATATTAAGTGTAGGGGGGACTTCTATCAAAGTTAAGTGGCCTTTTCCTTGTATTTGTCCTCATTTTAACCGGAAAATCAATTTTTCGACATTTTTCAAAATTTTTAATCTATTTTGGCCTAGTTGTAGTTCCCATTATTTTTGCTATTTTTCTCTTATTTTAATAAAATGGTTTTAGCAAGTTTAGATATCTTAGATATATTAGGCCCGTTGTGAATATTTTGACTCAACCCGAGTTTACTTATCCAAGTTTACTCTAGCTAGTATCCTTAACCATGTAGACCTTAGTTGGTTTATTAGGCTAAGCATCCACGAGTCTCATTCCTTGAGATTTTAAATTGTGGAGAACGAGAAATGATAGAGTTGGTTACAAGTTTGGTATTCTCTCATTAACTTATGTGAGTTAATTATGATCTTTTTCTCCCATCACTTGCTAATAATTATCTGCAATAAGTAAGGTCGTACGATTTTATTAAATAACTTAGCTTTTAGCCCAAAATCGTTTAAAAGTTGCTCGGTAATGATAAGAGTTCATAGCCAAGGCATAACTTATGAAGCGGGGCGCGAAGATTGGCGAGTCCAAAAAGGCCCTAACAAGGCATGAGGATTCAATTTTATTGCTGAAGATCCAAAGTGATGTGAAAATCATTATTCCCAAAATCAATATGAAGGATCAAGACTCACGACGAAAAGCAATCAACTCCCATAAAGATCATGGAGAAGTCTATCCGAAAAGACCCTAACAAGGTATGAGGATAAATAGATCCAAGTCCGAAAAGGAGGCGGATCGTTGTATCTCAAAATCCCAATTAGAGATTGAAGAAATAATCATGAAGTCGTGGTCAACAAAGCTGGAGTACCCCCCAAAAGTCTCCAAGTGAAGAAACTCTATAACGAAGAGAAGACCATTATCTCAAAAACGTCTCTCGAAGATATGAAGTATGAAGTACATGCCAAATATCGGCCCGAGAAAGGTCTCAAATCGTGAACCAAGTTATGCCAAGATATGAACTTTTTGATATCCCGAGAAGCAGTTTTAAGAGATTTTGTCCTTTAGCTAACTATTGATCAAATCGTCCTACTTTGCTTTCAGCCTAAATAAATTATCGAAATAAGTCAACAATGCATCCTCGTGATCATTCAAGACATCAATAAAATATAAGAGATACTCATAGGAATAAGGGAGTTTGAGTGATTAATTGAACCGCATGAGTAGATGTTTGTTATGCTAACTTGTACTAACAATGATCTTGTTTTTAAGCTTGGCATGGGGAACGTGAAACTTGAGGGTGATAAACATTCATGACATACAAGCCCTAATGTAAGTCTTAGATTTCTTTACAAGTTTCTTCCTTGCTGCATCTTGTTATTTTCTATCTTTTTGATTTTCCTTAGTTGTTTAATAAAGGCCAAGGTAGGTTGATTATGATGGAAAGTGTAAACCTTGCTTTATTGCTAAGCATTGCATGAGGGCATTGCAATGGTTAAGTGTAGGGGATTTGATAGGTGTGAAAACACCCATCTTTTCTACCACTTAATTACATTAAAACTGGACCTAAACGTATATTTTATGTCGTAAATGGCGGAATTATGCGTGGTTTGTGTTTTTAATGTGTTTCAGGGTCAAAATGTGAAAAGGAAAGAAAACACGGTCTTTCACGGGCTTTTATAGAAGAAAACGACAAAAGACGAAGTCGAAAGATCAAGAGTGGAGAAAGAACGGAAGTCCAAGACCAATTCGAAGATTTATCGAAGAAAAAGTCAAAGACGGAAGTTTAATAAAAAAAAGCCGAAGAACTCGAGTCTAATAAATAAACAAATTATAAGACGAGTTTAATTAATCCCGAGACAAAGTCGATAAAGTCGAAGAACTTAAAAGACGAGAAGACGTGAAGAAAGAAAGAAAGAAGAGGCAACACATGCACCTCCCCATTTCCTATAAATACCCTCCTAAACTCATTTAGGAGGGTTGGTTAGTTTTAGTTTAGCTTAGTTTTTCTTTCATTTTTGTAGGTGATTCTAGAGAGAGAAAGTGACAGTTTCTCTCACTAGGATCCCAATCTTTTATCTTCCTTTCTTGTTTTTAATCAAGCCTTCACCTTTGATAATTTAATTCTTGTTTTAAGCTTAATCTTATTCTACCTTTCTTCGCTTTTTATTTGTGCTTAATCCAAAATTCTTTACACAATTAGTTTTAGTTTTATGTTTGATTTATGAAAAGGTTTATTTTTTGGTTAATCTAAGTTTCCTACGAATCAAGCTTTGAGCTTGACATGCTTATTGGGCTTAATTTGTGTCTAGTTTATTGTTTTAAGTTTTCTTAAAAAGTTTTAGTCTTTTTAAAGTTTGTTTATTTTGTGTTTTTATAAAGTTTATGAATTTTGTCTTTTAAAAAGCTTTCAAATTTATGCTTATTAAGTTGTTCAAGTTTCGGTTTAGTAGCTTATTGTATGTGCTTATTATGTTTTAAGCTTACCACCAATTTCGGTTTAAGGTTGTTTTCATCGCAATATTGGGGTTTTACCACATTCCGACGGGCAGCTTATGTTCCATCGCAATAACCATTCTTGGTTCTACTTTGCGATGGCTTGTGTTTCATCCCCCTTATTCCGATCGGGATTGCGATCGCTCATTGCGATCGCATATTCCGACGGAGTTTAAGGTTTCTTTAAGTCGAAATGCTGTCCAATTTTCTATAGCCACTTTCCGATGGATTTTGGTACTTTAGTTATTCCGACAGTTTTTATTTTTTAGACATTTCGATAGTTTAAATTAAAAAAAAAAAAAAAAAAAAAAAAAAATTATATTGCGACACTTAAAACACATTCCGATACAATAACCACATTGCGATGGACCTATGTTTTGGCGCCAAAAAAGTGAGCAGCTAGCTAGCTAGCTTGCTTGCTTATCTATTTATTATTTTTATTCCGTAATTGTTTAGTTTAATCTGAAAGTTGTTCCGATTTTATTTCTGAAAGTTACATATTTTTAGTTATATTTTTCTTCTAATTTTAAAATTAATATTTTTTCGTAAAGTTCAAGTTTTATCTTTTATTTAGTACCCGCTTTAGGTTTTGTCTCGTTTAGCTTTAAAGTACCATTTTAGTTTTATTCTCTCCTTTTTCATTTAGTAAACTTTATTTTCAAGTCGATAGTTAATTTCGTCTTTTAGATTTATTTTTATTAATTGTTTCGTTTTAAATTACATTTTATTATTTGTTTTACTATTAGTTTTAATATCGTTTTAACTTTTAGTTTTTAATATTCACCTTGTTTTACTTTTATTATTTGTACTTGTCTTTAGTTTGTTTTTAAATACTTTTCGCATTTACTTTTTTAATTAGTTATAGATAATCAACTTCTTTTTTTCTTAACCAAAAACAATTGAGTCACACATTTAACCGGAAATCAATTCGATTAGACACCGAGAAAACGAACTTTCAACTAGTAAAAATCATTTATTAAACATTAACCTAATGGCCTTCTTTTATAGACTAAGAAGCCTTGTACAATAAGCTACGTATCAACTATTCTAGGTAAAGATAAATATAGAAAATACATTGTCGTTTCTATCCTTACTAGAAGTATTCTAGAATATAATAAACGTGTAGATTATATCTTTCATCAGTGCCTGTCTTCAATGTGTCAACGCTTGACTTTAACCTGTCAACGCTTGAGCTGTCAGCACTTGCTTTTGTTCCTGTCAACGCTTGTTTTGTTCTTGTCAGCGCTCAAGTGATCTGGCCTTAATTTATTCCCAACAAGCACGTCAAACCTAACATCAACCCCAACAATCTCTCTTACAAGTCAAATAACTACATTGCTCCACCCGGCTTTCCACCCCAACCACCCACCCAAAATCAAACCAATCCTCCTCAATTGCTTCAAAGAAATCAAGGGCCTAGGCCAAATTACCAAGGACATAACAACTATAGAGCAACCAATAATTTTCAACATCAAGGAAACAACTTTCATGCAAACAATCAAGGATTTAACCAACCACTTCTACCTCAATATCTAAACCAAGGTTTTTATCAAGGAAATATACAACCTAATCCCATGGATTTGATTCTTCAAAAGCTTACTTCTTATGAAAGACAAATGAAGGAGACTCAAGAGGAAAACAACAAGAAGTTTGCTCTTTTACAAACTCAAATTTTGCACACTCAAAGACCTCAAGGGGCTCTACCTTCAAACACACAAACAAATCCAAGGGCTAATGTCAATGCAATCACAACAAGGAGTGGAAAGACAAATATTGATCCTACCATGCCACCTACACCTCCTTTGGTTAAGCCTACTATGGTTCCACCTTGTGATAAGCCTACAACATCAAACTCACCACCTTCAAGCTCTACAACTTCAACACCTACACCTTCTCATTATACAACCAATACTTCTTTACCTTCCACACCTTCCAATGAAGAAACCAACAAAGAGAACCCTTCAACAACAACTACTCAACCTACACCAAAACCAAGCCTTCCTTACCCATCAAGATTAAGAAAGGAGAAACTTAAAAACAAGGATGATATTCAAGTGTCAAACTTTTTGAGAATGTTCAAACAATTGAACATAAACATATCCTTTGCGGAAGCTCTTGCCTATATGCCAAAGTTTGCTAAAATGTTCAAATTTCTCCTCTCAAACAAGGAAAAGTTGGTGGATTTGTCTAACACATCACTTAATGAGAATTGCTCCACCGTGTTGCTCAAAACCCTACCTATAAAACTTGGAGATCCATGGCGATTTTTGATTCCTTGTAATTTCCCGGGGTGGAAAATTGCATCGCACTAGCGGATCTTGGGGCAAGCATTAATCTCATGCCTTTATCGGTTTGGCAAAAACTCTCTCTTCCCGAGCTCACTCCTACTAGGATGACCCTTGAGTTAGCAAACCGTACCATAGCTTATCCGGTAGGCATAGCGGAGGATGTGTTTGTAGGGGTTGATAAATTCACGTTTTTCGTGGATTTTGTAGTGGTTGATTATGATATGGACCCGAGAGTTCCTCTTATTATTGGTAGACCATTCTTGAGTACGGGTCGTACTCTTATAGATGTGGCGGAAGGAGAACTACTTATGAGAGTTGAGGATGAGAAAGTGGTGTTTAAGCTAGGGAAAGTTACCAAGAAATCTCAAAGTTATGAAACAATTAACATAGTGGATGTTCTTGATGAGGTGTGTGATGAGCATTTTCATTAAGCTTGTAAGAATGATAGTGAGAACAAGCCTCATGTGGAGACCGTTGCCTCAATTGCTCCCTCCTTAACACCATATGGAGAGAGTGACTTCCTCTTGGAGGAATTTAAGTCCAACTTCCTTGGTAATGATGATTCTCCCATTAATTGGGAAGAAGACATTCTAACTATCCAAAAGTTTCTCAATGAGGATCCCACTCCTTCACCTACTCCACAAGAAGTTACCATTGATGATCCATCTATAGTGAAACCTTCCATTGAGAGTCCGCCTTCCCTAGAGCTTTAGGATCTTCCATCACACCTTGAATACGCCTTCCTAGAGGGAAAGGACCAATTACCCGTGATCATAGCAAAAGACTTGAAAGATGATGAGAAGGAAAACCTCATAGAGGTGCTTAAGAAACATAAGAAAGCTATAGCATGGAAAATATCCGACCTAAGGGGAACTGATCTAAATTTTTGTACACACAAAATCCTTATGGAGGATGATTACAAACCCGCCATTCAAAGCCAAAGAAGGGTTAACCTAAAATACATGAGGTCGTAAAAAAGGAAGTTATTAAACTCCTTGATGCGGGTATGATTTATCCTATTTCCGACTCTTCATGGGTTAGCCCGGTGCATTGTGTTCCTAAGAATGGTGGAATCACCATTGTGCCCAATGAGAACAATGAGCTTATTCCCACTAGACTTGTCATGGTTGGAGAGTTTGTATTGATTATAGGAAGCTCAATGATGCTACTAGGAAAGATCATTTCCCATTACCTTTCATGGACCAAATGCTTGAACGCTTAGCAGGAAATGAATACTATTGCTTTCTAGATGTATTCTCGGGTTATTTCCAAATACACATTGATCCAAAGGATCAAGAAAAGACCACATTCACTTGTCCCTGTGGTACATTTGCCTATAGGAGAATGTCTTTTGGCTTGTGCAATACACCGGGGACATTCCAAAGGTGTATGATGGAAATATTTCATGACATGATTGAGCACACTATGGAAGTTTTCATGGATGATTTCTCGGTTTTTGGAGATTCATTCACTTCTTGTCTCTCCCATTTAGAACGTATGCTTAAGAGGTGTGAAGAAACACGTCTTGTTCTTAATTGGGAGAAGTGACATTTCATGGTCAAAGAGGGGATAGTTTTGGGACATAAGATATCCAATAAAGGTTTAGATGTGGATCGAGCTAAAATTGATGTTATTGCCAAACTTCCCCCACCTACCACGGTGAAGGGAGTTAGAAGTTTTTTGGGTAATGCGGGTTTCTATAGACGTTTTATACAAGACTTTTCTAAGATTGCAAGACCCATGACCCACCTCTTGGAAAAAGAGGCTCCTTTCATTTTCACACAAGAGTGTTTAGACTCTTTTGAGATTCTTAAGGAAAAGTTGACTAAGGCTCCCGTTTTGGTTTCTCCAAATTGGGATTTGCCTTTTGAGCTCATGTGTGATGCTAGTGATTATGCCGTGTGGGCCGTGTTAGGAGAAAGAGTTAATAAGCATTTTCAATCTATACACTATGCGAGTAAGACAATGACGGGTGCTCAACTTCATTATACCACCACAGAAAAAGAGTTGCTTGCTATTGTTTATGACTTTGAGAAATTTAGACCCTATTTTGTGCTTTCGAAGACCATAGTGTATACGGATCATTCCGCTCTCAAGTACCTCATGACAAAGCAAGATGCTAAGCCTAGGCTTTTGAGATGGGTTTTGTTGCTACAAGAGTTTTCCATTGAGATACATGATAAGATTGGAGCCAAGAATTTAGCGGCGGATCACTTGAGTAGACTTGAGCATCCTTTTCAAGGTGAATTACCTCATAAGGAAATTAATGAATCCTTTCCATTAGAGGAGCTCATGTCTATCTCTTCACAAGAGTATGCCACCCCATGGTTTGCGGATATTACAAAGTATCTTGTAGGGGATGTGCTTATAGAGGGTCTTACTTCTCAACAAAAGAAAAAGTTTCTTAAGGAAGCAAAATACTACTTTTGGGATGAACCTTACCTCTTTAGGCAATGTGCGGACCAAATCATAAGACGGTGTGTAGATGGGCCTGAAGCATTTAAGATCTAAGAAGCTTGTCATAATGGACCTACGGGAGGCCATTTTCGGCCTAACTACACGGCCAAAAAAGTCTTTGATTCGGGTTTCTATTGGCCTTCCATATACAAAGATGCCCAAGAGATGGTAAAATTTTGTGATGTATGTCAAAGACAAGGAAAGATTAATCAACGAGATGTGATGCCACAAAATTCTATACAAGAGTGTGAGATTTTTGATGTATGGGGTATAGACTTCATGGGACCTTTTCCATCATCAAAGGGCAATAAGTACATACTCGTAGCCGTGGACTATGTTTCAAAGTGGGTTGAGGCTAAAGCCTTGCCTACTAATGATGCTAGAGTTGTAGTGAAATTCTTGAAGAAATTATTTGCTAGATTTGATGTACCTCGGGCTATCATAAGTGATTGTAGGACTCATTTTGTAATGATCAATTTACAAGAGTAATGAATAAGTATGGTGTTAACCATAGATTTTATACCGCGTATCACCCTCAAACCAATGGGTAAACCGAGGATACAAATCATGGTTTAAGGAGGATTTTAGAGAGAACGGTGGGAGAGCATCGAGCTTCTTAGTCGGATAAGCTTGATGATGCTTTGTGGGCTTTTAGGACGACTTTTAAGACACCAATTGGTTGTACTCCATGTAGGCTTGTCTATGGAAAAGCATGCCACCCCCCATCCGAGTTAGAGCATAAGGCTTCATGGGCTCTCAATGAGATAACTTTTATTTAAACCAAGACGGTTTACATAGAAAAGACCAACTCAATGAGATGGATGAATTAAGAGCCAATGCCTATGAAAACTCGTTGCTTTACAAGGAAAAGACTAAGCAATTACATGATGCTAAGATCAAGAACCGTGAGTTTAAAGTTGGAGAGCCGGTTCTCCTCTTTAACTCAAGGTTGAAACTCTTTGCGGGCAAGCTTAAGTCAAGATGGTCTGGTCCATTCACCATTGCTCAAGTATTTCTATATGGGACTATTGAGTTGTCACAACCAAATGGCCCAAATTTTAAAGTGAATAGTCACCGTGTTAAGCATTACTTTGGGGAGGACATTTCCGTGGAAATGGTCCAAGAGATCCCCATTTTCCCCATGAATTAATTCATTGTGGGAAGAGTCGAGCTAAAGACTCCATAAATCAAGCTTGAATAACTAGGCTTAGAGTTTTTAGACTAGAGTACGGTAGGATAGAAATAAGGGTATAGAGTTGAGGATAAGTGTAGGGGGTGCCTCTCTTTTGTCTTCATGTCGTTTGTAGGGTTGCTCTCTCTCATCGCATGCATTGGAGCTTATGGAGGAGGCCCTTGTATCGGGTACACTTCGTTACTATTGTGATTTTTCATAACCACATTGTGCTTAAAAATAAATTCACTATAGTAGACCTTTCCTTAGCTTGAGTTAAGCAAAGTACGCAATGTCATAAGTGTAGGGGAGTTTACTCCAATACTCTTAAACATTGAGGACAATGTTTATCTTAAGTGTAGGGGGTCTTCTATCGAAATGACCTTACCTAGGACTTTGTCATTGACCTTCATGATAATTTGGAAATTAATTTTTCAAACATTTTTCAAATTTTTGATCTACTTTGGCCACCAAAAATATGCATTCATAATTTTTGCGTTAATCATTTTTCATTTGCATGACACATTTGCATTGTATATATTTCTTCTTTTATTTTTCATCAAAATATATAAAAAGAGAAAAAAATATATAATAAAGGACATGGTTTAACAAATTTAGACTTCTTTGACATATTAGGCCCGCCATGGATACTTTGACTCAACCCGAGTTTCCTTATCTAAGCTTTCTCTAGCTAGTATCCTTAACCATGTAGACCTTTATTGGTTTATTAGGCTAAGCATCCACTAGTCTCATTATTTGAGATTTTAAACTGTGGAGAACAAGAGATGATAGAGTTTGAAGTAAGTGTAAAGGGCTAGATAAACCTCATATTCATTAATTGTGGCTTTTATATCCCCTTTCGTAACTTTTACTTTCTTGTCAACGCATGTATATATGTTAATAAATAATCAAGAACGGTTTAAATTGGTTTGTAGTCTCTTATGCATTTTTGACTAATCATTCGTGGTTGGTATAAGTACGTCTTAAGACTCTAAGTTAAAACGTTTTATGTGTACTAGACTTATGTCATGTTTAATACTTAGCGGGTGCTTTTTCCTTTTATTCTTTTCAATTTTCTTTGTGAGGAATAAAGAAAAATAAGAGCGGCTTATTAAAAAATGAGTGGCTAGTGATACAAGCGATTTTACCTAGTAAGAAAAGTTCGTTCGTTTAAGTATGTCTCTTCGAATTGAAAAAGGAGTTTATTGTGCGACTCAGTCGTTCTTTGGTGAAACAAAAGTTGTGTCGTTGTAGTATATTAAAAGTGCAAAAACAATTAAGGTAAATCTAAAATCTAACTTAAAATAAATGACGAGAATTTAAAGCGAGACTAAAAGTGAATGGCACTTAATTAAATCTAAACTAATTAAAAGTAAATGTTGCAAATAAAAATAACTTTGAAAAGTAAATCTAATTAAATGACTTAAAATTAAAACGTGACGGAAAATTAATCAATTTAAAACTTAAAACTTAACAAAAATAAACAAACAAAGTGCATTCCATCGCAATGCGATCGGAATCCTGTCGCAATGTCACCTAAAGGAATCCAATCGCAATACTGATCGCAATCACCTATCGCAATAACAAAAACAAACCTGTCGCAATGATCCCAATCGCAATCCTATCGCAATAACTCAAAATCAAACCAATTGGAATCCCAATCGCAAAACGCGTCGCAATGCAAAACCCTTATGCGATGCACCGATCGCAATACGGGTCGGAATACCAAAACCCTTATGCGATGCAGTGATCGCAATGCTGGTCGCAATATGCCCCGTCACAATAGGGTTAACCTTTGCAGTGGCTTGTGAATCGAAATAAGCAAATCTCAAAAGCTAACTTGAATAAGCACAAATAAGCAAATACCAAAACTTAATTAAAAAGATATAAAACGAGACAATAAGTAACAAAGTTAAAGACTTTTTTAAAGCACGAATTAAGCAAACTAAATAAGCAAACTTTTAGAAAGACTAAACTTTTTAGAAAACTTAAAAAATCAAATAAGTTAAGTATGAAACAAGCCAATAAGATTGTCAAACTTATGGCTTATCTTATACAAAAACTTACACAAAGTAAAAAGATAAACTTTTTAGTAAAATAAGGAAAGGGATTAAGCAACTCCTTGCTTAATCCGAAATTTGGATGAACCAAAAAGAAGAAAAGTAGAAGGAGAATGATGAAAGTAAACTTGATCAAATGTAAATAAAGATTAAAGCATCAAAATTAAAGAACACTTATTTGGAATTAAAAGGTATTAAAAGTGCAAGACAATGTATTTAAATTGACATGAAAAGTAAATGTGCAAAAATTAAAGATGGAAGAACTAGTGTCACTCTAGCCAACAAGTGTAAAATGAAATGATCCTAAACTATATATAGGAGAGATTAAGGAGTGCTTAGGAAGCTTCCTTCCTCTTTCCTCTTTTCCTTAATTGCACACTTAAGTCCTTCTCTTCTTAATCTTTTGTTAATCTTGGACTTTAATGACTTTTGGCTCGGGATTTCTTTAAACTCGTCTTTAATTTTCTTCATAAATAAGACTCGAGTTCTTCGGCTTTAGTAAACTTCCGTCTTTTGACTTTTTCTTCGATAAATCTTCAGAATTGGTCTTGGACTTCCGTTCTTTTTGCACTCTTGACTTCTTGACTTCGTCTTTCGTCTTTTTCCTCGATAAAAGCCCGTGAATGCCCGTGTTTTCTCCACTTTTCACCTTTTCGTCCTAAATCACAACAAAACACAAACCACGCATAATTCCGACATAAATGACATAAAATACACGTTTTGGCTCGGTTATTATTGTAATTAAGTGGTAAAAAGGATGGGTGTTTACACACCTATCAAATCCCCTACACTTGACCATTGCAATGTCCTCATGCAATGCATTAGTTACAAAGCAATATTACACTTTTCATCATAATCAATCCACGTTGGCCATTATTAAAGAGATAGAAAATTATAAACATTCAAAGTAACGAAATCAAAAGCATACCTTGGGTTTTGGAAATGTCATGAATAATCATCATCCTCAAGTTTTCACTTTCTCTAAACCAAGCTTAAAAAGGAGATCATTGTTATTATAAGTTAGCAAACTAACACGAACTCATGTGGGCCAATTATTTACTTAGACTCCCTTATTCCTAGGTGTATCTCTTATATTTTATTATTGTCTTGAATGATCACGAGGATGCATTTTTGACTTATTTCGATAGTTATTTAGGCCGAAAATAAAGTGAACGATTTAATCAATAGTTAGCTAAAGGACAAAATCTTTTAAAACTGCTTCTCGGGACCTCATAAAGTTCATATCTTGGCATAACTCGCTTCGCGATTTGAGACCTTTCTCGGACCGATATTTGGCAGCGACTTCATACTTCAAACCTTGAGAGACGTTCATGAAATAATGGTCTTCTCTTCATAATAGGAATTTCTTCACTTGAAGTTTTTAGAGGTTCTTCATATTTAGACCACGACTTCTTTATTTTTCTCCAATCTTTACTTTGGACTTTGATATACAACGATCCGCCTCCTTTTTGGACTTGGATCTATTTATCCTCATACCTTGCTAGGTTCTTTTCGGATAGACTTCTCCATGACTTTTGGGAAGTATTTTCTTTTCGTCGTGTGTCTCGATCCTTCATATTGATCTTTGATAAATGATTCTTCACATCACTTTTGGATCTTTAGCAACAAAATATAGCCCTCATGTCTTATTAGGACCTTTTTGGACTCGCCAATCTTCGCATCCCGCTTCAATAAGTTATGCCTTGGCTATGAACTCTAATCCATACCGAGCAACTTTTAAACGATCTTGGGCTAGAAGCTAAGTAACTTTTCAAATCGTACAACCTTATTTATTGCAGATAAATTTATTAGCAAGTGATGGGAGAATAGGCTTATAATTAACTCACATAAATTCACGAAAGAATACCGAACTTATAATTGGCTCTATCATCTCTCGTTCTCCACAGTTTAAAATCTTAAGGAATGAGACTCGTGGATGCTTAGCCTATTAAATCAAAGTTTTGGGTTTTCGAGTCGCCTATAGGATCTTGCAAATTCTTAGACTTTTTCAAGTTTAGAAATCGCATTTTAAAGTTCCCTTGATAAACAACTCTCTAGGATCAATTATAGGAACTTGCGAAAAGTTCTTGTTCTTAACCCGTGAGAGTTAAGACTTTCGCGTTTTATAGCTCCCTATATAAAAGCCTAGCAAAACTTGACTTAAACACGTTAAGGATACTAGCTAGAGTAAACTTAGATAAGTAAACTCGGGTTGAGTCAAAAGATTCACAACGTTTGAAAATTAAAACCACTTTATTAAAGATCTATTCTAATAAAGAAAGAAAATAACTATACGAAGGGAAAAACTAACGGGCCAAAATAGATCAAATTTTTTGAAAAATGTCGAAAAATTGATTTTCCGGTTAAAATGAGGACAAATACAAGGAAAAGACCACTTAACTTCGATAGAAGTCCCCCCTACACTTAATATAAACATTGTCCTCAATGTTTAAGCATGTGGGAGTAAAATCCCCTACACTTAGGACATTGTGCACTTTGTTTATATCATGCTAAGGAAAAGACAACTAAAGAGATTCCTATTTTAATATTGAGAAAATATAAAATAGTGAATCGAAAAGAGTTTTGGATAGAACCGGGAAAATGGAACACGGAATCACGGGTCGTCAAGAATCATCAAGAGTGGATCATTGAGCGCTCGAATCCTTGATTAGAAGAGGAGAGGAAATAGCAAACACCAACGGGTCTTCCCTACACTTAGGATAAAGAAAACTAAAAGATAGATACATGGGGTGCCTCCCAAGAAGCGCTTGATTTTTGTTAACCGAGTCGTGAGCCTGACTCGACCTTGAGCATCATAGGAAGAAGAATAAAACATATCCACCAGGATCAAAGACATAGTTTTCGTCCATCAAATAGCACAAGCTTAAGCCGAACAAGGCAAGCCAAAGCAGAGTAGGCAAGGTTCCCTTAAGCAAAGATGGAGCACGGTGGAAGCAAGTATGGTGAGGTGCAAGCATGTCTTCAATAGTTCCAAAGATTTTTCCTTTTATTTCATCATGTGGATACTGAGATGGCTGAAGAATATCAATACCGGGGTCGAACACCTTTTCCTTTAGGGGAAAATAGCACTCAGGCTCAGCAGAATTTGAAGATGATCCGCGAAAAAGATGCACAACCTCGTCCTCAGAAGGGGGACAAAGAGGTGTTAAATCATACATGCTGCGGATGTCGGTGTCGACCGGTTGCTTCTCCTTTGAAAGAATTGTCTTCAAATCCAAAGTAGGATCAAGACGATAATCATCAAAGTCCAAAGGAGGTGCATCACTCTCATGAGGGAAGTAAGTATTGAGAAAATCAGAGAAGTCTTCCTCAAATGAGTAATCATCCAAAGTAGGATCATGTGATGGCGGAGGATCTTCATCATGTGAAGAATCACTCGAAAGAGTATCGGCCTTATCAAAATCATCGTATGTGGGCAGATCAGGATACTTAGAAGTAAGGTCATCATAATCATCCGAATCTGAGCTAGAATCATCATCATAAGCATCAAAGATCGGTGGAGAATCATAAATGGGAGAAGCGTCCAAATTGGAGAGAGAATCATCCACATCATCTTCAAAAAGTTGATTATCAATGCAAGACTCGAATAGAGGATTGTTGTAGATGACAAAATCATCAAGCACATTAATCATATTCACAGATTCTCGTCCATAGGATTTGCTTGTAAGCTTCCCCATTTTAAAAACTTGGGCATCATCCCCGACTCTTAAGATTAACTCACCTTCAGCAACATCGACAAGAGCTCTTCCGGTTCTCAAGAATGGCCGACCAAGTATTAAAGGAATACGAGGGTCCATTTCATAATCAACAACGACAAAGTCGACCGGGAAAGTAAATGTGCCAACTTTAATGAACACGTCTTCGGAAATACCAACAGGGTAAGCGAGAGTGAGATTTGCAAGTTAAAGAGTCATATTTGTTGGATTAAGGTCGGGTAATGATAGTGTTTTCCAAACACTCAAAGGCATAAGATTAATACTGGCCCCGAGATCAGCTAGGGCAGTAAATTCTTCGGTTTTGTTAAAAATGCACGGCAACACAAAACGACCGGGATCTCCAAGCTTTTCTGGAAGTTCTTTAAGAATAACTGCAGAACAATTTTCATTTAAGCGTGTGTTGGCGAGCTCAATAAGCTTCTTCTTCTTGTTAAGCAATTCCTTGAATGCTTTGACAAATTTCGGCATGTGGACAAGTGCTTCAACAAGGCTAATGTTGATGTTCATTTGAGAGAGCATCTTCATATAGCTCAACACTTGACAGTCATTCTTGGTTAGCTCGTTGGTCTTGCCCAAGCGAGAAGGATATGGGATATTGGGTTTGGTTGGTGAAGGTGTATGTGTAGCAGGTAAAGGGTGAGATGTTGAAGGGTCCTTCCTAGGGACATCGTCATGACGAGGCGGAGATGGTAATGGTGCACTAATACTAGGTGTAGGAGGAGTAGGGATAAATGGTGGTGGAGGTGTAGATGATGGGGGTGGGATAGGTGGTCCTACGATGGTAACTCCACTACGGGTAGTAATAACGCTCATATTTGCTCGCGGATTAGTGACGGTGTTTGAAGGTAAAGAACTCGAAGTAGAAGGTTGAGCCGCGGGCAAGAAACTAGCAAGCATATTCTTCAAATCATTTGTTTGATTGCTGAAGGAGGATTGAATATTATCTCGAAGCTCGGATCTAATGTCATTTCCTTGCTTGGTGATATCTCCTTTCAAATTGATAATTTGGCTCTGCAGATTCTTGATTTGCTCACCTTGGGTTCTCATGATGGCTTCAACATCCGGGTTAATGGGTGGGGTTTGTTGAGCGGGTGGGTTATAAGGGTTAGAAGCTTTTGGTAGATTTGGTTGCTTCTATTGTAGTTGTTGGCGGGGTTTTGGTTTTGAGGAGAAAAACCAGGTGAAAGGTAGTTGTTGGACCGGTAACTCAACAAATTTCTATCCCCTTGTAGTCGAGCTTGGTAATTTTCCGGTGAATAATTACCATAAGCTGCATACACATTTTCTGGATTTCCTTGTGTAGAAGGACAATCGGTGTATGAGTGAGGACTGCCGCATGTTTCACAAGAAGGTGCAACCGCTTTAACTTGTTGTTGTTGGTTTGTAGCGAGAAGCAAGATATTTTTGTTCATTTCGGTCATCATGCGTGTGAATTCGGTCATGTCGGGGCTTGCTGAAGTAGAAGAAACATTGACTCTCGGGTTATTCCTTGAAGAAGCAGAGGAATCCCAGTTTTTATGATGAGTAGTCATGTTCTCAATAAGCTCTCTACACTCCTCGGGTCTCCTTTTCATAAATGTGCCACCGACGGCTGCATTAATCGTATCACGATCACGAAAAGTCAAACCGTTGCAGAAAGTATCAATTAAGGTCACAGGGAGCATGTTGTGGTTTGGACAACGATCGATCAAGACATTATATCTTTCCCAAGCATCAAAGAGAGGTTCATCGGGATCTTGCATGAAACCGCTGATTTGATTGCGAAGGCTCATAACCATGGATGGTGGAAAGTAGCGCGACAAAAAGCGTTGAGTCATGTCATCCCAAGTATGAATAGAATTCTTTGGAAGACGATCAAACCATTTCTAGGCATGATGTGATAAAGTATGTGGAAAGAGTTGTAGGCGAAGTTCATCCATTGTGGCACCGGGGCACTTCATGCTTTGCGTGATTGTAATGAACTTGTCGAGGTGTTTGTTGGCATCATCATCAGGCATTCCTCTAAAAGGATTTGTTTGCACTTGCTGAATCATGTGGTGCTTCAACGAAAACTCCGGAGCCGTGATTTGCATCGGCGCAATCGGTCCTCCTCGGCCAAACATGGTAGGTTGACAAAGCTCCTCCATTGTCCGAAGATCGGGCTGTGAAAGAACATTGTTGTTATTATTGAGGTGCGGTGGATTATTGTTGTTGTTAACACCTGACATACTTAAATCTTCTCGAGTCTCGGGCTCTTGATAATTAGAAGATCTAGTACGCATACACCTACAAAGGCAAAAGAAAACAATACCAAACACAAAGACAATATATATACACAATAAAATCTTTTTGGATTTTTGAAATTTTTAATTTTTATGGATTTTTAACAATTTTTAATTTTTATGGTTTTTTGAATTTTTTTGTGCAAGAAAAATAACCCTCACAAGTGAACGGATCCCAAAAAGCAACGCGTCTTTCACAGAAAACCGTTAATCTTTACGAAAAGAGCCGGCAGCGGCACCATTTGGTACAAGCGATTTTACCTAGTAAGAAAAGTTCGTTCGTTTAAGTATGTCTCTTCGAATTGAAAAAGGAGTTTAGTGTGCGACTCAGTCGTTCTTTGGTGAAACAAAAGTTGTGTCGTTGTAGTATATTAAAAGTGAAAAAACAATTAAGGTAAATCTAAAATCTAACTTAAAATAAATGACGGGAATTTAAAGCGAGACTAAAAGTAAATGGCACTTAATTAAATCTAAACTAATTAAAAGTAAATGTTGCAAATAAAAATAACTTTGAAAAGTAAATCTAATTAAATGACTTAAAACTAAAACGTGACGGAAAATTAATCAATTTAAAACTTAAAACTTAACAAAAATAAACAAACAAAGTGCATTCCATCGCAATGCGATCGGAATCCTGTCGCAATGTCACCTAAAGGAATCCAATCGCAATACTGATCGCAATCACCTATCGCAATAACAAAAACAAACCTGTCGCAATGATCCCAATCGCAATCCTATCGCAATAACTCAAAATCAAACCAATCGGAATCTCAATCTCAAAACGCGTCGCAATGCAAAACCCTTATGCGATGCACCGATCGCAATACGAGTCGGAATACCAAAACCCTTATGCGATGCAGTGATCGCAATGCTGGTCGCAATATGCCCCGTCGCAATAGGGTTAACCTTTGCGATGGCTTGTGAATCGAAATAAGCAAATCTTAAAAGCTAACTTGAATAAGCACAAATAAGCAAATACCAAAACTTAATTAAAAAGATATAAAACGAGACAATAAGTAACAAAGTTAAAGACTTTTTCAAAGCACGAATTAAGCAAACTAAATAAGCAAACTTTTAGAAAGACTAAACTTTTTAGAAAACTTAAAAAATCAAATAAGTTAAGTATGAAACAAGCCAATAAGATTGTCAAACTTATGGCTTATCTTATACAAAAACTTACACAAAGTAAAAAGATAAACTTTTTAGTAAAATAAGCAAAGGGATTAAGCAACTCCTTGCTTAATCCAAAATTTGGATGAACCAAAAAGAAGAAAAGTAGAATGAGAATGATGAAAGTAAACTTGATCAAATGTAAATAAAGATTAAAGCAACAAAATTAAAGAACACTTACTTGGAATTAAAAGGTATTAAAAGTGCAAGACAATGTATTTAAATTGACATGAAAAGTAAATGTGCAAAAATTAAAGATGGAAGAACTAGTGTCACTCTAGCCAACAAGTGTAAAATGAAATGATCCTAAACTATATATAGGAGAGATTAAGGAGTGCTTAGGAAGCTTCCTTCCTCTTTCCTCTTTTCCTTAATTGCACACTTAAGTCCTTCTCTTCTTAATCTTTTGTTAATCTTGGACTTTAATGACTTTTGGCTCGGGATTTCTTTAAACTCGTCTTTAATTTTCTTCATAAATAAGACTCGAGTTCTTCGGCTTTAGTAAACTTCCGTCTTTTGACTTTTTCTTCGATAAATCTTCAGAAATGGTCTTGGACTTCCGTTCTTTTTGCACTCTTGACTTCTTGACTTCGTCTTTCGTCTTTTTCCTCGATAAAAGCCCGTGAATGCCCGTGTTTTCTCCACTTTTCACCTTTTCATCCTAAATCACAACAAAAAGACAAACCACGCATAATTCCGACATAAATGACATAAAATACGCGTTTTGGCTCGGTTATTATTGTAATTATGTGGTAAAAAGGATGGGTGTTTACACACCTATCAGCTAGAAAAAAAAGAGAAAAAAATAGAAAAAAATAATAACTATACAAGAATCCCAAGAGGGGCAGTGAAGTGTTAATTATAGTAGCTATTAAATTCCAATATTACTCTCATAAGGGTTGCGGGGATTTGATAGTTTCTCCAATCTAATATAACCTTGACGGGTTGCGGGATTGAAGATCCAAAGTCCCAAAAAGGCGGCGGATATAAATTATTGCGTGAGTTTTATTTTTCTTTCCTTAACGAGTGTGTAGCTACTTATTAATGCATCACATAAGGACCTTACACATAAGGCGAATGACTTATTACTCTTAAGTCGGACTTATATCAACTGATATAGGTTTTTATATACAAGTCTTAGGAAAGACAAGTATAAAGCGGGCAAGTATTAAACTCGACGATTTAGGAAAACCGACGAATCGAATAAGTGCGAGTTCGTTTTCGAAGGAGGTGTGTGAATTAATTGCCAAATATATAAAATCAAAGTTTGTATTAGTGACGTTTTTGGTTTAGAAGAGAGAAATATAAAAGACGAGCTACGACTACGATTACACTACGACGTAATGACGTAAACGCGAACGTAAATACGTAAAACGCGACTAAATTAAAAATTTAAGCTAAAAATTAATTAAAAATAAAAACTAAGTTTAAAATAATATAAATAAGAATAAAAATTCAATAAATATATTTTAAAACCTTTTATTAATTAAATATTTAATTTTAATGCTAATTAAAGCCCTAAAATTAAATATAATTAAGAAAAAGCCCCCAATATTATTTTATTAAACTAATATCCCACTTACATTATTTAAAGACTAAAAAGTATTTTTCCTAAATTTTAGAACTATTTTTCTATTTTTTTAAATGCTAAAAACATTTTTTAAACTAAAATAATGATTAAAAATAACAAATTAAAGCTAAAAATAAACTTACTTTTTCAAAAATCCTAAATTATATTTCTGAATAGTATAAAAATGAAAAAGTTTGAAAACAGTAATTTTTTACACTAAAGGACAAAACAGTTTTAATTAAAAACTATTTAAATTAAAATTAAATCTAAAAAAAATAACAAACTGAAGTGAACAGTAAACTTTTTAACTAAAAATCTTAAAATAATATTCTTAAACTAAGAAAATTTGATAAACTGAAAAATATTAAGATCTTGCACTAAAATACAAAAATCAGATTAGTAAAAATTAATTAAAATGGAATTAATTCTAAAAAATACTAAATAAACAGTGAAATAAAATAAAACTCAATGAAAAATCATAAAATAAATACACAATACCAGGAAAAATAAAAGCTATGAGAAATCCTTAAAAAATTGCACTAAAGACAAAAAAACATGAAAACTGATAGTGATAGCTAGGGTTTCTTGTCTTTTTCCCAAACAGTGGGAACCAATTTACTAGCAGTGGGAAACTTCTTCCCAATGCTCTATGCAGAAAATGGGTCTGAGCACTTATATGCTTGAATCTTGCTTGTTTTTTTAGTTTTGTTGGATACCAAAGGACCCCTACACTCAGTTGAGTGTAGGGAGTCAATATAAACAAGAAAAACAACAACTATAATACAAAAATCACACACAAAAGCACCAAAACAGTCACTGTAATGCTTCTATGGGGTCAGGCAATGTTTTGTTGGTCTAATGTGCCATTTGGTGAGTTTCAAAAGCTCAGAACTCACTCAATACACCACCAAGTCACTAGCAATCAATCCACAATCCTACTTTAGCACTACTTCTATTGATAATCAAGATTTGAGATCTTAAAACACAAAAATGAGGGTCAAAATAGGCCTACTGATGAACTAAGAGTGCTTCATAAGCAAACTTCTGATTTACTCTACCAATCTTGAAACAAACTAACAATAACACTTAATACTAACTATCTAGGTGTGTGTAGACAGATTTTAAGTCACAAGATTGTCAAACTTTCACCTTAAAACCTTATCCCAAACACCACTTAATATTTCTGAAATCAAAAATTTCAACAAATGCTTACAAATCAAAACCAAAATGGTTTAATCTTACTCTAACATTCAACACATCATCAAATAAACAGAAACAAACACTTAAGCTAAGAATTAAACAGGTTCCACACAAATTCATATAGCACATGCAATTTAAAACCAAAAAAGGAGATAATAGTGGGTTCAAGCTGCAACCTGCTGATGCCTTCACCAAATCAACTTAAAGGGCTTGTATGAGCTTATGAAAGAAGTGTAGAGACCCTTGTTGGTGGAATCTACAAGAGACCCAAGGGGACAATGCCTTCAAAAAAATGGAAAGAATGAACAATGGTCTTGTTTGATGCTCTTTCTCCTGCACAACCACAACAGACCAAGAACACCCTTCAAGTAGACAAAAGACCACAAGCTGCAAGCTTGTGGCTTTTGCTACAGTAATATGGTGAGTAAAATAAAAACAAACTTTTGTGAAATTCTTTGAAGACTGAATCCTTTGGAACCAAAAAAACTGAAACCTTTAACTTGATTTTAAAACAAAAACAAGGCCACAATTCTAAAAACCAAATCACAAGTCTACTTTCACTTCCTTGTGATTTGGATTCCTAAAAATCTACAACACATTCGTTTCTTGACAAAACTTGGAGAATAAATGAACTTTTGAAAGATTTAAACTAGATTGCAAATAATATAAAGATTACACTAAGAAAATCCTAAAATGGAACACATCTTTTTCTTGCACAAGATTCAAATGTTCATTATCATTAATAATTTAAAAACTTTTACAAAATAAAACTGGAACACGAGGCAATATACATGTTGTATGCTCTCTTTATACTACTAGATGGAAGATTCGAGATACAAAAGTAATGAAACCCTAGCTGCTTGTTTTTCCATTAATGCCCTTGAGTTTTATTGAAAATTCTTGGTCAAAATCAGTATGTGATGGCTCCTGCAATGACAATGATGTTCCAGCTGGTTAAAATGATCAAAGCCGTTTGAGAAACCCTTAGCCAACAAGGATTGTGTATTGTCTGTTGATTTTTTTATTGATTTTGTTTGTATGTTGTAGGGGAGATACGTGGGGGACCCACCAGTCACGGGGTTGGTTTTCTGGGTGTGGGTTTAGGTTTAGGGGAGAGTTAATTAGTGACCTGGAAAGTATTAGGGATAATCCCTTTGGTTTGGTGTTGGAACGAATTAGGGTTTATGTAGTGGTGGGGTGAGTTAACAGTTGAGTTTAATCTAGGTTTAGGAAAAAACATGTGTTTCCATCCTCTAAAATCAGTTAACAAACGATTTTAAAAAAATGTTTATAAAAAGATTAGTGGGAGGTGACATGGGGTGATGACTGGGTGGGGGTGGTGATGTGGAAATTTTTGGTTGGCTGGTGGAGTTTGTATGTCTGCCCCTTTTGGTAACTTGACTTGCAAATGTTGTTCATACTAAGTTAAAACAGCCAAAAACTCAATTCCCATTATAGATAAGTTTTGGTTTTTAGATTTTTGCCACAAATACTTTTGAGAAATCTTTCCAATGGTTTTTCTTGTAATAAATGAATTCTTCAAGGGCCAATCTTGTACATTCTTGTTATTTTAGGGACCCTTTTGTAATTTTTGAGTTTTACAAGGGTATAAAATGACAAGTCTTCAAAAGTTGAGGGACCAATCTTGCCAAATCTTCAAACTTCAAGGACTTATTTGGAAAATCAACATTCGGCTTCGTTTCTTTATGCGGCTTCGTCTCCCGTGTTCGTTTTTGCTTCATTCTTGTGATCTTTTGTTGATTTCACGATATCCGCACCTAAAATACACAGTGAACAAACACAAGCATATTTTATGGTATTTTAATGATATTTTAAGCGTTTTAAGCCCGAGTTGGACCACGAGACTATGTATAATTATAGTCTCATCACTCCCCCATATTAAACCATTGTCGTGCCCTCACGCAATGCTAGAATTAAGTATCGTAGCACTTCCAAAATTCATTTTTATGTGACATTTATTGAAAATGTAAACTTTAATAAACTACTACACGTGTTTTAGACATAATGTATCGTTTTCATCACGATTAAGTGACTTTTAGGGTCAAAGAATAGGAACACGTGAATGCCTCATAGAGATAAGTTCGTCATCCTCGATTTTCACCCAATTCCATGCTAAGCGTGTAACGAGATCATTGTTATTATAAGTTAGCAACACAATCATATCTCATGAGTGTTAATTACACACCTAAACTCCCTTATTCATACTTGGTATCTCTTATATTTTATTTTTGTCTAAATGATCACGAGGATGCATCATTGACTTATGCATGAATAGAGATTTTGTCTAAAAATAGAGTTTTAACGGTGTAACCAAAATCATTGAATTAATAATTCACCCTAATAGACAACGATGTCAAAAAATTAAGTCAACAAGAAGGATCGATAAACACGGTTTTATAACGGTTTTGAACATGAGACTTATTACCAAGACTTTTATACGCCCCCTAACGGATGGGCATTATTATCATAGGTTTACCTCCATCTTTTATTCAACTCCGCCATGGAGCTTTTATTATGACTTCTGTAACACCCCATTTTGATAAATGGAATGTCACGCGTAATTATGGCGTGTCATCAAAGCATACAAGGATAAATGTCTAAAACATTACATGACCATAGGGTAAACCGGAATCAAACATGGGTTCCCAAACATAAGCCCAAAACATAATAAAGTAAATGAAATGAATGAAAGACTTAAACAAGCATAAATATGTGAAGGCAGAAGGAAAAGAAGTCTATGGCAGCTTCCCTCCTATGCACGTCCTCCAAATGCTCGAGTCTGTCCTTGGGTACCTGCCGTTTTGGGACATGGAAAGGAAAGTAACGGCTGAGCAAACGCTCAGTGCACGGATGTACAAGTAAAGCATGATTAATATAAGCATATAAGCATGAAACAACGGAAGAAACTAAGTCCTGGATAACCCGGTTAAGTCTTAGTAAAACTGGTTTTATAGTTTGAAAAGCCTTATGTTTATCTTATAAAAAGTGTTTAACATATTTTACCATTAGCCAATATAGGTCATGAAAATCCACCGTGCATGAATACTTGGAGGGGTGACCTCATCATGCAAATTAGAGGGGCTGCCTCTAATTTAATATACTGGTTTTTGGGAAGGAGGGATCAGCTCCTTGTGAAGGATGCAAGGCACACACCACATTCACACTGAGTAATCTGCTGGAAAACATGTAACTAGGATGCACCCATACGCCCCACATGATAAATATAATAATATGGCCAAAACCTGAAGGGACGCCACGAGCAATCACTCTGCCGTGGGGAAGTCATAACACCAGTGCCTCTAGTGTTATGGTTATGGTACCTCCATAACTAGGTGAAACTGGTCATGCATGTATATGGCTTTAGGTATTCTAATTAAACATAAGAAATCAAACATATAAACTTATACTATGGGAAAACAGTTGGCTGCATACGGGGAATCCTAATAAGGAAAGAATGTCCATACTAAAAGGACGGGAATCCG
Source organism: Glebionis coronaria (assembly GCA_025667525.1). NCBI lineage: Eukaryota > Viridiplantae > Streptophyta > Magnoliopsida > Asterales > Asteraceae > Glebionis > Glebionis coronaria. The sequence goes on along the minus strand of CM046882.1, from coordinate 93,952,892 downwards.
TACCTTATGTCCACTGAACGAAGAAGACGAATGGAAGAGAGTCCTACTTCGGTATCACTAATGCTGCATAAATACATACGTGTATAAGTATCTGATTACTAAATACGTAACTGGTTTTATATCATGTCTTAGCTTGTTTTATATGTTCATGTCATGTTTTACTATTTTAAGCTTTATACCGTGTTTACCTTATATTCTGTCTATTCTAATTAAGTATTACTTGTATTTCATGTATTATTATACTTACTGTGTAATAATAAGTAACTTCCTAAAAATAGCAGGTTTCCTAAAATAGAAAGTTTCCAAAAATAGAAAGTTACCAAAAATAGAAAGTTTCCAAAAATAGAAAGTTACCAAAAAATAGAAAGTTTCCAAAAAATAGAAAGTTTCCAAAAATAGAAAGTTCCTAAAAATAGAAAGTTTCCAAAATAGAATTACTGCTTAAAATAGATAAGTTTCTAAAAATAGAAAGTTTCCATAATTAGATTAGCTGCCTTAATTAAATGAGTTTCTAAAAATAGAAAGTTTACATAAATAGATATAAGCTGGTTAAATAAGCTAATTATATAAGCTTAAGTGGTTTCTGATTATTATCCTAAGTCATGTTGTTATAAAGTATAGTTTATTAATTATTACATGTAAATTAAATAAACTATAGGTTAAAAGTATTTAATTAAATATATCATGATTTTAATTAAATAAGGTAAAATACTTAGGTTAAAACATGTATTATTAATTATTAATAATATAACTAAGTCATGTTAATTAATTAATTATAGTCATGGTTTTTAATAATTAATTAATTATAAAGTCTAGTAAAATATAAATACTTAGGTTAAAATTCATGATCTAATAATTAAATTTATAACCTAAGTCATGTTAATTAAATTAATCATGTCATGTTTTATTAATTTAATTTTTAACACATAACCCTTAAAATCATAAACTTTAAAAATAATCTATAAACCGGACCCGACTAGAAACCATGAACCGGACCCGTAATCAACACCATACCCCGAACCAAGGTCGGGGTTCCCTTGTTTTGGCTGCTACTGTGGGACCACCATCACCATACCGAGACCATATGGTCTCGGTGGTGGATAATAAGCCAAGCCGAGACCCCCATGGGGCTCGGTTAGGCGTCGGCCAACACAAAACACCCCTAAAACCCTTGTTTTGATTTACCCCATGATCATAGACATGTTTTAATAATTGTTTTTAATTAGTTTTTAAAAACATCATGATTTTATGTGATTCATTAAATCAAAACATAAAAGAAAGGGTTAAAAAGTTATACCGAATACATGGATCAATTAAGGACGAACACACACGAATCCTTATAATAATTCCAAGATCAAAATCAAACCGAAACACCTTTGTGGTGTTCTTGAAAAAGGAGGCCAAAGAGACAAAGGAGGAGGAGGAGGAAAACTTTTCGGGTTTTAATTATTTTCTAGATTTTGTTATAATGAAACAAGTTTTCTCCTTTTTCTTGTTTAGTAAAAATTAATGGGCTAAGCCCTTTTTCTTCCTAATTTCGTGGTATATGGGGCCCACATGGGGTAACCCGAACATTTTCCGTGTCTAAATATTATAGTGTGTTCTCGTGTTATATCGTGTTCGTGTTTTACGTGTTCTAATTAATTATTGATCGTGACTTAATATATTTATTCGTGTTCGTGATATATATATATATATATATACGTAATTAATATTAGCTCGTGATTAAATTACGTTCATGATTTCATGATCGCATGTTCGTGTTTATAATTATTATTAGAATAATTAACGTGTGTTCATACGTAATAAATACTTATCATGTTCTAACACGTACGTAATACTCGTAATTCTTATACGTGAAACGTAAACATGTTATAAAAGGAAAGTTCTAATCATATACGTACGATCTTAAGGGTACTATTCATGGTAAAAGCATGCGGGTTTTACAACTCTTCCCCCCTAAAAAGAATAATTCGTCCCCGAATTATAGATAACGTAAACTGAAAGAGAAACATACCCGAATCAAACTGAGAGGGTATGTAAGATAAATGAACATGCAGGTGACATGGTAGAAGGAACGTGGAACGTGACATATCTTGAAAGGATATGGAACGTGACTTGACTTAAAGGACATATCTAATTGATAAGAGAAAAACGGATAAGAAGTCCGGATGGACTTGTTCGTTTCCAAGTGGCCTCCCTCTTGGAACGGTTCCTTTACAAGATCTTGACACGAATGATAAATCTTGGTCCTCCTGACCTTGACTTGAAATACGAAGAAGTTCTTGGTTATCAACGTAAGGTAGATCCCCTAAATTTGATCGAGGGAATAAGAATTAACGTATAAGGGAAAATAAAACGTTATCGTGCAAAACACTCTAACTTAACTGATAATTAGCAACGATGCGCGAGACATAAAGAAACATAGTACGTGAAAATTTTTGAACGTGGTGAAAATTTTTGAACGTGATACGTGGAATATTTTGAACGTAATGCGTGGAGATATGGTGAGTGTAATATGAGCAAACATATCGTGATCCATGTAACATATCTTGATCATGATATGAGGAACGTGGAATGAACATGACATGTGAAACATATCGTGAACATAGAATATAATGGCGGTAACAGCAAACGCTACAAGGTGAGACGTGGAATATAACGTGAAACGTCTATCTGAGGATAGAGAGTTATACTAAACTTGGGTTTGGTCTCTCAAGTTCTTGCAAAACTTCCCAGAACAAAAATGAACGTAAAATCGTAAGCCAAGATACGATCATGAACGTGAATAGTGTCATGAACGCGAGCGTGAAAGCAAGTCGTGGAATTAAAATGAAGAAATGAAGTAAATAAGGAGTACAATTACGATTCTTTGTCTGACCCAATAACTGAGGGATTGCCAAGTGATCGGATGAGCCTTAGCTGGAACATGTCCGATCAATCTGTTGGTTCTGAAATCCTTGCGGATGTAAGGATTTTGCAGACTTGATCAAACTGTTTGCAATAACCCAGATAGCATCATGCTTCTTCTGGGTTTGCGTTAATCTGGTAACCAAAATCCATGGAGATCTTGTCCCTTTTCAATTTACAATTTCAGATGATGAAAAACATCCCAGTCTGTTGGTGTCCTATCTTAGCCTGTTTGTATGACAGGTATGAAGATATGAACGTAACTGTATCTTGCTTCATCGAACTTGATACATAGGAGTTTGCGAAACTCTGAGTCTATGAATCTAAACTTCTCTTAACGTAGGATTTCCTATAACACCTAATGTAATGTAGGGTTATCTCATTTACGCATAAGCAGATTCATGGTAAGATTCACCATGCAAATCCATGTGATCCAGCGTGTCACTGTAATCAACCAGAATTGATATTGGAAATTTCCAGGGTGGAATTTCTCCTATCATAGAATTTGTAACATGGTGCAAATATGGTCTTCCTGTTCTTCTCTAGGCTTAAAGGGAAATCATGTTATCCTCAATGAAAACACTGATGATTTTGCTTATGAGTTCATGGAAACTCATTTGCTGCTGGAGCATTGATGGGACTAAATCAAAATCATAAATCTAGCATGACCGAGTCGTGTACGAATAGCAGTCATGGACATGTCCTGCTCTTTCGTTCGTCACTATTGGCAGCATGATCATGAGTTCGATCTTGGAAAATTGGTTAACACTATAAGGTCGATTGGACATGTTGTCAATACGTGGAGGAGAATAACGGTCATGAATGGTGATTTGTTTAAATCGACGGTAGTCAACACATAATCTCATGGTACCGTCCTTCTCCATGTAGGTTCTTCTGGAATGTATGGGAAGATTTTGGAATACTCGTCTGGTTATGCGTAAAAAGGAACTTCGGTGGTCATGTCTTAACTAACAACTAAAATTTTCAGCAGTCATGGCTAACAAAGCACGTGCTTGTAAAGCATAAATGACTTGTACAGATTTTCCTGATGGAAAATCATTCTGAATTATATTTGGGAGTCTGAACATCACCGTACATACTCATGAATCGTAGCATGGTGTGCGATTCGTAGTCCATAATTAGGATTAAATTCAACTCGCATCTGTCCGAGGTAATGCGTTATCCGTTGGGATCTTATCATTAGGCTGAAGAAAACCTTCGTATACATGGGGAATACGAATGGCGTCCGATATGGTCATGAACATATGAAATATAGGTGCAAGAAAGGAAAGTGTAATCCAACGAAAGTGACTGACCTTACTGATACACCGGTGATGGTACTGAAATTCTTGTGACCTGATTAATACATGGCACAACAAAATGGATATACCCTGGGAGGGTACCCTGAATTTCTTAGAAATGTTCCATAATTGGACGTGAGTCATGTGTCTTGACTCGTGTCTTGGAAATATAAGCATGACATGTGTCTTGACTGGTGTCTTGAGATGTGTCTTCAAAAAGCATACGTGAGACATGTGTCTTGACTGATGTCTTGACATGTGTCTCGAGACGTGAAACAATAGAACTACAATATTAGGTTACTATGCCAGAATTTGCGGATCGGTTGGACTACTGATCAATATGGATGTCTGATCACGTCCGCGGCCGGAGCCTCGGTTGCGATTTATAGGATAGTTGTTGTCATAGTAGTGGTTACTATCATCTTGTCTGTCAGTTCCATGACGGTCATTCTCATGACTGTGATTCATGTAACTATTCAGCTGAGTGGCCGACTGGTACCGGTTTGCACTCATATGACTGAAATGACAACTGAATGACGTGTGACATGTAACTAAGAATTTGGGACAATGATTGATGAAAATCATCTGATGGTGAAGTATCTTCTCGTCCAATAGCTTTGCTCTGACGCCTTTGTCTTCGTCTTGTAGGATCTCCAGGTTGTGAACAACGTCCGCATCTCGTAGCGTCTTCAAACATCAGCAGCATCAACCTTTAGTAACATCTCCAAGTTATGAGCGGCATCGACAATCTTGTAGAATATCAGCAAGTGAACATACGCCTAAGATGATTTAGAATCGGCTAGCGAATACTCGTGAAGTATTGCAAGTGAAATACACATGGATTAAGGTATGTGGGATACACATGGAATACGGTACATGGAGTACACACGGAATGTACATGAAACGATCGGTATGGGGTCGATCATTTGACATGATTTAAAGGAAAATAATTGATTAAACGGTTAGAAAGACCATCATGATAACCTGGCAATGCCAGTATATACCTCATTCTGGTAGCATAGAGAAACGTTAAAGTGTGATTACACAAAATTCAAGATGATTTGCCTGAAAGCATGATCAATGAAAACCAACCATGACTATCATGAAAGCAAGATTTACTAGAATCTTTCAATGTCTAGCATGAGGGCATGATCGACATGATGAGAACATAATCAACATAAGGAGACTTAAGACATACTTAACATGAATATGAAATCAACATAAAAATCTTGGAATGAAATTAATCATGAAGGAGTATAAACATAATCAGCATGAAAATGAAGTTAACCATGGTAGCATGAAAACATACTTGACATAAAAACATAATAACTTATGAGGGGACATGAAAAAAATTTATACCAATAAATCATGAGAAAATTTTTATGCATGAAAACAGTGCATGAATGCATGATGTAGTTTATAAAAACTTTTATATGTGCGAGGGGACGCCTATGGGTCGGTCCCAAAACAAAAGACATGGCGAGGGGACGCCTATGGGTCGGTCCGAAAGTTAAAAGTTTCGATAAAAGCACATGCGACTAAATAGGGCCAGTCCTTTACCAACCATTACTTAGTCATAATTGTTAGAAATACGTTTTTAACGTATATTAGAAGTATCGGTCACTTCACGATATTATTGAATGTTGTATAGCTCGTAGTTAATGTTTGTTTACTTTGTTAAGTAAAACCGGCCCATGGGTTTGTCATGGGTCAGCCCAAGTCCATTAGTGGTGGTGTATGGAGATATGTATATGTGATGATTTGAAATTACGTTATAGGGTAAATTAGAAAATTACCTTTAGGAAAAAGTAATAGACTAATATTACCAATGACGAATTCAATTAAACACGTTGGTGACTCAAGTTCGTTGTACATGAAGATCGAGTGAATTTGAGACGTTTTGATTCGATTTGGACAATTGATTTGAATTGGTTCTCGGTTTTTAAACTAGAAATTAATTCTACTAATTTTAAACTATTTTTAATCCTAAAGTGCATGAATCGTTTACCCCGCTAATATTTAAAATCTACAAACAATTAATTACTTAAAAATTAAAACTATTTAAAAATTAATCTATTTAATAATCTATTAAAATTAATCTATTTAATGAAAATAACTTTTAAACTATTTTAAAAATCTAATTAAAGTTTTTAAAATAAATTTACTTTATTAAAAATTACTTTAAAACAAATCTATATATTTTAAACTAAATTTATTTAAAATCTAAAGTTAGAAAAATCTAATTGTTAAAATAAACTAATTAAACTTTTAAAATAAAAACAATTTTTTTATATTTCTTTTTATTTTAATTTTAAACTACTTATTATTTAAAATTTCAAAATTTACTTTAATTAAAATATTAATTGAAAGTTAAATAAAAAAACGTGAGTTAAACAAACAAATTCTCAAACAAATACTGCCCAGTTACAACTATATAATATTAATTAAACTAAAAGTAAGAAAACCAAAAAGGCCAGTTAGCCCAGTTGGCTAACACGCTAAACACACATCCGTGAGGTCACGGGTTCGATTCCCATACGGGACATATATATATATTTTTTTTATTTAATTCTTTTAGAAAAATTAAACTAACAGTCACATGAGGTGACTAGTTTTCACAGATAATTTGTGAAGCTGAAAAGGGTTTCAGCTAGTGAGTAAATCAGATCAAATGGATCTGATCACATAATTCTAATAAACAGTAAAACAAATAACTTCCAAAATCAGCTTAAGGTAAAAAAAAACACGCAGCCCTCTAACTCAAATATTTCATTTACCACTATAAAGAACTAATCAGATAACTGAAGCAAACGAAACCGTTAAGTTGAACAAGACATTTAGGAACTAAAAACTTTATCAGATTCAAACACTATCAAAAATCATTTAGTTGAACAAGTCTTAAATCTTCAAATTACAATCTATAAAAGCAAATTTTATCAAAGATCAATCTCAAGAGTAAAAGCAAAGATCCAATTGCTCTAAGCACAAAACAGAAAAACTATCACCAATTACACATCAATAAACAACAATTCAGAAAAATGCTAAAGCCAAGTTATCGCACAATCAAGCAAAATTCATACCACTAATCACACTAAAATACTTTCTGCAAATCTGTCTAATTAACCTATTATTTTTACAACCAAACAACTACGTTTTAAAGGTCCAAATAGCAGGTTGCATAAAACTTACGAAACCTCAAATTAAATTAGGCAAACCTGCAGATCTAAACATATAACCAGAAGAACTGAATTAAACTTACTAAACACCTAGTAGATCAAAAGCTCAAACTCACCTAAGCATGTAATAACTATAACAGTAAAACGAATCTAAGCAAACTCTCAAAAGCAGATTTTCATCATACATTTTAGCAGTCAAATACTCTCATGCCAAAACAATTTAAACTGAAAATTCCTAATCAAATTTAACCTCGATCAATCATTATCATATTCATAAAATCAGTCTAGAAGTAACATAAATCAAACAGTTACAAACACACACGAACTACTCAAATCATTTAAAGCATAATAACACTTAAACAAATATCAATCTATTTAACATTAAAAATAAAAGAGATTAGTACCTTAAGTCGAACCCTTTGAGCAGTAAGATTGCGCTGAGCAACCTAACGAACCGGAATCAAAACCACCATTCACCATTGAACCGTTCCAACATTAAAATCAAACGAACCATCACAATCAAACGAACCGAGCAGATTTGTTATTTTGTATTTATCCAGTAGGGATAAATATGGATCCGATTCTTTACTTCTAATATTAAAACTAAGCTATTGATTAGCTTATATTTAATATTGTAAACATTATTATTATGAAACAGCTTCAAGAATAAATTCGTATATCACTTCAAACTATAAAAAGTAGACAAGAATATCAAATAAACGACCGATCTTTTATTAACTTTCCAGAAAAATTACAAGATTTAAAAAGAAATACATAATTTAACCTAAAACTATTTCTACATAATAACTTTAAAGAAAAGCAAAGGATGATTTTACAAGTAAATTGGGGGGTTTTTATAGCCTTCCCAAGGGCTTGCTGAGGAGCATCTCCGAATCTTCCAAGGAATATTCTTTTTTCAATCTTGGCCATTAGATCAATCTCTCTCCTGGTTGTTATGAATCGGATGGTTGATATATCACATCAATCACACGGATTGCCAACGTGGCATCCATGTGTTAGTTATGTTTCTTTTGAGCCATTTGATTGGTTGATATGAGAGGATGAGGTGTATCTTCAAATCATATGTTGCCACGTAGCCAAGCTCGTCCATCATCTCTTCCTTAAAATTGGGGGATTTAATTCCCCCACACGTGAATTACACTTGAGTGAAAAAGCCCTAAAATTAATTGACTTTTTACTAGTTTAGGGTTGGGTGAATAGTAACTAGGGTTACTGGTTTTTAGGTTTTGGGGAAGATGGAAAAATGGGGAAGAAAGTACTTTGGTTTTATCGAATGAATTATTTATTTGTGTGGGTGAAACGAGTAGGTGAGGAACGGTTTTAACATTCATTTATTGTGTGAAAAGTGGTAAAACATGTGAAGTATGGGATTCATTTATTCGTTTGACTGAAACAAAACAAACCCTAAAGGCCCATCATTCATTTGTTTTCTTTCAATTTTGGCTAGATAACAATCGTTTTGGACTTGGACTAAATTAGAACCCAACATTTGACTTATTTCAACCGTATATTGTAGTATATTGGGCTGTTTGATTTGGGCTTTGTTTGGCCTTATTCCAAAAGTATTTTCTAATATTGGACTCTCAGGCCCAATAAGTATTTGTGGGTCCCACTTGGCCCATAAACTTGACAAATGATTAAATCCTCTAAAGTCGAGCTCGATTTTGGCTTCATTGATCTTTTTCTTCAAACTCGTGCCGGTTTTGCCGATTTTTGCGATCTTGGTACCTACACACATGAAAACAAGAAATACACATATACAAGGCATATTGGATACATTTCATGCATAATTTCATTGTTTTAAGATACAAATGATATGAGTAATTACACTCATATCAAATTCCCCTATGCTAAGCAATTGCCGTGTCCTCACGCAATGATAAAATAAAACTCTAACTACACCATTATTCAACTTTTTGACTATTTATTTTGTAAGGACATAATGTATTGCTTTCATTATAGAAAAATAACTTTAAGGATCATAAAAGCTCAAATAGATTCATCGTCCTCGACTTTTCACTTTTCCATGCCAAGTGCAAAAACAAGATCATTGTTATTATAAGTTAGCAAACTAACACGAACTCAAGTGGGCCAATTATTCACTTAGACTCCCTTATTCCTAGGTGTATCTCTTATATTTTATTGTTGTCTTGAATGATCACGAGGATGCATTGTTGACTTATTTCGATAATTCATTAGGCCGAAAATAAAGTGAACGATTTAATCAATAGTTAGCTAAAGGACAAAATCTTTTAAAACTGCTTCTCGGAACCTCATAAAGTTCATTTCTTTACATAACTTGCTTTGCGATTTGAGACCTTTCTCGGACCGATATTTGGCAGTGACTTTATACTTCAAACCTTGAGAGACGTTCATGAAATAATGGTCTTCTCTTCATATAGGAATTTCTTTACTTGAGGTTTTGAGAGATTCATACTTGGACCACGACTTCTTCATTTTTCTCCAATCTTTATTTGGGATTTTGATATACAACGATCTGCCTCCTTTTTGGACTTGGCTTTATTTATCCTCATACCTTGTTAAGGTCTTTTTGGATAGACTTCTCCATGACTTTTGAGGAGTATTTGCTTTTCGTCGTGTGTCTCGATCCTTCATATTGATTTTTGATAAATGATTCTTCACATCACTTGAGATCTTTAGCAATAAAATATAGCCCTCATGCCTTGTTAGGACCTTTTTGGACTCGCCAATCTTCGCATCCCGCTTTAATAAGTTATGCCTTGGCTATGAACTCTAATCCATACCGAGAAACTTTTAAACGATCTTGGGCTAGAAGCTGTTGATCCCAAACTTAGATCGATTAAGCTTTGTGTATACGAGATTAAATCAAGTAATACACGTAGAGAAACCTTTGCTTATGAATAAAGTAACTAAGTGTTATGCGGAATTAACACTTAATCTAAAACACAAAGATGTTAAACAAACTTTCACTTGTATTAGAATGATCGTACTTGATTACAATAAAAGAGGTTTAACTTGCGAATACTTATGAAAACTGATTATTAACTTTAACCTAAAAGACCTTCTTTTATAGATCAAGAAGTCTTATACAATAAGCTACGAATCAACTATTCTAGGTAAAGATAATAATAGAAAATACAATGTCGAGCTTATCTTTACCATACACATATAAAGAAACAAATAAACAAAAAGATTCGTATGAAGATATTCCATCAGTGTCAATCTTCAAGGCTGTCAGCGTCCAATGTCTTCTTATCAGCGTTGACATTCTTCTTATCAGCGTCTAGTGAACTGACCCATATTTTATTCCCAACAATCCTCCCCTAAACTTGATATCTATTCCAATGATCAAGTTTCTGAATAAAAACTTAAGACTTAGGAGGAATCTTGCAAAAACTTCTTATGTTGGTGATAAACATATCTAATCAAGTCCTTGGCCACGTCACTAGTATAATCAATCTCCAAGGGTGTCTCTAGCATCTTCTCCAACACTTCTTTGGACAAGAAATAGTCAGCATCCACAAGTAGATACTCTGAAAACTTTGTAGAGCTCAAATGAAATACACCACAAGTAGAATAAAGCCTCCAATGAAGATTACTGAGATCATCTTCAAGATCCTTCCATATGGCAGGATCTGCTTCTCTTGGACCACACAAAGTCAAAAATGTGTTCCAAAGTCTTATTCCATTTGCTGAAGTAGGTGCTTCAGCTGTATACTTGGCCTCTATTAATCTCCATAGATGCACCAAGTCTTCTCTGTCTATGCTTGCAAATATAGAAATAACTGAAGTGAAAGTATGTACCTCCTTTCCAAACCTGCCAATCTTCCAAAATCCACACTCATCTTCATCAAAACTGATGATTGGATTTCTGTCATCTAGAGGTACTACATTAACCAAATCTGAAGCTTCCAATGGAGAAAGCTTGAGATGCTTCCTTATGACACCTTCAGTTGGAAAATACACATCCATATCTTTGGGAAATTGAAAAGGATCTCCTTTCTTTACTGGTCTTTAAGCACTCCTCATTTCCTTTTGAATCTGCATTTCCTGAGCAAGCTCTTATTTCCTTTCTTCTGAAAGAAACTTGTAGACATTATTTTCTTGCACATTCCTCCAAATAGGATGTGCCCTATACTCTAACTCCTCAAAAGATAAAGCCAGCAACTTCTTGTATGTCCATCTAGGTTGATGGCATCTAAGCAACTTGTAATACAACTGCCTTCTATCTCTTTTGAGCCAGGTCTTGACCTCTTGTGCATTAAACCTCATAATCACCTTTATGTCATCTTGTACCCTGAGAAGAACTTCCAACCCCCAAATTTGATCTGACAAACTCATCCCTGGGTTGTCCATAACCTTGTCTTCCCAAGCATGGTACATTCTGGTGATTTCTGGTAGGTCCCAATCAATCTGATTCTTCAAATCACTCAACCTTTCCTTTGCTAACTCATCTCCATATTCAAGTCTTTCTGGATCTTCAATAATTTGAACACTTGAATCTGAGCTATCATCTTCTTTTCCATCACCACTTTCTTCCTCACTCTCAGAAACAACAAATGGTGATCTACCACTCCTCTTCAAATCTCTTTCCAAAAGTTGTGCAGCCAACTGTTCATCAAATGCAATTTGTGCTGCATCTTTCTTTGGAACATCTTCTTCAACCAATTTTCCTTTACCTTTGTCTTTTGGATCAATAATAGGTAAAGTAGAAGAAGAAACCTGTGTGGACACATCTTTAATGATTGTTGATGGCTGGAATACATCAACACCACCTGCAACTTTATCAGCGTCCAAGTTACCTCTATCAGCGCCACGATTACCTTTGTCAGCGCTGGATGTGTCAGCGTTCAAACCTGTATCAGCGCCCATTGTTTCTTTGAAAGATCCTTCCAAGTTTAATGGTGTCACCTTGGATGTATCAATAACTGGGTGCTTCTTCAAGTTGGTGAGTGCTTCAGCAACCTGTAAAGATTCACTAAATTGTGAACTCTTCTCTGAACTCTTCTCACTAGCTGTATGAATCAGCTCATCCTCTTCATCCTCTTCATCCTCCCCTTTGGAAGATTCCTCCATTAGACTCCTGCTACTTGGATTCTCCAAAACAGTTACCCGCTCCCTCAATACTTGGAGTTCACGGCCCTGGTTGTTGACAATTTGTACAAGGCTGACATTTTGCTTTTGCAAGCTAATGACAGCAGCCGTCAATTCAGTCAAAGTCATAGGTTCCAATCTGCCCTCAGCTAGAATGGGGATTTGACCTCCCAAAATAGAATCATAGGGCATGGATGAGGTCTTAATGATGTTGGGACTGTCTTGACCAGCATCTAAGCCTGTATCAATAGCCCCAGCCTCATCCATGTCACCAGCCACACTTGTGGAGGTGGTTCTCTCTGCTACAAGGCTAGGACCACTAGAGGAGAACACTCCAGTAGTCCTTTGGCGTTTATTCAACCTAGATTGTAATGGGGTGGAAGATGAAGTAGATTGTGTGGGTGTTGGTTGGTTAAGGGGTGTTTGGGATTGTTCAGGAATGGTATCAGCGTTGGGATTGGCTGTGTCAGCGCCAACATTTTGAGTGTCAGCGTTGGGTTGGTCAATGTCCATGTGATCAGGGGAAGGTAATGGTTCATTAATAGGCTCAAGTTGAGGTGCAGGTTCTGGTTGTGGTTGAGCAGCCTGAATTACTTCAAGCATGGCTTGGGTGAGAGGTATGGATCTGTTTGTGGAGCTCATTTTAGCAAAAATGGTTTTCTGTTGTTTAGGGATCTCATAAAAAGTGTCATGATCCCTAGAACAATATTCTTGTAAATCAAAGACCATTTGCAAAAATCTTGGGTAAGCCAAAGTCATTTTACTTCCCTTATTTTTACACATCCCTTCAAAAATCATTTTTGAAAAATTATACTTAAGCCCACGTGTTATACAAACCAAAGCACTGGCAATTGACCTGTTTATTTCATTAAAAGAAGTACATTTTGGACTTAAGCATTGTAAAAGGACATGTATCAAATATTTCCAGTCAGAGGGAAATTCCTGCTTATGATATTTATTTAAAGTGACATCAGCAGGAATAGGATAACCCAATTCCCTAAGACCTTGTTCTATTGTTGCAATGGCAAGGGTAGTCACACCATCAGCGTCATCAAGACGCAAAGCTTGGCGAACCAAGGCTTCAGTGACCACCCATGTTCTTCCATGAACAGTAGATGTTAATGTGGTCACTCCATTAGCTGTTGTGGAACTAGCAGTGTTCCAAAACTGTCTAATGTGTGCGACAGGGACTAATGGTGTATGAGAAAGTGCATACCTTAAGGAGGATGCATTTAAAAATGCCACCATTTGTGAATACTGAGGGAACAAATCAGGATCAGCAGTCAAGTAAGCTACCATATTATGTTGGCTCTTGAACTCCAGTGTTAAATTCTTTGAGTTGAACTTGGGTGCCATGTTGAAAGCTGTTTAGGTTATGTGATATGGGAAAAATCTAGGAGAAAAGTGTTTAGACAAGAAAATATGAATACCCAGAATAAAAAGTTTAACCAAATTTATAGGAGAGATGCATGATTTTGATTGGTCAAAAATGAGGCGGTTATATTCAAAGAGCAATGATGAAAATATTGAATCAAATATAACTTATCTCATGCATTAATTAAAAGTAACAACTCCCCAAAATTACGGCCAAAGAATAGTCAAAAATAACAACTGGGTAGGGCCCACTAGGTGTCAACGGTCAAAAATAGCCCATCAGCGCCCAACGGCTATATTTTCTTGTCAGCGTTGGCCTAAAGCCTTGTCAGCGTCACGATTGGACGTAACAGCGTTTGGAGAAAAAACTTGTCAGCGTCTAAAAATAAAAATATTTAAAAAGAAAAAGACCTTAACAAAGTAATTTATCCTAAGGGAAATATCTTACAAGTTGATAATAATTACTGGGCGGCAAGCACTGTCCATTTATGCACACTTGCTTAAGCAAGATAGACACAAATGCCCTCTAGTGTCCCTTGCTAACCAAAATACTTACCAACAAAGTTATCTCATAAAATTCTTTGTAACTCCCAGGTAAACCCATAACAAAACTATTCCCAAGTCTCCCATCAGACCACAACTAATTCTAGGCCAAAAATGTCTTGGCAGCATGCATAGTTTATCAACTTTGCATGCTACAGTGCCTCATGGTTTAGTAAAACTAACCCATACTCACCTATGGACACAATCTAGAATTGTGATAAGAGTATTGTAAGAATACCCAAGAGTCCTAAAGGTTCCTTAAACCTCCCCTTAAACTATGATACATGAGTTCTCAAAATATATATGAACATTAAAAATTTATGTCAAGATAGGAATATAAATATTCCAACCATCATCCATAAACAAAAACATGTCCAAATAGCTCTTCAAAGATCCATAAGCAACTCTGTATCCAATGGCATAAAGCTACCACCTACCTACACATTTAGATGAAAACCACAAAACTAACATTTGTTGCTGACAGCGCCCCAACAACACTTGTCAGCGTTGAAGGAACTCTTGTCAGCGTTAGACAATAATATCTCTAACAACGGCAAAATAACACTTGACAGCGTTACATTTACCTTTGTCAGTGTTAGAAAAATAAAGTGGAAAAATCTAAATCATCACAAAGACCAATAACAATGCATTATCCTGTACATACTTTTACAAAAAGGTTCCAAAACACATATTAAGTGAGATTAACCATTCCAATATTTGTTACCAAATATTGAAATCTTCCAGCATCAAAAGGTTTAGTTAATAAATCAGCCACATTATTTTCTGTGGCTACCCTATCTGGTTGTATTAAACCTTTCTCAAAGCAATCTCTTATAAAATGATGCCTAATTTCTATGTGTTTGGTTTTAGAATGATGTACAGGATTTTTAATAATGCATAAAGTACTGTTATTGTCTACAAAAATCTTTGTATGCATAAAATTATACCCATAATCCAACAGCTGGTTCTGAATCCATAAGACTTGTCCACAACAAGCAGCTGCAGCCACATATTCTGCTTCAGTTGTAGAATTAGCCACCACTGTTTGTTTCTTGCATTGCCAAGATATTAATCTGCTCCCAAGAAATTGACATCCACCAGTTGTGGATTTCCTATCAAACTTGTCACCACCATAGTCACTGTCTGAATATGCAATAAGATCCAATGGAGAATCTTTTGGGTACCACAAGCCAAGATCTGGATAACATCTTAGGTACCTAAAAATTCTTTTCACAGCAAAAAGGTGACATTCTTTGGGAGTCACTTGATGGCGTGCACATGCACACACAGCAAACATGATGTCAGGTCTTGAAGCTGTAAGATACATCAATGAACCAATCATTGATCTATAGTGCCTAACATCCACATCCTTTCCAGCTCCAATCTTTCCCCAAGGGTGTTCCCTATCCATAGGAGTGGAAGCATCCTTTTCATGTGGAGAAAAACCATATTTCTTCAAGATTTCAGCTACATACTTGTCTTGGGAGATGAAGATACCATCTTCTTTCTGCTGAACTTGTAAACCTAGAAAGAAGTTCATCTCACCCATTGCACTCATCTTGAATTTATCTGTCATGAGCTTGGAAAAGTCCTCACTCATTTTTGGATCAGTAGACCCAAAAATGATGTCATCAACATAGACCTACACAAGTAATACATGTTTTCCTTTCTTCTTTGTGAACAATGTCTGATCTATGGTGCCCCTCTTGAATCCATTGTCCACCAAATATGTAGACAAGGTACCATACCATGCTCTAGGGGCTTGATGAAGTCCATACATAGCTTTCTTCACTCTATAAACCTTGTCTGGATGCTCAGGATCTTCAAAACCAGGAGGTTGCATGACATACACTTCCTCAACAATTGTCCCATAGAGGAAAGCACTCTTCACATCCATTTGATAAACAGTGAAGTTCATGCAAGAGGCATAAGCTAAGAAAATTCTAATAGCTTCAATTCTTGCAACAGGAGCAAAAACTTCTTCATAATCTATGCCTTCCTCTTGTGTATATCCCTGAGCTACCAAACGTGCCTTGTTTCTGACCACAATGCCTCTTTCATCTTTCTTGTTTCTTAGAACCCATCTTGTCCCAATTGGTCTCACATATCTAGGACAATCAACCAGCTCCCAAACATCTTGTATAGCAAATTGGTGAAGCTCATCCTGCATTGCTTCCACCCAACTAGGTTCTTTGAGAGCATCAAAAATCTTCTTGGGTTCTTCTTGTGACAGAAAACATGCAAACAAACATGCTTGTACAAGAGGGGTATCAACCTTCTTGTGTATATTGGCAATAAATCCACCAAGACTTTGATGGGATCTTCTTGTCTGAACTGGAGCCATAACATCACCAATGATCTGAGATGTGGGGTGATCCTTTGCTGTGGAAGTGAGAACTCCTCCTTCAAAAAGTCTGGTGTCCTCAACTTCACGCTCCATGTTGCCAATATCTTCTTCATCAGACTCTCTTTGATCAACATGAATCTCTTCATGGACATTGGAAGGTCCACCTTGTTCAAAATGGGAAGAGAAAAGATGTGCAAAGGTGTTGTCAAAGTCTGATCCTTGTTTGTCAGCGCTTGGACTAACAACGCTTGAACTGTTGGTGTCAGTGTCTGATCCATCCGCGTCTGAATTGCTCTTGTCAGCGCTTGATTTCCCTTTGTCAGCGCCTGAAGAAGTATGCATGTTTGTATTTGGTGGTATTTGGAAACCACCATTATCTTTTCTAGCAGCAGCAGCAGCAGCATAATACTCATCTGTCCATATAGGAAGTGTGACATATTCTTGTGTGGGAGATGTTTCAACTGCTGGTGGTCCATCCTCCTTAGCAACCTGTATACCTGAAACATTACCAATTCTCTTTTCCAAAACACTTGAAGTTACCTTCACAATGTCTGGATCAGTAACAGGCATATAATTTAAAGCTCTAGATAAAGGTTCTAAGTCAAACAACCAATTTGGACCACTTTCAGGATCACTAGGTTTACTCTCTAAAAACCTAACATGTACTTTTTCAAGTATACGTTTTTCCTTCTTAATGTAAACCCTATATCCTTTGCTCTGCACTAAATAACCCATAAAGTAGCCTTCATCACCTTTTGAATCAAATTTACCTAGGGCCTCACTAGTTTCTAAAACAACTACATGACATCCAAAAGGCTTGAGAAAGCCAATATTTGGCTTCCTTCCCCAAAGTAACTCATAAGGTGTCTTATTATGTATCTTGTTGACCAATGCCCTATTTTGAACATAACAAGCTGTGTTAACAGCTTCAGCCCAAAAGGCTATAGGAAAGTGGGCATCAGCCAACATGGTTCTGGCTGCTTCAATGAGGGTTCTATTCTTCCTTTCAGCAACCCCATTTTGTTGTGGGGTTCTAGCTATGCTAAATTGCCTAGTAATCCCTTTCTTGGCACAAAAATCATCTAACAACTGATTTCTAAACTCACCCCCATTGTCACTTCTAATAATTTTGACCTCATTACCATTTTTCTTTTCAATCTGGGTAATGAAATTAATCAGACTTTGGGCAGTTTCACTTTTCTTGGCTAAAAAGAAAGTCCATGTAAACCTGGAAAAATCATCAGTGATGACAAAACAATATGATTTACCCTTTAAACTTTCTATATTAGTTGGACCAAAGAGGTCCATATGCAATAAGTGAAGTGGTTTAGAACTAGTGTGCACCTGTTTAGACCTGAATGAGACCTTGTGCTGCTTGCCCTTAAGACATGCAACACAAGAGTGGTCATTGTGGAAAGCCTTTTCAGGCAAACCATCAACTAAACCAAGCCTCACAAGTCTATTGATATTCTTAAAGTTTATGTGCCCTAATCTCCTGTGCCAAAGATTACTTTCATCTACTGAGGCTTTAGCATAAAGACATGACATCATTTTATTATTTACCTTAATTCCATTAAGATTCACATTATATATGTCTTTATGCCTTGGTGTTCTAAAATCTATGTATTTCTCCTCAGGGAGCTTGTAATCTTTGCTTAACACCAAGCACTCAGTATCTGTGAAAAGAACCTTATTTTTGTTATCACACACTTGTGATACACTAAACAAATTATAATCCAGTTCTTTTACCAGGAAGACATTATCAAAACGTAGATTATTGGTGACAAGGGTTCCTTTTCCTGTGATTGTTCCATAGCCCCCTCCAAAGTATACCTTATCACCATCTTGAATAGGAGTGAAGTTTGTCAAATAGTCTTCCTTTCCTGTCATGTGCCTTGAGCATCCACTATCCCAATATCCATAATCATTGATCTTCTTCTGAATGCCCTGCACATAAAGAAAACACATTAGTTTTCTTTGGGAACCCAAGCCTTGGAAGACTTGGATTCATCTGGTTGTTCAACAAGAACAGACTTGGTTCTCATAACAACCCCATTTTCATCCCTTTTTGAATGAAATTCCCAGTTAACCCCAAGTGGTGTTGACATTGCTTTTGAAATATAATGAAACCTGTTGCATGTCATAGAAACACCAGTAGAATTAGAGTTTTGGTCTTGTTTTGGTCTCCATGTTAAGCTAGTAGAAGCTTTAGACCTATTTCCCTGTGGTTGCAAATACCTAGGTTTGGCAGTGTGTCTGTCAGCGCTAAAATTGCTCTTGTCAGCGCCCCGATTGCCTTTATCAGCGTTGAACCTAGGGTTTGCTACAGGAACCCATTTCCTATTGGACCATGTGTTTGACTTTTGAAAAGGTCTTAGGCCTTGTGTGTTAGACCCTCTAGAAAAGAATGGGGCTGGTCTAACAACCTGTGAACCTTTGTTCACAAAGGTATTGGGTCTGACAGTGTTTGACCTATGTTGACTTTTGTCAGCGCTGAAATGGTTCCTATCAGCGTTGACATTGGAAGCGTTGACACATTTGTATGCCAAATGTGAGAAGCTACCACATGTGTAACAAGCTTTTCTAGACATAGTCTTAGGTCTAGAAGCAAAGAAGCCTGTTCCATGGTTACTAACTTGGCTTTTTGGTGACCTAGTATTCCTATACATCTCTGCATACTTAACACTAGGTTTTCTAACAGTTTGTGGGCCAAGGTCAACAGCTTTGCCAGTGGTAGGGTGTGTGATTTTAATAGGTTTAGGATCATTGGACTCCACAATATTATGGCTCATGATTGGTGTGGGCTCATTTGGACTTTCACACAACAACCCTCCCTTAACAAACAAAGTGTGGTTAGCTTTCTTCCACTCATCTAGGTCAGTCAGTTTCTGTTTGTATTCTTCAACTGGGGAAGTCACTCTAGGTGGAGGAATGAATTCCTTCTCTTGAAGTTCTGGCAAGCCAGTCCAAGATAAGTCCTTTGATTGGACACCATAGAAATCCCCAGCTGGTGGTGGAACACCAGTGTAATTTTTCATCCCAATCCCACTCATGTCCTTAGAGTCTCTTTGTTTACTAACACACTCTCCTAGGGATTGTGTGGCCTTATCAAATCTCTGGATTTTAAGACTCACATTATCTTTATTTTTGTTAGCCTCCTCTAACTGAGCTATCAAATCAAGATTAACCCTGTTTACTATATCTTGACAATCTTTACTTTGATGTAACTCATGTTTTAAGATATTTATTTGATCCTTTAAATCAAACTCCATTTTCTTATACTCAGCTACTGTCTTTTCTGTTTGGGTAAGAGCAATTTGATAATTAGATACTTTGCATCTTTCAGTACTTGCCTCATCTAATAATTTTACTATCTCTTGATTTAGTTTTTCAGTATTTAAACGACAACCCTTAGAACAGAAAGCATCATCATATACCTCATTATCTGATGAAGAGGAGGAGTGTGCCATGAGAGCATATTCAACATGCTCTTCTTTAACTTCAGCAACCAAAGCTCTGTCCTCTTCCTCATCCTTAGCCATAAAGTTCCAGCTCCAATCCCATCCTCCAACGCCATCAATTTGTTGAACAGCAACCATGGCCTTGGGATCTTGGCTCTTAACCATTTGGCTTGAGGGCTTACCAGCATCAGATCTTCTTGGAGATCTACATTCCCTCATAAAGTGCCCCATCCGATGACAATTGTAGCACTCAACCTTGGACTTGTCAAATCCAGCAACATCCTTAGCATTAAAGGTCATCTTCTTCTTGAACCTTTTATTAAACCTGTTTGCTCTTAAACTTACAAGAGCCATAGTCCACTTGATGTCCATCTCTTCCAATTGTTCATCACTTATCTGCTCAAGATCTTCATATGTAATCCTTGAATCACTGGGCAAAGAAGCAATGAATGCACACACAGTATCTAGATCTAAACCAACAGGTTTAATTCTATCAGCGCCAAAGTTGTGTGTGTCAGCGCTTGAGTATAAAGCGTTGACAGGATATGATCCAGCGCTGACAGACTGAGATCCAGCGCTGACACATTGAGATCCAGTGGCTGGATGTCCATAGAAGTTCATGGAATCAAATTGGCCTTCACTTTGTGAGAAGAAGGCCATGTTACTACTGGAAGATTTATTATCACTATCCAAAAGCCATTCATTCTCCAACAGTCTTAGTTTGTTGAAGATGTCATCAAACCTGGAGGTCTTGTGGGTGTTATTGACAAGAATGGATCTTGTCTCAATCTTCCATACATCACCAAGGCTTTTGAGAAAAGTAGCATTCAAGTCAGGGTCATCAATCTGTGTTCCCATGAAGGAAAGTTGACTTGTGATGTCAAGCAATCTACTTCTCACACTGCTGAGATTCTCATTTGGTTGAGCCTTAAAGACAGCATACTCATGCATGAGTTGCTTCTTCTTTTCATCTTTTGTGTCAGCATTGCCACCATGTGCTACTTCAAGAGCTTCCCAAAGCTCTTTTGAAGACTCAAAGCGTTTGTACTTGTGCTGATTCTCATGACCTAGGGCGTGTTTCATGATGTTCAAGATTTTCATGTCCACCCTTTTCTTGGCTATATCTTCAACAGATACAGCTCTTCCATCTTCAGGCTTTTCCTTCTTATCAGCTTCAGGACAATTAGGAAGAGCTACCCTTGCGGCAATAGTAGCAGCAATCTTTTGAGCTTTGTTGAATGTGTTCCCATATTCAACAATCTCCCAAAGAGTGTAGTCATGGATGGCTATATATTGCTCAAAGTTAGACTTCCAAAGCTCGAAGTTCCTGGCATCAAACATGGGAATTTTGATACTAGGGTTTGTGGAGTTGTTTTGTAGCAAAGCAGAAGGCTGATTTGTGCCAGACATGATGTTTTTAGGGTTTTGAGAGATTTAGGGTTTTTAGGGTTTGGTGTTTTAGGGTTCTTGCGTTACTTAAAGATCAAAAGTTTCTCAACAAGCTCTGATACCACTTGTTGATCCCAAACTTAGATCGATTAAGCTTTGTGTATACGAGATTAAATCAAGTAATACACGTAGAGAAACCTTTGCTTATGAATAAAGTAACTAAGTGTTATGCGGAATTAACACTTAATCTAAAACACAAAGATGTTAAACAAACTTTCACTTGTATTAGAATGATCGTACTTGATTACAATGAAAGAGGTTTAACTTGCGAATACTTATGAAAACTGATTATTAACTTTAACCTAAAAGACCTTCTTTTATAGATCAAGAAGTCTTGTACAATAAGCTACGAATCAACTATTCTAGGTAAAGATAATAATAGAAAATACAATGTCGAGCTTATCTTTACCATGCACATATAAAGAAACAAATAAACAAAAAGATTCGTATGAAGATATTCCATCAGTGTCAATCTTCAAGGCTGTCAGCGTCCATGTCCTTCTTATCAGCGTTGACATTCTTCTTATTAGCGTCTAGTGAACTGACCCATATTTTATTCCCAACAGAAGCTAAGTAACTTTTCAAATCGTCCAACCTTATTTATTGCAGATAAATTTATTAGCAAGCGATGGGAGAATAGGCTTATAATTAACTCACATAAATTCCGAAAGAATACCAAACTTATAATTGGCTCTATCATCTCTTGTTCTCCATATTGTAAAATTTCAAAAATTTGAAATCAATGGATACTTAGCCTATTAAATCAAAGTTTTGGGTTTTCAAGTCATCTATAGGATCTTGCATCTTCTTATACTTTTTCAAGTTTTAGAATTTGCGTTTTAAAGTTCCCTTGATAGACGACTTTCTAGGATCAATTATAGGAACTTGCGAAAAGTTCTTGTTCTTAACTCGTATGAATTAAGACTTTCGCGTTTTAAAGCTCCCTATATAAAAGCCTAGCAAAACTTAATTCAAATACGTTAAGTAAAAGCTAAGGTTAAAAACCGGAGTCGAGTAAAAAACTATTCTTATTTTCACCAACGGAAAGCCTACATTCGTGTCAAAAAGCACTTATTTTATTTATTAAAACTTAAAAATAACACTAAAATTTAAAATTTTATTGAAAAATGAGAAAAACAACTACATTTGGACACGACAAAAGCAATTGAAAGCGATTATATCGATTTACTCAAGGCACCTCGTTTTTGTTAACCGAGTCATGAGCTCGACTCGATCCCCGCATTCATTGGTCCTTAGGGAAAGTGGTGCAAACCGGCATAATGGGATAAAATCCAACATAAAGCGCGATGCCGGGGTCAAAGATTACATCCTCGTTGTCGGATGACAAAGGAAAGGATAAAACTCTAACACAAATCTCTAACAAGGAGATGGTAGTCACAAATAACTAAATGGATATAGCATGCTCCCTGAGATAAACTCGCACCAAGATGATTAAAAAGTCTTTCAATTATTGCATCAGTGAAAGGCCGATATTTCCCTAAATCAACGATTCCGGGGTCGAATACCTCGTCCTCGGTGGAGAAAGGAATAGACAACAAGGTGTCATCCCCCATGCTAATCCTAAATCATATAAAGCACATGGTAATGGTGGTACAAAAGTCTCAACCATAGTGGTTTCAACTTGCATGACTTTGTTGACCTTGTCACTCTTAGGAATGTGAACAAAGGGGTCATGGTACTCAAAACGAGTCGCATGAAAAACCCGCACATTAAGATCAAAGCGAGTGGGAAGGATAATTGGAGCAAAAAGTAATTTCTCCCTCCGGGTCAACATTATCATCATCATAAATCG